>CM061535.1:119305385-119432738 GCA_030545055.2 Neoaliturus tenellus | reverse complement strand
AGTGAAATCATTAAGCTTAGCTATATATTGTAACTGTAATTCATGACAGTATAATTTTTACATATTTGATTATTTTGCTCCAGGATTGGGCTACAAGGAGATGTGCACCCGAGTCCCCCCCACTGTGGACATCGCATGCCACAATGCCGCCGACAGTTGCACTCTCTCCGGACCCACGGATGACGTCATCAGCTATGTGGAGGAACTCAAGGACCAAGGGGTGTTTGCCAAAGCAGTCAGTGCTGGCAACATAGCCTACCATTCTCGCTACATCAAACCCATAGCTCCCAAACTCCTACAATACTTGTCAGAGGTAGCATAGCTTTATATACCAATTGTCCAAAAAGTCCGTCCCACCTGCAATTTTTTCTTGCAGATAACGAGATTTATCCTGTGGGAAAGTATTAGTGACCAAAAGAGGAAACTTTTAATGTGTCACAATTTTCAACCCCCTTCCATAAAATTGGGATTTTTGAGGGGTAAGATAAAATTTTTACATAGTACCCCCCCCCCCCCCAATTTTATGTCAATTTAGGTTTTTATGTATAGTTTAAAGAAATTTTTACACTTAAGCCTTTTTCTTTGAACCAAATAGTTTGAGAGCTAGGGACAGTTAAAGTTGTATTTTTAGTCCCGTAAGAGTAACACTGTGCAAACTTGAATTGCCTGTATCTCAGAAATCATTTGGTAAAATTAAAAATCCACTAGATAAGATAGTTTAGTTAAAATGTCTTAAGTTAATAAAATTTGTCGTCCTTATTTTATGATGGATTTTCGTTTTTTATGCTCTAAAAAGATTCATAATTTTTTCATTATTTGTTGCAAAATAAAATTATTTCTTAAATATGCGAATCTTCAATAAATAATTTCTGACTTCATATTTTATTAATACATTTTTACAGTATTAACTAATATAGTGTGTTAGCCTATGAGCCAGAGCCATATTACTATGTCGTTAGAGATTCATGATGATGATATTTTGTAAGGTTATCAAAGAGCCCAAACGCCGCTCAGCCAAGTGGATCAGCAGCTCAGTTCAGAAGCTGATTGGGCCTCTCCTGAAGCTCAGCTCTCGTCGGCTGAATACCACACCAATAACCTGCTCAGGTTTGTTGACAGAGTTTATTCTCAAAAGTTTTTAACGCTCATAAAATATTATACAGTATTTTATTATTTTTTCAAAAACATTTACCCTTTCTACTTTGAAATACGCATAAACAGTTTAATAACTAATAGTCTATAACTTAAAATAACTAAATCTGAATACCAACTAAGATATGATCAATCCACTGACAAACTCATAATTGTTAATCATGTTTATTTTTTAATAAAATGTAATTTTAGTTTGCTTGACATTTTAAATAAAAAAATTTAGCGCCAGTGATGGTGTTGATCGTGTAACTTACGGCAACCATGAAACTCCGCACCAAAACCTGTCCATCGCCAAAAATTATCTAAGCGTTATTAATGCCGCACCACAATGAAACTCCGCACCAGAGTGGTTTTGCAGCGGGCGTAGGTAGTATCCCCTCCACAGAGCCGTCTTACCCCGCTATCTCTTTACCTTTTCCCCTAACTAACTTTCTCACCACCTCTTCAGCTCCACCGGTGGTTTGGACATATTCCTCGGTGGATTACCGTCGACACTTGGAATCCGATGATCAGTCAGGTTGTCTGTTCCAAACTTATTTCTTACACACGGTCTATCATACCTTCAGACACAATTCAATACATAACATATTGAGTCAGTAGTTTAATTACTAATTACTTTATAAATAAATACAGGTAAGTAGTTAAAGAATATGTGAAATAATGTAAATTTTTAACAGGACGTTAGGATGTTAAACTGCGAGAAACATATTAGTTTACTAAGTTCGTTACAGCAGTTTATGCACTGCAGGAAAATATATATATTGAATAAAGTAATAGATAAAGAAGAAATACGTCTTTATAGCCTATAAACTATGAAGAAACGGTCTGACTGATTAATAGAATATTTAAGTTACATAAACAAATAATATCTGTAAATTTTAAATTATTTGCTTGGCATGATACAGTGTTATATTTTGTCAGCCGTCTTGTCCTATTGTTCTATGCTATTATCTGTAAATATGGCGATTGCCGTTGATAAATATATATATATATATATATATATATATATATATATATATATATATATATATATACATCGTATGGCTGTCATAGCCAGCTACCAACTTAAAATTATAATAAAATTAATAAAAGATGTTCTGCAGTGCAAAGCTCCATCGTCAGTACTTTTAAAATTAAACTAAAATCAACATTTATGATCTCCTTATAAAGCTAAATCCAGGGCGCTAAGCCATTGCAGTCCAGCTTCACTTGCATAATGCAGGCCCATCAGCCCTTCCGGAAAGCACTCAAAGGGCACTCGGTGACAATGTGAGTCATAGTCTGGAACTCCACACCACAGCTGCATCACTGATCTTCTGCCATTCCCCATTTGTGTTTCCAATAATTACATCTTCCTATTCCAAATGCGGAATCGATTGAGTAAAGTCCACTGATTCCGAGGAAGATCCATACCACCTACTGCTAAGGTCGGGTCAGCAATCAGAAAGCGATTCCAACCTTAGAAAGATTCCCAAGAGGCAGTCCAGTCAGTATGGATGGAAAAGTTTGAGTCCGTCAACTGGATACTGTCCGCAGTGTTGGTTTTCGGGACCTCAATCGGCCCGTCGTCTGGGGTAGGTAATCATGGATGGGCAGATGTGGAGCACATAAGATCTTAGTATATTCCCTAATGAGTGCATCCCTTCGTCTGGTTTCAGGTGGAGCGATATTACACAGGACCGGAGCCAGGGGACGGGGGTTGCCATGAGTATACCACTAATGGCTCACATGGCCCTGTTTAGCTGGACGTCGATATCTCTGACATGCACACTGTTCAACCACAAGAGAGCACAGTACTCAGCAGTTGGGTAAACTAGGAACAGGGCAGTGGTTCGCAAAACTTGTGCGTAAGCTCCCCATGTGGAGCCAGCAAAGTGATGGACAATGTTAGTCCTGGTTCTCACCTTATGGCTGCTGTCTTTTATAGGTGGCATTTGAATGTCAGGGATCGATCTAAAGTGACCCCTAGGTGCTGTGGGTGTTCATTGTGATTTAGCTTAACACCGTCAAATACAATTTAAGCTTATGGTGGGCCATTCTATTGTTCAAGCGGAAGCAAGAAACCTTGGTTTTGGTTGGGTTTGGATTTAGCTTCCAGGCTTTAAAGTATGCACCGAGGGTCGTGAGGTCATTTGTTAGTGTGTCCTCTGCTTGGTGGAATTCCTGGTACTGATAAGCCAGAGCTATATCATCTGCGTAAACGAACTTTGAGGAGCGAGTGTCAGGAATGTCGGCTGTTTACACATTAAACAGCAGTGGGGCGAGCACTGACCCCTGTGGCAGGCCATCCTTTAGTTGCCTAAAAGTACTTTCCTTGGGTCCCAAATATACTTTAATAATTCTTTTGGAGAGCATTGAGTTGAGGAGACGCAACAGAAAGGGCAAGGTATCAGGTTGTAAAAGTTAATAAGAGGGCCTTTTCACCAGACAGGGTCATAAGCTGCAGTAAAATCTAAGAATCCAATGGAGGTTTTCAGTCTTTGCTCAAACCCATCCTCGATGAAAGAAGTAAGAGCTAGAACCTGGTCACAACAGTTGCGCCCAGGTCTAAACCCAGCTCGTTCGACGGGGATGCTGGAATCTAAAACAGGGATGATTCTGTTGTATATCAACCTCTCGAGCAGCTTATAACAGGCACTAAGAAAGGGTATAGTTCGGCATTTTTTTGGCATTTTTGGATCTTTACCGGGCTTCAAGACAGCTATTATTTTGGATTTTCTAAATATTCCAAACAAGTCGCCGGTTTCCATTATGGTGTCAAAAGCTGCACGAAGCCACTGTCTAGCCTTTTTACCCGAGTGTTTTATAAACTCCGGGAAGATTTCATCCAAGCCTGCTGCTTTGCCAATTGGTATCGCATCAATTGCCGCATCCAACTCATCCATAGTGAAAGGTCAAGAGACTTCCAATGGTGCTTGCCGACTTTGCTTTATTTCATTAAGCTTAAGTTCACTTTCCTGTCTGTAGACGTACGCAAGGGTTTAGGCAAACAGGAGAGGCGTTTTGCAATTTCACAAGGGCGAGGTTGCAAGACAGCTTTTTATCATTTGTCTTACCAGTGGAGAGCTTTCTGAGCAGAGACCAGGCTTTGCGACTACTCTGGGTGAAGTTCATGTTCTCAACAGTTTTCACCCATTTCTCTCTCCTGGTGTTGACGAGAGAGTAAAGCAGTTGGTCCGCTACATCTGTGTCAGCAGTATCAGTGAACTCACTGTAAAGGTCGTTGGTATGGGTGTTGTTGATCGGTCACAAGAACAAAAGTATAAGTCTGGAGAGTACACACGACGCCATCGGGCCGAATTGATAGAACTAAAAGCTATTTAATTCATTGAAGTATAGTAGTATATAACAATAGCCAAACAGTTGACATTTCTAAGTGCAATGAAATCATTAACACAATTTATAAATATTTTGTTTGGCAAATAAATACCGCAAAAACCATTTAATAAATCTTTGACATTTTTTCCAATATGAAAAATAACCATCTGTAGTGGCACTGCTCTGTTAGAATTACATTACAAGACAGTACCTTGAATTTTGTCCGAACACTAAAAACAAAGACGTGTACAGTACCTTGATTTTTATCAGAACACCAGGAAAACTACATATAATTGATAAAGGCTCTGGAACAAAGGCTTCTAACAAAACAGGCCCTCCCCATACTGCCAGTTTTTTTATTTGTTTATTTTTTGTTTGTTTCTTTTAATTTAGATAGTTTATATAATTAAAATATAAATTTGTGGATTCTAATGTCCTAAGTTATTTTATTGTTGAATTACTATTATGTTTGATTTTTAATTGTTATCGGTTTCTATTTTTTATTTTTGTCATTTGACCCTGATCAAAAATTCTGATGGAATTGTTCAGAAAATGATTTTGGATGAAAATCTAATTTGAAGATCTATTATTTGTAAATAATACTATAATTAAAAGTCAAGTTGTAAATAATACTATAATCAGATGAAGTGCGGTACTTCATCTGACACACCTTAGAGTTTTTGAAGGTCCTCAAGTCGGGTAATAGACACCACCGGATCGCCATCATTTTTTCCTAAGTAAAATTTTTTCCACCCCGTAGCCAGATGTATTTATAATGTTTCTCCTTTTTTTTCGTCAAATTAAAAAGGAGAAACATTATAAATACATCTGGCTACGGGGTGGAAAATTTTACTTAGGAAAAATGATGGCGATCCGGTGGTGTCTATTACCCGACTTGAGGACCTTCAAAAACTCTAAGGTGTGTCAGATGAAGTACCGCACTCATGTTTTGTTATTTGTTTACTGGCGTAGTATTTTCTTATGGATTACAAAGCAAATCATAAAGCTTATTATTATTATTTTATTATTTGTTCGGTTTGTACATAGATTATATGATTGATTAAATTTTTTATTTTTACTAATGGAAGAAAACAAATTAAATATTGTTTTGAATAGTAAATTAGTTATTATTCAGCAAAATATTAGGAGTGTTAGAGCAAATTTTGATAATATGCTAACATGGTTATCAAGTATAAGTACACCTCGGCCTCATATTATTATTTTGACTGAAGTTTGGATACAAAAAAGTGAAATAAAAATGTATGAAATAGATGACTATAATTTAATTGAAAACTGTAATAACGAATATAGAGCTGGAGGTATTCTCATTTATATTGATAAATCAATAGATTACAAGGTTTGTGATGAAAACAACTTTTATTCTGATGTTTTAAAGATATATTGTAATTTAGTAGAATTTAAATTTATATTGTTAGCAGTTTATAGATTACATAGTATAAATAAAACTATTTTCCTAGACAATATTACAGCATTTTTAAAAAGTATAGGCAAAGAAAATTGTTTTATAATTGGAGACATGAATTTAAATTTGTTAGAAGATTCGCCTATTGTTGATGAATATAAAGTAACAATGAGTAGTTATGGGTTTGATTCTCTGATCAATGAGCCGACCCGGATTACTGAATCATCTCAGACTTGTCTTGATCACGTTTATTTAAGGATAAAAAATATGTTAGGCTTTGATGTAGTCTCTAGTGTTATTCACTGTGGTATTACAGACCATAGCATGACCGGTGTAGGACTCACATGGACAGCAGGCGGCACGTGCGTCACGGCACGCGACCCTGACCGACCTCGGACGCTTATCAACTATGATAAGCTTAATCAGCTACTGGCCCAGGTGGACTGGTCACCGGTCCTCACTCAGCCAAATGTTTCTGTTGCGTTTGATAATTTTATGGGGATACTTAATCATTGTTTAAGTCTGAGCAAAGAAACAAAAGTCACAAAACCGAAATATAAATTTTTAAAGCCATGGATTAATGCATACTTGTGCAATAGAATTAAAAGGAGAGGTATAATTTATAAGAAGACTTTGAAAACCCCTAATGACAAAAAACTTGCTAAATATTATAGTTCATATAAGAATAGATTAAGCAATGAAATTAAAGAAACAAAAAAATCGTATTATTGTAATTTATTTAACAATTGTAGTGGTAATTCTAAGCTTGAATGGAAAATTATTAATGAGTTAACTAACCAAAAAGTTTCATGTAATGAAATATCAAGCATGTGTATAGACGGTAAGATTGTTGTTGACCCACAAACTATAGCTGACAGGTTCAATGATTATTTTGTAAATATAGTTGACAATATGATAACAAATGATAACATTCCTCCTGTAGATGATGGACTGTATAAGCTTACCTTTAGTCTTAATAGTGAAAAAAACTCTTTATTTTTAGAACCTGTAACTGTAATCGAAATACAAAATATCATCAAATCGTTAAAAAATAATAAAGCACCAGGTTATGATGAAGTAAGCACAGTTGTAGTAAAACAGATTTCCGATTCAATAATTTATATTTTAAAGTACCTCATAGACTTGAGTTTTGAAAAAGGTCATTTTCCAGACGCTTTGAAATTGGCTGTTGTCATTCCGTTATACAAAAAAGGGGAAAAGCACAATTTTTCAAATTATAGACCAATTTCTTTGACTTCTGTATTCGCAAAGATTTTCGAGAAATGTATGAAAGTAAAATTACTTAGCTTTTTAAACAAAATCAATTTCTTTAGTTGTTTTCAATACGGGTTTAGAGAAGGTAAAAGGACAGAAGATACACTTATAGATTTTGTCAGTTTTGCGATGAAAAATTTGAATGAGGGTAAAAAAGTAAGTAGCCTTTTTTTAGACATTTCTAAAGCTTTCGATAGTGTCCAACATTCAATCTTATTAGAATTTCTGTCTAATTGTGGAATAAGAGGGGTAGCTTATGATTGGTTTAGTACATATTTAATCAACAGGAAGCAATGCGTAAAATTGGGATCTTGTAAGAGTAAATGGGAAATAATCAAAACTGGGGTTCCACAAGGAACAGTGTTAGGACCTGTACTTTTTTTAATCTACGTCAATAGTCTCTGTAATGGGAATTTTCATGGAAAGTTGTACTCTTTCGCTGATGATACAGCTTTAACTTATGTGGGCACAAATTTTAAAGAAAATAAATCAGCAATGGAAAATGATTTAAATAAATTAAATATGTGGTTTTGCAAAAATAAAATGTTTTTAAGTATTGAAAAAACAAGTTTTATTAATTTTTGTTTAAAGCCAAATGATAATACTTTTGATCAAGTTGTATATCGATGTAAAGACTGTGCTTATCATTTGACCGATTGTCATAAATGTTCTTTTGTGAAACAAGTTACCAGTACCAAATATCTGGGTTTGCATTTAGACAATTTATTTTCATGGAAAACCCATATATCACATTTGCAAAGAAAACTAAATTCAATACTCAGAATATTCTATTTTTTAAATGATCTTGTTCCACTTCAAGTATCTAGAAAGCTTTATTTCTCAATGGTACAAAGCAGATTGGAATATGCAATTACTTGTTGGGGCGCTGCGTATGTAACCAACTTAAAATGTTTACAGGTAGCTCAGAAAAAATGTATAAGACTAATTATGAAGCAAAGTAAATTTGAACATTCTTGGCCTTTATTTAAGAGTTTAAGAATATTACCCTTAAGACATTTGTATGTATATAAGGTACTCAACATATTTTACATAAGAAGTGGAAGTGTTCCAACTCGAAATAATAGGGAAAATATGCGTTCAGGTCTTACGTTTTTTATTCCTAGATCAAATAGAACTGGTTTTAGTAATTCATTTACATACATAGGGCCGAAGATTTTCAATAATTTACCTGAACATATAAAGTCATCGCGCAGCCAATCTATATTTTTAAAAAGAGTAAGGGAAATGTTATTTACTTTACAAGATGTAAGTTCACTGTTAAGTTTTATTGTATAAATTCTATTACCAACACATTATTCAGTAACTACGATATTTCTCTAATAAGTATATTAGATAAATTGTAATAGGTTATTACATAAAATCTGTTAATCTCTATTAACAGATTAAGTTTTCATTTGTTGATATGAATGTAGGTATAAAACTCTCTTTTTATTTTTATTTTATATGTATTCTTAAGTGAATAATTTTGTTGCTCGCACACAACCAATATTGTTTTATTTAAACTGATCAAGATAATTAATTCTTTATTTAATATTGTATTATCACTGGAAGAACTTTAATTTAACTTTTATTTTTAGCAAGAGATGGTAACCTCAACACAGGTTTTACACCTTTAGAGGTACCTATGTTTTCCATTGAAGAAGTGAAAATTGTATATTTTGTAATAATTATGTAAAAAAATGGAAAATAAACATTTATTCTATTCTATTCTATTCTAATTAATTGATGCTATGTGTTTTGCAAAATACCGTACACTTAAGAATCAATTTAATTTTTCAACATTCTAGTACATTTTTTAAAGTCTACTAAACTCATTAAAACATATAATTTGTTTAAACCCATGGTAGATCTAAAAATTTATATAATTTTCTTTTGTCGATATGTCTTTAATATCAAAATTAGTGGTTAAGTAATTAGTGAATCGTATACACACTATTCATACGTATTTCATTACACATTAAAAATGTTATAATTCACCTAATTTCGTAACTGGTTAATTTCAAATAATGCACTAGGTTCTCTTATTGTCTGTACAGTAGGCAATCAACTAATCTACTTTGCAGTGATTTATTACATCAAAATTAGATTTATTAAATTCTACATTTTGTGAATAAAATCTCATAATTATATTTTATAGTCCTGTGTTATTTGAAGAGGCTTGTGTTCACATCCCAGACAACGCCATTGTTATCGAGATCGCTCCTCATGGCCTGCTGCAAGCTATCCTTCGCAGATCTCTCAATAAAGGATGTGTCAACGTCCCTCTGACCAACAGACAGTCTGGCGATAGTGTTCAATTCCTACTCGATGCTCTAGGAAGGTAATACAAGGAGTATTTAGTTTAGTTTAGTTTTTTACTTTTAAGGAGTCCTGAGAGGTAAAGTAAGCTTCCCTATTACACTTGCCTCATGTAAAAATATGAAAAATCAACTCTTCAAAATCAAAATTGTCATTGATTTAAATTTTTTCGTTGAACGATTCTTTCAAATCAATTTTCTTAACCTCTACAGACAAATTTTCTTCCATAATGCCAAGTTCATTTGTCCAACTAAAATAATTAGGTTGTTAAACTATTTCAAAGTGATTACTCAACATAAGACTGATAGTCACATTATAACGAGGTGAATTACAATTTTCTCTGGTAATCATGATTTCAAGGTGTCCACTTTGTTTTTTAGTTTATATTTGAACAACGTCAGTTTGGACATCAATGCGATTTACCCACCAATCGAGTACCCCGTCAGTCGTGGAACTCCTTACATTTCCCCCCTCGTCACGTGGGATCACAACGAACGTTGGTTCCAAGATTTTCGGAGCACGCTTGAGTTTGTAAGTAACCATCATAGTTTAAACTATATTTACACTAGTTTAACTATATTTAACTAGTTTTTCTAATTTATCATATTGATTATTTACCAGCAAATAATCTTCCACAAGATAAGAATAGCAGCCTGATTGCAAGGTATGGAAGCCGATAAATTTTTTGAATGTTTTTAGGACAATTTAATTTGGGAAAAAATTTTGGGAATTTGATTTGGGACAATTAATTTAGGTTTGGAAACGAAAGGACAAAGTACAACTAAGGCAATAAGGTTCAGGTTGGGTTGGGTCGCAGAGCACTTGGGATGTTTCCTGTGATTTGTAGAACGTTTTTTACTATGTCAACCATGAAATTCTTTTTTAAAAAGCTAGGTAACATAATTAATATGGAGGCTGCTAGCTCGGCGGGACGTCTCTGGGTGCACAACGAGACACAATGAGTTGCTGCACTTCCCAGGGTTAATTTTGAGTTGGGTGGAAAATATTTTCCTATTTTGGCCCAGTTTTATAAATGACTATACCCAACGATACACAGAAACAATACAGGCAGAGACAATATTTAGTTATTTAGACAATATGACTATAAAAAGTTAAGTAAAATAAAAAAAGTTTTCAAAAAATAAAAGGGTAGTCTACTTAGTTAATTTCAGAATGAAAATTAATATAATTAATATATATGTATATATATAAATTTTAATGACCATTGTTTTTTGCCTTTGGGCACCTCAAAACGAAAAAGTAACACTGTCCTGGGCTTAGGTCTTGCCATGAGACCTACGGTAATAGCTTCCTCCCTATGGGAAATTCGCAAAAAATATTCAAGGTGATTTTTCAGTCATAGGACAAAAAATAAACGTTTTTGATATTACCGAGAGAGTAAAATAGGCTGATTTCGTGCAGCATGATAAAAATATTCATTTCATTAGAATCCTCATTAAAAACAGTTTACTCAACATACATAGTACTGATACATTTCCTAAATTTCAATGTGTCCACCGCCGATTGCTCCGCAGACTTCTAATCTATGGCCAATCTTAGACCATGTGCTGTGCAGCATACCTCTTTTAATCAATGCTAATGTCTTATAAATCCTTTCCTTAAATGAGCAAAATCACGGATCTTCAGAGATGTGAGACGATATTTTATTCGTGAAAAATATCGAATTCAATAAATAAACTTTATTTTACCCTGAATAGTTCGAATGCCGAGTTTAATTCCAGGGGTCAATAGTGAGTTTCCGGACCTATTACCCGCTATCGTCTACTTCGTTTTGAGGCTAAGGCTCAGTCCGTGTAATAGACCAACGTCTCATGGATTGATCATCGCCCGCCTCAAGAGCACAAATTTTGACTGTAGCCCCGTGGCTCAAAATGTGAATACTCGCGGCCTCGTTTATTCCCCAACGGACGCTGTCTACACCTTTCACGCGGGATGTTCCTTCACAAGTATACTTACTTAGTGTTTTGCCCTCGTGGGTTCCGTTGCTCTCGGGTTCCCTAAACCCCTACAAGTTACTCCCAACTCCCGATCGAGCTATACCACTCGGCGGGTACTTACTATTTTCTGTTGGGTTGCGGAGTACACGTCCACACCCTCAGAGACTTACCTTGGCCCTTAATATTACTTTGTCCTAGGAGTCACAATTAAACACTACTCCCGCCCAAGTTATATCGCTTGGTGGAGCCTTACTCTGTTACCTATCAGGCTGTGGATTACACGTCCACACCTTCAGAGACTTGCCTTGGCCTTAATATAACTTTGACCCAGGAGTCACAATTCAACACTACTCACGCCCAAGTTATATCGCTTGGCGGAGCCTTAGTGTTACCTATCAGGCTGTGGATTACACGTCCACACCCTCAGAGACTTACCTTGGCCTTAATATAACTTTGACCCAGGAGTCACAATTCAACACTACTCACGCCCAAGTTATATCGCTTGGCGGAGCCTTAGTGTTACCTATCAGGCTGTGGATTACACGTCCACACCTTCAGAGACTTACCTTGGCCTTAATATAACTTTGACCCAGGAGTCACAATTCAACACTACTCACGCCCAAGTTATATCGCTTGGCGGAGCCTTAGTGTTACCTATCAGGCTGTGGATTATACGTCCACACCTTCGGAGACTTACCTTGGCCTTAATATAACTTTGACCCAGGAGTCACAATTCAACACTACTCACGCCCAAGTTATATCGCTTGGCGGAGCCTTCGTGTTACCTATCAGGCTGTGGATTACACGTCCACACCTTCAGAGACTTACCTTGGCCTTAATATAACTTTGACCCAGGAGTCACAATTCAACACTACTCACGCCCAAGTTATATCGCTTGGCGGAGCCTTAGTGTTACCTATCAGGCTGTGGATTATACGTCCACACCTTCGGAGACTTACCTTGGCCTTAATATTACTTTGACCCAGGAGTCACAATTCAACACTACTCACGCCCAAGTTATATCGCTTGGCAGAGCCTTCGTGTTACCTATCAGGCTGTGGATTACACGTCCACACCTTCGGAGACCTACCTTGGCCTTAATATTATTTTGACCTAGGAGTCACAAATCAACACTACTCACGCCCAAGTTAGATCGCTTGGCGGAGCCTTACTATTTTCCTTATTCTATTCACCTACGAAGTATTCCTTTGAGCCCACTTACCTCCAGACTTCCGCTCTTCTCGCTCTCTGGACATACACTGCCTGTCTCCCTTGATGCCCCACTTTTATAACCAACGGCAGCAGGGAGGGGCGTAGGGGCGGCGTAGGGGTAGCTGCTGGCACAGCGGGCCGCGACAGGCTCGCCGCTTGCCGCACGACCCGACCGCCTATTGTTCTCCCGGCCCGGCCGCTGCCGGCCTTATCAGTCAAGATAACGGGTTTCCCCAACATAAATATCTACTCTGACTGTCACATTAAAGTACGGTAACCAAATTAATTCTCTTTGAACTAAATCTTTGCTTCTTAGAACTTTATAATTTACTAACTTAATCGGGGTGTTTTAATAAATTAAATAAAATAATGCCTTACCCCAAAATGAACTTGTATTTAATAAATCATCCAAACAAAATACTCTCAGGTGTATAATTTAAATAAAATAAAGTAACTCCTTTTTGTTAAAATAAATCAAATATTCCATATTCGAAATAAAATAAATTTTTTCTTGTAAGGGGAAAATTTGACCCTTACACACTCCCTTTACTTTCAAAAGAAAAGAAAACGACAAAAGAAAAGAAAAATTTCTTAACTTTGGGCATCAATTAATATTTCCCTCCTTAACTCCAGTCATGCTCTACAGACTACCTTACCTGGGGTACGAAGCCATCCGCCTACCCGGCAGGAACTTCGAACCGCCCTTGTACTCCAGGGGCTTAGTAAGCTACGCTACGTACCTTTTCATATCCTTGACATGGGCACGCTCTCCTGCTCGTCCAGAACTATTCCTTAGACTATAAATGTTATTGCTCACCTTGGCAATAATCTCATACGGACCATCATATTTCGCCGCTAGCTTTGCAGCAAATGATTCTGCCGCTGACGACAAGGGATGTTGTCTGACCCAAACTCTGTCCCCAATTTTGAAATTCGCATCCCGTCTCCTCAGATTATAATACTTGGCCTGATTCAATTGTGCTTTCTTAATGTTCGCTAGACAGTCTTTCCTTATCTTATTCAGTTTGTCAAACCTTCCCTTTATGCTCAATTCAAATGTCTCTTCGGGATCGCCTAACTCCTCGGTGGGACCATGAGTTGCATTTGGTTGTCTGAACTCCCTTCCGAAGCTTATCATTGCTGGAGTGTAGCCCGTTGTGTCATGGACAGCTGTGTTAATGGCATACCTAAATTCATTTAGATACACATCCCAATCTTTGTGGTCACCCTTGATATATTGAGCTATCATCGTCTTTATCACTCGATTCATTCGCTCTACTGGGTTTCCTTGGGGAGAGTACGGGGCGGTCAGCTGGTGTTCGATTCCCCAGCCTTTAATAAGATCTCTCCAAATCTTTGCCGTAAACTGTGATCCATTGTCAGTAATAATCTCCGGAGCCCCATAACGGAGTAAAATGAGATCTCTAAAGGAGTTAGCCACATTCTTCGCCGTAGCTGCCTTCAATGGTGCCATCTCAACCCATTTAGTATAAACATCTTGGGTCACTAACAAGAATCTAGACCCTCTTTTTGACCGGGGCAGTGGTCCTATAAGATCGGATGTCACAGTAAACCAGGGCCCTGTAGGTTTCCTAAATAACATTTTCCCACACGGTTTGCTTTGCTCGACCTTATGAGCCTGACAAGAGAGGCAACGTTGAACATATTTCTTTATGTCACGGCCCATTGATGGCCAATAGTAGTGAGATTTGATCCTCTTTGTCGTCTTCCTAATCCCAAGGTGACCAGCTGTCTCACTATCATGGTTATCCCTCATGACAATATCACGCTCTGCCTCCGGAACACATGTCTTAAATTCTACTAGTCTCTCAGCACCCAATCTTCTTGTCTGCCGTTTTAGCAGCCTGTCATTTCTGATTACCCAGTCCTTAAACTTATGCGGCTTGTCTTGTACGTTTTCGAACATCCTATCGTACCAACCTTTTCCCGGTTTTGTTTTCGCCGATAAATCGTTCGGCCGCACATCGGTCATTACAATGGGATTCCTAGACAGCGCATCAGCTACTTTGTTTAATGAGCCTTTCCTATACCGGATTTCAAACTCGTACTGTTGCAATTCGAGGACCCATCTCGCTAAACGCCCTGATGGCTCTTGTAAACTCATCAGCCACTTTAAAGCTTGATGGTCGGTCACGGCTATAAATTTGTAACCTTCCAAATAGGGTCTGAATTTCTTTACAGCCCAGACAAGGGCGAGGCATTCCTTTTCTGTTGTCGTGAATTTCCTTTCCCCATCACTCAACAACCGACTAGCGTATGCTATTACTACCTCCTTATCCCCTACTTTCTGTGTGAGGGCGGCGCCAAGTCCATCATTGGAAGCATCTACTTGGAGCCAAAAGGTGTTATCGTAGTCCGGACATACCAGGATTGGTGTAGAGCATAGCCTATCCTTCAGATTTTTGAATGCTTCCTGATGCGCTTCACCCCATTCCCAATGCGCGTTCTTCCGCAACAACTTCGTCAAAGGTAAGGTTAGCTTGGCAAAGTTTTCTACGAAACGGCGGTACCAAGACGCTAACCCCAGAAAACTTCGAAGTGTACGGGGGGATTTTGGTGTTGGAAATTCTCTTATCGCTCTCACTTTCTCTGGATCCGTTTTAATACCTTCACTACTTACAATGTGGCCCAAGTATTTTAATTCTCGTTTGCAAAAATGACATTTCTCTGGGTTTAACTTCAACTGAGCGGCCCTTAATCTGTCAAATACTTCCTTTAGTAGGGTCAAATGTTCCTTGAAAGTCTTACTAACAATAATTAAATCATCCAAATATGCAAAGATCTTTGGTTCCAATTCAGGACCTATGACTCTGTCTAAAAGTCTTTGAAAAGTGGCTCCCGCTGAGTGAAGACCAAAAGGCATAACTACAAACTCGTAGAGACCCTTCCCCGGAACCGTAAACGCTGTTAGGGGCCTGCTCTCCTTCGACAATGGCACCTGCCAATAACCCTGCTTGAGATCAATTGTGGAGATGTAATTCGCTTCCCGTAGCTTCTCTAAAATGGCGTTTATCCGTGGCATCGGGTATGCATCAGTCTCACTCGCCGCATTCAGGTGACGCATATCAAGACACAGGCGAAATTTTCCATTAGGCTTTTTGACTAACACCATTGGACTACTATAAGGACTACTTGACGGTTGTATGACACCTTCCTTAATCATTCTGTCCACTTCATCGTCAATTATCTTTTGCATCGCCGGGTTCCTCGGATAATATCTGAGCTTGAATGGTTCCTTATCTTTCATTTTAATGTGGTGCTCAATCAAATCGGTACGTCCGGAACAAGCTTCGAATTTAGGAATTTCTTCCTTCAAGAAGTCATCTAGCTCTCGCTTTTCGTCCATACTTAAACCTTGGCCATCTAATGTCTTGGTCGTCTCCAACGGACACACTTCGATTGGTACTTCATTGGTATTTACCGTAATAAGTTTTAAGCTTCGTATGAGGTCCATGCCCAAAACCACCTGGGCTGATAAATGTTTTAAATAAGGCATCGTGACAGCGCACCTTTTACCGATTATTATGATCTCAAATTGGTAACATGTAGTCGTCGTTACCTCAGTTTGATTTGCCATCGATATCCTATATTGCGTCTCCTTGGGTTCAACTTTCATCTTATTGAGGTGTTGGGCTACATCATCATTAACTAGTGAGATCACCGCACCAGTATCTATTAACGCTTTAAACTGTCGTCCGAGTATATTTACTCTTACATAGGGTCTAGGGTCGTCAAGAACTATCGGCTTATTCACAGCACAAGGGTTTCCTTCGTCGACAAGCCGTAACTTCCAATTTTCGGAGGTCTTTACTTCCCATCGGGTCTCGGACTTCGGTGACCTCCGTACTCCAAAGTCCGCATCCGGTTTCCCTGGGCCTGACAATCCCAGTCACGTGTTCTCACATCTGCTTTCTTACAATGGAAACACCTAAGTTTACGTGGCTGACGACATAGTCGGGACGTATGACCACTGGTCCCACAATTCCAACAGACTATCGGCCTACTAGTCGTCGTCGTTTTAGGCACGTTCAAATCCCGTCCATACAACTGTGACCTCTCCCTCGGACTTGATTTGTCCCTCACTTGTTCTTCTGTTTGTGTAGCACTCGAACAAGTCGGAACTAACTCCTTATTGGTCGGAGACGACAGTACTGAGGTGTTATAATGACCTTTGCCAAAACGATTTTTACCGCCGTAAGCTGTCTCTGGCACAAGTGCTTGGGCTGGGCCTGGTGGAGGTCTAAAATTTTGCTTATCCCTCAAGCAAGTTTCGTACTCCTCAGTTAATTTCATGAGACTCGCCAAAGTAACAAAATCCCTGCGCCTTACATATAACTTGTAATTAGGATGCATATTCCTGTATATCCTATCTATCTTTTCAGACTCCGTGAAACCTCCCCTTCTTCTTATTAGGGTGGACAAAGCCACTGCATAACTCCTGAACGGTTCACCTTCTCCTTGTGTCCGTTTCCTGATTTCATCGTCTAACTGTAAGGTGTATCCTGGGGGAAAATATTGTAACTGAAAATCCCTCAAGAAGTCTTCAAAGCTTCCCCAAAACTCCTTGTTGTTCCTGTACCATAACAGGGCATTATCTTTCAATAGCTCCGGTAGGGCTTTGATTATGTCCTCATTCGGTATTTCATAGGCTTCCACTAATTCGTGGAGTCTTTCTATAAAGGAAATCGCATCTGAGTCACGTCTTCCATCAAAGCGGAGATTCCATTTACGGACAATGTTGCACAGTGCCGCTGTCTTGTTAAACTCCGGCTTCACAGGTGCCGAACCTGACCATCGTGATTGTTTGAGCGGCAAGCTCAAAGGTTTGTTCACCGACCAGGTTGTAGTCGGGCCCAAAGCGACATGACTAGAGGGATCATAATATCTAACATCCTCATTTGGTGCCTCAGATTTTCCCCCCGACAACTCTGTGAGAGCTCTCCTCACCTCAGCAAAACTTGCAGTTGACGGAAGTCCTAAGATTTCTCTTATGTTTTGGCTCTCAACATCAAGAGTTCTTTGATCCTGATTGATCGGAGGGGCTTGTTCTGTGAATGGACTCTTAACAATCCCGTCTCTGACGGCTTGAACCAACTCGCTCCTTAATAACTCGGAGTTCCCCTTGGCAGGTAGCCCGTGTTTCGAAAGTTCGTCTTGAAGTTGAGCCTTGCTTAGTTTGTACACCCAGCTAACACGAGTATCCTGAGAGGGTGTTTGGTCACCGGTGCAGGTCTCGGTCGTGGGAGGCCCTTTAACTGTGGCACCTGTTGCACTAACCTGGGCAGACTCCTTAGACTGCTCTGTCACATTGGGTTCCGAGTGTACTAAGGGTTTCCATGTCTTTTTGTTCTTTAGTTTTTCACTAGACCCACCGTCGTCTGATCCAACTCTCATAAATAGTAAATTGAAGCCGAGAATGCGTAATATTACACGCCAAGCTCTGAGGATATAAAAATCCATCATGAAACTTAATTATTTCTTTTTACTAAAACTTTTACTCAAAGTCTTAGACTTTAACTTATTAACCGCGGTGACTAAGCACTCACGGTCCCTGTTCGGGCGCCATAAATGTGAGACGATATTTTATTCGTGAAAAATATCGAATTCAATAAATAAACTTTATTTTACCCTGAATAGTTCGAATGCCGGGTTTAATTCCAGGGGTCAATAGTGAGTTTCCGGACCTATTACCCGCTATCGTCTACTTCGTTTTGAGGCTAAGGCTCAGTCCGTGTAATAGACCAACGTCTCATGGATTCATCATCGCCCGCCTCAAGAGCACAAATTTTGACTGTAGCCCCGTGGCTCAAAATGTGAATACTCGCGGCCTCGTTTATTCCCCAACGGACGCTGTCTACACCTTTCACGCGGGATGTTCCTTCACAAGTATACTTACTTAGTGTTTTGCCCTCGTGGGTTCCGTTGCTCTCGGGTTCCCTAAACCCCTACAAGTTACTCCCAACTCCCGATCGAGCTATACCACTCGGCGGGTACTTACTATTTTCTGTTGGGTTGCGGAGTACACGTCCACACCCTCAGAGACTTACCTTGGCCCTTAATATTACTTTGTCCTAGGAGTCACAATTAAACACTACTCCCGCCCAAGTTATATCGCTTGGTGGAGCCTTACTCTGTTACCTATCAGGCTGTGGATTACACGTCCACACCTTCAGAGACTTGCCTTGGCCTTAATATAACTTTGACCCAGGAGTCACAATTCAACACTACTCACGCCCAAGTTATATCGCTTGGCGGAGCCTTAGTGTTACCTATCAGGCTGTGGATTACACGTCCCCACCCTCAGAGACTTACCTTGGCCTTAATATAACTTTGACCCAGGAGTCACAATTCAACACTACTCACGCCCAAGTTATATCGCTTGGCGGAGCCTTAGTGTTACCTATCAGGCTGTGGATTATACGTCCACACCTTCGGAGACTTACCTTGGCCTTAATATAACTTTGACCCAGGAGTCACAATTCAACACTACTCACGCCCAAGTTATATCGCTTGGCGGAGCCTTCGTGTTACCTATCAGGCTGTGGATTACACGTCCACACCTTCGGAGACCTACCTTGGCCTTAATATTATTTTGACCTAGGAGTCACAAATCAACACTACTCACGCCCAAGTTAGATCGCTTGGCGGAGCCTTACTATTTTCCTTATTCTATTCACCTACGAAGTATTCCTTTGAGCCCACTTACCTCCAGACTTCCGCTCTTCTCGCCCTCTGGACATACACTGCCTGTCTCCCTTGATGCCCCACTTTTATAACCAACGGCAGCAGGGAGGGGCGTAGGGGCGGCGTAGGGGTAGCTGCTGGCACAGCGGGCCGCGACAGGCTCGCCGCTTGCCGCACGACCCGACCGCCTATTGTTCTCCCGGCCCGGCCGCTGCCGGCCTTATCAGTCAAGATAACGGGTTTCCCCAACATAAATATCTACTCTGACTGTCACATTAAAGTACGGTAACCAAATTAATTCTCTTTGAACTAAATCTTTGCTTCTTAGAACTTTATAATTTACTAACTTAATCGGGGTGTTTTAATAAATTAAATAAAATAATGCCTTACCCCAAAATGAACTTGTATTTAATAAATCATCCAAACAAAATACTCTCAGGTGTATAATTTAAATAAAATAAAGTAACTCCTTTTTGTTAAAATAAATCAAATATTCCATATTCGAAATAAAATAAATTTTTTCTTGTAAGGGGAAAATTTGACCCTTACACACTCCCTTTACTTTCAAAAGAAAAGAAAACGACAAAAGAAAAGAAAAATTTCTTAACTTTGGGCATCAATTAATATTTCCCTCCTTAACTCCAGTCATGCTCTACAGACTACCTTACCTGGGGTACGAAGCCATCCGCCTACCCGGCAGGAACTTCGAACCGCCCTTGTACTCCAGGGGCTTAGTAAGCTACGCTACGTACCTTTTCATATCCTTGACATGGGCACGCTCTCCTGCTCGTCCAGAACTATTCCTTAGACTATAAATGTTATTGCTCACCTTGGCAATAATCTCATACGGACCATCATATTTCGCCGCTAGCTTTGCAGCAAATGATTCTGCCGCTGACGACAAGGGATGTTGTCTGACCCAAACTCTGTCCCCAATTTTGAAATTCGCATCCCGTCTCCTCAGATTATAATACTTGGCCTGATTCAATTGTGCTTTCTTAATGTTCGCTAGACAGTCTTTCCTTATCTTATTCAGTTTGTCAAACCTTCCCTTTATGCTCAATTCAAATGTCTCTTCGGGATCGCCTAACTCCTCGGTGGGACCATGAGTTGCATTTGGTTGTCTGAACTCCCTTCCGAAGCTTATCATTGCTGGAGTGTAGCCCGTTGTGTCATGGACAGCTGTGTTAATGGCATACCTAAATTCATTTAGATACACATCCCAATCTTTGTGGTCACCCTTGATATATTGAGCTATCATCGTCTTTATCACTCGATTCATTCGCTCTACTGGGTTTCCTTGGGGAGAGTACGGGGCGGTCAGCTGGTGTTCGATTCCCCAGCCTTTAATAAGATCTCTCCAAATCTTTGCCGTAAACTGTGATCCATTGTCAGTAATAATCTCCGGAGCCCCATAACGGAGTAAAATGAGATCTCTAAAGGAGTTAGCCACATTCTTCGCCGTAGCTGCCTTCAATGGTGCCATCTCAACCCATTTAGTATAAACATCTTGGGTCACTAACAAGAATCTAGACCCTCTTTTTGACCGGGGCAGTGGTCCTATAAGATCGGATGTCACAGTAAACCAGGGCCCTGTAGGTTTCCTAAATAACATTTTCCCACACGGTTTGCTTTGCTCGACCTTATGAGCCTGACAAGAGAGGCAACGTTGAACATATTTCTTTATGTCACGGCCCATTGATGGCCAATAGTAGTGAGATTTGATCCTCTTTGTCGTCTTCCTAATCCCAAGGTGACCAGCTGTCTCACTATCATGGTTATCCCTCATGACAATATCACGCTCTGCCTCCGGAACACATGTCTTAAATTCTACTAGTCTCTCAGCACCCAATCTTCTTGTCTGCCGTTTTAGCAGCCTGTCATTTCTGATTACCCAGTCCTTAAACTTATGCGGCTTGTCTTGTACGTTTTCGAACATCCTATCGTACCAACCTTTTCCCGGTTTTGTTTTCGCCGATAAATCGTTCGGCCGCACATCGGTCATTACAATGGGATTCCTAGACAGCGCATCAGCTACTTTGTTTAATGAGCCTTTCCTATACCGGATTTCAAACTCGTACTGTTGCAATTCGAGGACCCATCTCGCTAAACGCCCTGATGGCTCTTGTAAACTCATCAGCCACTTTAAAGCTTGATGGTCGGTCACGGCTATAAATTTGTAACCTTCCAAATAGGGTCTGAATTTCTTTACAGCCCAGACAAGGGCGAGGCATTCCTTTTCTGTTGTCGTGAATTTCCTTTCCCCATCACTCAACAACCGACTAGCGTATGCTATTACTACCTCCTTATCCCCTACTTTCTGTGTGAGGGCGGCGCCAAGTCCATCATTGGAAGCATCTACTTGGAGCCAAAAGGTGTTATCGTAGTCCGGACATACCAGGATTGGTGTAGAGCATAGCCTATCCTTCAGATTTTTGAATGCTTCCTGATGCGCTTCACCCCATTCCCAATGCGCGTTCTTCCGCAACAACTTCGTCAAAGGTAAGGTTAGCTTGGCAAAGTTTTCTACGAAACGGCGGTACCAAGACGCTAACCCCAGAAAACTTCGAAGTGTACGGGGGGATTTTGGTGTTGGAAATTCTCTTATCGCTCTCACTTTCTCTGGATCCGTTTTAATACCTTCACTACTTACAATGTGGCCCAAGTATTTTAATTCTCGTTTGCAAAAATGACATTTCTCTGGGTTTAACTTCAACTGAGCGGCCCTTAATCTGTCAAATACTTCCTTTAGTAGGGTCAAATGTTCCTTGAAAGTCTTACTAACAATAATTAAATCATCCAAATATGCAAAGATCTTTGGTTCCAATTCAGGACCTATGACTCTGTCTAAAAGTCTTTGAAAAGTGGCTCCCGCTGAGTGAAGACCAAAAGGCATAACTACAAACTCGTAGAGACCCTTCCCCGGAACCGTAAACGCTGTTAGGGGCCTGCTCTCCTTCGACAATGGCACCTGCCAATAACCCTGCTTGAGATCAATTGTGGAGATGTAATTCGCTTCCCGTAGCTTCTCTAAAATGGCGTTTATCCGTGGCATCGGGTATGCATCAGTCTCACTCGCCGCATTCAGGTGACGCATATCAAGACACAGGCGAAATTTTCCATTAGGCTTTTTGACTAACACCATTGGACTACTATAAGGACTACTTGACGGTTGTATGACACCTTCCTTAATCATTCTGTCCACTTCATCGTCAATTATCTTTTGCATCGCCGGGTTCCTCGGATAATATCTGAGCTTGAATGGTTCCTTATCTTTCATTTTAATGTGGTGCTCAATCAAATCGGTACGTCCGGAACAAGCTTCGAATTTAGGAATTTCTTCCTTCAAGAAGTCATCTAGCTCTCGCTTTTCGTCCATACTTAAACCTTGGCCATCTAATGTCTTGGTCGTCTCCAACGGACACACTTCGATTGGTACTTCATTGGTATTTACCGTAATAAGTTTTAAGCTTCGTATGAGGTCCATGCCCAAAACCACCTGGGCTGATAAATGTTTTAAATAAGGCATCGTGACAGCGCACCTTTTACCGATTATTATGATCTCAAATTGGTAACATGTAGTCGTCGTTACCTCAGTTTGATTTGCCATCGATATCCTATATTGCGTCTCCTTGGGTTCAACTTTCATCTTATTGAGGTGTTGGGCTACATCATCATTAACTAGTGAGATCACCGCACCAGTATCTATTAACGCTTTAAACTGTCGTCCGAGTATATTTACTCTTACATAGGGTCTAGGGTCGTCAAGAACTATCGGCTTATTCACAGCACAAGGGTTTCCTTCGTCGACAAGCCGTAACTTCCAATTTTCGGAGGTCTTTACTTCCCATCGGGTCTCGGACTTCGGTGACCTCCGTACTCCAAAGTCCGCATCCGGTTTCCCTGGGCCTGACAATCCCAGTCACGTGTTCTCACATCTGCTTTCTTACAATGGAAACACCTAAGTTTACGTGGCTGACGACATAGTCGGGACGTATGACCACTGGTCCCACAATTCCAACAGACTATCGGCCTACTAGTCGCCGTCGTTTTAGGCACGTTCAAATCCCGTCCATACAACTGTGACCTCTCCCTCGGACTTGATTTGTCCCTCACTTGTTCTTCTGTTTGTGTAGCACTCGAACAAGTCGGAACTAACTCCTTATTGGTCGGAGACGACAGTACTGAGGTGTTATAATGACCTTTGCCAAAACGATTTTTACCGCCGTAAGCTGTCTCTGGCACAAGTGCTTGGGCTGGGCCTGGTGGAGGTCTAAAATTTTGCTTATCCCTCAAGCAAGTTTCGTACTCCTCAGTTAATTTCATGAGACTCGCCAAAGTAACAAAATCCCTGCGCCTTACATATAACTTGTAATTAGGATGCATATTCCTGTATATCCTATCTATCTTTTCAGACTCCGTGAAACCTCCCCTTCTTCTTATTAGGGTGGACAAAGCCACTGCATAACTCCTGAACGGTTCACCTTCTCCTTGTGTCCGTTTCCTGATTTCATCGTCTAACTGTAAGGTGTATCCTGGGGGAAAATATTGTAACTGAAAATCCCTCAAGAAGTCTTCAAAGCTTCCCCAAAACTCCTTGTTGTTCCTGTACCATAACAGGGCATTATCTTTCAATAGCTCCGGTAGGGCTTTGATTATGTCCTCATTCGGTATTTCGTAGGCTTCCACTAATTCGTGGAGTCTTTCTATAAAGGAAATCGCATCTGAGTCACGTCTTCCATCAAAGCGGAGATTCCATTTACGGACAATGTTGCACAGTGCCGCTGTCTTGTTAAACTCCGGCTTCACAGGTGCCGAACCTGACCATCGTGATTGTTTGAGCGGCAAGCTCAAAGGTTTGTTCACCGACCAGGTTGTAGTCGGGCCCAAAGCGACATGACTAGAGGGATTATAATATCTAACATCCTCATTTGGTGCCTCAGATTTTCCCCCCGACAACTCTGTGAGAGCTCTCCTCACCTCAGCAAAACTTGCAGTTGACGGAAGTCCTAAGATTTCTCTTATGTTTTGGCTCTCAACATCAAGAGTTCTTTGATCCTGATTGATCGGAGGGGCTTGTTCTGTGAATGGACTCTTAACAATCCCGTCTCTGACGGCTTGAACCAACTCGCTCCTTAATAACTCGGAGTTCCCCTTGGCAGGTAGCCCGTGTTTCGAAAGTTCGTCTTGAAGTTGAGCCTTGCTTAGTTTGTACACCCAGCTAACACGAGTATCCTGAGAGGGTGTTTGGTCACCGGTGCAGGTCTCGGTCGTGGGAGGCCCTTTAACTGTGGCACCTGTTGCACTAACCTGGGCAGACTCCTTAGACTGCTCTGTCACATTGGGTTCCGAGTGTACTAAGGGTTTCCATGTCTTTTTGTTCTTTAGTTTTTCACTAGACCCACCGTCGTCTGATCCAACTCTCATAAATAGTAAATTGAAGCCGAGAATGCGTAATATTACACGCCAAGCTCTGAGGATATAAAAATCCATCATGAAACTTAATTATTTCTTTTTACTAAAACTTTTACTCAAAGTCTTAGACTTTAACTTATTAACCGCGGTGACTAAGCACTCACGGTCCCTGTTCGGGCGCCATAAATGTGAGACGATATTTTATTCGTGAAAAATATCGAATTCAATAAATAAACTTTATTTTACCCTGAATAGTTCGAATGCCGGGTTTAATTCCAGGGGTCAATAGTGAGTTTCCGGACCTATTACCCGCTATCGTCTACTTCGTTTTGAGGCTAAGGCTCAGTCCGTGTAATAGACCAACGTCTCATGGATTCATCATCGCCCGCCTCAAGAGCACAAATTTTGACTGTAGCCCCGTGGCTCAAAATGTGAATACTCGCGGCCTCGTTTATTCCCCAACGGACGCTGTCTACACCTTTCACGCGGGATGTTCCTTCACAAGTATACTTACTTAGTGTTTTGCCCTCGTGGGTTCCGTTGCTCTCGGGTTCCCTAAACCCCTACAAGTTACTCCCAACTCCCGATCGAGCTATACCACTCGGCGGGTACTTACTATTTTCTGTTGGGTTGCGGAGTACACGTCCACACCCTCAGAGACTTACCTTGGCCCTTAATATTACTTTGTCCTAGGAGTCACAATTAAACACTACTCCCGCCCAAGTTATATCGCTTGGTGGAGCCTTACTCTGTTACCTATCAGGCTGTGGATTACACGTCCACACCTTCAGAGACTTGCCTTGGCCTTAATATAACTTTGACCCAGGAGTCACAATTCAACACTACTCACGCCCAAGTTATATCGCTTGGCGGAGCCTTAGTGTTACCTATCAGGCTGTGGATTACACGTCCACACCTTCAGAGACTTACCTTGGCCTTAATATAACTTTGACCCAGGAGTCACAATTCAACACTACTCACGCCCAAGTTATATCGCTTGGCGGAGCCTTAGTGTTACCTATCAGGCTGTGGATTACACGTCCACACCTTCAGAGACTTGCCTTGGCCTTAATATAACTTTGACCCAGGAGTCACAATTCAACACTACTCACGCCCAAGTTATATCGCTTGGCGGAGCCTTAGTGTTACCTATCAGGCTGTGGATTACACGTCCACACCCTCAGAGACTTACCTTGGCCTTAATATAACTTTGACCCAGGAGTCACAATTCAACACTACTCACGCCCAAGTTATATCGCTTGGCGGAGCCTTAGTGTTACCTATCAGGCTGTGGATTACACGTCCACACCTTCAGAGACTTACCTTGGCCTTAATATAACTTTGACCCAGGAGTCACAATTCAACACTACTCACGCCCAAGTTATATTGCTTGGCGGAGCCTTAGTGTTACCTATCAGGCTGTGGATTATACGTCCACACCTTCGGAGACTTACCTTGGCCTTAATATTACTTTGACCCAGGAGTCACAATTCAACACTACTCACGCCCAAGTTATATCGCTTGGCGGAGCCTTCGTGTTACCTATCAGGCTGTGGATTACACGTCCACACCTTCGGAGACCTACCTTGGCCTTAATATTATTTTGACCTAGGAGTCACAAATCAACACTACTCACGCCCAAGTTAGATCGCTTGGCGGAGCCTTACTATTTTCCTTATTCTATTCACCTACGAAGTATTCCTTCGAGCCCACTTACCTCCAGACTTCCGCTCTTCTCGCTCTTTGGACATACACTGCCTGTCTCCCTTGATGCCCCACTTTTATAACCAACGGCAGCAGGGAGGGGCGTAGGGGCGGCGTAGGGGTAGCTGCTGGCACAGCGGGCCGCTACAGGCTCGCCGCTTGCCGCAAGACCCGACTGCCTATTGTTCTCCCGGCCCGGCCGCTGCCGGCCTTATCAGTCAAGATAACGGGTTTCCCCAACATAAATATCTACTCTGACTGTCACATTAAAGTACGGTAACCAAATTAATTCTCTTTGAACTAAATCATTGCTTCTTAGAACTTTATAATTTACTAACTTAATCGGGGTGTTTTAATAAATTAAATAAAATAATGCCTTACCCCAAAATGAACTTGTATTTAATAAATCATCCAAACAAAATACTCTCAGGTGTATAATTTAAATAAAATAAAGTAACTCCTTTTTGTTAAAATAAATCAAATATTCCATATTCGAAATAAAATAAATTTTTTCTTGTAAGGGGAAAATTTGACCCTTACAAAGAGCATAAGAAGTTATTCACGTAACTTATCCCCACAGAGAAAAATTATCTGGAGTAAATCCGGGCATCTAGAAGAGGTCAAGCATGCTATTGGGCCACCTCTACCTATCCATTTTTGCTTGGTCGTTTTAAGATCAGAATAAAATATTTGAAGTTATAACACAATTTAACCAACAGAAATGAAACACATGTTTTCTAAGACAGAGTAATAAAACAAATTGAGCCTACGAATGCAGAGGTGCCAACCATATTATTCTCCCTCGCAAATATTTTATAAACATTTAAAACTGCATTTAGGAAAACTCTGTATTCCGTGTCTCTTGGACAGATCTTCAATTTAAAACCCTTCCAACCATCCTGGATTTGTAAAACGCTTACATATGACGGGTGTCTATAAAGTCCGTCATCTAGCTTCATAATATTGCTAATTGGGTCGAAATAAGCAAAAAAGATCATATAAAGGTTAGACCTAATATGTATAAATACCGAGATATAAGCCATTTTGTTTTTTTTTTCAAATTAATAATTTTAATTTCGTTGACGGATTGTTGTAGGAACTTCATATTTGTATGGACTTTAATAATACTAATGTCCATTTCAACATATAAATTATTTTTCCCATTATGTATTTTAAAATTTTTTTTCTTCTTTTAAGCCAATCAGGCGTGGCTTGATTTAAAAATAATGCAATCTATTTTTCACTTTTTTTAAGTTTTCCATTATGTCCTTCTGTGGTTGCCTTGTTGTTTATTTCACACTTATTATATGTAACAATAACCAGGTGTTAGTTAAACAATGATGTTGCCTGCATTTAAAATTTTTTAATTCCAATATCTTCAACCCGGTAGTTTTTATTAAAAATTTACAGAAGATTAAAAAATCGACAAATGTAATCATCTAACCAATGGTACCAATTTTATAAGTATCCGACGACCAATAAGTAAGTTACTGCCATTTTTCAGCAGAGAAACGTTAATTTTGCATTATAATTAATGCAAATTAAGGTTATTTTAATAGAAACATTTCAGTAACTAAACTGTCTGTTGTCACATGTCACATTATTGCTTCCTTGTTGTCAGATACAAACTTAGTATTATTGGTTTGATAATGACATTTGTCAACGTCATTGTCTCTTGTTCAATTTTGATAAAATGTACTGGTTTTAAGATATTTTAGTTAAAAATTTTAAAATGCCTGCTATTTTAAAATCACACATCGGAAAAAATTTTCTTTTGTGGAAATGGACAATAACGATCCGTGCCAAACATGAACTTCCTTCAACAATCCGGCATCGAAATAAAAACTATTAAGTGAAAAAAAATGGTGGATACATTTCTAAACGTAATCATAAAATTGTAGTTTCGTAAGTTAATCAATTAAATTTTTTTACCACCTAAACTTTATTTGTAAATTACCGTTGATAGTTCATTACGAAATAATACATTCTTGATCTATGCCAGACTAAAAAGATTTCATTTCATTTGTTAGTCGTGTCAGCACTCCAGTGCAGTGGAAGTTAAGTTAGACGAATCTGCTGAAGACTATGCTCTATGGAGTGAACACAAGGTAGAAGATCAGATAGTTCTATCGCCTGCTCAGATTTTGGTGAGTAATTAATACGGGTAAACAAGGTTTTTATAAATAAACAAAATTTTGCTGCTGTAGAGTTTTTTATTAATTATAAAGATATAGTAAAAATATGCAAATATTGTATTTATTTTAACAGTCATTATATTAATTGTGTATTGAAAATGAAAAATATATAATTATGTTAAGCATCCCTTGATCTCTACTTTAGGTGTATGTCTGGGAATTATTTTTGGATGCTAATGCACAAGAATTTGAAAAGGAAGCCATTCATATTGAAGAGGTGAAAATGAGCAATCAAGTTGTATTCCAGCATACTCGTAAGTATGACTTTATTGTTACAATAATCATAGATGTCAATCTGTAAGTAAAACTTAAATGAGAATATCAAAAACATAAATTGTAAAAATAATTGATTATATTATGACTAGTTTTTTATTTGTTAAATAAAAAAGTGAAATATAAGATTAAACACTAAAAATCCTCAACAGTCATTTGACAGATAACGTGAATTAATAATTCCAAAAATAGTAAAAGTTTAAAAATTTTTCATCTAAATATCCAGTATATTAGAGAAAAAATATATATATATTTAATTTATTTTTAGAGACCGAAAAGCCAGATGTAGTAGTTATCAGCGAAAACGGTTAAGAGAAAAATAATTGTATAAATTTTCATAAATATAATGTAATTGGTGATTTTTCACGGTATGTACAAAAAACTAGCGGAGGTATAATTATATTAGTGAAAAACAATATATATATATATATATATATGTAAATAAGGTAAATGTTATAAAGTTTGCCAGTGAAATGGAATTTGAAATTGCAGCAGTGAAATTAATTTAAGGAAGAAAGTAAGTAAGGAAGAAACACAATTTTTGTTTGGAATTTACAGGCCTCCATGTGTTAGAAATGTAGTTAGTTTTTCAACAAATTATATAAAATACTATAAAAACATCTAAAAAATTTTTTTTTGATAGTTGGCGATTTAAACATTGATTGGCTTAAAAATAATCTTTTGACATTTAGATTAAAAGATTTAATGAATGAGTTTAACTTAAACAATTTGCTATCTCACCCACTAGAGTAAAAAGCTCCTCATCCACTTTAATTGATCACTCATTATCAAATATCGATCCAAATTTACTGCAGGTTGAGGTTGAGGCACGGGTTTGTCTAATCACTTCGCGCATATAACACACATAACTTTCCACTCCTCCCCCCTCGCAACCCTTTTCATGCTAACAAATACACCAACGAAATGTTACATGATACGCATCCAGATATTTAAGAACTTGAATTTGCTTGTGTAAAAAGAAAGGCTGGGCTTTCGTACATGAATATATCACATCAGAGGACAAATCAGCTATGTTTTTAAATACTTTTAAACACTATTATTCTGTAGCATGCCTCATAAAAAAGAAAAGAAAACATCATAACATTAACTATAAAACCTTGGGTGCAAAACGTATTAGAATTTCATCTCAAAAACTAAAAGAACTTGATTTAATCGAAAATTTAATAAATAAGTTTTACAGATTTTTATATAAAAAAATACAAGAAAGTACATCGCAATCGTTAAGTTAGCGAAAGCCTGGCACTTGTTTGATCGGCTGAGAACGAGTGACAATCTCGCCAGGGACGCTTGAAGGTTGATAGAGAGCGATAGGAAAAAGAAACAGATTTCCGTTACCTGCTGATAAGCCGAGCAACAAGGAATTCAATAAATATATTTTCTGGACTTGTGTAGGCAAAAACGGTCATTGATAGCGGAACCTTTGTTACAGTCACTGACCGGTGTAAATTGTCTTAGTACACTCCAATTAAATTCCACTACACCTCAAGAAATTTACGAGATGATAATGAGTATAAAAAATTCAAATTCAGCCGGTTGTGATGGAATATAACTTATAGAGTTATACGTCATAGCGAAACTTCAATTTCTCATCATCTCTCAGAAACTCATCATTTTCGGAGGGTTCATTTCCACAAAATCTTAAACATACCAATGGGACAGCTTATTCATCCAATTTTTTAATATGGAAGCTCTAGTCAACAAGAAAATTGGCGTCCAATAGCAAATGTTTCAACCTTTTCAATTATTTTTCACATTTTAATTTGTTGAATAAAGATCAATACGGATTTTTTAAAGGTAAAAATACAACAGATGCCAAAAGGTTAACTTACACCAACCAAGGTTAGGGAACTATGTTATGAAGGCAATTCATTATAGCCAACGCAAAACCAATGGTATTCTGCATGAAAATGACAATAACTCCGTTCATTGTCAGATGGGGGATGATGTTATTCGCGTCCGCAGCATTCCATAAAAGCTGCACGTACTCCCTGGGTGGTGCTAAACGAACAACAATTTTTTGGCAGCTGAACTATTACGTAAGTGATCTCTCAGCTATGCCAGATGCCAGAAAAAATCCTAACGACTCGTCCCCGGGCCACTTTTAAATGTACTGACGCAGGTGCTTTGCACTGTAGAACATCTTTTATTTATTTTATTATTGTTATTTAAGTTGGTAGCTGGCTATGATATATATATATATATATATATATATATATATATATATATATATATATATATATATATGTATATATATATATATATATATATTGGCAGATCTTTACAAACTTGTTATCATTGGTTAGATAATTCAATCTATAATATTTTTTGTCAGTTGTAAAACTTTGATAAAATTGATCGATTTTAAGATATTTCAGTAGAAATATTTTCTAATGACAATAAATCGGTTTTAAAGACATTTCAGTAGAAATATTGGGGGGTGATGTTGTTCGCGTCCGCAGCATTCCATTAAAGTTGCACGTACTCCCCGGGTGGTCCTAAACGAACAACAATTTTGAACTATTGCGCAAGTGATCTCTCAGCTATGCCAGCTGCCAGACCAAATCCTAACGGCCCTTTCCAGGGCCACTTTAGAAATATAGGCTCAGTTTTAAATATTTGTCATTTTAATGCTGACCCAACCTTAGCAGTAAGTGGTATGGATCTTCCTCGGAAGCAGTGGACTGTTCTCAATCGATTCCGCACTGGAGTGGGAAGATGTAATTATTGGAAATACAAATGGGGAATGACAGAAGACCAGTCATGCAGCTGTGGAGCGGAGTTCCAGACTATGACTCACATAGTCAATGAGTGCCCTTTGAGTGCTTTCCCGGAAGTGCTGATGGGCCTTCATTGTGCAAGTGAAGCTTGGCTGCAATGGCTTAGCGCCCTGGATTTAGCTTTATAGAGAGATCATTAATGTTTATTTTAGTTTTATTTTAAACGTATTGACGCAGGTTCTTTGCACTGCAGAATATCTTTTATTTATTTTTTTTTTATTATTATTAGCTTTAAGATGGTGGCTGGCTATGACGATGTATATAGTAGAAATATTGGTGGAAGCGATGCGGAACACACATTCTTCCATGGCCCCCGTTGGGAAGGGCCCTGCCCGGAGGCCACAAAAAATTTTTGGTGCGTTTTCGGTGGACCCGGTCTGCCAAAAGATCATGGAGGATGAGGGCTGCTGGGATTGTTTGTCACAGTGCGTCCGGGGCATCCTCCTTAGAAAAAAGACTGATCTTGACCGCCATGCGGCTCAGATCCCCAGACCGTGCGGCTGGCCATAAGGAGTGAGCCCAGCCCAATGGGCTTAGGCTAATTTAGGTCTAGTCTGATGTAATCTGACAAACAATTCCAGGCTAGAATCCCAAAGAGTAGAGGAGGTTTTTTAGTGGGTATACCCGTTTTTTAGAGGAGTTCCACAATACAGTCTGGCCCCTGTGTGTCTGATGATTTTTTCCTACCTCTCTCTTAAAAATAGGAAAACTTTTTCTACTTTTGGAGAAGGTGTGAAATAAACTGGCAAAAACCTGTCGTGGTCGTGCAAGTGCAGGATGGCCATATGTATACACGACTGATCGCCACCGCCACACTTGGAAAGGGCGATAAACTGTCTAGTATGGGTACCATCTGTCGGGGTTGCTATTCGACGTAGCCTACCTCACCTGACTGCAAGATGAATATTTTGAATACAACTAAGAATATTTATTTTTTCTAATCAGCCATGATAAACCCTTCAACACAGTGGTGATAAACACTCAGGGAATAAAGTATCAGTTTCAACCTAATCTCTACACATAACTAAATTTCAATATTTTAATCTTCTATTATTTCCAGCTCAACAACTACTGATAGCAATAATGAAAGGTAACAACAATTTTGAAGTATGCCATGGAGTTAAAGAAGAATATGGTGAGACATTTTTGACAGGCAAAATAAAGCAAATTACGTCCCCATCTTTGGACGCTCCAGTGGAAAATAATAAAGCTGTGGAACAGAGTGTTGATGTAACTGCTGATGAAGTATTGAACATCTTATCGCAGTTAGGTTATCAGTTTGGGAATCAGTTTCAATTAATTAGACAAATCCACGTGAAAAACAAAGGTATGTCAGTTATTGTAGAATATTACGCTTTTCCATAACCCTTACTTATTTTTAAAGTAGGTGTTAATTATGTTACTTCAATGGCTTTATTTGAATGCCAATACCCACATAGCATAGAATATGTATTTTACGTTAAATAAACGTTCAAAATGACAAATCAAATAAAAAATTTGGTATTTCTTTGAGATTACAAATATAAAAATCAAATCAGTTAAATTTTTCGATACTTTATTTACGTTTAAAAAATTTAAGCCAAATAACCTCAAATTGTTGACATAATTGAACATTTACTTGAAAAATATTTTATCTACGGTATATAATATTTCTAACGGACATTCAGAGTGAGAAGAAAACTTCTCCAGGGAGAATTTCATATAGCATTTAAATGAGATTAAGCTGTATTAAACTTAATTATAATCTTCACTACATAAATTTTATGTAAAATCAATAGTGCAATGGCTTTATTTAAGTTAAGTATTAAATATATTAAGTCTATTAAATATTTTTTAAGTTTAAAATATCAAATCCAAATTACATTACATGTTTGACATTATAAAACTTAAGAAATATTTATGAAAGATTTTGGAGACAAATTGAAAAGGTCAATTTGAAAGTTATTTCTTTATTATTTCAAAACAAATTGACTTTGACTTTTACAGCTTTCAAGTGCACCAGTGAATGTGGAGTTGTAAAAGTATTAGTAGTAAATAAGAACATTATTTAGTACAATTTGGTTGGTTAAAGAGGTTATATTTTGAGGATCAAATTCCTGACATCCTCATTGCCCAATATTATTTACATGTTTTCAATCTGTTGCTAAGAAGAATGCATTAATTTATAAATTTTGATGAAAAATATAAATTTTGAATCTTTTTACTATTTTTGTAATATAAATTTATATATAATGATTTTGAACAAAATCTTGATATTCATCCTATGTAAAATTTTGCACGTTTGAACCTAACGTTAGAATCTAAATTGAACATTATTTTATATCCATTTTATATTTGCAAATATCGAATTGATATTCAAATATCAATTTGGTATTCAGATATCAATTTGGTATTTAAATATCAATTTGGTATTCAAATATCAATTTGGTATTTAAATATCAATTTGGTATTCAAATATCAATTTGGTATCTATATATATATAATACGTGATGCCCTTTTTTGTTAACACTACTCCTCCCTTATTTCTGGACAAATTTTAAAGTTTGAGGTGTCAAAAGAATGGTCTCAGTTCGTAGTTTTGCAATAAGGTCTTAGATTTTTGATATTTTAATTCTGGAGCTCACGGGAAGCCCTCAAAGTTAATTTTTTGTCCATAAGATTAACATGGGGAACAATTTGTATTGAATTGCAATATAAAACAGCTGTTGATTTTAAAACAGACAAACACATGTTAAAAACTGAATACAAGCAATTGAATTACTGGTACTGAAATATCAACTCAATTTTCATACTTTAAACAAGAAGTTTCTTTTGTCGTATTTGAACCTTTTCTCAAAATTTAGCGGGAAGATTTTCTTGAACATTTTATTTACGTGTATTTGGGCACAAAATAAGTTTAGTAACGTAACCCTAGAAAAATTCATGCAGGGCCTACAAAACAAGTTTGGAAATTGAAATTTTTGACGTGGGTCTTATGGGTTGTCTGATTGGTATTTAAACAATGACGAAAGTTTACAAATATAAAAAAAAACACTAAATTTGTGTGCATGGGTTTTCAAACTCTGTAAATTATAAGGAAAAGGGATAGTTGGTTATAGGTGTCATAACCTGTTTGTTTAATATTATACTATAAAAAAATTTAATGCAGAATGATACAATATTAAAACTCATGTTTAAAAGAAACGACATTTCAATGTTTTTTACTTCCAGTGTAGAAAACAAGCTTATCTCAAATATGGTTTGTACAAAGAGAAATTTCAATCAAAAAATAAATACCACATCAAACCAAAATGGACCACACTAACAAATATGTAGATTCTCCTTATTTTAGTGATTTCTTTATTTACATTTTGTAATGCCATGGAAAATTACGAATTATAGGGGCTTTATTTCTTTTTTAATAGTAATGTGGACTCATTCACTTTGTCGACAACTACCTCATAACAGCCGCAGTGAGTGTTGCATAACTCATACAGGACCGGGGAGTTGTAATGAAATGTTGATTTTTATTCTGTTGTCATTTCAGTTTTATGTTTGATGAACTATGTAGATCCAACATCTGTGAATTTATTCTAGATTTTATAGGAGTGTTTAGACAGAGACCCTAAGACAAATCGGCAAAAGAACAGCTGCGTAATCTTAGCTAATTTTGAACTAAAAGAGCAACCACCAAATCTCAACAGTGTCACATTGGCAAGTTGCAGAATTAGTAATGAAGATCGATTAATGAAACACCATTATGTTTTATCTGATTTTCACTATAGTTTAATTTTTATTCAAAGTAACTCTGTCCATTACCATGGAGCAAGATTTAATACTCTATAATAAATGCAGCGCATTGCGCTGCACGGGCCCCCTAGTTAAAATATAAATTTGGTATTCAAATATCAAAACTTTGACATTTATTTTAATTCACACAAAAATCCTGTGATATGTGGTGGTGGTGCTGTTGAATGGATACTGGTGAAGCTGTGTCTGTTTGATTCAATATGATTTTCTCTCAATTAACTAGATTTTAACGATTTCCTAACAAGCTGATACTATAATCATACAGATTGAAAGTGTGCAGTGAATGTCTTGGTGGTCACTTGTTGATATTATAAATCTTATTCCTAATGATTTTTTTTTTATACAGCAATTACAATTTTAAACTTTTAAATGGGCAATTCAGTTAAGCATACTTCAAAATGTAGTTTTCATATGTGCAACAATGAGAGTATTTTTTACGATTTAAGGATTAAACTAATCTTTGTTGACTTACTGTTATTTTAACTTACTTTTATAATTAACTTGTTGAAACTGTGCACTTAGTTTCAAACCAACAAAAAGGCAAACCAAAATTGTGGACAATGTAGGCCTATCCCTTATTTTTAAACAAACTCGATTCATCCTGTACAGTCCTATCCTGCTGAATTTCCTATTTGCCTGTTTGTAACAACAAATAAATAATAAAAATAAAAACAATTCGTTTTTAAATTGCTGGCCTATTAAAATTTAAGTAGTGTCACAATTCCCCAACACGCAAGGTTCGGTGTGGTTTCACGAAAATCACACTACGAAAACATTTTTTAAATATTGTTAAAATATTCTTAATCATCACAAAATATTTATTCATTTTGAGAAAATATTACCGACAATATTGTTTTGCTTCTTGGGAACCCACCCTCCCTCCACTCTGGAAGGGGGTTTGACTTTTTCAAAGTCAAAAATTCCGCAATTTTGTTAATGATTAATGCCTCCAACCAAATATATCTACCTATCTCATAAAAAAGTCACAAACTTCTGGGGCTGATACCGTCAATTTGAACAAAAAATGTCACGGAGAGGAGACATTAACGAAGATATAACAACAAATAACAGTGTTGTTGAAATTTTCCCCCTAAAATAACCAAAATTGGCATTATTTTTCATGGAAAATCAAACGGTGTTCTGCAGAAAAATCTCAATAACTCCATTATTTGTTATCAGATCTTTACAAACTTGGTATCATTAATTAGATAATTTAATTTGCCGATCTTTTTGTGTTTTGTAAAATTTACCGTTTTTGAGATATTTGAGATAAAAAATAAAGTGGCGGCCTTCTAAAAATACGCATATGAAAAATATTTTTTTTCTCGAAAATAAATAATTGTGTGATAATGGTACATACCAAATATTTAGTGTAATATTTAGTTGATTTAGTGTAAAAAAAAACAAAATTGCGGCTAGCGACTAAACGAAGGATTATTTTACATATCATGTCAAGAGGACATTTTTTGTTCAAATTGAGGAGTACTACCAGCCCTCCAAGTTTGTGATATATTTTGTGACCACCCTGTATATAAAGTAAAATAAACTTTATGTAACATTTTTGCTTGTACATTTACAAACTGTAGAGTTTCCAGTTCATAGCATATTCATAACATTTGGAATATTATTTAACAATAAAAACCTCCTCGTGGTTCACCCGCTATTAAATAGCAACCTAAGTTACAAGACAAAGCCTACATTTGTATTAAGGAACAGTAAAATTATCAATCAATTAGGCCTACACCACAATATCTCTTTATCATTTTCCCTAATGTTATTACAGTTAGTAGTCATCGAGCTCATTCTATATCATTGAAGTGATATTTTTATTTTAAGATACCGATACCTAGATACCAAAAAGTACTGTTGGTACTTTGCTATGAATTCAATGTGATAAAAAATTTCAAGAATGATTTAATAGGCCTAACTGTTCTAAAATTATAGACCAAGCGATAAAACTTCTCGCTGTTAAAATACTAAGCTTAAATAAGATTCAAATGTAGTTCAATAAAGTTTTTTTTTTTTATATTGCACCTCTTTTATTATTACAATGAGTGTTACATTATCAGAAATCCTGGTGTAATGTAATAAGCATTAAGTTTGGTATGTAACTGCTCTAAATACCGAGACATGTTAAACTCAAATGTGATTTGCATGTTGATTGGCTCTTTTAGGCTTTGTTTGGACATGTTATAGAAAAAAACTGAAATATAAAAAAGAAACAAAAACACGATTCATTTTGCTTTTTAATTAGGTATCTCTGGAATTTTAATTTCTGTAACACATACGACAGTGTAGATATACCCATATTCAATAGTTATAAATAGGCTATTATAGCTTTAGTTGTATTTTTTATTGACTTTCATTAGTATTTTATTTTGAATGGTATACTTATCTTACAGGAGCCACGGCAGTGTTGGTATGGAAAGGAAACATGGTTACTTTCCTTGATGCCATTTTCAAGTTGATTATTTTCCTGGAAATGGAAGAAGAACATAAGTTTTTGTACCCGAGTTCTTTCCTCACACTAACTGTTGATACGCCTAAATTTTTCAAATTGCAAAAAGGTAATAGTGTTTTTCTCATGCCTATAGAGTAACTTGTTATTTTAATTTAAACCTTAAGAGACCAGAGAAAATGTATGTTAATTGTCCAAAAATTGAATTAGCCAACCGTCAGAAAATGAGTGAAAATCGAACACTGATATAAAACAGCAGCACAAAATCACAACAGATTTACTGAAGGCTGTTAAGAATCATCTTCGCCTTTGAGCCAATAGCCCATTTTTGCGCAGTCGGCAATGTTAACCACACGGCTTTTATGCTAAAACATGGTATTTTATTCCCCGTTTCGGACGCCGTTTTTCAACCGAGTTTCTTTAAACTTGGTAAGTGTTTAGTTGAATATTAATTTAAACCTTAAGCCCCCTTAAGGCCCCTCATACCTCAAAATTTTGAAAATTTGACAAATATATTACTGTCTGTGAAGTCGCAAAGTAACTCGATTTTCCTTAGTAGTATTTGTTAAATTTTCAAAATGTAACAAAATGGTGGCTAGAGGCTAAACGAAGGATTTTAGGACATATGTTTATATGGACTTTTTTTGTTTATATTTTTGTGTAGAATCAGCTCCCGAAATTTTTGCACTTCGTCGTGAATCACCATATATATATATATATATATATATATATATATATATATATATAAACAATTATATATATATATATAAACAATAAACAAATATGAACAAATACCGTTTTTGGCTTCTGGGGACCTCAAAACAAAAAAGTATCATGGTCACGGACCTAGGTCTTAAACTGACTACCACCGTGTAGTGTATTTTCCCTATAGGGAAATTTGCTAAAATGCCGAATTCTATTGGAAATTTGCTGAGTACGAAGGTGTGCTACAATGAGGGTATTTTATTTTTATCTGACAGAAACAGAATTAACAAATTTACATTATTTGTTATTTTGATCATAATTTAAATACGAGTCAGTTGCTACACCAAGAGCAATACCGAAAACCAGTAGTGAGCAATAATTATCTTTTATAGAGGTGTACCTCTCACAAACTGAGAAGTGGGGAAATCAACAAACACGATATTTCTTTTACTTAATAATGGCTTCTAAAGACTATTTTTTTTAGGTAGACAAAGATTGTGTCTAAAATTTCACTAAAAGCATTTTGTGAACAGGGGCCAATATATTTTATTGATTGTTCCTTGGGTGATAAACTTAGCATATTCTAAATTGTATTTATAAAATTAAAGAAAATTAACTTGATCCAGTCATAAGGTTTTTCTGTGGAATAGGTGCAGAAGTAGAAGTTCATTATGATTCAAGAACCAAGGTTCTTGAGTGCAATGGTCTAAAGCTGGTGGGACTCACCCTATCTCCGGACCCTTCAGTGAGGAAGGAAACTACAGAGCTTTACTGGAAGAAACGATGTTTTATACCTTTCAACACCGAACAATCAAAAGTATTTAATTTTAATACACTCAACATTACAATGAGCAAAAATATGGGTTTAAAACTGTTTTAAAATAAGTTTCAAACTCGTATTAAAACTGTTATCAATATAAGTACAGTCAACAACGTTTTCGTATTAATACGAGTTAAAAATTGTTCAAAACTCTATTAAAACAATTTTAAAATTGTTTAAGCTTGTATTAAAACAATTTTAAAACTTCTATTAAAACAGCTTAAAACTGTTATAAAAACAATTTAAAAACTGTTATCAAAACATTTTAAACTGTTATAAAAACAATTTAAAGCAGCAAAAAGTTTCTGCCGCTTGTAGGATTTGAATTCATGACCTATAGATTACCAAGCCGCGACCCTACCAACTACGCCACGCTGCTCTCCGCTTCTCACTCTAATTGTTACACTACTTGGCCAGTTGATACCCAAGTTTCTTTGCTTTGATCAAATTAAACGCATTTCCCGTGGCCTATATATTTTTATGTCTTCCCAAATAGGTCTTAAGCTAGAGTTCCCTTACATGTTAGTTTCATGTGTAAATGTTTAACAAATTACAGTTATCTCAATTGATGTAAAACTTTTGACTGTGTGATCAAATACTTTACATACTAATTTTTACATCAAAATGATGTAAAGTTTTTAACGAGTTCAATTGTTTTAAACAAATAACAATGTTCTCTTGTTGTAAAAGACTTTAAGATTTTTTCATTTATTACATTACCTTTTAAATTTAAGAATGCAAAATTTTTACATCATTTTGACTTCAATACTTGATCTAATATTTTACTTTGACATCAATTTGACGACTTTGATCACTTTTTGACGTCAAATTGACAACGTGTGCTATGTGGGTACGTACTCAATCCCATGGTTTTTATGGGAAAATAGAAAAAATACCAAATTTCTGTTGGAAATTCGCCGAATACGCAGGTCTGCTGCAAATTATTTGCTTATATTGATAACAGTTTTAAAATTGTTGTTCGATAATTTTATATGAGTTCCAAAACTGTTATTAAAACAATTTAAAAACTGATATAAAAATTTCCTAACAAATTTTTTTTAACTGTTTTTAAAACTTTTATTAATAAGCAAATAAAACTAATATTAAAATCGTTTCAATTCAATTTCAATATTCTTGCAAACTGTTATTATAATAACTTTTTCCAACAATTTTTATGCTCATATGAAAACTTATATTAAAACAAGTTTTTTATAACTGATATCAAAATTATTTTAAAACCATTTTAAAAGTGTTTAAACTGTTATTAAAACTCGTATTGATATAAGTTTATAAACTTGTATTAAAACAATTTTAAAAGTGTTTAAACTGTTATTAAAACTTGTATTGATATGAGTTTATAAACTTGTATTAAAACAATTTTAAAACAATTTTAAAAGTGTTTAAACTAAAACTTGTATTGATATGAGTTTATAAACTTGTATTAAAACAATTTTAAAAGTGTTTAAACTGTCATTAAAACTTGTATTGATATGAGTTCATAAAATTTGTTTTAAAACAATTTTAAAATGATTTAAAACTTGTATTAAAGTTGTTTTAATACCAAACTTATATCAAAATATTTTGAAATTGTATTAAAACAATTTTAAAACAGTTTCCAACAATTTTTATGCTCATTGGGATTATTATAGGCCGACACATGTGTTATAAAATGGTTTCTTTGGAAATAAAATTTAAAAAAAAATAATAAACAGTGAAACAAGCATGGCTGTTTCCCTTGAATTAAATAATTGTAGGCTATTTCATTTATTCAACTACATCGCAGTACTTAAAAGTACACTTAAGTAGTTTTAAGTAATTTGTGTATTATTAGGCTGAGTTTATGTAAAAGAATTTTAGGTACCAATTTTCGTGGCTTAGAAATAAATTCATGAAAATTTCATATAATTGGAAAACTAAACTAAGTTATCGGTAGTGAATTTTCAAATAATGTATTTGCACTTCTGACCTAATCCACAAATATATATAAATTGTGTATATATATAATATATATAAACCTATTAGAAAATTGGTCAAATCATACAGAAAAGAAATATGTATAAATTCTGAAAAATTATGCTTACAGAAAATTATTAAAGGAAATGCACAGCAGGATGAATATTTATATTTGGGTGTCTTTAATAAGTAACAATTTCAGAGGGCAAAACTTTAAAAATTAGAAAGCCCAATGAATATAAAGGGTTATTCTATGCTAACAAATATTAGATTTGTCCTCCAAATTCATCGTTTATTATTTTCCTAACAGCTAAACGAGTTCATGTCCCTGGGACTACAGATTGTGGCAGAAGAAAGCCTTAACAAATGGAGACAGAAAGTAACGCAGATCTCCATTGTTGTACTGAAAGATACAACCGGAATGCTTGCCATACTCAACGACCCTCTAAATGAAGCTATTGCATCCTTGCCTAATGTGGTTGTAAGTGTGTTTATACTAGGGATAATCATAAAGTCCTTAAGGCTCCGCTCTACCTGAACGCGAATATCTATCTACTCACGATGTTGCCGTTACCGAATGTCGCCTCGCGGCCGTAGGGGTACTAGGCGAGTTTGATGGCTGCAGAGGTTTACGGGAATCGTGTTTTAAAATTAGGCTAACTAATTAAATAGAGATTGACTCCTAACTTTTTCTAAAAGTTGAAAGAAGCATCTCGTCTTTTCTGCTTTAGAAATTTTAAATAAAATTTCTAATTTCAGCTAAAACTGTCGAAAGTAATCTGTTTTTCTAAATTTTTAACTAAAGTTTACTATTAGTTTTGATGAAATAATTACTAAGGTGTAATAACGAAAATTTAGTACCGTTATTCTTCTTTAATATGACACCTTATTTATGTTATTTCTAATAAATGCAGCTCTAGGCTCCATTTAGCAGAAGATAACACGATTCTAAAAAAAAAATAAACCTAAAACCCCTGGGTGGCGCGCCAGGGGTAGAACGGAGCCTTAATCGTTAATACCCTTGAGTTAATAAGTTCCAGTATTGTAAGATATAAATTACTCTTTTGAAGAATGTTTATGCAGAAATGATATATCTTATTTGAGGTTACTACCTTATTTTTTATTACTGTCACTTACTACTTCAATTGAACCCTTCGTTGTCCTGGTTGGTTAAAAAATAAAATAAATATTTTTTAACATAACCGTACTGAAATGAATAAGATATAAATTACTCTTTTGAAGAATGTTTATGCAGAAATGATATATCTTCTTTGAGGTTACTACCTTATTTTGTATTACTGTCACTTACCACTTCAATTGAACCCTTCGTTGTCCTGGTTGGTTAAAAAATAAAAAATTTTTAACATAACCGTACTGAAAAGAATATTATTAATGTTTAAAATGCATTGAAAGAGATTTTTAGGACATATTGAATCAACAATAATGGGTTTTCCAATGAAAATTCTGCACAAAAAATATATTTCAAATCTATAACACAACACTTGTAAAAGTAATAATCCCTTACACACCACAATCTTATTAAAATTTGATTAAAATAATTAGGCCTATTCATCAATTTTCAAGACTAAATTTGATAAGTAACAGTTACAACAGTAATATTTATTCTATTTTCCCTCTAGATCAAAAGCCAAGAAGTGGACATCAGTCAGGCGAAGGACATCATGTCAGGATCGTTCAGATCAGGAGAGAGTTGGTTGGTGATCGGAGCCTTTGGCTCTTTGCAGCAGCTTCTCGGATCTCTGCCTTCCAGCGGGTTTCTGTTAGCCTATGTGCATGATGCCCAGACTTCAGTCAATCACCAAACACTACTCAAACCCATTCTTGTACACCATGGCAAAAGCGGTGGAAAAGTGGTATTGCTCAAGAAGGTTAGTATTAAACAAACTGTAGCTGATAATATAATATAGTATAATAATTTTTATTTATACTGATACATTCGGGTTTAAATGTTATCCCATATAGCACAAGTACGTCAATTTGATGTAAAATTGATGTAAAAGATGTCAATGTCATTGATATTGTTGATGTCATATTGACTTCAAATGTGATAAAAAAACGTCATTTTGATGTCAATGTGAAGTAAAAATGTCCCTATTTTTTATGTCAAATTGATGTCAGTAAATTGATGAACTATGACGTCAATTTTACATCACATTTATGTCAAACTGACGTCATATTGACAAACTAATCTTGTCAAAATTGATTCAAAATATCCCCAATAGCAAAACAAAAGTAATAAAATGGTAATTTTTAACCGATAAACAACTATAGAAGCGGCAAAAACTTTTTGCCGCTGGCAGGATATGAACCCATGACCTTTAGATTCCCAAGCCGCGCCCCTACCTACTACGCCACGCTGCTCTCTGCTTCACCCATTATTTGTTACACTACTTGGCCATTTGATATTCAAGTTTCTTTGCGTTGATCAAATCAAACGCATTTCCCGTGGCCTATATATTTTTATGTCTTCCCAAATAGGTCTTAAACTAGAGTTCCCTTAAATTTTTGTTTCATGTGTAAATGTTTAACAAATTGCAGTTATTTCAATTGATGTAAAACTTTTGACCGTGTGATCAAATACTTTACATAATTTTTACATCAAAATGATGTCAAGTTTTTAACGAGTTCAATTGTTTTAAACAAATAATGATGTTATCTTGTTGTAAAAGACTTAAAGAAATGTTTTTTTCTTCATTTATTACACTAACTTTTAAATTTAAAAATGCAAAATTTTTACATCATTTTGACGTCAATACTTGATCTAATATTTTACTTTGACGTCATTTTGACGACTTTGATCACTTTTTTAAGTCAAATTGACAACGTGTGCTATGTGGGATGTTTTGTCCATCTACAAGTAACAAAAAACATTGTTTTTAAACTTATCTATTCTGGAATTTTTTTATCACAGTCCAAACACTTTCCTAAAATTCCTGACTTTAATACCTACTAGGTAATAACTGGCTTTTATTACTTACAGTAGACAGTCGATTATCAGAACGACAATTATCTGAACTGTCAATTATCTGAACTCCTGAACGACTTACCTATTAAGTGTACATCGTAGAAAAAGCTATCGTGAAACATCAAACATTGCAGTGCTTACAAATATGAAGAAATGTGTACTATTTTTGATTTTTTTTCTTTATCAAAGAATATAGATTATCAGAAAGTAAATATAAGCTAAATCCTTCCTAGTGAATGTACATACCAAATTATATTAAGATTTTTCAATAAATAAACAAGATAGTTATGTTGACTTCGCATCATAATAACATGGGATGTTCAATTTGGATGCATTTGTTTAAAACCGTCAATGAACTGTTTGGTGGTTATAAATTGTAAATAACTTTCAAGTTTTGACTATACGAACTACTCATGGTCACTATTAGTTAGGATAATCGACTCTATTAAGTAACTGTATTTTCTCTAAAATTTCCAAAATTTGATATCCAGCGCACTGAAGTGCATACACTGAAGATTGTTGAGGTGAAAAATGAAGCTTGGCTGTCAGAGGTGGCAAGTTTGTGCAGAGACTCTAATGACAAACCAGTTGCAGTCGTCACACACAACATGAAACCCTTGGACATCCTGCCCGTTCTCTCAAAACAGAAATTTGCCCACCAAGTAAGGTAGGCCTAATATATGTGATTAAAGGAACTAATAAATTATTATTAAGGCATTGAGAGTATCCTCCAGACTAGGCCTATTTGATTTTTAACAAATTATAACCCTATTTACATAACCATCAAATTTTCTTTCCTATTTCCAACGAAGATGCAGAACTTGAGCTGTCAATAGCTAATAGGTTTTCTTTGTGTCAGGTTCATTAAAGTTATATTTTTCTGTGCGTTATTTCCCAATCATACTCCTATATACTTATACAACTTTTCATAATGAAGAAGTGTTATAAGTTTTAAAAAGTTAACTATTTTGCAATATGTTTTGCCATATAGAGATCACAACTAACATGAGACTTTTTGTTTTGTCAGAAAAATGTATTCATAAAACATGAATATGAACTTTTTATGGAAAATTTTGAAAGGAAATTATATATTATTCTGACTTTGAAGGGGGATTGGGTGTGAAGTTTTGCCTCGTAGATTAATTCAAAAATTTATTTTCAAGCCCTGATTGTATTTTAATTTTCTTAGATTTATTTTTAGCAAAAGTGTCACCAGTTAAAACTTAAAATTCCAGATAGTGAAGGAAGCAAGGGGTAACGAGGTACACTACTTATTCACAATTGACATGTTGTTCAATATAACCCAGTCGTTTTCAGTTCTTCTAGATCGTTATTAGGTTTGGCGAGATGAGGAAAAGCAGAAGTCTTATCTTAGTCTAGACCACACCCCCTTCCTTTTAATACATAAACTAATTAATTTTGCATATTGTTAAATTTTTGTACCGTGTAGGCCCAACCACATGTTAAGGTTTTAATATTCGGTGAAAACAAAAAGAAGCTTAGTGAGTAAAATCGAAGAAAGGAAGACCATAGGCGGGAAAGACGAGAGCCTTAATCTTCCCCCTTTTAAAAACACTGAAAACATGTCTCCGCATTCCCCTTTTTTGGGCGGTGTTATATCTAGGTCCCTCATACCTGATATATGAGTAAAAATTAATAGTATAAATACAAAAAAAAATCTTAAAAATAAGGAAAATCGAGTTACTTTGCGACGACACAGAGAGTAATATTTTTAACTTTTCAAAATTTTGAGGTATGAGGGACCTAATATAACTATTCAAATAAACACTTACCAAGTTTAAAGAAACTCTGTTGAAAAACGGCATCCGAAACAGGGGAATAAATTACTATGTTTTGCATAAAAGCCGTATGGTTAACATTGCAGACTGCGCAACAATGGGCCACTAGCCCAAAGGTGAAGATGACTCTTAACAATTTTTTTAAACTCATATACTCATCAAATAAACTAAAATCACACGACTTCTTTGTTAGTTATACAAGTATATTTGCACTGTGAGTTTTGCAATTCACTATAGTTAATTATAGTCAAAAGTTATCTACTAAAATGTCATGGTTTGAATCTGCTTGACTCATAATAAAAGAGTCTCTTGTGTTCATTTTATAATTCGGATGTTTTTTTTTGAGGGAGAGGCAGGGAAAATGCATTACGCACACAGGTGGCCAGCCTGTAGTGTGGGACTCCCCTAAAAAACGGGTTTACCCACTAAAAAACCTCCTCTACTCTTTAGGATTCTAACCTGGAATTGTTTATCACATTACGTCAGGCTAGGCCTAAATTTGGCTTACGCCCATGGGGCTCGCTCCTTATCCAGCTGTTCGGTAAAGGGATCTGGGCCACTTCGTGGTCCAAATCGGTTTTCTTTTCCAGGAGGATGCCCCGGACGAACTGTGACAAACAATCCCAGTTGCCCTCATCCTCCATAATCTTTTGGCAGACCGTGTCCACCGAAAAAACACCGAGTTTTCTTGTCGCCTCCAGGCGGGGCCTTTCCCAACGCGAACAGCGGAAGAAGGTGTGTTCCGCATCATCGGGAACGCCCGGGCAGTAGATGAAATCCGGTGAACCGGTCTTGCCCATCCGGTTCAGGTACGACTTGAAATAGCCGTGACCTGTCAGGAACTGCGTGAGGTAGTAGTCCACCTCGCCATGCCGCCTTTCCACCCATGGTTGGACCTGCTCGATGAGTCGCGCAGTCCATCGTCCTCGGGTGTCGTGCTCCCAGCTGTGTTGCCACTGCTGGAAGGTTCGGGAGCGCTCTTCTGTTCTTGCCGTGTCTTTGCCGATCTCGCCTTGTCTCTGATAAATCGCTTTCCTCTCCCCTGCCAAGAGCTTGACAGGGATGACTCCGGCGACCACCAGGACGGCAGGCTCGGACACTGTCCGGTAGGCGGAACACACCCGAAGCGCAGCTTGACGCTGAACCCGGGCGAAGCGCAACCTGTAGCACTCCTTATCTAGAGCGCCTGCCCACACCTCTGCCCCGTAAAGGAGCACGGACTGGACCGCGGACATCAACAGACGTCTTCTGCTGGATCGGGGACCCCCGACATTGGCCATCAGCCTACTAAGGTAGGCTACCTTAGTAACAGACTACCTTAGCGGCCTTGTCCGCCGTACGAAAGATCTGATCCCTCCAGCTTAACTTGGTGTCCACCATAACCCCGAGGTATTTGGCGGCACGAGTTGATGTGACCACCTCTCTTCCCACTCGGAGTGGGACGACGGTGTCGATCCTCTTCTTCGTGAGGATCACAATCTCCGTCTTACTGAGAGCAAGCGAGAGACCGTGATCGGACAACCAGTTGTTGACCACCCGCATAACTCGGTTCAACTTCAGTTGGGCCAGCTCAACGTTGCGTGCAGCAATGAGAGCTGCAACGTCATCGGCGTACCCAACCAAAGTGGTTTCCTCAATCATCTCGGACCTCAGGAGGCTGTCATAGGCAACGTTCCAGAGATCCGGGCCGAGTATTGAACCTTGCGTGGCACCAGAAGTGACTTCCATCGTCCGCGTTCCGTCCCTTGTGTCATAAATCAGGCTTCGAGAGCGTAGATAATCCTCGATGAGCCACAACAGATATGCAGGAACGCGAAAGGTGTTGCGAAGCGCATCCAACATATCGGCCCACCTCGCCGAGTTAAAGGCATTCATGACATCAAGCGTAACAAGAAGCACTACTCGGCGAGAGAAATGGTTGTGGCTCTCGGCTCTCTCCACAGCTCTTTGGACTTCGGTGACAGCGTCGATCGTTGACCGTCCCTTTCTGAAGCCGTACTGACGGGGGAATAAGTCCCCGGCAGCTTCCACGGCAGAAGTCAGGCGGGAACGGATCAGCTTCTCGAACAGCTTCCCAGCCGTGTCCAACATGCAGAGAGGCCTGTGGGACGACGGCAGCTCGGGGTCACCTTTGCCCTTGCTGATCAGTACAAGCCTGGCTGTTTTCCAGGGAGCCGGAAACACCCCTTCTACCAAACAGGCATTGTACATTCTCAACAACAAGTAAGCGTTGATTGAAAATACTTTCTTTAAAGCCTCACTGGGAATCCCGTCCGGGCCAGGAGCCTTGTTGCTCTTCAGGGAGAGAACGGAGGTTTCCAGCTCCTCGAGAGTGAAAAGTGGAACGTCCTCTACCCGTCCGAAGTCAACCGGCGGTCGCTGTGGATGTTCAGGAAACAACGCAGCGACGATCCTCCCCATGGTGGCGCCCTCCATGATGGAAGGTGGAGAGCGGGCGCCGAGTTTCTGTGTTACAAGTTTGTAACCCAGGCCCCACGGGTCGGAGTCAACGTCGTCACGAAGTCTCCTCCAGCTATTCACCTTGCTCCTGTTGATCGCCTGACGGAGAGATTTTCTCGCAGCTTTATAGGCCTCCGACTTACGAACTCTGTCTGCGGGATTTCTCGCTCTTGTGGCGGCTTGTCTGGTTCTTAAACATGTTCTTCTGAGTTCCGCAATCTCTTCAGTCCACCAGTAGATGGGTTGTTTGTCGCGTCGGGGTTTCCTTCGCGGCATAGACTGGTCGCAGGCCGAGACGATCAGTTCCATCGTGGATGTTACTAGTGCCTCGGCCCCAGCCTCACCAGGATTCCCCTGCGCTCCCCGAGAGATGACTTCGGTGAACTTGACCACGTCCAGTTTGTTGGTGTTCCACCGGCGTGGCCCTTCCCGAGAAGCGGAAACTCGACGATTTGCCTGATCATGCAGGTCAAACACGACGTATTGGTAGTCGCTACCCGTGTAGTCCTCCACAACCCTCCAGCCAGAGATCCTCGGAAGGAGCGACTCAGACGCAAGGGTGACGTCGGGGATCGTGCCTCTCTGCCCGGGGCGCCGAAAAGTAGGTGTGTCGCCCTGGTTGAGGACGACAAGACCGGCCCTGGCGATGAAATCCAGGATGTATTTCCGCCAGGAGTTGGTAGAGGGCATTCCCCACTCGACGGCCCTGGCGTTGAAATCGCCACCAACGATGACATGCCCGGTGGTGCCGAGAACGCACTCCTCTAGACTGTCTATGTTGTTGCGGAAGTCCTGGACGGCCTCGTTGGGGGTGAGGTAGCAACTGAAGATAGTCACGTCCCTACACCTAACCCAGGCGAATCCTCGGCCGCGGCCATGACTCCGCACTAAGACATCTTACGTGTTACGTGCCCAAAATGCAGCAGTACCGAGGCTGTCGGAGATCCAAGTGTTTGGGTCTCTGTCCCGATACTGTTCGCTGATAAGGAGCGTGTCAGCACCAAGTTCTCGGGCGAGCTGATCTAAAAGGTTATCAGCTCCCCAGGATCTATGAAGATTGGCCTGGAGGATGCGACTTACCGGCCGCTGCCTTTTGCCTGTTCAAGTGCGGCTCTGAAGGCACCGCACTGACCAGACCCGGGTAAGTGACCGAGGGCACTGGAGCCTGAATCCTTGCAGAGGATGCAGGATGGGCTCGAGGAACATTCCTTGCGTTTGTGGCCCTGGCTTCCGCACTGGAAGCATTTGGCACTCCTGTCGGGCCCTTTACAGTTTCGGGAGGAGTGGCCGAAACCGAGACAGCGGAAGCATCTCGAAACTACCACCCTCCGTTTGAGCCTGCAACTGACCCAACCGACTCTAAGGTGCTGAAGGCTAAGCAGCTTATTGGCGTGCTTTTCGCCCATCTCAGCAACAGCCATCCGGAGTTGACTTCGGTTAGGCTTTGTCAGCCATACCCTCACTCTATCAGCCGGTATCTCCGGGAGTGCCACCTGGATCGCACGGGTCACCTCCTCTTCGGTGGAGAGGTCATCAAGGTCCCGAATCTCGACCGAGAACTTCGGTTCTAGGGCCTTGATTGAGCCTTTGTCCCCAAGTGCAGTCTTGAGGGAAGCGGCAAAACCAATCTTGTCACTCGACTTCCCCAGTTCGAGGAGGACATCCCCGTTCTGGGTTTGCCGAATAGACTTGATAACGGTGTCGGTCTCTTCCGGTTTGGCCTGCGATTTAATCTGACCCAGAACATCGGCAAAAGATCGCCCCCCTAAGGGCTTGATCAAGATTGCCTCCGTCCTGGGCTTCTTAGGCCTGGGTTGTTTAGGCTTCCTGACAGACTTGCCAGAGGCCTCCCCAACCGGGTTTGAGACTTGCGTCCGCTCCACCCTCAACGCACTTTTCGAAGCTGCCTCCGCTTGCTTCTGCCTCCTCCTTTCTTTCTTAGAGAGGCGCGTCTTCCAGCCCCCCAAAGGTGTTGAGGCAGAGTTTGCTGCCAAGGCAGGATTAGCCGCTGGAGCAGGAACCTCTGCAGGAATAGCCGCTGGAATCACGGCAGCGCCCGGGGCGGATTGAGTAGCCTGGACAGGAGATATCTGCGATGCTGCAGTGACAAAAACCGGTATCGGCACTGAGTCCACCTCAACAAGCTCAGGGCTTCCCGGCGAAGAACCGCTCTGCCTCTTCTTTCGCTTTCTGGCTTGAGTCTGGGACTCAGCCAGATGAGCTTGTGGCGAAGCAGAGATGACTCGGTTCGTGACATCGCACTCCTGCTTCACTGCCTTTAGCCTGATTTTCCGGCATTCCTCGATTTCTTCTAGAGAATCTTCGAGTTTCGGAATCCCCTCTTTTATGGCCTTGTTCAAGTTCTTTTGAATTAAGAGGGCCTTGGCCATCTCCTTCAAAAGAGCTTTCATCTTCTTCAGACATGAGTCTTCCTCCTCGTGGGCGTCGTCCTGCTGCTGCCGAAGCATTTGCAGCTCGAATGCCGCACGAAGAGGGCTCTTCCTGGGAGGAATCCCTTGGATCTTGGCTAATGGTGTTACCGGATTGGTCACCTCCATCGCCATATCGATCTCCTCCTTCTTCTGTCCGGATTTGAACGACGATCCGGCCTCACCAAAAGCCTTGAATGGCACCGGTGGGGGGGGGGGGTGGTTTTAATACCCTTCGTCGGCGTTCCAGTTGCCAAGGTCGGAGACCTCTGCAATTTTGAGCTGCGCTTAAAAGCGTCCTGCTCAAACTTCTTTTCATCATTTGTGTTTAAATTTTTCCCGTCCATGCTTTTGATTCACCAGCGCATCGTGCGGCAAGAGGCGGCCCTTCATTGGCCGAGAGCGGGTGCACCCTCGGAGGTCTACCCCCCGTATGAGATAAGACACCCCTACCCCAGTACTCTGGGGCCCGAAACCTCCGTTTGCCCAGCACCGATACACAAAATGTGCCGGACGTGCTGGGGGTCGCCCGTGGCAATGCAGAGTCCAATATCTGCATCCATGCCGCACTTCCTGACTAAGGTCCGAAGCGGCTGGCTTCTGACGACACACTGGAGGAGACCATCGGCAGTGCGAGGCACACATCAGTCCCTGCAACACAACAGGGACACTCCCAGGACCCCCCAGCGTGCGCCGGTCGAAAGTAGGTGGAAAGACACCCTTGATTCGGGGTCGAAAACAAGAAGGTGAGCAAGGTTAGCTCAGGAAAGAATAAAGACGGTGAGCTAAGACCTGAAAGATAGGAAGAAAGGCCCTAGCTCGGGAAGAACTGTGAGGAGGGTCTCACAGCTTGGCTCAGGTACCCCGGGGTCGCCAAGAAACACCCGTACAGTGGAAAGCCCACTGCCCCTGGGGGCATAATTCGGATGTTAAACTATAATAATATGATAAAGCCTAGAAAAATACAACATTTTCTCCAATCTCGATGTGAACTAAGGCTAATATGGTATTTTTTAGATGCTTGTTCTTGGAGAAATCATCACCAAAGTTTTCCGCCCAGCATCCACTGTATCAGAACCAGTTGAGCCTTGGGTTGGCAGTTGGGGTGTTGTCTCAAGGAGTGTGGGGTACGGAGTGTGTTCTACCCATTGCAGCAGACTCACTGAGTGATCCCAGCAAAGGTGTTATCATCAGGTAAGTGATAGCACAAACTGAAAAACCCTAAAAACGTTTCCTATATACTTTTTGACGTTTTCACGTTATTGTATTTTTTTATGTGATTATAACATGCAAATACTTTAAGCTTTTTAATTTTATATTTAAATTTGTTCTGAAAAAGTGCATTACCAACAAGTTGCCGTGTTAGGTGTGCTGAAAGTTTCGTTTGTCATAGTCATACATGAGTAAATTTATGTTATGTAACTAACCTTCTCAATTCAACTGACCACGAGGTTTTTCAATACGTTTGGCTGTTTGCTCTGATTGTTGACACGCTGGAGGGGGCAGACGCTTTGTCGGTTGCCTCACGGGTCCCCTGCGTGCAAGTCCCCCCCGCTCCCTGTCACTGTTGTCCACTCATCTTGCCAAGCTGTAGATTTGGTGGAATGGAAAAATGTCAAGGGAAAAAATATTGATAAGAAGCCCAATGCCAGATGTGTGAAATTAGCTACAGTTGAAGGCAAAAATAGATTTAGTGCTCTGAACGAACAACATCTTGATTGTAGTGAAATCTTGCTTGCTTTTAAAAATGAGTTTCGTCAGTGGAGTGTAAAGAAAGCTAGAAATAAGCGTAAACCTGTTTGGTCAAGAGGTAGCCTTAAAGATAAGCGTAACAATGTACCACATGCTAGTCATTTAGTTTCAGACTCTGAGTCAGATAACGAGGCCTGTTATGAATCTATTCATAAAGATTTACAAAATAAGTTCCGGTTCGTAGCATTTTACCCATGTTACAGTAGCAAGGTATTGGTGATTGGCGACTCGCACTTGAGGTAGGCCTATGCTGGTGAAAAGGCCTCAAAAAGAGGTGCTCAAGTAGAATGCGGCCCTGGGGATAAGATTTTCGATGTTAAGAACAAACTTTTACGTTTTGAGGGTAAAGATTTAGCTGTAATCTATTTGCATGTTGGTGGCAACAACTTGAGGGGAGGGTACCGGGGAGGGGTCCAGGGTACAATGGCGGGCACGGTAAGCGTGAGTGTTTGCACAGCATGGCGGACCTTTTATTTACTGCCAAAAAACAATTCCCACATTCCAAATTTTTACGCCCGGGTCAGGCTGGAGGTCGGGAGAAGGGGCTTTTCATATTTTGGCCCTCAATTGTACAGTGGTCTCCCCCGGGAATTAAAGATCTTACTCTCATATAGCTATTTAGGATCGCAATAAGAAAGATTCATTGTTAGTTGGGAAATTCTTTCATTATTTTCACGAAATTATTACCCTTGTAAATATTTTTTAGTATGACACATATTTTAGTTTTAGTGTGGACTTGAGTAGGATTAAAAGCCAATTTTGTAATTGAAATCCGCTTGTAAATGAAGGCCATTTTGATTTATTATTTATTTAAATGTCAAAATTTTTTACGTCATAAAAGTTTAAAAAATACGCCACTATAACGTTTTTGTATAACTTACCTTTTTAACTTATTTTTCATTGCACAATTTATAATATTTTCCAACAAAATTTATAAAGGAATGCATTTCTGTTAACCCCTACATTTTATGATGTTTTTGGAATGTTCATGTACTTTTAAGACTTTTTTATTCGTTAACATTTTTTTTAAACCTAATGATTATTGAGCTAGAAATAGTTGAAGTTCATTTTTAGCTCCATAAGAATAACATGGGTCAAACGTTATCTGCTCATATCTACGAGACCATCCAGTAAAATAAAAAATACTCAAGAATAAAAATCTCTTAAACTGATGTTTGAATGCCATTTTTTCATAATAACGTCAATTTTTTTACAAATTTAATTTTTTTGGCCGCCATAGGAGTAGTAAATAAGTTAATTTATTAGTAAATGATAATTTTTATGAGTGAAATGTTCTTGAAACATCATTTTTATTCTTTTGACATTATTATTATTTTTGAAAGACATTTTTATTCCTGGGTTTTTTATTTTACTGAATGGTTTCGGAGATATCGGCAGATAAAGTTTGCCCCATGTTATTCTTATGAAACTAAAAATGAACCTTAATTACCTATAGCTCAATAACCGTTAGGTTAAAAGAAACATTTTAAAGAATAAAAATGTCTTGAAATGACATGGATATTCCAAAAACACCATAAAATTTAGAGTGTTCCATAAGAAATTTTAAAGTTTGCCACCATATTGGGAAATGGCGGCCTTTTAGAAGAAAATGGAATTGATATTTTTTATTGCCTTAAAAAAAAAAAAAAAAAAAAAATAGGTGATGTTCCCCATTTAAAGTTTTCTTTAAAACTCATAGTTCATGATATGCCAATGGTGGCACAGTTAAGTTGTTCACCCTGTATAGCCTATGTACCTGTGTCTACTGCTTCAGATGTCTGCGTAAGATATTTAAAGACTTTTTTATTGCATTCAAGTTTCAACCAGCTCCAAATCCTCATTGTTACTGATGCACTAAGTTGATATTTTTACTTTCTGTACAGTTCAGACTCCAACCTGGATTTGAACGTGGTTGCATTAAACACGTCATCTCTGACGTATTTCCCAGGGAGATCTTCTAAAAAGGTAAGACGTCAAACTGTATTCTTTCTCTTTCTAAGTTGTGAAATAATAAGTTTATGTATATTTTTAATTAAATATATTATATATATTTTATAATATATTTGTATGTTTTGCCACCATCCGCATATGACGGGCTCCCTCGTGAGGAAAGGTGTTGGCAAAATAATATTTATAGGGCAATTGGTTGCAAGCAGACTGAGGGCACCTCCTTGTGCTCACGAAGATTCTTGATGCTGCAGTGCCCGTCAATCAGCCCGTCAAGTTTATCAATACAAAGATTTTAAATAAATAATTAATGGTAATAAACTGTGCGTAGGTACTCTTAATCATGGCCTTTTATTTGACAAAATATACTATACGTACTAAAATATATTAAACCAGAATAATTCTCTGCTGTTCTTATGAGTCTTCGTTATTTTTACTATGCTTTATTAAAAAAAGTTATTTTGAGACAATATGATTGATTGGCAAAGCAAATATCAACAAACTATAACGGCTGAATAGGCCTACGAAATTTACTAACCTAAATTGCAAGCAAACTATGGCCTAGTTTTATTTCATCTGATTTCAAATACAATTAATTAAAGGGTTCTATAGAGCAATTCCTCAATCAATCTTTTTTTTTTAATTTTTTCGCTTCTTTCCTGACTATATGCTAACAAACTATATGCTGACTATATGCTATGTGGGCTTCTTTCGTTTCCCACTATGCTAACAGCCTATCTGTTTTTGTCTCCAAATACACACCATAACACGGGGACCAATAAACGAGTAATTAAAATTACTCAATAACAAAATATTACATCAATTACGTAGCAACTAAAACTATGACCACACTAGTAAACACTCAATCACAAAGAAATTACCGAATTTAACTAAATGACTTTATAGGGGCGGGGGTCGTGATTAACCTAATCCACGGTTGAAATACATATTTGTGACAATGGTAGATCGCTTGTTAACAGATCAGATATAGTAAAAACATACAGCTTTTCGTAGACTCTACAAATCATTGCGCACACACACAGCACATAAACAATAATTTAACTAACGCAATTACAACAGAACTATTTCGAATCACACTTTAAGACGATCACCAACTCACGATAAATACGGAACAACAACGGTGCTTACTGGCAGGGAAATTGTATTTTAGTTTGGCAGCACTGGTTGCTCGGGCGGCGCCCTACACGGCCCATATAGCACTGCTGGGTGCGTACGAGCGCGTGTGCAAGTTTTCTCCATATGACTATGCCACAGAGCTGTGGCGGCGTAGCCGGCGTCCGTCACGAAATCGAATTAGAGACACAATCGTCGATGTTTTAAGATTTGTTTCAATACGGTCTGTTTCTATCTGCGATGTATGACCTATACTATTGTAATTCTGTTAACTATTTTCATAATAGTAATGTAGAGATATTTGTTTAATTATTTAATCGATTTATTTGGAGGGCGGCGCGAAGCGTCCGGGAGTCCTCATGGGAGAGCCGGCACTGACATAACTGTGAATCGTGTAAAGATATTTCCTAATTATATGGAAGATTCTTTCATATAACGAACCATTAGGCTACTGTAGCTCAAAGTCAGACAACAAATGTCTAAAACTGCTATATAACCAGTTTAACGCTGGTGGGGGGGAGGATATTTAATGGTGCATATTAAAACTAGAGTGTAAAGTGCATTTGTAGACCGATTTGTGTTTTTTCAAAAACTCATTTCATATTTCTTATAGATCGCTAACATTTGGACGCTAACACTCAGTATCAGAAAAACGTTGCCCTTTGTAAGAAAAACTTTGCTTAATGAAGTGCTACAAATTGCTGATTGTTTGACAGGAGGCAGAAGAAGTAAAGTGTGTTGATTACTGCGGGACCAGGAGCCGTGGTGAGAAGGTGATGGGGGTCGCCCAGTTTGACTCGCAGACCAACACAGTGACTCCAGACCCAACTCTGTGGTGGCCTGTTCCTCCCCAGTGGTCCATGGATGATGCCAGCACTGTGCCTGTGGCATTCACACTGGTTCGTACTACTGTATTGCTCTTCTTTACTTACTGCTAAAAATATTCATTTGAGCTATGTATACATTCAGATGTCTGTAGTTGGAAATAGTAGGGGTCTAAGTGCTCACTTAAAGTTCTTAGGTGTATCTTTTGATTATAAGCTTACCTGTGGTACTCATACGGATGGAGTTAAAACTAGGCTTTAAAGAGTGTCTTACTTTTTTTAACATTGCTTAACACATACATTACATGTATGTGTTAACAATGTATTCTTAATACATTAGGATGGCTGATATTGCTTTTCCCAGTAAATTATAAAATATTTCTTGTTTGTCATAGTCATTTATTAGCACAACTCATCATCATCATCGTTTAAGCAGCTCCAGTCTCCCGGGTGTGCTGATAATCCTCTTCGATCTACTTCTATCTTTGTACCGTATAGATCCTCTTCCTCCACCTGCTGCAGGACTTTCCTTTAAGTCTGAGGTCTTCTTCTATAATGTCCATCCACTTCTTTCTTGGTATACCAACTTTTATTTTGCCACCAGCCATACTGTCGTATTCGCCACTCTTCCTCCATGTATTCTCATGTATTGTGTTATTATGCTGTTAATGATATAAAATAATGAGACATTTTAAGCAAATATTGTATTAATTGCTATCGTGTGAATTGTTAACAGTTGAAACGTAAACAAAGTGAGAAAACCAATATAAATTAAGATCAGCTGATTGAGTATACCAGCTGATTAAGTATAATACATCATCCCTCCCCCCTCTTCTAAGAGTTAAGTCCGGCGAAGTTGTACCGCGTGGCATCGTCTGTTTAGTGCATTGACTTTTTCTACGTATGAGTAGGGACCATTCATTTTCACAATGTTTCGTTTCTTGAATCCAGACCCCGATTACTCATTCTCTTTTAACCCACGTTTTTGCAGTCGCTGTTGAACCAACTGTCCGTCGATTTTCTGGTCAACGTCAGGAAACAACATTCAAAATGACGTAGCGTTTTTCCATGGGGGTACTTTTCCTGGGGGTAGGATTCCGCTACCCAATCTTGCGTGGTGTAGGCCTAATGGAATGCCAACACTGAAAACAGTCTGAAATTGCCTTAATCATTAGCTTACTCTGTAAGTAAACAAAAGCAAAGTTGTAGTTTCAAACTGTCATTGGTGATTTTTTTATTTTATTTTTTTATTTTTTATTTTTATTTTATTTTATTTATTTTTTTTTTTTTAATGTTAACAGAAAAAGATTTTTTACTGCGGGGGAGGGGTTTAATTAAATTCTGTTTCTAATCTGACTTACCAGTACACTAAGAATAAACCATTTTTTTTTTTTTAGGTTAGTTTAATATACGTATATTTTAATATTTAGTACGTTTCTAAAATAAAGGGAATTTTAATAACAGACAGACAAACTTTAATGAATAATTTCATTCTAACACATAAGTTAAACAAGTAACTCGTAAGAAGTTTGTTTTACTGTGGTTTTCATTCTTTTCCGTATAGGAGTCCTGAACAGACGTTTTAGCAATGCGCTTTTCAGACGACGACCAATTACAAATGCAAACGCCTACCTTGCGGGCTAATAACAGGACGGAAAACCTCAGTTTGCATGCAGTATGATGAAATCATTTGTAACGTCACAGACAGATACAAAATTAAGCCTAATGTAGGACAGCCTATATACACATACACTACAGTGTGAAAATATGTAGACGGATTTATTTTTTAAACCGATTGTAAATGTAATCTAGTTTTGAACAGGGTTTTTGACATGATACTCCCTATAGATAGGGACGCCTTAGGAGTCAGATCAGTCATAATTTCTTTCGTAGATAATATTTAAGGTCTCTATTTGTAGAGAAAATTTTTTATAATCCCGTAATTAAAAAATCGGGTTGAAAATGGCAGATTGGAATCTTTACGCTGCAATCACATTTTGTGGAATTTTTAATGTTGATAAAATCCTATATAGCCTAAATATATTTTGAGTTCAAGGTTAAGGGCAATTTCCATAGAAGAATGAATGATTTTAATATTCTTTACTTTTTGCTACAAGGCCTTCAGTTCAAATTTTTTATTCGTAAAAAGTTTTCATAGAGGCCTCAGAGACATACATAATTTCAGTCCTATTGTCCCTACCCTTTTGTGTTCCATCAATTTGCTATACTTTATCCTAAAAGGTTCCATGATTGTCATATTATTATATTTTAAATTAAGTAAAAAATGTAACAGTAACAATCTAAACTGAGAGAGATTTACTGTATTGGCATATAATAATTCCTCCAGAAAATAAATAGTTTAGTCACCATTATTTTGTTGTCATCTTTGAAAGTGAGTACAAATAGATTTAGTCGGTAACATTTTTTAATGATGCTCCAAATATGTAAAAGGGATTATATTAAATTAAGTACAGTAGTTCTCCAAAAGAAGTACAATTGAGTATATAAAATAGTTAAGGAACAACTTGCCAAACACCAACTTGTGCGTTGTTGTGAGGGGAGGGGGTAACACATTGGGGGGGGGATTCGCACTATGGCCTTTGGGGAGATGGGCACCCCTGGCCGTGACGGTACCTTGCTGTCTCTAGATCACCACACAGGCTTATAGTAATGGGCATTGGAGGTTCAAAAAATCAACAAAAAACTACAATTTATATGAACCCTTGTGAAGGAATTCGGGGGTGGCGATACAAACCAATTCTGTTGGTATAGGACCGAATGGTTCAGCCTTAGCGGTGATCGTTCCAGGGGTCGTTTAAAGCCTCGTCACTAAAATTTTTGACTTTGCAACTAGACTTGGATGGTTGTGTTGATCTCAGTCATAAGAAACTCATCAGTTGTACTATGAGTTTAAGTTTAAGTCCAACTCATCATCGATCATCACAACCGGGGACGGACGGACAAGAGCGATTCCTGAATGTACGTCCCGACGGTCGTCGGCAAGGAGACGGGTACCCGACGGTCGTTGGCAAGAATCAATAGAGGTAGGGTAAGACAGTAACCCTGCAGTCGGTGGGGATTAAAAAAAACACCACCGCATTTTATTAAAACAAACCGTTTCCTTCTATAATATTTAAATAATAATAATGATCTTATGTAACATGTAAAAAATATCACCTGCTGATTTTCACATGTTAAACCCTATTTGAAATAATCATGTTGTAGGACTAAAAAGGTTTAATCATGTGAATAAAAATTTAACCACTATTGATGAGTGGACAATAACCTATCCAATGGGATGTGGGTTTCCAGTTTTTCTTTGACTGTTTCCAAATTTGGCTTGAGCAGTTTACCCAGAACCATAGAGCAATTGTTATTTTACAGGCATACTACGCTCTTTGTGAAAGAGCAATGTTGAAAGCCAAGGAGAAAATCCTAATCCACATGGGCTCCAGCCCGGCTGGCCAGGCGTTCATAGCAGTCGCTCTTCAAGTGGGGGCCGATGTTTATGTCACTATTGATAACCAGGATCACCTTCAACCTTTGTTGTGGCGGTTTCCCCAGGTTAGTGATTTGTTTTCAAATAATGAAATGTACACATTTCTTTTCAAATGAACGCCGGCCTTGACTCATAAATCAATACTAATTGTTATAAACACAAATAAAATCGTTCATCGGACGATTTCATTGTACATTTAATTTCATTATACTCAAAAAGAATGGTCGGATTTGACTTGCGTAGTAATAGAGGGAGGAGAGTGGGGATGACCTTCACCGGCCATAGTAGTAGCCAGTTGCCAATAAGCTGGGAACTTCTAAGCTGGGGATTGTTAGACCATAATTTTTCGAAGAAAACGGAAATACAGTCACAGTAAATTCAGCCCGTTATATCAACATGCTGCGTAACTTTATGGCACCAACACTTCGAAATTTGAAGGGCAATATGAAGCGAGTATGGTTTCAGCAGGACGGTGCTACAACCCTCACAACGAGAGACTCAATTGATGCCGTAAAACGAATGTTCCGCGGCCGCGTCATCTCATGCTTTGGCGACGTCCATTGGCCCCAGTACATTGGCTCGATCACCAGATCTTCTAGCTTGTGGTTTTTTTCCTTGGGGGTCACCTGAAATCAAGGATGTATGTAAATAATCCCCCAACCTTGAACAAGCTTAAAGACGCCATTTGCGAGGAGATATTGGCTATTGAAAGGGAAACTCTTGTTAAAGTGATGGAGAACTTGAAGGAAAGGCTCCTGATGTGCATACACGAAGAAGGACACCACCATTCAGAGATCCTCTTCCGGAAGAAATGTGGGTGAGATACAGTAGGCTCTACCACTTTATTTACTAATAGCTTTTTTTAAAAATTAGACAAATTGACAAACTCGAAAATGTAAATAAATAACGTTTGAGATGCAAAACATTGTAGTTATGCTCATTTCAAATGTGACTATTCTTTTTGGGCCACCCACTACATGTTATCGAAACAATGCGTTGAGAGGAATAATACTTTTGAAAGAAATTTTCTTAGATTTATTGTCATAAATATTCTGAAGAATAACACAGTCTTATTTATCAATATATGTTTCTACAGTTACAAAAATCTTTAAATTGAAAATAAATGTAAACTTGCAGCTACAGACAGACAAAGTGCTGGCATTGGAACGCTTCGATCTTAAAGTCAGGATGTGCACGAAAAATGAAGGAGTTGATGTATTGGTGAACTGCCTTCAGGGTTATCAGACCTCATTATCCATGAATCTACTAGGAAGCCACTCGAGGTTTATTCATTTGAGTGAAATCGATATTCGCAATGGAGAGATTGTTGGTAAGTATTAGTTTGTATAATTTATTCAGAAAATATTATTATTAGATTTTGTTATTTTTACAAATCTCTTCATATATACTTCAAAATGAAAAAAATTAGTTTTTGAAAGTTGTTTTACCCAATTATCAATTTCTCCTCATAATAGCAATCAGTAAAATTTAATCAAACTTAAAAACGGTTTGTGTTAATTTAATTTAAACAATTAATTCTGTTAATATATGAATCAGTCAAACCATTCTTAAGAAACTTTCATAAATCTATGCTATTAGCTTTTGAAAATACTAACCAGTCAAAACAGACTTAAAAACTGAATTTTTTCTTTGCTCATAAACAAGGTATGTATAAAATATCTAATTTAAAATGTCCATCGCTGTAACAATTGAACAATATTATGAATAGACAACTTTTCAATAATGAATCGGAATTGAAATGTAATCCCTTTTACTCTGAGCGTCTTGCCCCTTCAGTGTATCCACTCTGGTGTAAATAAAAATCATAGTGGTCGCAAGATGAATATCCCATCTAATCCCACTTATTGTATGGATATAACGTTTTACACCTCTTGTTATTTGAGATTTTATATCTTTAATCCCCAGCAATAAGTTATCTGCTGATTTTCATTTTGGATTTTCCGACATCACTTTAAAACAGAGAGCCACTGATGGTTATGACGCAATATTTTTCCAGGTCATTTTTAAAGCAACTAGGAATGTTTATAAAGCAACTAACGTAGCTTAGGCTACTATATTAAGAAACTTGTGTTGTAATTTCTCACATTTTAATATCGACTATACAAAAATGCGTGCATTTTTTGTTCACGGGCACTCTTTTCAGGACCGGGATTCTATGTTTTATTATTTGTAGCTAATTTTAGTGATTTCATTTTGCCGTCTGCTTCTGAACCAATCTACTGGGTTTTGAAGATTATCGTTTAGCCGCAATATAAATTAAGTTGTCAAGTAGTTTTATTATGAGTATGGAAATATTATTTTATGTATTGGTAGTAGACAAAATTACGACCGACAAACATTTTTAACATGAAGGGTTTAAACTTTCACCATCAATCAAGTAGCAAAAATGCAACTTTTAATTTAAGGTAATCGTTTATTTTTCTTCACTTTCGTCATACTATTTTATTAAGATTAAAGTGGATTATTAAACAGATTAATAATAAAAGCAATATCCTTAAAGTTGTTTGGTTGTAGCCCATCACTTCCATTTTTGTATATAATTTATTTCTTCCAGTCTATTCATTTCTTCTTTTTTATGTTCCAAATGCCATAATATCATGTTTCAAACAAATGTCATATTTTAAAAACACCTGATTTATTTTGTTTTTATTTACCATCAAATTGCCTTTTTCACCAAGTTGCATTTAAAACCATTCCAATCATATAATTTATTTTCATTCACGCATTTACCATCCAATAAACTTTTGTCAATGTAAAAGTGATAAAAAACAGTGAACATCAAGATATGGACAGAACTGTGAGTGTAACTTAACTAAGATTATTGTAAAAATAAAATTATGTTAAAATCATTTCAATCATTTTTCACTTTCTATTTCATCTATCAACGCAAATTCCTTCGATCATCTTCTTCCCCACAAAAGTATCAAAAGAAATTATAATGTCTGTGTCCATATCCCAAATAACATGAAGTCTATAGTCTATTTATTTGCATTCGGCGTGGGCCCAGATTAGTGGGGTTAGGGTCTATAACCTAGAAACTATGATGTTATTTACGTTAACATTTTTGAGAATATGGCTCTATAGTATGCACAAAAAATAAACAGTACAGTAAGGAAATTATAAGATTTTCTATACTTAGTTTCACCGACATATACAACAAAGGTAAGCAACATATGGGTGCTCAATTAATAACATGTTCAACACTCATACCATTCTTGAAGGTTTTTTATCATTTTGGTGAAGATGGCTGATTCAGTTTTAGTACTTTTTATTTTGGCGCATATTGTACAAAGAATATTGTTTTGGATATAACTAATTGGTCCCAGGACAACTTTAAAACTAGTTTATACTAGTTGCGAAGTTGACATTGGGTACAGCAAACGAAGTTGTCATAACACTGTGGTAAGTCTTTTGGCTGTCCACTATGACAATTTCCCTTCCTTCAAACCCCATTCATGTTCAATACAGCGGGGGGTTAATGCGAACTGCATGGTTAATCCCTAGCTGGAATATATGTAGACGGCAGGGGGTGAGTAGAAATGTTATGGGCATGGAAACCCCTAGCCATGGAACATATGTTCAAGACAGCAGGGGGAGAGGAGTGCGACGGGCATAGAAACCCCTAGCTGGAACATGAGTGGACAGTCTGTCCCGTGCCTCACCCTTTCTCTTCCCTCAATATCCCAAGCTTCTGGGGGCTTGCGCAAAATGCCCATTAAAGGCAGACGTGCTCAACGGTTCGGCCGGGGTCTCCTTATCCACCAATAACAACAACATAACTAATTGTTTCGTGGATGTGGAGGGGGGGATGTTTTGGGACCATGGTCGGTCCTATAAGCTGATCCTGCTCATGATTCAAATTATTATTTAATTTTATTATTTTTTTAGCCAATTTCCCTATGGGGAATACACTATTACTGTAGTAGCTATGGTAGGCCTAAGACCTTAGCCCGGAACCATGTTACTTTTTCATTTTAAGGTCCCCATAGGCCAAAAATACCATTCGTTCATTTTCATATATATGCATGTATAGGTAGATAGTAAGATGGGGTTCCTAGCTCACTTAAGGAGCCAATCAAAAATTAAACAAATTTCATAGTTTTTTAGTACAATTATGCAATATTTTTACCGTTTTTTGGCTAATATTTAGCTTTTGTTTAATTTAATAAAAAACATACAATTTTAATAAAATTTTTAATAAATATGCATAAATTTATATGAAATTGTTTACAGAATAAAAAGTTTTTTAAAACCAGTAAAATTATAATTTTTTACAAGATGATTTAAAATTTATTGTCAATAAAATTATACTAAAATAATTATTCAAATTTAACTAAAGCAGTTTCTTTATCATCAAAAGTCTTAAAAGCAGTGACAATTAAATTTAAATCTTTTTTATTTAATTCTTTAACAGTTTTATCATCAATTATATTAGTAAATCTTTTTGGTAAATGTAATTTACATTTTTCTAATTCAACAATAATCGTATATCCATATTTATCTTTAATTCTTTCAAATTTTTAAATTTTATATTTTTCATTTAAATTTAAACTTTTTAATGGTTTATATTCTTTAAATCTTAATTCTCCAATATTATTAATTTCTTCTAACAGATCCATTTATATAGGAAAAAATATCACAAATTTATTTGTGATAGATATGTTAAAAAGTCATCATCATAATTAGGTTTTATACAAAAATCCATATTTAAATATTTAAAAATCATTGGTAATAATTTTTTATATGATATATTACTTTTCTTAAAACATAAATATTTATTAAAAACTAGAGTAATTTTTTCTTTATCTTCATTATTCAATTCAAAATCAATATTGTATATTTTGTTTAAAAATTGATAGTAAAATATCCAATTTGTATAATCCCTTTGTTTTAAAAATAATTTTATATTCTTAGGTGTTATTTCAAAATGATTGGAAATACATAAAATATATAATTCATTAATTAATTGGTGTGTTTTATATGGTTGAAAATGGTTAAATTCTCTTAAAATATGTTTAAGATGTTTATTCTTATTACTTTTTCTCTTAATCTTTTTTTCATAAATAATTCTTTTACATATATTACATCCTACACAATTTCCAATAATAGTAAAATTAGTTTGATTATAAGATCTATAACACATATCCATTTATTAAAAAAAATTTATACATAAATGAATTGATTCAATTCATTTATGTATAAAATATTTTTATATATAAATGAATGAACCAATTCATTGTCACAAGTGTAAGAAAAAAACTAAAATATTAATACACAAATTGTTGAAATGAAAAATGGATTATATAGAATTGCTACTAAATGTTTAATTTGTAAAACAAATAAAAGTAAAATTAAAAAAAAAAGAAGTTAAACCTATATTTAAAAAAGAATTAACTAAAAATGAACAAATAATTCAAGCAAATGAAATTCATGCTCCAATCAGAAAGAAATTTTTAAAAAGAAAAATAATTACATTAGGTATTGATGATTTATGGGCAGCAGATTTGATTATAATGAAAAATTATGAAAAAGAAAATTATGGTTATAAATATATGTTTAATGTGATAGATACTTTCTCAAAATATGTTTGGTCAAAAACATAAAAGAAAAAAGATGGAAAAACAGTTTCTAAAGCATTTGAAGAAATAATTAAGGATGCAATTAAAATTAATCATAAATCACCTAATCTTTTACATACAGATAAAGGATTAAAATTTATCAATAAAGAATTCAAAGAAATATTAAAAAGATATGATATTAAATTGTATCATACAGAAAATGAAAAAAAATCAAGTATAATAGAAAGGTATAATAGAACACAAAATGAAAAAATGAAAATACAATTTGAAATTAATAAAAATTATGGATGGATAAATATTTTACCAAAAATTGTTAAAGAATATAATAATTCATATCATTCAACAATTAAAATGAAACCAATTGAAGTAAATAAAAATAATGAAAAGGATTTATTAGATACTGTTTTAAATATAAACCACCAAAAATAATAACTAAATCAAAATTTAAAATAAATGATAGAGTTAGAATTGGAAATATAAAATCAACATTTTCTAATAAATATAAAAATAATTGGTCTAGAGAAATATTTATAATTTCTAAAATTAATAATACAAATCCAGTTACATATGGTATACAAGATGAAAATAATGAAGATATTATTGGAAATTTTTATGAATATGAATTGAAAAAAACCAATTTGTAAATTTTATTTTATATAAATGGAAAAGAAATGTTTAAGGTGTAAATTATATAAAGATATATCAAAATTGTATAAATACAAAAATAATAAAGATGGGTTATATTATTATTGTAAAGAATGTAAGGATGTGTATTATAAAAAATTATATGACAATATTAAAGTTATTGAATTAAATGAAAAACAATGTCATAAATGTAAAGAAATTAAAGATATTTCAAATTTTAATAATTATCATTACAGTAAAGGTAGAAAAAATGCAATTTGTATACAATGTATTAGAGAAATGTTTTTAAAACAACAATTTTGTGAATGTGGAAGAAATATTAAATGGACTAAAAATTATTCAAGACATTTAGAAACTAAAATTCATGACAAAAATATTACAAAACTAGAAAATTTAAAAATATGATTAAAAAATGAATACAAACTTTTACTTGTTTTAAAAAAATTTAAATTTTATTAAAAGTATACTATTTAAACTTTAAATTACCTAATAAAAAGTGGAAAAACTTCTTATATTTTTAAGAGTTTTATTTATAAGTAAAAATTATTGTTAATAAATAAAGAATTTCTCCCCTAATAAATGGAACGAACAAATAAAAATATTAATTGTCCTTATTGTAATAAAAATATATTATTTAAAAATTATGATAGACATTATAGCTCAACTAAACATTTATTAAATAAACAAAAATTTGATAATAAAATTTTTGAATTTTAACATTGGTGTAAAAATAATAATATATATAATTATAAAAATAAAACTTTAGATGAATTAACAAATATTAAAGAAACATTTGATCTTACAAATTATTTATTATTTAATATAGAAAAATTAAATGAAATTGCAACAAAATTATCTGTCAGAAATTATGAAAATTTATATAGAGATGAACTAATTAAAAGATTAAACAAAATTAAAGAAAATCCAAATAATTTAAAATATAGATCATTAAAATATATTCAAAATTTAGCAATTAAAAATAGTATTAAAATTGTTAATAAAACTAGAAAAGAATTGATTGGATTATTAAATGATTATTTTAAAAATAAACCAATTCCAAAAGAAAATATAATAAATATTCAAGAAGCTTTGTCATTAAAAGGATATTTTCAAGATTATATTTTAACAAATTCAAATGATGATTTAGATATTAATGATTATTTAGAAACTCAAAGAAATGAAATAAAAAAATCGATAGAAAAACAAAAATTCAAAAATATTAAAGGACAGATGGCTTTAGAATGTGAATATGAAAGAAAATTAGTAAATGGTGAAATTCAAAATAGTAATATGTATTTTTGCATAAAAAGTTCAGATATTTTAAATATAGATGATTTTATTGATGATCAATTTAAGAAATTAATAGTTAGAGAACAACTAAATCAACCATTAAAAGGCTCTGGTTGGTCATTAAAAAGATGTGTTGAACTAAATCTAAAATTATCTAAAAATAATTCATTAAATGCTGGATCATATATAGAATTACCAAATGAAATTAAGAATAAAAAATCTTGTATAAATTTTAAAAATAAAGATGAATATTGTTTTATTTATGCAATTAGATGTGCTATTGATAAACAAAACAAAAATGCTGAAAGAATTAACCAATATCAAAAATATATAAATGATGATATTTTTAAAGGTTTTGATTATCCAATAACATTGAAAGATATTAAATTATTTGAAAAAAGATCATTAGATTCTAAATATAATTATCCATCAATGTCAATAAATATTCATAGAATTGATGAAGATGAAAAAATAGTGCCATTACAAATATCTGAACATTATAATGTAAAATTAGAAATTGATTTATTATATTATAAAATTGGTAATAATTGTCATTATATATTGATAACAGATTAAAATAAATTAGTGTATTCTCAATTATCAACACATAAAACAAAAAAATATATTTGTAGAAGATGTTTGACTCATTTTTATAAAAATAAAGACTTAAATAATCATTTAGAAATATGTAAATCATTAGAACCTTGTAGACCTATAATGCCATTTCCAGGTCAAACTGTAAGTTTTAAAAATTATTATAAAAAGTTTGAACATCCATATGTAATTTATATGGATTTTGAAAGTTTATTAGAAAAAATTGATAATTGTAAAATAAATCCAAATTGCTCATATACAAATAAAATCCAAAAACATAAACCATATGGATTTACAATCTATTTAGTATCTAGAGTAACTAATAAAATGTATAAACCTATTTGTTATAGAGCAAAAAATGAAGAGGAATCAATAAATGTACCAAATAAATTATTTGAATATTTAGATGAAATTTCAAAATATATAGCTAAAAAATATAATTCAAAAAATAAAAAGCCTATGAATTTAACTGTTGAAGAAGAAATTAATTATCAGAAAACAAATATTTGTCATATATGTGAAAATAGTGGTTTTGATGATGATAAAAGAATAAAAGTAAGAGATCATTGTCATTTAACAAGAAAATTTAGAGGTGGTGCACATTTTAATTGTAATTTAAATCTAAAATTCCCTCAAAATATTCCTATATTCTGTCATAATAGTTCAAATTATGATACACATTTGTTTATAAAAGAATTAGCTAAAAAATATGGTAAAATTGATTTGTTAGCTAATACAGATGAAAAATATATAAACTATTCAGTAAATTCTGGTTATGGTTATGAATTTGAAGGTGATAAACCTAGAAAATTTATAAAATTCTCATTTGTAGATACATTTAGATTTATGGCTACATCAATTGAAAAATTATCTAAAAATCTTAAAGAATTTAAGCATATAAATAAATTTATAAAAGAAAATGATATAATTGAATATGATAATGAAACTTTAAAAATATTAACTTCTAAAGGTATATTTCCATATGAACTTATTGATAATGTTGAAAAATTAAACTATGATAAAATATTAGAAAAAGATCAATTTTATAGTTGTTTAACTAATGAAAATATAAGTGATGATGATTATAAACATTATATAAAAGTCTGGAATAAATTAAAAGTAAAAACATTAGGTAATTATTCAGATTTATATAATATTCAAGATGTTCTTTTATTAGCTGATATATTTGAAAATTTTAGATCTGTTTGTTTGAAAAATTATCAATTAGATCCAGCACATTATCTAACATCACCATCATTAGCTTGGGATTCTATGTTAAAATTAACAAAAATTGAACTAGAATTAATAAGTGATTATAATATGTATTTAATGATTGAAAAAGGTATTAGAGGTGGTATTTCACAATGTATAACTAGATATTGTAAAGCAAACAATAACTATACAAAAAATTATTATAAAACAAAACCTGAAAATTATATGTTATATATAGATGCTAATAATCTATATGGATGGAAGTCAAAAATTACTTTATAAAGATATAACATGGATGAATCCTAATACATATACATTAAATGAATGGGAAGAAACAATATTAGAATTAGATAAAAATGCTGAATATGGATACACATTAGATGTTGATTTAGAATATCCTATTGAATTACATGATGATCATAAAGATTTATCATTAGCACCTGAACATTATAATAATAAGCTTTGCACAACATTATTTGATAAAAAAGATTATGTTATCCATTCAAGAAACTTAAAATATTATCTACAAAAGGATTAAAATTAAAGAAAGTTAATAGAGTTATAGCATTTGATCAAGATGATTATATGAAAAAATATATTGAATTAAATACTAAATTAAGATCCAAATCAACATCAGATTTTGAAAAAGACTTTTTTTAAATTGATGAATAATAGTGTTTTTGGAAAAACTATGGAAAATGTTAGAAATAGATGTGATATTAAATTAGGTGATGAAAAGTTTTCATTAAAACAAGCAAAAAAACCTAATTTTAAAACATTTAGTATATTTGATAAAGACTGTATTGCTTCACATATGATAAAAGAAAAGGTTAAGTTTGATAAACCAATCTATATAGGATTTTCAGTACTTGATTTATCAAAATTACATATGTATAAATTTTATTATGAAAAATTAAAGAAGTTTGATCCAAATATAAGGTTATTCAATATGGACACAGACAGTTATTTTATAGAATTTAAAAAGGATCCATATAAAATTATTAAAGAAAATATTAATGAATTTGATACAAGTGATTATAAGAAAGAACATGAATGCTATAGTGAAAAAAATAAAAAAATAATTGGTAAATTTAAAGATGAGTTAAATGGTGAAATATTAGAAGAATATTGTGGTTTAAGATCAAAATTATATAGTTATGAATTTAATAATAAAAATCCTGTAAAATGTAAAGGAATCAAGAAAAGTGTTGTTGATAAAACATTACATATGGCCGATTTTAAGAAATGTTTATTTGATGATCTAGAAAAATATAGAGAAATAACTTGTATTAGAAGTTTTAAACATGAACTATATACAATTACAATAAATAAATTAGCTTTAAGTAATAAAGATGACAAAAGATTTATTTGTGAAAATAAAATTGATACAATACCTTGGGGATATAAAAATAATTATAAATAAATGGAAATTTTAATTGTTCCAAAAGAACTAATAAATAATTATTTTGATATAAAATTATATTTATTTAAAACTAAAATATCAAATAAATTTTTAATATATCTTTTTAAATATAAAAGTTATTTTGTATATAATTATAAGTTTAATTTTATAATAGAACCATTTATAAATATAATAAAAAATTATGTCAAAGAAAGTTTTAAAGAAAATGATCAAAATTATATTAATAATTTATAGACATATGATATTGAATTTATACTATAATTTATGTATATTTTTAAATATTTTCTTGAGGTAGCGTATTGCTACCCCTAACATTTTTATATGTTTTAATATATTTTCTTTAATAAATTTAAATATATTCAATAATTTATTATTAAACTTTTATGTTTAATTATTTGTTTGATTATTTTATTTTAAATATTTATTAATCTATTTTTAAATTTTTTGATTCTTTTTTAATTTTAAAATTAATAAATATAAACAAAAATTTTTTAATAAAAATAGTATGTTTTTCATTATATGATAGGGGGGACAAATCGCCTCCCCTAAAAATATCTATGAATTAAATTGTCTTTAAGACGGGTCTCAAATTTGTATATAATTTATTATCTTTATGCATATTTTTTTAATGTTTAAGGGGGGTAATGTTTTGTTCCCCTAAGTTTTTATTGTATGATAAGGTTACCTCCTTTAAAAATTTTTAAAATAAATATTATAATTTATATGGGACCCATTTTGGGTCCTACCTAATTTTAATAAGTTTTGTATGTTTTTCATTATATGATAGGGGGGACAAATTGTCCCCTCTAAAAATATCTATAAATTTTAATTTATCATTATCTATATTTTATCCTTATTGTTTATCTACCTTTTTGATTTTGAAATTAATGAATATAAACCAGATTCATTAATAAATATTGTTTTATTATCTATTTTACTGACGCCCTGTTTTAGGGCATCTGAAAACATGTTTGTACATCAATTTCTAGGGTGTCATATTTTGTGACACCTATAATTTTTATGAAAAATAATTTATCATCATTATGTAAGTGTAACTGTTGGTTACACTTGATATTTTTTAAGTTTTATATATTTTTCTTTTACATTATTAATTAAAACTTTTCTAGAATTTTTATATTTTAAAATATCACAAATATCTTTTCCTTTAAACCAAGGATTATTTTGTTTATTAAATACAATTAATTTATTATTAAATATAAAATTATTGTTAGTAAATCAATTATTGTTTTTATTATCTATGTAGACAAATTTTATATTACAAGTTTTGTTTTAATCTTAAATATACAATACTTTTAATATTTTCATTATTTAATAGATTTCCATCACTATCTTGAATAGATATTATAATATTTTGAATTTTATTTATTTTTTAAAGGAATATAATCAATTTAATTTGGGTTTTCACTAATTTTTGATCCATATTCAACATTTGGATAAAATGAATATAGAATTTCTGATTCTTTATGTAAATGTGAAAGATCTTTATGATTTTCAAAACTAGGTTCAACTAAATTACAATGAATTTCAATAACATCAAAAGGTCTAATTTTTTGTAGTTTTATTCCTTTTGTTAATACATTTGGTTCAATTATTTTATCATTTAACCCTAATAAATCAATTATAATTTTTATTACTATAATTTTAACAGGAGATTTTATTATAATATATGGTCCATCATTTTTCAATATAAAATCATTTTCATCAAATTTATTGAATTTCTTTTTAAATTCTTTTAAACTATTTATAAAAATATTTTTTATTTCTTCAATTGTATAATTTCCTTTATTTATATCAAAATATTGATCTATAATTTTATCATCCCCATCTTTAATAGAATATCCATAACAGTTTTTATAATCATTTGGTATATTTGATATAAAATTATCTGAATAAAATCCACTTAAACCAATACTATATTTTCCATCTAAATGTATTGGATGTTCTAATCTTAATTCTAGTTTGGATGAATGACCAATTATTTTAAATAATTTCATCTTATTTAGATGGAGAAATTTGTAGAAAAAAAGATAATATAAAATTAGAATCATATGATAAAAATAATAAAAATGATCAACCTATTAGATTATTTAACTAATAATCTAATTTTTGTTGTTAATTATAGGAACAAGTGGATCTGGTAAAACTACATTATTATTAAATTTTATTTATAAAAAATTAATTCCATATTCAAATTTATATATTTTTAGTAAATCATTAGAACAACCATCTTATAAATTATTACAAAAAAGATTTAAAAATATAGAATCAAATATTAATAAACAAATTTCTTATTTTTCATGTGATGATATGATTACACTAAATAAATGTAAACCAAATTCATTAGTAGTTTTTGATGATTGTATTTTAGAAAAACAAGATAAAATTAAAGAATATTTTATAATGGGTAGACATAAAAATATATCATGTATTTATTTATCACAATGTTATTCAAAAGTTGATATGCAATTAATTAGAAATAATTTAAATATGTTATGCATCTTTAAACAAAATGAACATTATATGCAAAAATATATATAACAATTTTGTTGGATCAGATATGAAATTTGATAAATTTAAAACTATTTGTAATGATTGTTGGAAAAAAGACTATGGATTTTTAGAATTAATTTATTGAAAAAATCAAATGATGGAAAATATATGAAAAATTTTTCTGATATTAAATAATGATAATGGCTTGTTGTATATATGAAAAATTTTTGTGTAGTGTTGTAAGTGTGCGTGTTTTCAGAATAGGCGACTTAGTTACTCGTCACTACCACCTAGCTTTTATGATATTTTGTATTTTTACTTTCTCCCCCTATACCATAGTATATGGAGAAAGTATTGTTTTCGTCAAACACTCCCCATTAGTTTGATGATGTATATATCCATTTTGGAGCCCCCTTTCCCCCTATAAATGTATATATTGAGAAAGTATTGGTTTCGCCAAAATTTTAAAATTTGAGTTGTTGGTAAATTTATCCGTTTTGGTGCCCTCTGAGTCCAAAAAAGTGGTTTTCGAGTGATGTCTGTGTGTGTGTGTGTGTCTGGATGTATACAGAGCTACAGAATGCCCCAATGGTCCGATTTTGGTGAAATTTGGTACGTAGGTCCAAACCCATGATAATTCCAGGCGTTTTTTTCATTTTTTTGAATTTTTGATTTTTAAGGGTGTTTTGCCCCCAAAAACCCTCAAAAATCGTGAAAAATCCAAATTTCTCAAAAACGGCTCTAACGATTTTGATTAAAATTTTGTGGTTTATTAAGCTTAAAATTGTGAATAAAATGGCACCACCCGCATCTCCGAGAAAATGCTCGTTCAAAAGTTATGGCGTAATAAGTGTTTCAAAAATCAATTTTTTTTATTTTCAAAATAGCTGTTATTTTGAAATAAATTTTACTTTTCACCATTAAATCAAGCTAAAAAAACTAAATAATCCAGTATTTTAAATTTTTTCTCTATGTCAAGTGGTTGCGGAGAAAATTCAATTTTTCGTTTATAGCGGTAAACGCAGTACGTTGTAAAAAGTCACAGACGCGCGTAGGGTCAAACTCACGCTGCTCAGCTGGTAGCTATCCGACTGAGTCATCAAGACATTAATGTTTGAAGCTTTCAACATCTTTTTTTATATTGTTGGGAGAAAGTATGTGTCAGTTAACTGATACCGTTTATTTTTAATTTGAACCCATCACTGCCACATTCCAGGTTTTTATGTCCCCAGGGGCATCATTTCATATTCTATTGAATTAATTTATTTTTATTTTTTTGTGCTAGGTGGAGGAGAGTGTATTATTTGAATTTTTCAGTGTGCGGTGTTGTAAGTGTAATGTTGTATTAATGGAATGGACGATAGGCGATTGATTGAAATGATTAATGGAAATAGATTGGTGGTTAATGGAAATGGATTGGTGATTATGGGGGATGAAATGGGTGAGGCAAAGGGTGCACCCACCATAGTATCTTGTCACACGGCTTGTTTCACAGTCATTATCCTATGGCCACTCGGATAAAGACCTTCCAAAAAATGACCTGTATCTCTCACTGGACTTCAACTATGTCCTCAATAAATTATGCCCGAAGTTTCGAGATTTGAACTCGGAACCTCAGGCATATGAGACTTGAACGTTAGCATTGAGCTAACCAGACTTCCGTTGAGTGATAAGACTGCATGGGTTTATCGGTTGAAGCGCTAGTTCTTGACTATTCCACTAGATAGTGCAACAATTGCCTATACTAAATAAATATCATTTTTAATCCTATTAATACATTATAGCCCATCATTAATCAACCAATTAAACACTTGTTTAAAATACTTTTACAAATAAATCAATAACATATTGATAAATTTAAGAAACAACAAAAAAACTTATATCTCATTTAAACCTAAGTTGTGAGGTATTATATTAAAGAGAAAAAATATTAAATTCAATACAATTTTCAGATTGAAGATAACTTAATTATTAATAAAGTTATAATAGTTTAAAGTATTGGAGTTTGTGACAGGAAGTATTATTTTAACGGTCAGATAAGAGAGATAAGAGTGATAAGAGAATGCTCTCAATCAATATATTCTTCGGACTCATTATTTAACTACTAAAATCGTAGTTTATGAACAAAATAGGTTTATTTTATTAAATTTGCACAATAATTACTATAATTAGTATATATTTTGACCTGGGACCATGATAATTTCAGATTTTTAAAAAAATATAAAAAATTTGAAAATTTTTTTAATAGAACTTAAAATATTCATTCATTAAAACAGTTAAAGAATAAAATAAGAAAGTTTTACATTTAATTATTACAAACATTAAAACATTTGATGATAAAGAAACTATTCTAGTTTAATCTGAATAATTATTCAGAATTCGACAAAATTTTACTTGTTTTAGAAAGTTTTTTATTCTGTAGACAATTTTATGTAAATTTAGGCATATTTGTAAAAAATTTCATGAAATTTGCATATTTTTCATAAAAATTAGAATAATGTTACAAATTAGCCAAAAAATGGTAAAAATATTGCATAATTGTACTAAAAAACTATGGAATTTGTTTAATTTTTGATTGGCTCCTTAAGTGAGCTTGGAACCCCATCTTACTATCTACTTATATATATATCATATTAAAATTATATATATATATATATATACATAATATATATACATATAAATATATACATTATATACATATATATTTAGTGCTGAGAAATAATTAACTCAGAACTCTGAATGTTTTTTTATCAAACATTTAATTGACCTTCGAAACAATGAGTCTAATTAAATGTTTAGTAAAAAACATTCAGAGTGATTAGTTAAATGATTTCATTATCAATAATATTAGCAGCTTTTATGCAAATTAATAACTTAAAAAAATAACTATATATATATAAATAAATAAATTTTGTATGAAGGGACCAGGTCTATTTTCATGAGTTCGTGAACCAGCATTATCGCGGGTAATGTGAACAGGGTTTTATGGGGTTTCAAAAGGGTCGCAACAAATGGGTTTTTGGCATATTTGTACATGAGTTTTCAAAATTCAACAATTTTAACTAAAATCATTTAAAAGAGCTCAAAAACAAACAATTTAGTCTTTTGAGTTTTTAACATAGCTTAACAGGTTACAGAGAAAATCCAAAAATAAATTTTCCAAGTTATTCTTATGAGGAATCAACAGAACCCTGTATCTCTCATTTTTATTGACATAACTTGATCAAATTTGGTATGTACATTCACTAGGCAAGGTTTAACTTACATTTGCTTACAGCAACCAAATGGCGTCAAACCTACCCACTCGCCCCCAAGACCCCTATATGGGGTTTATGGGGAAAATTAAAAATATCGGAATGTGATGCAATTTAGTATTTACGAGCACTAGAAATGGATTTTCCTATATCTACTTGCAACAATACCCCCAAGGCAGCAAACCTACATCCTCGTTCCCATGTTTATGGTGGAAGTTAAAAAAAATTTAATCCTTTTGGAATTTGCTTTGTACGCAGGTCTGCTGCGACGGGGGTATTTAATAAAAAGAAGTTTAATTGATTTAAATTCTTTTAATTTTCATGGAGCTGAGTGGTTTTATCTTCAACTAATGTTAAAATTATTTTTAATTTATTTTAATAAGTTAATTGTCTAGTTTTAAAATTATTTATAAATTATGGTAAACTTACAATAGAATTATTTTGATATTAAATAATTTTAAAATCATAAAAACCTCATATTGATAATAATTTTATAATTAATCTCATTACAAAATTATTAGAAACGTCTTTTAAACTAATTTTTATGCTACTTGGGGCATGCACAAATGTCTCAGCTGTAAACAGCTTCAAAATGCAGATTAAAGAGAATCTTCTAAGTAAGGTTTGCTATTCAAAAACTGAGTTCTCTAATAATTTCCAAGAATCCATAGCTCTGATATTTAAGAAATGTTATATGATTTTAAACAAGTAGTTTGTTGTTATTTATTTTATGACTATTACTATCTTTGCATTAATCTGTTATTGTCTATTTTGGTGTTACGTAACATCATGTGCCAAAAACAATTCCATCTCATCTCATTGTTTTGGAATCTGTATGATTAGAGTAAGATATCAAGCAATACAATTCACTGGGATGATTGCCAAAAATATTCACTCTAAATGTTTATAAAATAAAATGGAGCTAAAGAAAATAAATGGAGTCTAAATGGAGCTATAGAAAATATTTATTTTACATCAAATAAACATTAAGAATTTCAAATTACATCAAATGAAATATTTCATATTTAAAAAATATTAAATTCAAATAAATGAACTTTTTTAACATTTTAAACGCCATTTTTAAAGTCAAATAACATAAAGTTTTTTATATTTATTGACCATTTTCGGTACTTGAAAAATATTTTAAACTAATAGGCCTATATATAATTGTAGATTTTTTTTTTAAATAAGAAGTGACAAGAAACTACTAACCTTTTCAGAGGAATTTTATAATAATTAAATTAAATTAAACTTAATTAAGATAATAAGTTCAATATAACAATAATATGTCAAAAGTTGTTTAAAGTTTATTCAATTGGAGTGTTAATTATATCAAGTTAACATCATATTCTTCTGAAATTAAAAGAAAAATAAAATTAAAATTACATAAAATTTTTGACAACCTACAATTTTTTTAATTTTTATAAAATTACCAAAGCACATGAAAATGGTTATTTCAAATTTGGGCCAGCGATTTGACTCTGACTTACTTAGCTCAGTGCACCAGTGAAAGCAGATTTATAACTATTTAAGTAGTAAATAAAAGCACCCCAAGTACAGTTTAGGTGGCTCAAACTATTTAAGCTACAGGTAATTGAGTGTAAGGTCTAGGGTACAAGTCCTGACACAGGTGAGAAATGTTTGCTCAGAATTTTTTGCATTTTTTCAATCTTTTGGTTAGCAAAAATGCATTCATTTATAAATTTTTATGAAAAAAAATTTCCAACCCATTTTACAATTTTTAATGTCATTGCTAACTTATTTAAAATTATTACAAACTCGTATTAAAATAAGTTTATAACTATTTTAAAATTATTTTAAAATGATTATAAACTTTTTTCAAAACTCATATTAAAGTAAAAAAATTCCAAGTTTAACTGATATTAAAATTATATTGAAATAATTTTAAAATAATTTTTAACTCATATTAAAATACTTACAAACTTGTCTTGAACTCATTTTTATGCTACTTGGGATACAGCATTTTGCCCCTGTGACAAATAAATGCAAATACAACAGTAATGCTACTGATATCGTAGCTGATGATACTCAATGATACTGATACTCAATGATTCTCTTTATTAATCTTTAAGCAAATACAATGCAATCGATCACGTCAAATGTAATTCCATAATACATTAGTATTAAGTCAATTAGGATGAGGATTTTGACTACGATAAATTGCTGACACTAGCTAGCTACGGACTCTGAAAATGCATTACTAAGTGAGAATAACCAATTTAACTAGCAGATGAAACTAGAAAAGTCAGAAAATTAATTTGAACTTGAAGTGAAACTTGATTGAGCAAATGAAGAATTAGATTACATGGAAAACAAGAGCTTGCAGTATGACATCATAATAACTAAACAACCTTGAACTAGATATTATGTACAAAAAGGAGACTCTAACAAGCTGACGTTGAAAGGGATGTTTTCTTGGAACAAATAATAGTAATGACTACACTGCACACCAATTTTAAAAATCGGAATCAGGATAAGAATAATTAATTTATTTACATCCATAGATGATAGAATAGGTGTCAAGAATAAAAGAAAAAAAATTGTAGTTACAAGTAAACACTTTCTTTCATAGGCATGGTTAATTAATTTAAGTTTTGATTGTGGAGGTGGTGTGTCAGTCACTGAAACATGGCTGAAGATCTCCAGTTCGTGAATTCTTCAACTGTGTAGAATGGTCTCTCTGCAAGCCAAGCTGATTAACGCAGTCATGTACAGGTTACGTTAGGGCCTTCAATTGTGTGTGGTTTGGTAGCATAGCAGGTTCAGAAACTTCACTCCCATTTAGGACGGCTTTCCTTCAAAGAGTGTTAAGGCGTGTACAGGCAGAAAGAAATGCATAGCCTGTCGAGTGTGGGTGTGCCTGAAAGTTGTAAACTTAGTCTGCACGCATAGGTTGTTACAGCGAGGATGTACATATGCTAACAACACTGTTAGAACTTTTTCCAAGTAGAAAGCTTCAATTGACATCAACAATGATGAAAAAGGAATCAGAAGATCTTAAACTGCCATATCAATTCAGAAAGAAGATTAAAGGAAGTATCCTTCAAATCAAATCAAAAGCATCTTTAATTAGGACTACCAGATATTTTTAAGGCAAACCAGAACATTTTTTTGAGTACCTTTAATCCCCCCCTTGATTTTTGCTCGTAACCCCCCCCCCCCCCCCCACCCCACCACCAGTGCCACCGAGAGGGAGGGCAGGTTGCCCCGGGCCTCAAAAGCCAGGAGGCCTCATCTTCAGGTGTTTTATTTTTATTTTTTCATTATTTTTATTTTACGGTGGCAAAATTTTATTGCTGCATAGCCTATTGGTAACGCCATATATGTATTTTTGAAGACCTATCAAAATCATAAAATCGTAACAAAGTATAGCTTGACCTGAGTAGTAATCAGCCTTTATATGAGTCTCCGCGGTTTGAAGCTTTGTGTCAGTGAACAGACGCCGCGCCGCCCCGAGCCGCCATTGGAGAGCTACACCACCCTTATCAGTCCAGGAAGTGATACTACATCCAAAAACAACTTTACAATTCCTGAATATTCCTGAGTTTGATTGAAATGAGCGTGATGGTTTCTTCAGATTATTTCATTATACGTTTTGGCATAATACAGTTGGAAACATAATAATTAAGGTAATTAATAAACCATTTTTAAAATGGTACCTCTACAGTTTTTCTCATAAGCTTAGCCAATTCAAAGTACTTATGCCTACAACCACGTGGTAGCTCTCCAATAGGACTCTCGGACTCAGCCAAAGTGCAGGTTTGATACAATATTTCATATACTGTATACCTAAACACATTTATTACATGTACCCCATAATAATTCTAATAAAATATTATTATGAATCACGATTGAGAAAGAAGCAGATCGTGGGCATTAAGACAAAATAAATGTCCAAGGAAATTAAAATAGAAATGTGTACATTTTATCCGGTTTGACCATGGACGGTGGGCAGGGAGGGATAAGGGGGACCGGAACTCTGGCCATAGGGCCTCAAAAATTCTCTCGGCGGCCCTACCCCCCTACCACCACCCACTGTTAGAACTTCTAACTGTTTAACACCTAGGGAAAATTTCAATAAAAAATTAATACGTTTTAAAGCTATAATATTTATACGCATTTTATACCACATGTTATATGAAACAGAGCCAGTAACAACCGAATTCCCTGAAAATCGCTTCATGGCATCGACAAATATATTCTTAAAATATCACTAAGAGAAGGAAACTATCTCAAATGCCTGGAAGTTATTCCTCTATCATACTCATAATTCAATTCTGATGGAGGAGCATAAAAATTATGAGAAAGGAATAAAAATCTTTTATTAATAGCAAATTCATCTTCATTAATAGAAATAATTTTTTGTTACCACCCCAGGAAAATGCATTCATGCACCACCGATAAACCTAGATTCAAACTGTTTGCATACACTGAAAGTCTGCAAAACTTGTAGGTTTCGTTATTAAATTTAGGCCTACACCTTTATCACTCGCCAGGAAAAAATCGAATTAAAGGTTAAAACGATGAGTTAAACATGTAACCTCATTAATTACTAGAAATCAACAAATGTATTAATAAGTACAAATGTATTAATAATGTATTCTACTTTAATTATAGTGTGTTATATGAGACCAAACTTACAATATAGAAAATATCAGACAAGTAACAATGCTGGACCGGACATCGGGCAGAACCACAAAACCTAAGCTATCCAGGGTTAACTCAGACGTCTGGTAACCTTATCTTATCTTTAATACGAGTAATATTTTCATTATAATACATAGAATAGTGTCACAGTGTTAACGACTTGTACTCATAATACATGTCCTCATCTTAAATGCTAATCAAGATCTAGGAATATACTACAGCTTTTTATTTGGTAGTTTTTTTAGACCTCGTACTATTGTGGTGTTTTATTGTAGTATTTTTTTATTCCGTACTCGTAGTACTTTAGTATGTTCTACTGTAGTATTATTTATTCATTTATCCTATTATGAAATTTACCGTCTTTAAAATTCTCTAATTGAGTAGAATGCAGACTAAGACAGCTATATAGATCTTGGTTTATTTAAAAAAATTTACTTCAAAATGTACTTCTACTAATGTTCTAAATGTGTACAAATTTCTAAATTTTCTTCTTGCAGTTTGTCTATGAGATGAATTTCTCCTTGAAGTGCGCTTTAAGACTGTATCATGATAAGAGTATTGAGTTTTGTGTTTCATATCTTTTAAATCCACGCTCATATTCAACTCATTACAACATAGCAACATTGGTCAACTAGCTGCAATATGCAAACCACATGTTCATTCTTCAACTCGTGGTTTATACTTTGACAGTTGTTAGTTTGTTAGCTGTTTAAGTAAGTGCTCCTCTACGGTAGAGCAATTCTTTTATTTTGATTTTAACCCCATAAAACCAATGTTACATTTTTATAATTTAAACTCATAAATTTAATGAAGTAATTATATTATTTCTAGTGAAGAGACTTGAATATATTCATTGTGGCACAATAAAAAGGTATGTAGGCCTATGTAAATTAATTGCAACACGTGTTTTAATGGTCATCACACCACAATAATGTTCATTCCACAAAACATATGGAATGTTTAATACACAATTAGTGGAAAACATTTAGAGCTTAGTCATTTTTGTGCGGATACTAAACAATAATTACTCTGAAATTTTTAGTACCTTTCTGTCGGCCACCCTGTACTACTTTTATACCAAAACTGAGTTATTTGCATAGTTTGGAGGAAGCTGTTGGAGCCCTTTAACCCTTTTTCAAATCGTTTCCCATATTTATATCTTAAAACTTGATTAACATTAGAGTATAGGATAAACCTTGTGATAAAACCCTGCTGCCGACCATCTCCAAGATCTTCGAACGACTCCTCCTCGCGAGGCTCTCGCCCTTCCTGGAGGGCTTCATTAGGCCGGAGCAGCTCGGCTTTGATAAAACTATTATACTTTTGTTAATTACCGTATCTTTTTTGACTGTTTCAGGCATGAGTATTTTTATAAGAAATGCTCACTTTTATGGAATATCACTATCCAATATTATAAACACAGATATTGACACAAAAAGAAGATTAAGCATCTTATTGAAGGATGGGTTGGAGAATGGAGTTGTAAAGCCTTTGAAGAAAAGAGTGTTCTCACTTCGCAACTTTAACCAAGCAAATACGTAAGCGTGTGGTTTTTCAACATAATCTTGTTGGGTTTTCCAAAATATTATTCCTTTCCGCTCTTTTACTGCTGCTCTTTATAAAAATGTATTATATTTTTTAACAGATATAAATATTTTGTTATTAAATTAATTTGATTTACTACAGTATTGATGTTTTGCGACAAATAAGACTATTTTTTTAGTTAGCTTACAATTTTTGTTCTAAGTCTGGTCATTACGTGTTATTTGTTGTTTAAAAATTCCATTGTTTGATACTGGATGGTATCACACTGGGTAATATTGATACAATTCCGGGCAGTCTTCAGCAATTACTTTAGAATCCCATTATATTTCAAGTTTTCTTTGGTAGAACAAAATGTGAAAACTTTCCCTCAAATCATAATATTTCTCTGAAACCTACATTTAATTCAACGTTTGCATTAATTAAATTGCTCCTGTATACAGGAACATATTTTCCACTAGGCACTCATGGCATGTGCGACTTTTGACCGAGCGCGATGGACAATGCTTGTCAAAGAGTAATAAGAAAAATAAGTTTGTCAATAGGAATAATAATAAAAAGTGATATTTACCTTGGTTGTATGCCTTTGGTTCTTGTAGTGATTATGACTCTATGTACATTTCACCACATGTGTGGTATCTTCAGGAGTATCACTAAAAAATTACATTGCTACACCATTTACAAAATATTTATACTTAGAGTTTTAAAGTTCCATGTCACTGTATCGCGGCACGGCATGGAATCCCTCACTTACTGTCCTAGCGCTCTAACCTCTTGAGCCACTTAAACTATAAAAAAATGGTCTTTATTTACTACTTGTACATTTAAAACTCAGCCTACGTTGGTGCACTTAAAAAGTTTGTAGGTCAAAGTCAAGAAGTTGAACCAAACATGAAGTAACTATAAACAAATTGACCATTTTATGGTGTTTTAAGAAAGTTTTTGAATTTTAAATGTAAAAAATTTTAGATAATTTGCCTTTTATATTTTAACACTGAATGAATATGAAATAAACATGGTGTTTATATTTATAACAGATTGAAACAGCATTTCTTCAATAATAATAAATTAGTTTCCATATAAATAAGTGTTTATTATTAATGTGAAAAATTAATTATAATAAAATGTTATCTGTTTTTTACAGGTTTTTTTCTTTTACGTTTTTTAAACATGATTGGTTTAACTTTTATTTTTGAAAAAGTAAAAAACTTAAATTTCCATGTTCTATGGAGTCATTCTGTGCAACTCCATCATGGTACAAAATTAGAAAAATATATTTCTTTAAAGATGTCAAATGTAAAATTGTCATAAAAATAAAACATGAGAATAAGGTTATGAATTGCACCATTATATTACTTTTACATTTTTTCATATTTTTATATGAAAAATAGTTTTTTATTTTACTTTTAAGTTTTTTGACATTTTTTTAGTAAAAATAACGCTATTTTCACATTGTGTGTTGACTGGGTGCCTATGGGCGGCAAATTTGTCAATCCAAATCCCTGATTTAAAAAAAGAATTTTGAGAGTTGTTAGAAGTTAAAGACCTTTCTATTGAAGGGTTGAAAGGTTGAAAAATAATAGTGATGATAGTTTGATTTTTTTTTAGGTACAATGTGTTAACTTAGTTGCTTTCCATTTTTTTCTTGCTTATCTAAAATTGTCAGATAAAGAGTAAGCCCAGGACCAATTGTCAGTTGTCAAAGGAATATTTTTTTAAATTTGAGATTCAGTTTTTTTTTCTTTTTTAATTCTCTTTGTATTTATACTGTCTTATTGTTTGTTCAACTTAGTCATTTGCATGAGCGATGCTTTGATGAGAAGACGCTGGTGATCATCAAGCCAGAAGGCCGCAGTGAACTCTCAACCGACTCTCCCCTTGGCTTCCAATGCCAGCCACAATCTACGTATATCATCGTTGGTCAGTCTTGTCAATCTTTTATTAGATGTCATTGCTACATTTTTAAAGGGCTATATAAAAATATATAAATAAACTTTTACTCGAAATGACCAAGCACAAGTTAAATAGTACTGTAATAAGAAATATCTTATCAGATACCATTGAGTAAAGTCTTGGTGATGAATTGCTAAAAATTCTTTGGCTAAAAAAATACAAAGTCGTAGGAGTTTCTTACTCTGTACTTTTTTCTAGTTTGGACTTTGTGCAAAGATTAGAAAACATAAAAATACAACAAAATGCCAAGTTAGTAAAATTAATAATAACAAGACTAATTGGAAAATAAGAAACAAAGCGAAAACATACATAAAATTGCCGGTTTATGTTGCAGTAATTAATTAGAGTGCTCGCACATTATAGTCTGTCTGAGATTCAACAGCTCAGCTATGACCGAATTATGACTATTTTTCCAGGATTACAAAATGAGGCCTTCTGCCTTTGGGCATTTAGTGTAGTAAAATCAGTCGGGAAAAATGAAATAATTTTTGGAAAGCTAATTTCTTTTGCAATGTGTTCTATGGCATCCCCTGACCTTCCTCCGAAAAGTCCCCTGAAATCTCATGTGGGGATCATGCCAAAAAATGAGGGGTTGGCCTATAAGGAGTTAAAATAAATATTGATATTAAGCATACTAAATTTGAATACATTCCAGAAGGTTTATATATATCAAATTAAAGGTCTTAAAATGAAGAGTACAATGCCGTAAACCCGACCAAAATATAACGATCGGAGAAAAAATGGCAGACGTTCAAAATTTAGAATAAAAAAATATTATCCAAACTTTGAAATGCAATAACTTCCGACACATTTGACCTTTTGAGGTCTGGTTTTCGGCTATGTACTCTCCCTATTAAGACCTTTAAAATTATGTATAGCATGGCTATGGACTAAGAAAAAGTTTTCAAAACTCCCTCTTTGGGACGTCCATGTAGAGGGTGGTTCAAGGGTAATATGATGGGCATATGTCAAACTATCCCTATTTGCAAAGGTAATTGTACAAGCAAACGTTTGCCGCAAACCGGACCTCAAAAGGTCAAGTATTTCGAATTTTATTACATTTTTAAGCGTTTAGATTAAAATTTGATTTTTATTCAAAGTTTGACAGGCTGCCATTTTTGACTCAAGCAACCTTTTGAGATGGGGTTTGCGGCATTAAATTCTACTACTTAAGAGCTTTAATTTGATATATATAAACCTATTGGTCGAGGAAAGACTTTTTTCTGACTCCACGAGGGCCATCCCATCATTTTTAGGCATGTTGCCCACTGGGGATTTCAGGGGACTTTTCTGAGGGAGGTCAGGGGATGACATAGAACACATTTCAGCAAAAATTAGCTGTCCAAAAATTTTTTCATTTTCCAGCCATATTTTGGCTTAATTTTACTACACTAATTAGGAAAATGATCCTAATGGGTCTTCAACCAACTACAAAAGCATATGCAGTTTGGTTAGTCGTATTCACCAAATAATCTTCCTAGGTAGTGAAGAATGATTTTCCATATTAAAAGAAACTGAAATCAGCAGTTCTTTCTATGCACTATGTTTCTTTGTATCCAGACTTGAAGTTTATGTAACCATCTGGTAAAGCTTTAACTTTTAATCCTTTTCCACCTGAAAATGTTCAAAAGACAATCACTTGTTAGGGGACCGCTTTTACGAGGCTTTTGCCCTTACTGGGTGTAAATAATTTTAAATATGTAAAAATAGGATATTTTTTACATATAAAGTGAAAAATTCAGTTAAACTACAACATTACAAGCAGTAAGGAACTATAGAATGTCACTGTAAAGTGTTTCTATCAATACCAGTTAGTAAATGATCAGGGCTATAGCCCGTTTTTTTTTTTTTTTTTTTTTTTTTTATGTTTAAAGAGCAAAAAAGTTATGGGTCATAAAATGGGTCATTATGACCCATATTTTGCAACATATTTTGTATGTATATGCTGCAACAAATTCGTGTAAAAACTGGCCGTTTTTTTTTTTTTTTTTTTTTTTTTTTAACTTGATCCTTAGATGGAGAGATGGTGGAGGGGGGTTGTTTATCCTTGCTAATATTCCATTGGCTGAATCCCTTTGGTTTTTTTGTTGTTTTCTGTTTTATTTCACTGTTGCATACCAGCTGGTAATTTTATATCACAACATATTATACAGGGTGTTCGGAAAAAACGTTTCAGGAATTCGAGAGGTTATTGCCCACATCAAAATAAGCAAAAAAGTTCCTATAAACATATGTCCTAAAATGCTTCATTAAACCGCTAGCCGCCATTTTGTTTTTTACACTAAATAATTTTTATTTCCGTAATGGATCATTGTATCAAGTTAATATTTGGCATGCACCTTTATCATAGCAATACCCATTTTGAAGAAAAATTTTATTTTTTTCCAATGTGTATTTTCAAAATGGCGGCCATTTTAAAATTTTAAACTAAAATATCTCAAAACCGGTAAATTTTATAAAAATTTTATTAGGCACAAAAAAGATGACGAATTTAATTATCTAACCAATGGTACCAAGTTTGTAAGGATCTGACAATAAATAACGGAGTTATTGAGATTTTTCTGCATAAAAACATTGATTTTGCATTGTAATTAATGCAAATTAAGGTAATTTTAATTGAAAAATCTCAATAACTCCATTATTTGTTGTCAGATCCTTACAAACTTGGTACCATTGGTTAGATAATTAAATTTGTCAACTTTTTTGTGTCTAGTAAAATTTTTATAAAATTTACCGGTTTTGAGATATTTTAGTTTAAAATTTTAAAATGGCCGCCATTTTGAAAATACACATTGGAAAAAAATAACCTTTTTCTTGAAAATGGGTATTGCTATGATGAAGGTTCATGCCAAATATTAACTTGATACAATGATCCATTACGGAAATAAAAATTATTTTGTGTAAAAAACAAAATGGCGGCTAGCGGGTTAACGAGGCATTTTAGGACATATGTTTACGGAACTTTTTTGCTCATTTTGACGTGGGCAATAACCTCCTGAATTCCTGAAACGTTTTTTCCGAACACCCTGTATATCGGTTTCACAATATTATTGGTATGGTAGCAGTTTTTTTTCTTGGCTTAAACAGCTGACTAGGAGTTACTGAAAGACATTATAACTTATTAAAAACGTTATTTAAGGAAATCTTTTAAAGGATCAGGTTTTAAAAAACGACCTATATTACGTAATGTCAACGTCTCCTGGGGGTAGGCACCTTGAATGTTCCTGAATGTCGGCAGCAGTGAAAGAGTTAAAAGTCAACATAAGGATTAATTAGTCAACTCTGTTGTTTTGCGGCAGGTTGTGGGGGCGAGCTGTGGCTGGACCTGGCAGAGTGGCTGGTGGGTCGAGGCGCCCGCTGGCTGATCCTCGCCCCCACCTCGGCCCACCTCAACAGCAGCCAAGCCCACCGTCTCGACCATCTAGTCAAACTCAACTACGCCCGCCTCACCACTTACGATGACGTCAGCTCTGTGCTGGACCAGGCTGCCCGCGCAGGACCTGTCGGAGGCATCTTCATCGTTGGACTGGTTTGTGAATATGGATATTATAAAAATAATCCATTAACAATAGTCCGACCGATATGTGGCAAAATTGTGCATTTATGCATGATGCTATTGTGATCTAAAATTTGGAACCAAATGCTACATATACAAAGATTTAAATTTAGATAGGGGACCATCTTAGCGTTTCCATGTCCGGGTTTTATGGGGTTTCAAATTGAGTTTTCATTTTTTGTGCCATTAATTCTTTAATACATAATTTTGAGTGACGAATCTTGCAAGAGCCAAAAAAACCAACAACCAGGTTCCAGAGAGGTGGAGATAAGACCCTGGGGAAACCCTTAACTAAACTTGACTTATAAGTTGTTTTTATCAATTGGATTGTCTTCTCAATTGCAACTGACACATTCGTCCAAGCCATGGCAAGGAAAACTATCAACTCCAATGTAGGAATCTTTGGATAGATACTGGAGAGCTGGTCAATTCCTTATCACTCTGACAATACGAAGGGATGTGTTCATGCCTTAGGTGACATGCCATCAGATAAAATCCAGTCAATTACGCTTTCGGTGAGAAGAACGTATACAATCCTAGTAATTGGTAAATTTAGCTTTCGAGGTTGTTCTACCATGAAAGGTATTATATCGTAGCTGTCACTAATGGAGAATAAATTAAGTTGTTTTGTTTCAGCCTGAAAACAGCCCAGTGATAGCTCATGTAGATGACGTGGCAAGGAGACTCGCCCCAAAACTACCACACTTTGTGTGTCTGTTGGGTGGAGGAACTGATATCTGCCAATCCAGAGTGCAACTTGGCTTCTCATCCCTGCATATTCAAAGTGAAAAACCTTTATCAAGACCAAAGTCTGTTCTTCCCTATTTGTCAGCTGTTCTTACAGGCACTGACTCAACATCATTCTCTTACCTCGTCACAGACCAAGTTGCCAACTTGAGTAATATAAATGGTAAGTATACCTGACTTGACACTATCGGAAGTGTGTTCTTATCAAAATAATGAGAACTACATAGTTTTATGTATTTTTCTGAAAGACCCTGAGTTGTAATAAAATGTGATTCGGTGAAAGTTGAACTATTAATGTCATTAATCACACCCAGATAATATCTTGGATGTATTTCTGGATCTGTAGAAGGCTGTCGACTGTGTTGACCAATTTAATTCACTCTAATCCAAAGGGTCGAATCACATGGGGTTTTTGCTCAATCCACTTGACTGTATCAGATTTCTTATACAGATTCTTCTTCTTAAATCTAAACACTGAGATTTGTTGTGACTGACAATGTAAGGAAATTTAGATAGGAACGATATTTTGATAATCAGATTTTTAAAGGTTCACTAGAAGGCTTGTGGGCGTTGAAAAGTTTGATGGTTGATAAATGGGTTCGTCCCTCAAACCCATTTTTGTCTGTGTTTTGTGTCGAAGAGGTTGTTTCTCAAATCTGGCTGTTTAATAAAAGGAATTGTCAGAGCATTGCCAGTAGGCCTATTGGTGTTATCATCATTTGGGAAAGCTCTTCTTATTGAAATATATATATTAATTTAAATTTAAAACTTCAAAAAAATATATAAAACTTTATAAAAACAAAAAACTATACAAATTTATTGGATTTTTTAGTTTTTAATTTAAAATTACTTTAGGCAAGTATCGATATTTATAAAATTGTGGTAGATCACATCTCAGGTATGAAAAGTATACATATTTTTATGTACAAAGATAAACATTCATATACGTAAGTAGTGTAAAAGTAAGGCTTTTAAAACAGTTCAAGGTCACCCGAGCGATGACGTCACCGATGACGTCATCGAGGTCAATGACGTCATCGATGACGTCATCGATTGCATCATCGATGACGTCATCACCAATGACGTCACTTCCTTGACGTCACACCCATGACGTCACAGAAATGACGTGCTGATGACGTCATCACCCCTTACGTCACCAAGATGACGTCATCGATGTCACAAAGGTTTAGGTCACGCTGAAACCTAAAATTTTTTGGCACTTTTGCTGTTTCTCGCACTACGCTCCGAGTTTCAGTCACAGTTACCATGACCTTGACAACTTGGAGCGAATTTGCGATGAGAAACAGCAAAAGTGCTGAGGAAACTTGAAGTTTGCAACGTGACTCTGCCTAAACCGTCATGTGACACCGCTCGGGTGACCTTGAACTGGCCCAAAAGCCTTACTTTAACCATTACTGCAACCGCGATGTGCACCCTACGACAGACACCGAGCGACTGACTGTCCGGCCCCGCGCACTCTAGGTATATGGGAAGTGGTGGGGGGAACTGCGAAGACCTCGGGAAACTCGAAAATGTCAAGCCAGGTAGCACCGTTTCGGTGCTACCTTAAATTTACATGTTAAAGTGTGATGACCTTGAGGTCGACTGTGAACCTGGGGCTTAGGATTGTGTTTAACAGCTTGACGTTTTCGCCAGAGTTCAAGTGTGGTGACCTTGAACTGGTTAAAATTAAAACTGCACAGCAGACTGCACAACACGGATGTGCACCCTACGACAGCTGCCGAGCGACTGACCTCCAGGCCCTGCGTACCCTAGATATATGGGGAAGTGGTGGGGGAAATTTCAAGGTCATTCAAACGGAGTTTTAAAAAAGTCAAAGAGTAGAAAGACTACTCTTGTGAGTCTATAGCGATTTCATTGATAGTGAGTGCTTCGGTATGCCAAGTTGATCTGTATTGACACGCTCCTAAATAATGTTTGCAAAAACCTGCAAAATGATTGTTGCACAATTTGCAGCCAGTTAGCTGTTTTAGTTTAAATTCAATGCAACGTTCAGGGCAACAAGTGTACTTATGCCCTCTCATTTGGTACACATGGAATGTCTTCAACTTCGGTTTCGGCTTCTTCCAAGACTTGCACTTACACATGCACTGACCAAAAGCTTCACATGTTCTACAAGCCAGGCCATCCACCACATCAATGTCATTTGGCCATGAAAAACATTTCTGTTCGCAACAGTAGTTGAGTTGACTTTCCATGTTGCTGCGGTGAAGGTGCGCAATGAAATGATGCTGTAGTCAGTGAGAGTGCACCTTAAATAAACTCAGTGGAGGGGGAAAGGTCAAGGTCATTCAAACAGAGTTTTAAAAAAGATGACTAGTCGTCCTCCTCGTCCGTCGTACTTGGAGAGCTGTCAGACGAAGAGCCCCGTGCAGGTGCTCTCCAGATGAAATGTATATCTATTTGAAAGCGCAGGCCGGGATCTTGTACCATCAACTCCTTCAATCTATTACATACCAATTCCACTTTGTACACATTGTTAATAATCAACACCCAAGGCTTTGGCTGAACATAACGTGTAGTTGAGTCAGCCTCGCAGACAGTTACATCTTCCGGTGATATTGGAGTGTATAAATGTGTAAAATCTCGTTGCTGAGGCTGGCTTGAAGTTGAAGGTTCTGTGCCGACCCTGGTTGCATCAAAATTCAAATCCATTCTACATTCAAGAGGTCCAGGGTTCCCGTTGAATACATTGAGTAATTTTTGATACAAGACTTCCACTTCTGTCGCATCCTGTAAATGAACAGTCCACCGCAAGGGAAATGCTTCGTCCGTAGTGGAGTCAACTTGAGAAAGAGTTCCTTCCGCCATGGCAGCTAAGCAAGGAATGAGGTGAGCTGCAGTCAGTTGTAACATTATCGAAAAGTAGAGGGGGAAATTTCAAGGTCATTTAAAATTGGGTTTTAAAAAAGGAAGGAGTGGAGGGGAAAGTTCAAGGTCGTTCCAACATCAGTAGTGGAGTCAGCTTGGCTGATGGTGTTGTCCGCCATGGTTGCTTGTCGAACAAGGAATGACGGGTGATGTGATACTCATGCAGGAACATGGTGAAGTGGTGGGGGAAGTTTCAAGGTCATCCAAACGGAGTTTTAAAAAAAAGGAAAACCTACAAAGTAACATTGAAACTTTCCAACTGATGGTGGAGGGCGTTTTCTTCTGCAACCTTGCCGACACATGTGACTATACCATATAGTATGAAAAGTACAACCATAATAAGGCCGAACAATAAAAGATAGCCGTTGACTATCATGATATTTTCTGAGTGGATCTGCTTTCTTCTTATCTCCCTCTCTTGCATCCTCTTCTCTAACTCGTGGATGAAGTAGCAGCATGCGTGAGGACATCTTTCATCTGTTGGTAGGTTTGCCATTGTTGATGTTGTCGGTTTGGCTGTTGAAGATGGAATGAGGTTTCCAATCGTGATGTGCCATGTACACCAATAGTGAAGTGGTGGGGGTAGCAAAGCAGTGGAGGGGGAAGTTTCAAGGTCATTCAAATTGTGTTTTAAAAAAACCTATCTTGTTACTGAGCTAATATGTCAGTAACAAGATAGGTGTTTTTGCTCTTTAACTTCTTTAATATAATGAAAAAATAAACATATTCTACAATGGTTAGAACAAGAAATACAACTGCTAGTCAGCTGAAGTAATCCAAGTTGTCCGGCTCGGTCTTCATGGACGTCGGTGAGGAAGCTGTCGATGAGTGTCCAGGCTCTTCCTTTGGCTGCCGGGTGTTCCGTGTATTGCAAGCGTAGACTTGCACATTTATACGGTAGCCTCTTGCCACCATTAGCTGCAACTCCTTGTACAAATCGTTCATATCCTGTTGTGTCTTGATAGTCACCTCCTCATAGCTGGCACAGCTTACGTTGAGAGACATCCTGATGTTGCTAGGTTGGCTGCTGGAGTAGAAATGAAGCCAAGGCACAGCGCTTGGAGGTATATGAAAAAGTGGTGGGGGTGTTTGCATTCAAACAGGTTTGACTTGTAGCGTGGTGGGGGTAACTGTGAAATGCAAAGGTCAAAGGTCAAGGTCACCCGCGAAGTTTAAAAAAAAAATGCAACATATCAATATGTGACAAACTTCACATATTGATATGTTGCATTTTTTTGTCTTTTGTATTTTTTTTGTTTTTTATGGTTTATTTATTTATAAAACGTTACAATAACATATTTACAACAGTAAAACTTAAATCTAACACTGCTGCTTGTCGGCGATGTGGATGGTCAACTCGGTGGAATTGCTACCCGTGCAACCGTGGGAAACCAGGTAGAGACAGCCGGGTTGGATGGAGCGCAGATCCTCGTTCTGGAGGAGATGGACGAACCGTTTCGGCAGGTAGACTTGGAACTTGGGCTCATCCCCCGGAGTGAATGGTGCCTCGCTAAGACTGCAGCAGATGGCCTCTCCAATTGTAGTCTCCATCTTCTTCATGGCGTGGATAATGTAGTGCTTCTCGTCTTTAAGTTCGGAACACTTCTTGACGGGTAGTATGGTAGATTTGGAGTGAGCATTGAACTGCTCAACCAAAGTTTGCAGGAACTGGTGAGATGCCATGGTCGAGATATAGATCGTCTTCTTCGTATTCTTGCTGGGAGATGTTGTCGTCTCGGAATCTCGAGTAATACTCATGCCAGGTCCCGGTCTGCTCCTCACTTATATAACCCCCGTTACCCCCACCACTCCCCATTTCCCCACTTTGAAGGTAAGATGCGAGTTTATAGGCGTTTTTTAAAGCGCAATGTCTATCTTTTTCATGTTCTGGACTTTTAGTACAAATACAAACATTTTCCATCGTATACTTGTAATTTTTATCCAATTCCACATCATTAACCGGAACATGAGTAAATCCTTCGATCCATCTTTTCTTTTCCAGCCCCTTTGTGTAAATATTGGTAAACTTGTCTGAAAAGTGATGCATAATGTGATACAAGTCCGTGTAACTTGTAAAACCATCATACCAATCGATATGATGGAAGTGTTTTGAAATCCATCTGTTGGTAGTAGCGGCTTTACTGGTTAAAGATGAATAAGAACATGGTGGTTTAAATAAAAACGAATAAGGAACACTTGTATTGATGTCGAAAAACACAAGTTCTTTTATGATAAATCTATCATCATTACCCCGAAACGCTTGGAACTCAATTATACCAGGTTTGGACTTTACTTGTTCTTCTTCCTTGTCCATTGCGAAGATCACTCGTCTGCTCATGACGAAGTCCAAAGGTCAACTGATTTCCACACCATGGTAGGTACGACTTTTATACCCGGCCGTACAGTTGTTGGCGCGTTGGTGTATTTTTAACGTGGGCACCGTCCCCGGTAGGCCTAACCCCACAAAGTGTTTGATATTGTTTTAAAAATTAACCATTGCTGTGTAGTTAATTGTCATTTAGGTTTCCATCTTTACATTTTCCTTGTTTTCATTTTCATCACTAACACTTGATTCTTCTCCTCCTTCTTCTTCCTCTTTTTCATGTTTTACTGATTTCTTATGTAGTTGAGCGTACTTTTCCAATTGTCTCCACATTTGTACTTCATGAGGAACCCTATTGAATATAGAAGTATCTACAGGTCCGTACAATATAGGTGCGTCCGGTTGTTTGTCCAAAGTGTCTTCCAGATAATCTTTAATAATTGAACTTGAAAACACCAGTTGTCTCAAGTATCTCGTTATTGGTTCAGTTGCACAAGTTAGAATAAAAAACTCTTCTCGATTAAGTTGAATCTTGTTATCATGTCTTGTTGTGTCTCTAAACCGCAACTGATGATCACCACGATGTTTAACAATATCGATTTCCACATTTGAATCCAAAAGGCCTACTCTTGTCTTTCTTCCAAACATGTTACTACTTAAATAGCATTCTAGCAGATGCAAGTGTTTCATAAACGATTCCCAAGCAGTGTCCGTAAACAAAATCATTTTGGGTCCATGAGTTAAAATTACAGTAGGGGAATAATCTGTAGATTTCATAACACCGATTAAAACACTTTTGTCCAAACTGGAAGAGATTGGGTAAAATATTCGCAAGAATACCTCACTTAATATGTTAGGAGAAATATTATCTTCAATATCCCTTTTCCTCTTGTGTGCATTCTTTCTTCTTTTACCTTTTTCCTCAACATTATTACTGGCGTGGAGTTGTCCGCAAGCGTTGTGTTCATCTCCCTCCGGTTGACCTTGAAGATCTAAAAAGTCGGATATCTCCTTCTCAATATCTACTACATTTTCTTGTGTACCACTAGGAGAAGCCATATTGAATAAGATGCTACCCATACAACAACAGGCAACAAACTGATAAGGAGCGAGCTGAACGCTCTGCTTTTATACTCGCGGAATGCATTGGAATGTAGGAAAACCGGTCTTTTACAATACATTTTTAACAATTCCAGTTAAAGGTGTGTATGTTACGATTTTATCATGTAGAATTAAACAGTATGCAGTTGTATTAGCCGATATAGGCGCGTTGAATTCCATTTCTATTTTTATATCTACACTTGATGATTTTACCGATTCATTTTGTTTAGAACAATCGATTACAACTATAGGGTAACCATCTAAGTATTTTTCTGGTGATAGTAAAGGTGCATTCGTTTTACCATAATATGAACTTTGGAATCTTGCATACATATCATACAATATGCTGTACTTTTTATTAGCGAATGACACATTTAAATTATCGTATGGAAAAAATTGTGAATTTAAATAAACTTTAATATTTTTCAAGTTGCAATGATCAAATTGGCCTGCATGTTTGGTGATGGTGTCTCTTCTGCCTGTTTGTAAACCAAATATAATATACCTGGCTCGTTCCACATAATTAGATGTTTTAACTGTCCAAGTGTGTCGATCCGTAGTTGGCAAGCTGGGATGTTCATGAAATTCCCAACTTCTAAAAGGAATTACAATATCACGATCAGCCTTTAACTTTCTTAATAGTAGCATTCTATTCTCGTCAGCTAATTTTACATGTGGAACTCTCCATACAATTTTGTCTAATGTTAATTTCCATTCTAAAGTTGCACCTGTTGTACCGTCTGGAGCTTTAATAATATCTTTATCGTTTGAAGATCTCAACAAAACTAATTCTTGTTTAACGTTTAATATTATTTTCCTATAATCTTCAGCAAAACCAAGCAACAAACGTAACGGAATATGAAAATCAAAATTTCCATTTGTATCTGGAGTGATTGTGTCTTTTGCAGGTAAAACCCATCCTGCAGGTTGTATTAAATTGGTTTCATTAGGTGATATAGATGTTAATCCCTTTAAAGTTGTTGCAATACCTACTTTTTTAGTAGAATCAACTGTTACACCTGATATTTCATATCTAATTTCATCAAACAGGAAAGCCATGGGATTATTTATAAATGGAACTGTTGTACCAGTAGTAGTACCGTCCTTTTTAGTAACTTTTCCTTCAATATACAAGTAACTTTCACATGGTAGTGTGTAAATGTCTTGATTTTGTATGGGAATACGAATTTCATCGTTATTGTTTAATTTTGATGAAGTGTAAGGGTTGTGGGTGTGATATTCTTTTTCCCATAGGGTTTCGTCGAATGTTGGACCCTGAGCTATATCCAGTATATCCATTATCGGTTACTTTTAATCCAATTCTCTCTAAGAAACGAATGTTCTCGCGTGTTAACTCCTCCACAGCTGAAGAGCTACTAATGCGGATTCCTGTAGGTTGTTCGCTTTTAAATGTTAAACCCATGATTTTGTATTAAAGTGTTGATTTTAAATGTAATCTAACCGTAATAGGCTCTTCTCGGAAATCTATCAAGTTACCGTCTTGATCCAATACGTTCAACACGATGTCTGAAATGAAAGTGGTGTTCAAAGGTAGATATACCAGGTTTTGCGGCTTTTCAACAATTTTAAATCCAGGTGGTACACTGGGGTAAAAAGTATGTATTATATGAGTATTTGCTCCATCTCTGTAAGCTCCTTGTATAATATTACAAGTTATGTCTATACTATTGACTTTTAATATTGTTACAGTTTGTTTACCGGAATGTGTTTTATTTGGTTCTAAAATCGCTCCATCTTTGGGAAATCCTAATAAATCACCAATTGAGTCTGACTTACTGAAATCTATATAATATTTTGAAGTAAGCTCAGCTTTCATTGTATTGTTATTACCTTTTAGCGTTATATTGTCTTTTCCCATTTTATTTTGCAAAAATTCATTAATATGATCAATTTCATAAGAACCTGTGGGTAGAGTGCAAACTTCCAAGTCTGTAAACTTCCCACTGGCATCTTTTCCTTTATAATAATGCAATAAGTTATTTTTACCTTCCGTAACATTGGGAATAGAGTTGTAAGTTGTAAAATCCAACAGTGCTGCCTCCCAAAATCTTCCTTTTTGCAAGCGTAACGCTGGAAAAAGGATACTTCGTAAAGTGGACGATTTTCCTGTTAATGATACCGTATAGGAAGACATCTCAATAGTGACTGATACTTTTAGCTAGGAATTCCAAACATAAATGGCCGCATATTGAAGTATTATCAGGTTGTTCTCTTTTATAGTTGTAATATATGTTTTTAGCAGATTTAAAGTAATGTTCAAGTTCTTTAGGTGGTGGCAAATTTCCAAAACTATCAAAATAATATACATTACTATTTAGTTTCTTATAACACACCCAATGGGTGCCGGACCCTTCAGTATTATCCAAATTTACGATTCCAGTCTCATTTTTCCATATTTTCTTTGGTAAACTGTCTTTCATAAATACTCCGCGGAAAAATGGTATTTTTAAACAGGAAATATATTTAAATAATTCAACATTAGTCAACGCTTTATGTGGTATAACCAATTGATTTCTTTTATTTAATATGCACGATACGGTCTTAGGTATAGACCAGCCCCGTTTTTTACCATTGACCATATTGTCGGTTTTTTATTATTTTTCCTCGGAGAACGTCTTTTTAGTCTAATATTACCACCATGCTTTCTCTTGGTTGATCCTTTTTTATTCTTACCCCTCCTTTTTCCACCTCCTACCGCTGTTTTAGCCTTCATACCTGCTGTTACCGCTAAAGCTGCTGCTTTTTCCGCAATACTAGCGTCACTAGACTTTACTCGTTGCCAAGCTATATTCGCTAGCTTTTTATCAGCGATTGACCTATTTTTTGAATCGGTAAACGTGGAATATGCGATATCGTGTTCTTTACAAGCCTGATCTAACTTATTTATGCCTGGATCACCTCTTTCCAGTCGTTTTTTCAATTTAGTTCCTGGTCCGCAATACTGATAACCTCCCGGTATGTGAAATTCGTATGGTAAAGCGTCTATTGCTCTGTTTACGATAGATCCTACTGGAATACGATTTAAAGCTTTACTTAACAGAGAAACCGCTGTGGACGTGATACCGCCTCCTTTCCGTATAGTGTCTCGATATGGACTGGTGTAATGAAACGCCATGATTGTCTTTTATATTTGAAAAGCGTAACCCATGTGTTACCTCTATGACAGGTTGCACATAAATGATGTAATATATGGTGTTATTTAGTTAAATATCAAAAGTACCCCAATCTGATGATCTAAACTTTTGTGTGTTATGATTAAAAAAATATTTATAAAGAATTTCTTGTTTAATCCATGTATTTCTCATTTTTTCGTCAATAGGTTTATGTTGTCCTGCTACAATATAATTATGCATATCAAATAATAAATTACCTATTACTTTAACAAGAAAATTAACAGTTACAGCGTTATTGGCATAATCAGGGTCTGCAACATTTGTTAATCGTTTGTTATCACAATTCCACCATTTTTTTCCAGTTGGCTCTAATTGTATTATCTGTTCATAAGTAACAGCATCACCAGGCTTTTCACCAATACCTAAATTTGTCAATAACTTTCCTTTACCATCCCAAACATAATTGTTTTCTTCAAGTAAAGTAAACTTTTTATTTCCTTGTACAAATACATCTCCTTGACGTGTTACTACTTGGTTTTGTTTCACAAAACCGGAGGTTTCTTGTTTTAAAGTTTCCTTCATTTGACCCACCGTTGCACCATCTGATGGTGCAAAACCATCTTTTACATTCGCTAAACAATTACCAAGACAGTCAATAACTCCTACATCACGTGTAATACAATGATCTTTGATGTATTTTAAATTTACAGCATCATTTTCATTTTTTGGATAACCTATATCGTTAATAACAAATTTATAAAAAGAAAACCCATCTTTTGTCTTTTCAGGTATTATAGAATGTAAATAGCGTCTATTTATGCTGTCTTTTTCATCTACAGGGTCTGCTACGTTGGATATACGCCGATTTTCAGCATTATACGTTTTTCCATTAAATTTTAACGTATTCTTTAATTCCGATGATAAATAACCTCTGTTTATTGCATCAGCGTTTTGATTTGGCTTACCAACGTTGGAAATTCTATGATTACCCGCGTTATATGTGTTTTTATCTAATTTCAGTGTTGGTACTATCTCTTTTTTTAATACTTTTAAATTTATTGCATCATTTTCATCTGTGGGATCATTAATGTTTTTTAACCGTTTATTACTAATATCATAATCTCCATCAGGTGTTTGTGGTAATCCAACACCTCTTTTTAAAGTATTAAAGTAATATAATCCATCTGATGAATACCGTCCGAACTTGTCAACACTCATGGTGCAACTGAATAACATTCTAGAGTGTAACCCATTTTTATAATATTAGTCCCGATTTCTAACCCATATCAGTTTTTATACAAATTCTTAGTCTTCATCAGTTACATTTGCATCATTCCCGGGACATTTAAAATATTTTAAATCTGCACTAATTAATGATCTGTCTGCTTCATTTCTAAATACATGATTTTTATGAATAAATTCCTCACCAGACAATTTTCTAAATCCGCTAAATGAATTTGGATCTGCAATTAATATATTTTGATAATCATTTACATCCATTAATTTAAATCTTTTGGTATTATAAATAAACTCTTGATTTGCACTATCATATTGTAATGTTTGTCCTACAGTTGCAGCACCCTTTGGATCTGTTCCTTGTGCCAAATTACCTATTTTCTTATTTTTCGCATTGAAAGTACTACCTCCTGGTTTGTCTAATATTAAAGATTGTTTTACTACAACACAATCGTAATCATCGATACCTGGAAATATGTTAATTATTCTTCTATTTGTACCCAACCAACTTCTATGATAATTGTTTGGATTAGTATGTAAAACTTGTGATAAAATCGGAACATCATGAGCATCTGTAGCTAATTGCGCATTTGATAATTTCATGTCTTTGCAATCCCAAACATTATTTTTTTGTTCAAGTAAAATAAACTTTTCATTTCCTTGTACAAACACATCACCCGACCGTGATACTACTTGATCCTGTTTTACAAATCCAGATGTTTCTTGCTTTAAAGTTTCCTTCATTTGACCCACTGTTGCACCATCTGATGGTGCCGAACCATCTTTAACATTCGCTAAACAATTACCTAGACAATCAATAACTCCTACATCACGTGTAATACAATGATCTTTTATATATTTTAAATTTACAGCATCATTTTCATTTTTCGGATAACCTATATCGTTAATAACAAATTTATAAAAAGAAAAACCATCTTTTGTCTTTTCAGGTATTAATGAATGTAAATAGCGTCTATTTACGCTGTCTTTTGCATCTTTAGGGTCATCTACGTTGGATATACGTTTATTTTCAGCAGTATACGTTTTTCCATTGAATTTTAACGTATTTTTTAATTCTGATGATAAATAACCTTTGTTTATTGCATCAGCGTTTTGATTTGGCTTACCAACATTGACAATTCTATGATTACCTGCGTCATATGTGTTTTTCTGTAGTCTTAATGTTGGTGATATCTTTTCTTTTAATACTTTTAAATTTATTGCATCGTTTTCATCTGTGGGATCTTTTATGTTTTTTAACCTTTTATTAGTTATATCATAATCCCCATCAGGTGTTTGTGGTAAACCAGCTCCTCTTTTTAAATTATTTGCGTAATATAACCCATCCGAGGAGTAACGTCCGAACTTGTCGACACTCATGGTGCAACTGAATAGTAATCTAGTGAGTAACGCATTTTTTATGAGATTACCTCACGGTTTCGGAGTTCATCCACTAAAGCCACCCATTCGTTTTCCAATCCAGTATGACCCGCTTCTTTAGCTTCATGTATTAGTTTCATTCTATCCACCAATTTATTGATATTATTGTAATAAATCACATTTGTGTTATATAGTTTCTTCATTAAACCTGTACCTGTAACAGATTTGTTTCTTTTTCTTGGTTCTGGAGCACTTATATCCAAAGTGGATGACACAAACCTTCGTTTTACAGGTTTTCTTGGCATTATCGGCATTGGTTGTCTTCTCGTTGTTGGTATTAACTTGGATACAAATACTCTATATTTTAAAGACCTAGATCTAAAAACTGGTTGGTCAGCTAAATATTTTCTCCTGTATGCATTGGTGTGTTCCAAAATCTGTTTATATGCTTCCATGTCTTCTTCTTTAACTAACAATTCTAAAGGCTTTTTTTCAAATAATAATTCAAATAATCCTCTTGTGCCCTTATATCTTTGATTACCAACAATAATATTATCATCTTCATCAATGTTTACCGGGCTATTACCAACCATTAAACCTTCTTCTGTTAATCTTACTCCATAACTATGGTAGTTTTTATTAGGATTTATTCCAGCTAACATTTTTATCATGTATTTCCTTCCTAAAGGTCCTTTGTTATGAATGTTTTCACCCAACAAGCTTATGTTTGACGGACCTTCCCTTGCTTCTTCTTCTTTTTCCTCTTCACTAGCAGTTGATACATCTTCATGTCCTCTTTTAGCTTTTACTTCATATAATTCTCTTATACCACTATAGTCTGGTGATTCTAGCTCTCTTTCAGGTTCTCCGCCGGTAAAACCACTATATGTAGAGGATTCCAGGTCTTCATCACTAAAATCTTCTGATTTTACATTTTCTCTTTCAAACTTTGTAATAGGTGCAATTGCATCTCCTTCCAAAACGGGTTTAGCAAATTTTTTGTTTAATTGTTTCAAGGGTTCAGTAATAGGTTTAAAAGTAGATTCAAGAAATTTCTCCCTTTCGCTAATACCTAATTTTAATGCTCTGTTTTTATCTCGAATAGAATCACTAAGTGATTTTATTTCCTTTATTAACTTTTCTTGGTTAACCATGTTTGTAGCAAGACGTGTTGTACAACAATGAATGTTTTACATCATGATCAGTGTATTAGTATAAATTTATCAAATCCTATCCTGTATCGACCATTGTTTAGCGGTTGTTCCTTCATAATTGTTAAAAACCCATATTTTTCAGCCCAAGCCTTTCCACACAACTCTTTAAATCGTTCAAATGGCATATCCGCACTTACATGGTCATAATATATGTGTTTTAGGTTGGTTTCATCCTGTTTAAATACAATTAACATGTTTGCATTGTCTCTAATGAGCTGTTTCGGTATTTTGCTGTAAGTTTGACCAATATAAATGCTATCTATGTTGTTATGTCGACCCATGGCGAAGTAATTTCTTATTGTATTTTGATTTTCACAAGATACGTCGTCAAATATGAATACTGAGAATGGTTTAGCCTCTTGCGGTTGCATGACACTCTCGCTCGCGTTGAATTTAAAATATTTAACTTCAGGCACATTATTGAGTATTTGTTCCAATAACTGATATTTTGGTTGTTGTAGTGACTTTGAAAATACATATAAATTATTAAAACGTAATCCTTTAGGGTTTGTAATCAAATTGAATACTACATTTGTTTTTCCACATTTGGAAGGACCGGTAACCAGACAACGCACCGTGTTTGGTAACAAAACACCGTGTTTCCCAGTATTGAATTGAGAACCATCCACTGTGAGTTCATCTATATTATTAATAGTAAAATTGTCTTTTTGCGGTATTATCTCCATCCTTTGTAATGGTTCAACCCAAAATGATGCTCTATCATTATATTAGATCCTTTTTAGGTATCCAAGAATCTTCCGTTTTATTAAATCCTAACCATCGTACTTTAACCTTATCCTTTTTTCGTTGCAACACCTTTTCAACTAAATATACATCACCTACTGTTGATTTTAACATTTCATGTCCATAAAACCCTCCTTCAAGCAATTGTCCTTTATTATCTTTTAAAATGTAAGTTTCTGGTACTGTAGGTTGCACCTTAAATACGGTAAATACCTCATTTGTCCAGTTCGGAAGATATCTTTTACTGAATACACCTTTGTATTTGCTTATTCGCACTTTATCGCCAACATTAAACCTTTTAGGCTTTAGTTTTTCAACTTTTGGTTTAGTATTCATTTTTATACGTTTTAATACAAGTTTTTCATTTTTATTAGTCACCTGGCTTGGTTTCATACCGATAGTTCTATGAAACTTGTTATTGTAATCGCTTATAAGTTTTGGTAACACATCAATCCATACGTGTGATCCTCTGTTGGAAAACATCTTATACATCGCACCTTTTAAAGTTCTGTTAAATCTTTCAATTATTGATGCTTTTACCTCTGAATTGGTTGAGTAATGGTTAATGTTGTGTTTTTTCATTAAATTTGCAAATTCCTTATTAAAATATTCTTTTCCATCATCAGTTTGTAAATGTTTTATAGTATGTTTGTCTCTTTGTATAGCTGTTTCCATTGCTTTTGTAACACTTTTACCGCTTTTATCTTTTAGTGGTAAAGCATCTGCCATTTTTGAAAAACAATTAATAATAGTCAATATGTATTTAAATCCTCTATTTTGTTTACTATAAGGAATCATTTCGATTAAATCCGCTTGATATAAATCATTTATTCCTTTTATCACTGTATTTCTTCGTGGAAACTTTCTTCTTGCAGGTTTATGAAGTTCGTTGACAATTTCTTGCTTCAAGTTCTTCATATTGCAGGTTTGAATGTTTCATGTATCATATGTATAATCACAATGAATGTTGTCTTGAATATTCACATCATTTATATAGGTCAAGGTCATCCAAACTTGTGTAAAAAAAATGGGGAACACGGCGTTTGACTTGCCGTGTTCCCCATTTTTTTTACGGAAGGAGAAAGGAATAAGGTCGAAGTTGTAGAAGGACGAAGAATAGGTTACTAGTTGATAGGGTTTAGAGAGTAGTGGCCGAAAGGAAGAGTATGGATTTTATCCGGCATAATATGCCTTTTATCATCTTGAGCTGATAGTGCTCTTTTAACTTCAGTGACACTGTAGACCTCATGTTTAAAGCTTCTGATAGTGTTGAACGTTGCAGACATTGTAGAATCTTCAAACAAGCAGGTCTTGTAATGGTCAAATGTCACATGTTTCTTTAAGTATGATGTTTTGACTCCTTTAGCTTTCTTCACTGTCGGTATGTCATTTTCCATATACATCTTGAAGGAATATAATTTGGACATCAGCGCAACTATTTCCTCCAAAGGCATTCCATTTGCTTCATCTTTAAATTTTCCAATTACTTTTTTATTCTTTTCATTATAATTTGGATGGTTCTTTGGATAGTCAGAGAAGTCAAAGTCGTCTTTGTATGGGAAACTCCTTAGATCTTCATACATGTCCAAAGTCTTTAACCAGTAGATGAACGCGTCGGTATCCATGTATGCAACTCCAATGTTGTCTCTTCCGTAGTGTTTAACCATTTTGTTGTAATGGAAATCATACATCAGAGTTTTACTTATATCCAAAATCGACATTCCAATGTATAACGGACGATCCATCACTATTGTTGTTTTCTTCATACTAACGGCGACTAGATCTTCGTTTATAATCATGGATGTTCCAAAATTTGGTTTTTGCACTAATTTTTCCAATTTCCTAGGATCACTTACTAATTTTACAATCTTGTGTTTTCTTTTGTTTTCTAAGGTCTTCCCAAAGATGGCGTTGTTCATCAATTTATAAAAGTCCTTTTCAAATGCTGATGTTGCTGCTGCTCTTCTTGTAGTGTTGGAATCAATATATGGTTTCAACCAACAAGACTGGGTGAATTCAATTGCTCTATGAATTCTTACTAAACGTAGACCCAATTCAAGAGCTTGTTGAACTACCCAGTAGTGAGCCACATACCGATCTTTATTCTCCAAGGTCATCATCAATTTTGGCCATCTTCCTGTTGGTGAAACTTCAGTCTTGGCTAAGAGAGGCAAGTCGTAGTGATGATCATGAAGGTGCTCTTGATATTCAAAATCACAGTCCAAAATATAGCCTTTTGAACCATTCTTTGGAATCTGTGAGATGTCACCGATGGTGGCTGGGTCGATCCATTTGAAGTCAGCGTAGGGAAGCGGATTTGACATTGCCCAACCATAAAGGTTGTTTGCGTCAAAGTAGCCAAGGTAGACCGATGGTTGTCTCTCGTCGAAGCCTGGGATGTACTTGTTGTTAGCTTTCACATGACGTGTTACAGCTTGTGTCAAACCGCCTCGTACACCAGATTCTATCATGAGCACCATATCAATATCTGTTAGAAGTTCTAATCGACAGTTGGTTGACTTTAGCATAGCTTGCCATGCTAATCCTGGAGATGTGTACGAGTGTAGAGGGTCCAGTCCATAGGCGGAGAAGCAGGTGTTTCGAAATTCTTCCATCACATCGCACAGCAGAGTTACATCCAATTTTATGTAAAAGTCAGAATATTCCCCTAAGGTTTGAATGTTTAGTTGGTTCCAAACATTACAAGCATGATTGTAGTCTTCAACGGTGATTGCACTTTCATTTAACTTGCTATTGAAGGCTTCAATCGGTGGCAGACTGGTTTCTTCAAATTTTTCTACAGAAGTTATGTAATCATAGGGGAACACTCCTTTACGCATTACTAAGTCCAATTTATCTTCAGGTACAATTTTGCTGGTTTCTTTTAGGTCTTCTCTTCTTAGGTTCTCAGACAATTTACTCAAACTAGATGACATAAATCTATAAGAGTCTACGAAGCGAAGTTTAATTTTACCTACTGTTTTTGAGAAACTGATGTACTTCTCCAATGTTTCAGCTAATACTTCAATTTTTCCATCATCTCGTCCTAACTCTGGGATAATAAAGTGAGAGTCATAGCCGCTAAGATTGTGTAACACGACAGGGATAAAGTTTGGCAGTTTGTAATTTATATTGCATGAATTACAAGCAGCTCCTCTGTATAACCCTGTCAGGTGATCGTGATCTCTTACTTTTTGATTTTCTTCACTGAAGCTCTTCTTGCATAAATAACATCTTGTTGCCGAATTGCATTCTTCTTGTTGATTTTGGTTCAAAGGTTCCATAGGTACAACATTACCGTATAAGCGTTGCGCCTTTTCAGCAATGTCGTACAACTGGTCTACAAAATACTTAGCGGCTTCTTCACCACGGTAGAGTATTGGAGTGGATGTTAAGCCATAGTCTTGCAATTGTTCTTCAGGTAAAGTAGATTTCACCAATAAGCAAAAACTGTTAGGTTGATGCAATTGATATTTGGTTCTTCTAGTTACTTCACCATCCGGAAGTTCCTGTGGCACTAACGTGGATTCAAAGTCAGCGTAGATAACTAGTGGAATCCGGTATTGGTGAACTGTTTTATTGAACTGGACAAATGCTCTAGATGGTGGTGGCAGACTAATCTTCACTTCATAGTTGTCATTACAAAGACGTTGGTGTTCTGACAACCACTCTGATCCTCCACGTCTCAAGTCTTTATTTGTGAAACAAAAGCATCTCTTACACACTGTTACTCTAATTTTATTTTTAGTCACTTGTCGTCCAACCAAAGTTTTAAAGTTCTTGATGTAAACATAATGTGATATTTCACCTTTGGTCAATAGCAGTAAATCCGTATGATTTTGACGTTCAGTCTTTGTAACTCGTAACGGGTATACGTTATTTGATTCGTCTAAACCAAACACATTAACTGAAACTCCTGGGTTTTTTCTTTCAAATTTAGCAACATCATTAAGACTAACAGGATACGACATACCTTGGAAGTTATAGCGGTGTTGAACAGCTTCGTATGCTATGCTAGGTCTACAGGCATTAGGTTCCACATATTTTGCTAACATTGCATACCGGAAACATTCATTATCCTCATTTTTCACATTGATACATGATCTTGTATCTCGGATCACCTTTGGTAGAGGGATAAAGCTGCTTCCTCTCATACCATATCCATGCTTGTGAACCCTCACATCCATACCTTCAATTGATGATAGCGTCCAGCCGGATCCTCTTCCTTCATGTTCTTGAAGTTTCACTAGCAGTTCAACCAAACATTCTTCTAAAATTTCGTTGATATCAGATGTGGTTGTAAGGGTTCGGTTTTTAGCAATGAATGCTCTCGGTGAATTTTCACCATCGGTATTAGTAAACATAGCCTCCAACACCAATCCAAATTTAATAAAGTTCAATCTTGCCAATTCTTCCGTCAATGTTTTTACAACTAGTTTTTTAGCTTGAGTTATAAAATTTTCCAATTCTAATTGCACGTTATTAATTTTGAAATGAATTACAACTGGTCCTGGCAAGGCTGTAGTGCGCAGTTGTCTTATATCTTCCATATCCTCTTCTTGGGTACGCAGTTGTCTTACATCTTCCACTTCTTCCGTATCTTCTTCTTCCATTTTCTCTTCTTGAATAAATCCTCCAGCTGTAGATGGTCCAGCTCCGGCAAATTGAATAACACTTGGTCTTCTTCTTTGCATTAACTGTAAATAGCTAGCACAGTCCTTCTGCTTATGGGGTTTTTCCAAAAACCGATCAATCGCATCCAAGTCTTCTTCACTTACTACAATCTCTTCTTTTCTGTCCTCTTCACGATGCAATTCTCGGTGTAACTGTAGATAGCTATCACAGTCGTCCATCTGCTTCTGGTAGTTTTCCAATAACCGATCTAACGCATCCAAGTCTTCTTCACTTACAACAATCTCTTCTTTTCTGTTCTCTTCATGATGCAATTCTCGGTGTAAAACAAAGATATCTTCATCTTGGAAAAACTCACCACAAATATAGCAAAGAGCCATTTCTTTACAGTTTGGCTTTGAGTGTGCACTCGGTGAATGTCCAAGCAATAATGAGCAGCGCGCTCAACCAGGTCCCTTTATACCCGAGGTTGAAGGGTGGGGGGAGGTGGCGTCATATACATCCGGTTTATCATTCATTTAATAAATTTGGCTTTTAAACACCCATTTTCAATATATTCTTCAACAGGCTTGATAAACCAATAATGTTTGGTCTAAATCCACTACTTTGTACAAATTTTTTTGAAAGTTGTCTGTTTGAGCAAGTTTATGTGGAACAAGGTCACTTGGAATTATTATTTTTTTAGCGGGATAGAGCACTGCAATAGAGCCATGGTATAGAAGTGGTGTATCCATCCAATTGGTTTGCCCCTTTTTTATACCCCCCACAAACTATGCATTTATGTGGGTCAAGGTCGCGTAAAAATACCCTTTGAGCGGGGGATAAACCACTAAGCAGCATGCTAGTCCATTGCCGCAAAGTGATCTATCCCCCGCTCTGTTCTACAAAACCTCAATCAAGTCCAAGTTCAGGTCCTAGTTTAACACTTGGTTGGGAGACTTACATTAGTTTAATACTTATTTCTACCGTTACACTTGCTCCATTCTCAAAAAGATTTAAATAATATAGTCCTGGATACTGTTTTGTTTCACATCCTGCATGTTCCTTAATAAAGTCAAAAGCCAATCTTCTTGAATATTCATTATGAAACACTTCTCTCACACAAACAAGAATTTTGTCTTCCACCAATTTCAGTTGAATTGATGTTAGTTTGCTTACATCATCCTTGTCTATCAGGGGTAGCTTGTAGGTGAAAGTATTTGGCGGTAGTTTGTGCGTTCTGTCAAGTAAACAACAAAATTTTTTATACAATTTCTTCTCATTGTCTGTAATATTATTAATACCAATCAGATTATAGTATGAAGGTTTATAAGGTATACGACGAGACATTTTTGGTCACCGGTCTTCTTAAGAATGAGCTCCTGGACAACCACTTCCAACGAAAGCTGGAGCGTAAATGAGAAGTGCGTGCAACCTGGCCGCCTTATATCCCCACCGGGGCGGCCACGCCTAGGGTATCAAGGGGGGGGGGGTTCGCACTTTTTGTCGGGGGGGGGGGGGGTTAGGTACGTTAAGTTGGTCAAGGTCACCCACAACACTTCTACTCTAAGGGAATAGAAAATAAGCCCCACTTGGGGCATTTATGTTGCCATCGCTGAAGCCTCCCAAGAGACCCAACTATAAACAATTCCAAACTTGTGTGTTACTAATACCTAACTGTTAACTTTTAAAAGACCTCTATATATAAACTGTGTTAATAAGACCTGACTGTTAAAGATTTTGAAAACTTTTATATTTAGGTCAAGGTCACGAAAAAACTTTAAAAAAATTAAGCCCCGCACCCCCTATGGGGTGTGGGGCACTTGGGTTGTCATCGCTGTAGCCTCCGAAGAGACCCAACTATGACAACAAGGCAACATCCAATGTCGTGTACCCTTCGCCACGCGAGGCTTGTAAACATTTACTGCATTTCTAACGAATAACTTTTCCAATAGCTAACAAAAAGTCATTTACATAATTTTGAAAGAAACTGAGGACGCCCTAGTGGCTTACGTCCTCGGTCCGAGTGCAGAGGCCATCGGCTCATTACCCCCGTATAAGCGTACAAACGGACCAACTCCTATTTCTCAGCCGCATTGAAGCATGCATGAGAGGAGCCTAACAATTATAAAAAGTGGCTTTACACGGGGGCCTACTCCCGTAACCCTATCTTTAATATTTTTAATTTAGCAATGCAGTAAATTTTTACAAGTCCTATGTGGGTCAAGGCCACACGGACATTAAAAAATTTCGGCCCCCGTACATCCATGGCGAACCACGAATGTTTGGGGGCCTTGGGGACAGAAAAAACACAAATAGCTAACAAAGTTTCATTTACATAATTTTGAGTTTCCAGAAGGGAAACTAACTGAGGACACCCTAGTGGCTTACGTCCTCGGTCCGAGTGCAGAGGCCATCGGCTTATTACCCCCATATAGGCGTACAAACGGACCAACTCCTATTTCTCAGCCGCATTAAAGCATGCATGAGAGGAGCCTAACAATTATACAAAAGTAACTTTAGACGGGGGCCTACTCCCGTTCCCTGTCGCGGGAGCGGACTGCGAGCCGGCTCTGGCTGGGCCCCCTTATATCCCCACCGGGGCTGCCACGCCCAGGATATCAGGGGTGGGGGAGGGGGTGGGGGTGGGGGTGGGGGTGGGGGTGGGGGTGGGGGTGGGGGTGGGGGGGGCTCGCACTTTTTGTCGGGGGGGGGCGGGGGGGGGGGCTCGCACTTTTTGTCGGGGGGGGGGGTCAGGTAAGTTAAGTGGGTCAAGGTCACCCACAACACTTGTACTCTAAGTGTTGGCTATACCCCCACCACAACTGGGTCCCTAGGCTGCACAACACCGCTTCGCCAGTATGTCTCCGGCTTCCATGCGGTGCGTCTCGCTGTTCTCTAGCTCTCTATATGTAAGTAATTTTACAAGTTCTGAATGTAGGTCACTACACTTTAACTCTGGGACGATATCAACTTGTAGTATTTCAGTGTTTTGACTAAAGGTCATCACACTTTAACTCTAGCACATCGGTTATCGTACCAGAGGTGCTCAATAGCCTAACTTGTAATGTTTAGGGTGGCGTTTGCACGCCACGTGGTATCGCCATGAGTGTCCAGTCCAAGTTTTAAGTTAAATTAATTTTACTGTAATCTTTTCCATTTCCGCTTCGTTTTGCCAAAGTATAAGGTGTCGCTTAATAAAGTGGTATTTCTCTAAAGTTATAGGAGATTGCAAGGATACAATTAGTTTATTTAGGAGACTCTTCATCTTGGAGTTTAACACAATTTCCACTTTGACTTTGCTTCCTCGGCTCTCACAGCCTAAGCTGTACAGAAATGTTTCTTCTAGTGCCAACTCGGGCCAAGAGAACAGTGTGTTGACTGTAGGACAGCTCATGGTGAAGTGATGCGATACTCCAGCGTACCACCTCACCTTCCCCCGCCACTGTGACCTTCCCCCACTCCTGCTGTTTCCCCCACCTCTTTTCCCTTGACTCATGCGCTACAAGCAGTCTCTCAGTATTGTGCGGACTTTTGTGAGGGGAAGCCATGTCGCGGGACGCTTTAGGTAAGAAACTTAGCCGTGTTAAGACTTTGTTAGTTGCTCACTGTCCACCACTCAAAGTTAAGAAGGTTTCGACTTTAGCTAAGTGGCGCAAACTGTTGCGTGGACACCCTAGGTTTTATACCAAACAGACTAATGTAAGTTTTACTGATGAAGATTTGTTTAGAATATTGGATGAAATGACTTTTCCTTGCAAAATTCAGTTAGTTACTCCCATTCCTGACAGTTTAGAGTCTTAGTCTCTTAAGCCAATATACCTAGAGTGCGCGGGGCCGGACAGTCAGTCGCTCGGTGTCTGTCGTAGGGTGCACATCGCGGTTGCAGTAATGGTTAAAGTAAGGCTTTTGGGCCAGTTCAAGGTCACCCGAGCGGTGTCACATGACGGTTTAGGCAGAGTCACGTTGCAAACTTCAAGTTTCCTCAGCACTTTTGCTGTTTCTCATCGCAAATTCGCTCCAAGTTGTCAAGGTCATGGTAACTGTGACTGAAACTCGGAGCGTAGTGCGAGAAACAGCAAAAGTGCCAAAAAATTTTAGGTTTCAGCGTGACCTTGACCTTTGTGACATCGATGACGTCATCTTGGTGACGTAAGGGGTGATGACGTCATCAGCACGTCATTTCTGTGACGTCATGGGTGTGACGTCAAGGAAGTGACGTCATTGGTGATGACGTCATCGATGATGCAATCGATGACGTCATCGATGGGGTCATTGACCTCGATGACGTCATCGATGACGTCATCGCTCGGGTGACCTTGAACTGTTTTAAAAGCCTTACTTTTACACTACTTACGTATAAAGAAGTAAAAGATATATCAGCCATTGCAATAACATACTACTACGAAGCTTTCCATTTCAAGATCTGTTCAAGAAGTTACTAACACTAACGGAGGTATCATCAACAAAAGGTTAATCAAGGGCACACTACAATGGATGTCAGTTATACAAATCAAAAAATACTATTGGTCCAAGGACCAATCCATGTAGAAATCCACATTGCATGATAATATTTTCAGATTCAGATGGGATATGCACCCATATCCCATCTGAATCCTGCTACATGCTACTTCATGCTATACTTCATACTATGCCATGCTATGCTATGCTACATGCTACTTCATACCATCTGTATGAAGTACTATTAAGGGAACTTCTACTGGTTGTGTTCTGCCTACCAAGAGAGAAGAAATCCATCTGAAAGAATTATGCCTTCTTCAAATTCCCAATATAGGGAAAACATAATTAATCAGGCCCGACCAGGGGGAAAGCAGGGGAGGCAAAATCCTTGGGGACCCGCTATGAGTTTTAGATTAAATGATATTTATTAACCCTGCACTGGTGATGTGATTTTGTGGTTTTAGAATCAGAATCATCAGAAAGTAGAATCAAAGTCAGAATCAGGTTTCAACAGGTGACGTCGGTCTGGGAGACCAACTTTTACATATTGATTTTTATGTTTATTAAATACTGCAATTTTTTTGGAGAAAATTTGCGTAGCAATTTTATAGTAATAGGAAGATAAATTCAGGGTATTTTTAGTAAAAGGCATTTTGAAGTGGAACAAAATTTTATTGCAGTACATGTTTTTTTTTTTCAAAACTTGACAATTTTTAAAAATACAATTTTTAAATAAATCTAAAAACTGAATATTTGTGCACTTTTTATAATTACAAAGGCGCCAACTTAAAATTAACTTGTCAAAATGAAAAATCTATTTAATTGTTTTCCTAGAAACGGATTTTGAAAAGTATCAAAAAAGTATTATTTTAGTATCCATACTAAGTCAAATATAGGTCTTTACTTCGGTGATGGTACTCTGTGAGACCGTAAATTATTAAAACTTTGTAAAATAGTAAAATGAGGAAGTCAAAAACTAAAAAAGGTTTTTTTTTAAACTTATTATATGATATATCCATGTCATTAGGTGTAATGTATCAATGTTATGTACTTGTAATGTGTTATATCAATCCTATGTACTGGTGACGGCAGTTCAACAGACCGAAAATTAGCATGGCCAGAACACAAGTGGTGACGTCGGTGCACCAGACCACTCACGATTTTAGTGACTTCGGTGTGCGGGACCACTCATGGCTGCTGTGCACCACCACCTATCCTCAAAATTATGCCCCGGCAGCAGAAAGCACACCGAATGGAGTTTGTTGAATAACTCGAGTGACAGCAAACACAACCCATTGGCTAATTGGCGAACTAAGACGTGTTTTCGGTGTTATCGGAGAACTAATTCGGATTGGTTTTAGAGACCGTGTGTCACCACTGCAGGGTTAAATCTATACAAATTTCCAAAAACTCCTTTTATTTAAAATTTTGTATGACATATTAAATTTGCTTATGGTCTTAATAATAATTATTATATTAAGAGATTGGCAGGTCTCTCCTAATAGGTGATTATAATATTATCACAATGTATACTATACAGTTGGAAAAGAAAATGTGCAACAATTATTTCTTTGGAAATGAATTGGGAAGGCATTGCTCATGGTCTGGTAGAATGATATGAGGACATCTGTGTGTTTGGTCATGACCCGCCAGGACTGTGCCTCAGAAGCCCTTAGCAGACAATAAATAATATTGTTGCTTCTAGTAATTGGAGACAACTTTAGCGTTGTACTGCTGTTTAGTTTCAGTTGTAGTTTGGTGAAAAGTGGTTAAAGATATTGAGAAGTGTTAAAAGATGATAATCTTTGGTCATTCATAGTTATGAATGACCAAAGATTATTAGATTTTTAAATATTAACCATACAGTCCAAACTCTTGGTTTTGATTATATTAGCCAAACCTCTGCAGAAATAAAAGCCAGAAAGGTTAGGCTTCAATAATTTTACTGAAAAATTAAAAATTAATATGTTTAATTTGTAATTTTTTTCTCTCTTTTCCCGATAGCATGAGTATACACTATTTTACATGTTACATTTGCAAAAAATAGTTTTCAATCCAGAAACTTATCTATAAAGCCATATATTTGGCGATACAATATGAAATATTATAATAAAATATTAAATATATTTGGCATATTATGCCAATTAGATGGTGTTGTATTAAAAATGTTTCCCTATTGCCATATCGAGTTCTAGATTATTGTTGTTTATTTATTAGCACTTATGCTACTTAATATACTTAAAAAATGCTATATAACTATACAAATTGACACTAAACATTGTAGGTAAAAAATATTTTTATATTTCATATCTTCACATATCACTAATGTCAAACTGCTTTATTATCTTTGCAGAATTTTTTGTGCCAACCACAACGACGGTTAATAAATAAACATTGTTATAATGTACATGTACTTGAACATGTACATGCTACTTAATGTAATTTTGTAATCCGCTTTGATTGAAAATAAAGCATGTTTTTCTTCTTATTCTTCTCCATTGCAACATTTATTTTGATTTTTATTGATATTTTCAGAGAGTTACATGGTAGATGAGGATCCATACAACTACCTGCCATCGTCTCTTGATGATTTGTTGGCCCTTGGAGAGGATGTCAGTTCTGTCCCGTGTCTTCGAGAGGTACCCACTCGAACTCCACCTCATAGTAACATCAAATACAACGTCTTGCCTTTGTTCATATTGCCAGGGATATCTGCATCCAACCTTGGCCCTTTTATTTCTCATCTGATGTATCCCGCTTATTGTGCCCCACTCACTGACGCTTCTCTCTCCATTGACAGTCTTGCTGAGGCTTTACAACAGGTGAGTTAGTTTACTAACTTTAATCGGTTGGCAATATGAAGTCTGTTCATTTGAAAGATTGGCAATGTGGGAATGATGAACCAAAATTGCAATTCTCATGAAGGTATGAGGGTAAAATTCTGTTTTTGGATTCATTACAACTTTAAACAGAATATCTCACTATTTTACTTATATAATTTCATTTTTTGAAACAGCTCCTAATACTATATAGGGAATTCCTTGTGTGGCAGTAAAAATTTGAGTAGTTAAATTCTCCCTGCTGTTGATATTATGATTTTCACTGTCCTGGAAACACTAATTATTTTAATTTTATGATTTATCCATTCGTTATGATTTTATATGAGTATATATGTTTTCTACCAGGAAATACTGCAAGTGCAAAACCGAGGACCATACAACATCGTAGGAGAGACATGGAGTGGTGCACTGGCACTACAGTTGGCAACACTTCTAGAGAGCAACGGTCACACAGTAGAACTGTTCCTGCTAGAGGGAGCGCCAGCAGTAGCGCAGCATTGGGTTAGAGCGCTCGCAGACGAACATTCAGTAGGCATTACACTGCTGGCTAACCTCCTGTCTTTGGAGAACAAGGTATTTTATAGTTATTAATTTTATAAATATTTAATGCTGCCTCCTCCCCATTGTGGATTTTATTATCCGACTTCGCTCAGTGGAGAAGGGAGGGTTCAACACTGGGACATCAACACTCTTACAAAAAAAACATCAGCAGAGATGAACCTCAGATTTTTTCTTTTCTTTTTTTGTAGTATTTGATTTGTGGGGGGTTTGTGGGGGGAGGGGGCACCTGGTTGTAGAATGGGGCTGACAAGAGCTCACACAAGGAATAAGTATCCTGTTCTTTTAGACAATTCCACGGGTACCCTACTATCACACTCTAAGAGCTAACATGAACCAGGCCTTTATCTTATTGAAAATTTTGAAGTTGATATGCTAGAACCCAAGTGATAGATATCCAATTTATGAGGCCAGTGTGTTGCTCGGACACTTCCCGGAGGTAGTCACAGTTGCGGGGGCTCAAAACCCCCACCGTAAAAATGCGAACGATATAGAGAATAGAATGTTTGTACTCACCAAGGATGAGTGACAGCATTACACACGGGGTGGGATGCCAGTCCGGACTGGAACAGGATTTGACACAATGTCGCAACCGGAAAATGAGGTGTAATAAGCTTCCATTTCACCTGGGCAGTAGGGTGGCATAATAGCGCGAGGCTCAGCAGCTGAGCAGAGCGGGGCTGAGAGTCCACCAGGTACGGTAAGCGGTGGCTTAACAGCGCGAGGCTCAGCATCGGTCCACCAGGCTGAGCAGAGCGGGGCCGAGAGTCCACCAGGTACTGTAAGCGGTGGCTTAACAGCGCGAGGCTCAGCAGCGGTCCACCAGGCTGAGCAGAGCGGGGCCGAGAGTCCACCAGGTACTGTAAGCGGTGGCTTAACAGCGCGAGGCTCAGCAGCGGTCCACCAGGCTGAGCAGAGCGGGGCCGAGAGTCCACCAGGTACTGTAAGCGGTGGCTTAACAGCGCGAGGCTCAGCAGCGGTCCACCAGGCTGAGCAGAGCGGGGCTGAGAGTCCACCAGGTACTGTAAGCGGTGGCTTAACAGCACGAGGCTCAGCAGCGGTCCACCAGGCTGAGCAGTGCGGGGCCGAGAGTCCACCAGGTACTGTAAGCGGTGGCTTAACAGCGCGAGGCTCAGCAGCGGTCCACCAGACTGATCAGAGCGGGGCCGAGAGTCTACCAGGTACTGTAAGCGGTGGCTTAACAGCGCGAGGCTCAGCAGCGGTCCACCAGACTGAGCAGAGCGGGGCCGAGAGTCCACCAGGTACTGTAAGCGGTGGCTTAACAGCGCGAGGCTCAGCAGCGGTCCACCAGACTGAGCAGAGCGGGGCCGAGAGTCCACCAGGTACTGTAAGCGGTGGCTTAACAGCGCGAGGCTCAGCAGCGGTCCACCAGACTGAGCAGACGGGGGCCGAGAGTCCACCAGGTACTGTAAGCGGAGGCTTAACAGCGCGAGGCTCAGCAGCGGTCCACCAGACTGAGCAGAGCGGGGCCGAGAGTCCACCAGGTACTGTTAGCGGTGGCTTAACAGCGCGAGGCTCAGCAGCGGTCCACCAGGCTGAGCAGACGGGGGCCGAGAGTCCACCAGGTACTGTAAGCGGAGGCTTAACAGCGCGAGGCTCAGCAGCGGTCCACCAGGCTGAGCAGAGCGGGGCTGAGAGTCCACCAGGTACTGTAAGCGGTGGCTTAACAGCGCGAGGCTCAGCAGCGGCCCACCAGGCTGAGCAGAGCGGGGCTGAGAGTCCACCAGGTACTGTAAGCGGTGGCTTAACAGCGCGAGGCTCAGCAGCGGTCCACCAGGCTGAGCAGAGCGGGGCTGAGAGTCCACCAGGTACTGTAAGCGGTGGCTTAACAGCGCGAGGCTCAGCAGCGGTCCACCAGGCTGAGCAGAGCGGGGCTGAGAGTCCACCAGGTACTGTAAGCGGTGGCTTAACAGCGCGAGGCTCAGCAGCGGTCCACCAGGCTGAGCAGAGCGGGGCCGAGAGTCCACCAGGTACTGTAAGCGGTGGCTTAACAGCGCGAGGCTCAGCAGCGGTCCACCAGACTGAGCAGAGCGGGGCTGAGAGTCCACCAGGTACTGTAAGCGGTCGCTTAACAGCACGAGGCTCAGCAGCGGTCCACCAGGCTGAGCAGAGCGGGGCTGAGAGTCCACCAGGTACTGTAAGCGGTGGCTTAACAGCGCGAGGCTCAGCAGCGGTCCACCAGACTGAGCAGAGCGGGGCTGAGAGTCCACCAGGTACTGTAAGCGGTGGCTTAACAGCGCGAGGCTCAGCAGCGGTCCACCAGGCTGAGCAGTGCGGGGCTGAGAGTCCACCAGGTAGTGTAAGCGGAGGCTTAACAGCACGAGGCTCAGCAGCGGTCCACCAGGCTGAGCAGAGCGAGGCCCGAGAGTCCACCAGGTACGGTAAACGACCACTCACTAGACGACCACAGGTAGTCCAAAAGCTATTAAACATTTACACTCCAGTCTGGGCCTCAAGACATCAAAGGTGAATCACAAAAAATATTTTACTAGGCTCTACTATGACCTTAAAAGACACACTTTTCATAACAGTAGAACAAATTATTTGTATTTGAGGCTGGGTTCTTTAACACGAATGATTTAGCTGAAAACCATGTGGACACAAATTCCTTAATTTTATCCATTCCAAATACTACCTATAAATACAAGGATACTTGACTAGATAAAATTCTTTACAAAGAGTTGTATTAAAAAAGCTAACAGCCCGTCAAAAATTACGGGTATTTTTTATGATGATTGTTTATTATATGTAATATATGACTTCAAAAATAAAATAAAATAAAATAAAAATTCAAGTTGTGTACTTTTTATAAATTTTATTGACATGCTTGAGTATGATACAATATATGTCCGTGCTGAAAAATTTTTGTTTGGGGAAAAAATTTATTTTGACCACAGGACACACCATTACAGAATGCAAAACAGAATATTTTACTGTACGTAGTTTCTTTATCCCAGATATTCAGGGGTTGGCAATATAACTAAAAACATAGCAATTTAGGCCACAAATATACTTTAATTAAAAGAAGAAAAAAATTTAATTAACAATTTTTAAAACGTGTAATGGCAGTCCCTGTAACGGCTGTCCCAAATACAGGACATTTTCTAATATTCATGGACCGCATTTACAAATTACTAAATCACGAATTTTTTACAGAATTAGGGCTTTGCTTACAACAGTCATATAGGAACCCCAGTATTCCGTCTGAACCAATGAAATAATCTAAATTTTAATGTATAAGCAGAATTCAAATTTATCTGACCGCTTACTGAAGCACTATTGCCACTCTGGTAGCAGTGACACATACACTAATTTGGTCATGGACCGCCGCTACTCTAGAACCTGGGGACAGAATAAAAAATATCTAACGCCGAATTGTGATTCCTTAAAAAAAGCGTGTTGTTCTTTCATTTTAGACTATTTCTTGAATACATTGTCCACTATAACATTTAATTTTAACAGCTGTTTCAATGAATTTAGTACTGGTAGCTTAAAATTTTGTGAGGTATAGTGAGGGACACGGTATATTTACAAGGGTGGTTACTATGGAGAAGGCCTTTTATTCAATAAAAGAATTTCTTGATGGAAAATAACGTGTCTAATTATTGTTACTATATTGATATAATTTTGTAAAGACCAATAATAATTTTGTAAAGACCAAGATAAGAGACATTTTATTTATAACTTTTTAGCTATTACCCGTCTAACCTTATTACCTGTCTAATTACCTGTCAATTTTATTGATGTCATGTGATGATTTTGAATAAATAAAAAGGGTGTTTGCTGGCTAAGAAAGTCACGTGGTACAAAAGGCCATATATAGGCCAACCCACGGACCACCTAGAGCGCTTAGTAGACAATTATTTCTTCTTTAACCCTTTCAATGCTATATGGAAAGATCACAGGTTTTTCACAAAAAATGCAAAGATCTAATACATTGGCTCGCCGGCAATGTCTATACTGCGGACTTACATGGGAATTTTGTTTGATTGTCTCGATTGTTATTTGAAAACACCAATGATTTTATTACATTTCTCCATACAATCCAGATCCAAATATTATCTTCTAGATCTTTTAGGTTGAAATTAATTTCTTTCATGCTCTTAGCTCTTTGCAAACCATAGCACTTTCCATGTATTTATGAATAATACCCCAGCACCATTCAACAAATATGTAGACATTTTCCAGCACCGAAAGGGTTAAGATGTGCACAGGACTCAAATTCGGCCTTCCCCCCACAAGAGCAATGTTGAACAGCGAAACACTCTAACTTCTTTTTTGGAATAAAAAAATTGTGGTTTATAGTATTAAATAGAGTGTTTATCAAGACAGATGTGGTTTGAAAGGGATATTTTTTACTGAATGGAAAAAGTAAATCAAAATAGTAATTATAAAGATTACTTCAGATTTATTTACTTACATAATGGCCTGAGGTGTCAAATATCAATGTTCACGCTGTACGCGTTTCGTGCGATTTACCGCCCATCTTCAGCAGCGTCAAAGTTAAAACATAGCCCACTTTTCATGGTTGTCGAAATTTTCAAACACAGCACACATAAATCTTCTATACATAAAGATACATTCACACACTAACACGCATGAACAACGATCAGAACTAGCGACGCGCCGGGCACACGTATCCATACTGATCAGTTTACTTAGGCCTACTGAATCATCAAAGTGGCGGGTCAAAGTTGTGTCACCTTATCAGCTGACTGGCTATTGTCTGCTCAAGGTTTCCTATCTAAGCTATTGTCTAGTTTTTTTATCAGCATACTCCTCCTTTTTATTCAACAAGCTGTCTTTTCCCCGGGCCTCCACTTGCTGATAAATTAATAATTCTTGTATTACCTGAGCTTCATTTTTCTGATTACAAAGTCTCAATACTTTTAATCATTTTTCAAGGTCAATTTTGTGTTTATTGTTATGCTTTAGATGTTGGGCCACTTTGGAGGAAGGGTTATTCTGTTTGAACGCATTATGTTCTCTATATCTTTCCAAATGAGCTATTAGTGTAACCTATGTATTTTGTTTCACATTTTCCACCACCATTGCACTCTATCAAATACACCACCTTTGTGTTATTTTTGTCAACTGGTTGTCGAGTTTTTTTTTTTGGAACATTGGTTTATTAACCTTGTAACCCAGGCAAATAACCATGGCTTTTTAAAATATTCCCAACCACCTCAGACTATCTATTTACATAAGTGAATAGGAAAAATTCATATCAGTTTTGTTATCTGGATGCTAACTGGCCAAATTGAAATTTGTTTTTCTGATTAAACTGTCAATATCGCAGGTGTTATATCCATTGCTTAGAGCAATCTTTTTAATAATGTTCTTCTCTTGATCGTACTCGTTTTTGCAGAGCTGGTATGTAAATAGGCGGAGTACCATTGAGTGAAATGAGCAAGAGTTTATCGCTCAATGGTACATCGCCACCAGCTCTGCAAAATAGAATATGAGAAAGAGGAGAACGCATGATAAAAATAAGTAAATAAATCTGAAATAATCTATGATAATATATAGGTGTCAAGGCTATTTCTGAATCAAAATAATTCAATTCAATTCAATTTCTTTATTGACAATTGCCCAATGGGCTTATCAAGCAATTTACATGCAATACAAAACATGCATAGCCTAATTAATAATCGAGCTAAACAAAATACAAACTAAAATCACAAATACATGCAATTATAGTTATTATCAAAATCAACTACTTTTCAAATAGTACGTATCAAAACTACGAATCAAAATAGTAACTACTTTTTAAAAGGTGTTTATAGAAAACTTTACAAAAATTTCATCCGGCAAAATGAACGATAACTTTAATTCAGGCTTTAACACAATTTATTCTTCACCGTCAGACAAAAAAATATAGAAATTGTGTGACAAATGGCGGGGAGAAGTTTATCATTGCTCTTATAAGAAATAAATCCAACATGGTGGCACTCCAACCGCCAATTTTTGGACAATTATACCTACTTTAACCCTTTCAGTGAAATGGAATGATATATTGGATCACAGCTTTTTCATGTAAGTGGTTTGTTTTATTCAGCCTAGTTGTATTCATTTAGTATATATCTTATTTGATTTTTTTCTAGGTCTTGAAACAAATAAAAGAACTCATTTCATGGGAAAGACAGTTAGAAGTCGCTTTGAAGTTTGTGCAAGTAGACGCTAATGAAGAAGTTGACTCTGTGAAAGTTAGACTTGCCAAGTCTCTTACAGCCCTAAGGAATCGTCTAAATACTGTTATCGATTACAAACCACAACTGTTTAAGGGCAATATCCACCTGATAAGACCTAAAGGAGCCTCTGATGCCAACTTTTGTGAACTACAAATGGTATGTGTAGTAATTTTGAGAGCATTCGATACGACTATATCTAAATTATAAATAACATGGTGAAATTAAATTAAATGGTCGAGGAACTCTTGTTTGGATTAACCTAAACTGATTCCTTTAACTAAACCTTTAAAATTATGTAAAATATAACACCCATCTTCCTTTAGAATTTCAGAAATATGAACTTGTGACTCATTTTTGTACAAAAACTGTGTACAACTGGGAATTAAAAATATTTTTAACTGTCCGTATTTGAGGGTTTTTATGGGAAATGTCTTTATTGAAATATTGTAGGAGCAATTGTAGATCTGTAATCTATTTGAGATACCTTATGTGAGACATTAAAATTTGAAGTTAAGATGACTCTTTTAGCTCCCGGGCAAGCCAAATTAAACCGTTATTGTGATCCAGGAATTAAACTTATTCGACTCTATTCTCTGGTAACAACTTTTTTTTTATTCACAAAACATGCCTTAACTAGGTACAGTGGGCACCCTATTAACTGGCCACGTTTCAAAATAATTCTTCTCAGATACAAAATTAAAATGAAATATTCAATAACAAAATAAAATATAAATATTAAACTTGTAGGTGGACAAATTGACCCTTAGATTTTATGAACTACATAGATTGTGAGGGTAGTCTGAATGTGAAAACAACACATATATATATAGCTGAGAGCAGACAGCTCTTCAACCCATATTTTCTTATAGGAAGCCAATCTTCTATGATAACATTATAATTTCCACAACTCTGTAATTTCTTATGCCAAATTGCACTTTGATGGAAACGGCAGTCGGCATATAAATTATAAAAATGAAAATAATTTTCTCAATGCCAATTAAATCTGAGGGGCTTAGGGCCCCTTCCCCCTTTAACAGCCTATGATCATAGACCCGTTGCATCGTCTTTCTTTTATTTACATTTATTTATTACCACTAGTCCATGGAAAACTGTAATTACATTAATGTGCTTCAATTTACTTCAATTTTGTAATCAAGCTAAAATAAAAATACCTTTATTTTCAAACATGTATAAATGAATCTTATTTCATTTTAAAAGAGAAGTTTAATTTCTGGAACAGCCCATCAATCTACTCTATTTAATATAAATGGATGAAACTGCATAGTAGTTAGATAATTTGTTGAATCATTATTTTAATAAAATTTGTTTCCAGAGCTGCCAGAAGAAGCCAATTGTTCATTTACTTGACTGGGAAAATCACAACGAAGCGATAAAAAGCAAAACCTATGCGAAGATAGTCAATGAAAATGTTCTCTTCACCTGGGATCTCTGAAATCAACTGAAACCATGGCCTTGCATCATCATGTAATGACCAATAATCTTAGGAACTAACACACTTGACTGGAACTCTTGTGGAACGGAAGAATATTTGAACATTATGTAAAAACCCAACAAACACTTAGTAAATTTTATTTAGAAACTTATAAATTTTATTTTTTTTATCATCCAGAAACATTAATACTAAAAGACAACTACATTTTATTCACAAAACATTCAAATAGTTCAAAACACGTTGTTAAGACATAAGTTGGCCTAAGTGAATATCTAAACTGAGACCAAGAGAACTTTTGTTCATTAAAAATCAATATTGTGTGTTCCAAAAGAGTAGTGTAGTTTTTGTTGTACTGCCCCAAAACGCATGAATATAAAGGGAGCGTTTCATTACTTCCAGGTTTCATAACTTCCAGGTCGCTAAAATTTAATAAATATTAACAACCTCACTACTACCAGGTATCACTTCTCCCAGGTCTGATTATTTCAATACAAAATTATAAGAAATCATAACTTCCAGGCATCAAAACTTCCAGGGATCACAACTACCAGGTCTTTAATATAAATAAAGCGAGTGCCTCACTTCTACCAGGTCTCACAACTACCAGGTGTACGGTGTGAGTCAAAACCCGCATGATGCGCGTGGCGTAGGTTGCCTCGCTCACGTTGCAGGCGCTTCCGCGGCAGTCGTCACCGCCGCCCACTTCTAATCATATTTCAACTTTAGCTTGAACTTTAAATCTCTAGATCAATAAAACAAGTCAGTTAATTGCATTAACTTGAATTTAAATTCAATTACAGTTTAATTGCAATATTATACATTATGAAGTTATTGACTGGGGTAATCACTTTGTCTTAGATTTCGTTAATAGTTGAAAGTATTACGATATTCATAAAAATGTTTATGAGTAGGTTTTGTGGTATGAGATTATTTGTTAGATTGTTTTTTGTTTAATTTTTTTAGAAAATAAATATTTTAAATTAAATTTAAATTCGGAGCAGTAACAAGTTATCTATTTAAAAATAGACGTTGGGGTTTCTTTCGTTCTCCATAATTAGTTTTTTTGACGGATTTTAACGTTTGAGGTGTCAAATTAAATTGATATAATTTATTTGCCTTTGATCCTTTACAAGAAATGGGCATTGTCATAAAAAAATACGTCAAAATTGAAATACTTAAATACTTATATTAATATTGCACAGAACTCAAAACGTTATATCTAAATTACTGTTCATAAATCCAGAAGAAGAATCAAATGGATTTGGTTACAGCAATATTAATACCTTATTTTTAAAATTGGTAAGTGTAGTGTCCAGGTCTGACTGACTGAGTTTATATAAAAAATGTATACAATTTACAAGGTATGATGTTACAGTTTTAGTTAGTCGGAGCTGCGAAATGTCAAGTTTCAGACATTTTCTAGTTGAACGTGTGTGAATTTATTGGCAATTAAATTAAAATAATGTTCGTGTAGTAGTTGATAAGAAATTAAGAGTCTGCAGTACCCCAGCCATCTTGGATTTTTAGTACCATAAGAAAAATGTTGAGTTAAAAATATTACTGTTAGGTGTCTACTTTATCTCGATAATCTTGCTTTGGATTCTCATGAATCAAAAATATGTTCACCATAGTGGTATGGCGGTTCATATGACGTGGATAAATTGTCAATAAACCTACTACAAATGGTTTAACATTGTTTTAAAATGGTGTTAATATATATTTATATTTTATTAGTAATTTAAATCGATAGTTTTTATTAATTTTATATCATCTCAAATGAAAGATAGGCTACTATGGTAACACTTAAAATGACATCTAGTTTGAAATTTTCGGACGAAAAACAAACTCACTGTTGTGTTTTTTATTTAACATTGTTCTCATGGGACAAAATACCAAATACAAAATGCGGAGGTACTACAGACTCTTAAGGGTGCGCTCTACCCATCTGCCGCTCGCGGATGCAAGCTTTTCGAATCTCCGTGTTTGTCGCCCCAGTTGTAAACCGATTTAAAATATTTTGGTGTCATTCTTTTCGTAATATAATTTTGTACTCCGCTATCGTCTTAAAATTTCGATATTAATTAAAATTACTAAGCAGGGTGCTTGCTAATAATGTTGAAATAAACGTTTTTGTATCAAGTTTTAACGTATTAATAACAATTTTTTAGAACAAATAAGACGATACGTGAGTACAATATAATCTTAAGAACAAGAATCTGCAATAAGGTTGGTAAAAAGTGTATAGGTAACGATGCAATAAGGGAGATGCGAAATGTCTGCAATTTCAAAAACATCGTTATTAGACCACCGATCGATTTCGCACTGAAACGAAAAAAGCATTAAAGTAACAAAATTTAAAATCACCCGTCATATATTTTCCAAAATGTGACATTCCGCGTATAGTGGCAGTTAGCAGTCTCGCTCGACGATTTTAACGCCGAGGTAGAGAGCACCTTTTAATAAATGGCTGTCGGACAAATAATTATTATGTGAGTACCAATCTGGTTTCAAGAAAGGCTATTCCACTATTGACAGTGTGTTTATTCTTTCGGATTTTGTAAAATTAAGTTTAAATAAGAAAAGGTGAAAACTACATACATTTTTCATTGATTTTACAGCTGCTTTTGATACAATTGACCGAAAAGCACTGTTTTATAAACTATCTTTCCCTGGAATATCCACACACATGATACGTGTGCTGAGTGATTTGTATGATAAAACTTTAACGTCCGTGTGGTGCAAAGATGGAACAACGGAGTATTTTGAAACAGAAGTAGGCTTAAAACAAGGTTGTATTTTGTCTCCTTTGTTATTCAGTTTATTTGTAAACGATATTGTGGACTCATTGAGAGGAGGATGTATTTTTGGAGACATTAGAATAAAAGCATTGCTTTATGCAGATGTTATTGTTATGATCGCTCTAACTGCCACTAGCATACAATTAATGATGAATGACGTAGAAAAATATTGTCAGCTTTGGAATTTAAAAGTAAATTTAAATAAGTCTAAGATCATGGTTTTTAGAAACGGAGGGAAACTAAGTAAAAATGACAAATGGTACTTTGGAGGTAAAATAGTTGAAGTGATTACTAATTATAGATACTTAGGTCTTAATTTAAACTCGAAATTAACTTGGGAGACTCACTTAAAAGAAAAATGCGCTTCGGCAAAATTGGCAATAAATTCGGTTTGGAGAAATTTCATGAACCAAAATAATGTACCCCTGAGCAGAAAGTTTATATGTTACTTTGTATAAGAGCTATTCTGTGTTATGGATGCCAGATTTGGGGTCTATTGGAGGGTGATTATGTAAATATTGTTCTTAGATTTTTCATAAAAAGAATAACATACCGAACTACTCCCTATATCTGGAAACTGGTCTTGACGAGGAATATATTTATACATTAAATGTGCATTTAGGATATATTTCACGTGTTCTGTCCTTACCGCAGAACCGCTTACCGTACCTTTTAAGATTGCCCAGATAAAATAATCAGTAAAAATATTTATTGGTGCAGAGAATGGAAGGCTATAGCTAGAAATTACGGAATAAATTTGGTGATTGAAATGAGACACATTTATGGAACTCATAATCAGATGTTGGCAGTGGTGGTGTTCGTGAGGGGGGGGGGAAGGCAGGAAGTTGTCCCTTCGGCTCGTGCCGCGCGTCATCACACCACGTACGCTGCCCTGGATTATGACCTTGGAGATGAGCACTAGCTCATTGATCAAGTCCCACAGATAGCTAGGCGATGGATTTTCAAAGCTCGCACAGAATCAATTCCTACTCTAGTAAAAAATCATAAAATGATGCACTGTTGGCTAATTTGTTCTACATATTATGAAAAACGAAAAATAAATTGGAAAGGTGTTTTAGTTTCTGTATAAATCATGATA
>CM061535.1:118906479-119305285 GCA_030545055.2 Neoaliturus tenellus | reverse complement strand
TTTCTAATCACACAATAACGAGAAAGTCGTTCACTCACCATTGGTTGCCAATATGTTCGAATAAGAGGGACAAGGAGAGAGATGGCTGCTTGGCGTCTTTGGGGAGAGGGAGCTTACCCAGCCTGGGGTTGCTGAGGGACTCTGGTCGATCTGGGTGTCCGTTGTGGGCGGTAGTCCATCCAATTAAAGCGAGAGTGAGAAGCGGTGGTCAATCACAGTTTATTCACACGATTACGACACTGACACTACGCGGCGCGGCGGTGGAAAATACACGAGAAACGAACGAATTCGCACAGTTTTCGGTTTACGAAATGTAATTTACAAGCAAACAGTACTTGAGAGAATGGCACAGGGGCCGAAAGAAATTTATAGAGATGAGAAATAACAAGGACGAACGAGAGCGCGTATACCGAGAGAGTTCTTCTTCAAGACTGACTTATTTATTTTGGGAGGGGATAGACGCGGTACCCAATGTATTCTAGAGGGATAGCCACAATTGTACATCACGCCACAATTCTAGTCCAATGAAAAGCCAGGAAAATCAGACCATTCCTCGGTGAAGCTGTGTGTGTATATGTGCCGTTGTGTGTGTGAGGTATTCAAACCGTCTGCTCTAAATCTATCTTAAAGATGAGATGCCACTAAAATACTGAAACATATTGAAACTAACTATATTATTTACAAAATTGGTAAATGTGTTATCTAAATACTAAACATTCCGGCCCCCTTAAAGCACAGTGGGCTTTAACAAACTTAGTTAGCCTAAGAACACAAAACAAATCTTACACTAAAGCAACTGTGGAGGCACTAAAGCAATTGAGTGGCAGTTTGAACACTTTAACTACTGGGCGAGTAAAGTGCCCAGTTGCAGTTTTTAGGTCCACCACCCGCACAACACCGTCTGACCCGGGGTGAACGGCAGTGACCCGAGCAAGAGGCCAAGTCAATGGCGGAGAGTTTGTATGTATCAACACTAAATCGCCAATCTTGATATTTTCCACTTGTTTCGTCCATTTCAAGCGTTGCTGAAGCGTGTGGAGGTACTAAAGTTGCCAACGCTTCCAAATACGTTGGTGCAGGGATTGGACCAACTGCCAATGCTTCAAGCGGTTGACAGGAACGTCTTGAAGTTCGGGCTCAGGAACTGCTGCTAGTGATTTTCCGATGAGGAAGTGCCCCGGGGTGAGCGCAGTGAAGTCTGCCGGATCATTAGATAATGGAGTCAGCGGACGGGAGTTCAGCATGGCTTCAATCTGCGTTGACAGGGTGATGAATTCCATTAGTGTCAGGATGGTATCACCCATTACTCGACGAAGGTGATGTTTAGCACTTTTGACGGCACTTTCCCATAAACCTCCTTGATGGGGAGCAGCAGGAGGGTTGAAGTTAAAATGAATTCTTCTGCGAGATGAGAAACGCAGTAGTTTTTCTTGAGATTCGGATGAAAAAATTGTTGCATTAACAGTTTTTCGTAAAATGGCGTCCGCTCCAACAAAGTTGGTGCCACAGTCAGAATAAATGTGCGAACAGATTCCACGACGAGAGACAAAACGTGTGAGAGAAGCAATGAATGCATCAGCTGTCAGGTCATTTACTACCTCCAAACGCACAGCCTTTGTTACAAGGGCACACAAAAACACATAATAAACTTTAACATGTCGGATTGTTCATAGATACTTTAACTGTGAAAGGTCCACTAAAGTCAGTGCCGGTGGAACTAAATGGCGGTGCTGGAGTAACTCGTGGGGCTGGAAGATCTCCCATAAGAGGTGGATTGTTCTTAGGCTTGTTCCTGAAGCAGGTGACATATTTGAAAATGCGTGAACTTATAATTTGACGAGCGGATATGATCCAATAGTGCTGACTTAGTATACTTTGAGTAACTGAGGTCCAGAATGGAGGTGAGATTTGTGGCAATCGTCTATGATGAGGTCAACGACGTGGTGTTTCTTGGGAAGCAAACTGGGTGAATGCTGTCGTAAGGTAAAGATGCCATTTTGAGCCGGCCCCCGACACGGATTATCCCAAGATCGTCGAGGAAGGGGGATAAACGGCAAAGCTTGGCACTGCAAGTCCCAGATCTTTGTAGGGTAATAATATCTTCAGAAAAACTTGAGTTCTGGACAAGTTTGATGATCTTTGAGGTGGAGTTCCTTAACTCTGATGAGGTGAGATCGCCCTTTCGTTTATCCGGAATTCTTGAGTTATGTAGAAAGCGAAGAATGTATTCCACGACTCGAATGAGCTTCGTCCAGGAAAAGAATTTTGATAGTAGATCCCATTCAACAGCGGAGCGAAATCAATACGGATAAAGGGCTCTTCTTTATTTCCTCAGAAGCTTCAAGATCGGACGGTGTGAATTGCCTATGAGGCCAATTTTCTTTAGGTTGGGATAACCAGATGGACCGCTCCACCACAGGGGGTGATTTTGGAGCTGTGAGGCAAGTATACCACGTTAAGCACAATCAGCTGGATTATCGTGGTTTGGTACATAGCGCCAACAGTATGGGGGAGTAAGTTCTTGAATCTGAGAAACTCTGTTAGCAATATAAGTTTTAAGCCTATACGACGGCATTTGAAGCCAGGTCAATGCGACAGAGGAATCGCACCACAGAACTGTGTTAGAGGTTGGAATTCTATTGTTAAAAATAGGGTGGCAGTACGCTGTCATTTGAGCGAGTAGATGAGCTCCGCAGAGCTCAAGACGGGGAAGAGTGACTCGTTTCAATGGAGCTACTCGGGTCTTGGCCAGTATCTGACGGATGACAACATTACCATCTGAGAGTCTAAATCTAAAATAAAGCACTGCAGCGTAACCCCACTCCGAGGCGTCAGAAAATCCGTGCAATTCAATGGTGAACGAACTTGAGACCGGAAACGCCCGAGGAATTTGGACATTTGATAGAGCTTGGGCATCAGATACAAAACTTTGCCATTTTACAGTCAGGTCGCATGGGAGTTAATCATCCCAACCCAATCCAGTGGTCCAAAGAAACTGCATAAAGCATTTAGCTTTCATAATGCAGGGAGAGAGAAATCCGCATGGATCATAAATTTAGCAATCAAGCTGATAATATGACACTTTGTGGGAATTGCGTTTGGCAAATTCAAATTGTAGGAAAAACTATCAGAGGCAGGCGACCAGTGTAATCCTAATATGGAATAAAGAGGTTCTTGAGATGCTTCTAGGAAAACCGGTGTCTCGAGGTGTTCTTGAGGCAGAGTTCGGAGGAGTTCTTTTGCATTAGATGACCATTCACGTACTTCAAAACCTCCACAAGATAGAAGACTGATGAGTTGTTTTTGAAGCTCTTGTGCATCTTCTATGGTGTCAGCACCCGCAATAATGTCATCAACATAAGTCTGAGTTTTCAAAAGTTCAGCCGCTGCGGGAAACTTCGCACCTTCATCTTCGGCGAGTTGGTGAAGAGTTTTAATGGCGAGAAATGGTGAGCTGTTTACTCCAAAAGTGACTCGAGTTAGTTTGTACACACTTAACTCATGAGAGGGATCATCGCGCCATAACACAAGCTGATAGACTTGGTCGTCGTTATGGACTTTAATCTGCCTATACATCTGGAGGATGTCACAAGAAAATACCACTTTATGTGATCTAAAGTGTAGCAAAATATCACAAATCTTATTTTGTAATTTGGGACCAGTCATCAAAATGTCATTGAGTGAAAGCCCAGAGCTAGTTTTACTACTAGCATCGAATACGGTGCGCAGTTTCGTTGCACTACTTCCTTGTTTGGTGACTCCGTGATGGGGAAGGAAGTAGTGTGGTGAGCTGAGGTCCAGATCATTGACGCTAACCATATGCCCTTGAGTTATGTACTCATTCATCCCCTGAACATATGACATACGAAATTCAGGATTAGATTTGAATTTACGTTCCAACGAGTGGAAACGTTGCTCGGCATGAGGTTGAGAGGTACCTAGGGTTTTTGGACCAGGTTTGAATGGGAGCCTGACGACATATCTACCAGTGTCATCTCGATAGTGTGTGTCTGCGAAGTGAACATCACATAATTGTTCTTCTGCAGTTTGTTTTGAACAGAGAGGGGATTCCTCTTGGGCCCAGAATCTTTGGAGAGATAAGTGTAGCTCATAGTTGCTGGTAGATAGAAGGGAAGCTAATGTGCAATTGGTGTCATTGTTAAGGTCAGCAGTGGGAGCAGGGCCCATAACGACAAAGCCGAACCTTGTACGTAAAAGGTAAGGCATATTTTCTCCAATCGAATGAGTCTCGTGTGTGAGGAGTGTAGGAAAGAGTGCGCCTCCTAGGAGAACGTCAATTCCGCTAGGTAAATGGAATGTAGGATCAGCTAATACAAACGATTTAACCTTTTCGAAAACATCAGAAGAAATACGAGTACGTGGTAAATCGACGGAGATCCTATCCAAAATGTAAAATGGATGGTGAGATGCGATGTGGCTGTCGCCGAGAGTAGCTAATTTTAGCTGAGCAATGCCTTTGGTATTGGAAGACGTATACCGAGAGAGTTCTTCTTCAAGACTGACTTATTTATTTTGGGAGGGGATAGACGCGGTATTCCCCAATGCCCAATGTATTCTAGAGGGATAGCCACAATTGTACATCACGCCACAATTCTAGTCCAATGAAAAGCCAGGAAAATCAGACCATTCCTCAGTGAAGCTGTGTGTGTATATGTTCCGTTGTGTGTGTGAGGTATTCAAACCGTCTGCTCTAAATCTATCTTAAATATGAGATGCCACTAAAATACTGAGACATATTGAACCTAACTATATTATTTACAAAATTGGTAAATGTGTTATCTTAATACTAAACACATGCGTTGCAATTAAAGTACGGTAATGCTATTGTTATGTTAGTGTTTAAAGCAGATTAATTTATATTGATACAGAATTTTATTGATTTGTAGATTAAATATTAAAATTAGTAACTTATTTTATATTTTTGTACTGTACAAGAATAATAAATACGGTGGGATTTTCCTAACACCTTGTTGTTGCTTTATAAATGTAGGTACATTTTTAATAATTGTCCAAATTCCCTTTTGAATTGGTTGTTGGAATGTGTTTGTTTATTTTAACTAAAAAAATACGGTAATGCTTATGCTTTTTGGGGCGCGATTTGTCTTGTTTTTTTTTTTTTTTTTTTTTTTTCCTTTGAAGATATTTGTATGTGTGTGGCAACACAACCAACATCATTAGAACGAGTTGTTGCCCATAGATACTCGACGAATACCAATGTATACGGAACCAAAAAAGTAGTTACATCCCTTGCCAAAAATTTAAGTTTTGCCCTCGATCATTATCAATTTTAATCATAATTAAATCCTATACTCTAATTATATATAATTTAAATATAAAATATAATTTGTATGTAAGTTTCCACAAGGATCTCAAAAACGGCTGTAATGTTTTCTTCAAAGTTTGCATAACTTAGTTTTGAGGCTAAACAATATAAATATAAATAGCTAATTATAGTTTTTTTATCGTTTATTTTGGCTACATGACAAATATGTCCATGGCTTGCCATAACTATATACAATTTGGAGGAACATTAACAATTATACATTAGGAATGATTAGTCTACATAAACATTGATACAGTTATACATTGATACAATAATTGACAAGTTATACATTGATGTCAGTAGACAACAAGAATTTGCAAAGAGCTTCTAAAATCTTCTAGTCGTTTCCCTTGAGAAGAGACATGGTATTCACATAGCCAAAGTAATATGGATGTAGAAAACTTGCGTAACACAACTTTTACTGATCTTGATCTTCATTTGCTTTACTATTACTGCAGTCGTCAGTATGTGAAAGCTCAGTATAGTTCATAAGTATTTTTCGTAAGGCTGATATCAAACTCGATATCGGAAGCTTCTCATATACAAACCTATTAACTATTGAGACAAGTTCACTTTGAGTGGAACTCGAAAAACCATCATCCACTGTCACAGAACCAAAGTTTGAAGGGGCAGAAGAGTGATTATATACAGGGGCAGTGGGTGAAACATGTTGGTTACTGAACTGATTGTAGTATCTGCGAGTGAAATTAGGAGAAACTATGTGTGGAGTAGGGATTTTTCGGGGTTTGGAACTTGAAGAATTATCTTGAAAAGTCCTTTGAAAATCATTAGAAATTGAAGAAGTTGAAATGTTTCCTATGTTGCCTGGATGATTCGAGCTGTCCACAAATATTATATACGGGGCCGGGTCAGTTTCAAGGTAGCGAGGAGCCTCATTTTGGGACTTGCCTTTGGATCGGTCAGTAGGAGCTCCATTCAATTCATTCCCACTAAGTCGATTAGGTGAATTACGTGTGAGTTCGTCTTGATGATCGTGAGTTGGCGAAAGCTCTACGTTGTCGATTTGTTGATCAGAAGAATAACCAATAGTGAGATCATCAATTTGGGAAGAGTCCATTTCTTGGTCATGATGGAAAGATCGAACCTTACTGCCATAATGAGAAGTCATTCCATTTTCCACATAATCATGGTCACGAAGAAATAAAAAATTGTTTTCCTGGGCATCCAATTGACTATCACTACATTTCCGTGATTTTTTCAAAACTTGATAATTTCTCCCCTTTACATGGGAAGAAGATTTATTATGAAGTCCACTGTACTGAATACTGTGAGGGATAACCCGTTTGTTTTTGTTTTTCCCAGGACTGGGGCTCATTGAGGTTAAGTGAAGTTTATTTTAAATAAAATATAGAAAAAAAAACTAAAACACTAAATTACACCATAACAAGTTATTGAACAAGAAACTATTAACACCGAGTCACAAAACACACAAAATGAATCAAGTTTCTAAGTTTTTGAGGCTTAAAAATGAAAAATATTACTTTCAAACCACACTATACCTTGTTGTCAACAATCTTCAGATTATATCGCCACTAGCTAACTATAGTCGTGTCCACGAAATCAGGCGGGTGAATGATTTTGCAACATTGCCAAATTTCCAGTGGTTATTAATTTAATCATATGTTTTATATTTTATGTCAACATTTATATCTGTTTTATTAATTTTTTTTCTAACAAATTTATTTACTTTACAATCTGTTATAATAAAATTTGAACAATAAGTAAAGAATATGTTGAAAATTATGAAACTGAACTTGAAAACATGAATTAGATGTTGACCTATGCCAACACTAATTAAACATTAAAAAATAGTTATATAAACCTATTTTGTAAGTCCAGAATTGTAGCTCGTTTCAGCCTGTAGACACTTTCTGAATTGTCCAACAAGATGAGGGCTAAGTGATTTGGGTGGTTTTCAAGTCGAATTATGTAATTTGTACTAATTTTGACGATTTCTTATTTCACTGTCGGGATTTCTAAGTCTTTATGTAGAGTTCTGTTGGATACAAACCAAGGTGCATTGACAATTTTTCTGAGTAATGTTTTATTAAATGACACTGTTATTGATCATTTTTTTTATAGAATGTACATTCAACATGTGGTCTAGGCAACGCTGGATGCATCAAAGTACGGAATTTTCGACAATCTCTATCATCTTTTGATTCCACGTAACAACATCGCGTTTTCAGTCACCCGCCTGATTTCGTGGCCGCTACTATAGTCTTTACAATTTTAAAAACAAAAGCATTATTTAAGAACTATGGGTACCTGTGCAGCGCAATGCGCTGCGTACTTCAGGAGTGCTTGGTGATCAAACATTGTTCCATGGTAATTTACTTAGTTTTTATGTTGTACAAAATTTTTCATTAAAATTTACTGAGAATTCATCTTGTCAGCGTTTGATCAATCAATGTTCATCACTTATTTTCGAACTTATGACTGTGTTAAAGTGTTTAAATTTTGTTGTTGTACTTTCTGGTCCAAATAACCTACACTGAGAAAAATGTTTTACTCTGCCGAAAATGGTGAAACTGCATGTACATTATAAAAACGGTTTACTCTTATATGTGGCTGGAATAACGTGTGTAAGTTTGGAACATGCGTACCCGATGAAACAAAGCAGGACGGGGTACCATAATTCATATTGGTACTACAGTAATGACTTAATTCTGGATGTAACCAACGTTTAATGTTGATACACCATTACTAATGAGGCTACTCACGTCTCCTTTTTGCAATGGTAATCCCTACTGCGGTAGGGTATATGCCAAGCGGTAGAGATAACTCCCCGGTCCTGTATGAGCTATGCAGCAACTGTGGCTGTTTTTGTAGTCTAGTACTGTATGAGTTATATAAGTCCACACTATTACTATTTATAACGAACTGAAATCTCTTTAATTTCCCATGGCATTACAGAATTTAAATTAAGAAATCACAAAAATTGAGAAAATCTACATCTTTGTTGGAGTGGTCCATTTTGGTTTGATGTGGTATTTATATTTTGGTTGAAATTTTTCTTTATGCAAACAGTTTTTACAATAAGGTTGTTATCTATAATAATTACATATGGAATTAAAAAATTATCCTTTTCTTTCTAAATGTTGGAAACGGTTGGAATGTAATTGAATTTGTTTAACATAGCCTATAATTATTATCTTAATCTAATATTATTTTGTTATAAAATTATAAAATGTATAAAATAAATCCATTACAACGTGTTAATCTAAAATTGTTACCCATCATAATAACTAAAAATCTAAACAAGTAATATTAAGTTTACCTTAAGAAAGTTCTAGAACAAAAACCATCGTCACGATGTCTTAAGATACCAGTGTGTAACACGCCTTACTATCTAACTTAACGCCCACGTAACATGGTGAAAAGTGTACTGTAAACAAAAATAATACATACCTGAGTCCGAATACGTGAGAGAATTGCATACGGCATCTCTACTGACAACCTTTTTGATAGGATGAAATATAAATGGGTGGGTAATGGTGACAAATACATGCAATTCATTTATATTTTTATTTATATCCTCAAAATAACAAAAAATACATACAATAGAAAACACAAATGATAAACTCTATTAGAGATGTTTTTCAAACATCTTTAACTACATTACATGAGATCAAAATATGGCTCCTAAACATGGCACAAATTTATTCAATTAATTGATTAGTTAATTATTTATTAAATGTTAAAGTTATGAAAATACGTATAATATAGACAGGGTGTTTCAAAACTCCCTACCAATATTTTGGGGGATTGTTTCTGGGTTAGAAACATATCTAAATATCATATTTAAATTGTCCGGAAGTCTTTAGTTACTCACACAGCCGCCATTTTTTGTTTTTACTTTTTATTTTTATTTCCGTAATGGATGGTTGTATCTATAATATATCGCACCACCTGCGTCAGGAACAGTAATAACAATGTCGGTAATGTAGTTCAACTAACTCACTCAACTTCCGCCAAGTTTGAAGATTAGTTCTCGTATTCATTTCACTTCACAATTTTAACTACACCCCTGCGAACTTATCCAACCATCTTAGCTGGTTCAATGTTCAATCAAGTGTGAATTTCAATTTGAATTGTGTGAAAATCGTTAGGAATGATGTTTACACCCTTTTTAAGAAATAATTAATGAACATGTATTTAAATGTTTAGTAAAACTAACCAAGTGATAATTGATGTTTTATGATGGTACATTATTTTAAATGAGGTTCTTAGACATTTACATGTTTGTTGGTAAGTTATGTCATATGTAAAATGTTCAGATTTTACTGATGTTTTTAAGATGTTCAACATAATTTTAAGATGTTAAATTTTACTTCGTGAAAACATTGATTTTTCATTAAAATCAATGCAAATTAAGGCCGTTTTAACAGCAAAGTCAATGTTTGCACGGAGTAAAATCGCAATAACTTCGTTATTTGCTGTTAGATCCTTACAAACTTGGTACCATTGGTTAGATAATTACATTATTTGTCAACTTTTTTGTGTCTTGTAAAATTTTTATAAAATTTTCAGATTTTGAGATATTTGAGTTTGAAAATTTGAAATGGCCGCCATTTTGGAAATATATAGGTCTAGTGGAAAAAATATTTTTTTCCCTGAAAATGTACATTGGTATGATAAAGATCCATACCAAATATGATTTTAATAGAAAACATCCGTTACGGAAATAAAAATTATCAAGTGAAAAAAAAAAAAAAAATAGCGGCTGTGGGAGGAAATAAAGACTTCCGGAAAATTTAAATAATATGATATTTTGATATATTTATAACCCAGGAACAATGCCCTGAAATATTGGTAGAGAGTTCTGAAACACCCTGTAAATCTTTGATTTGCCATATACAGGGTGTTTTTTTTAACTGTGCCACCATTGGGATCTTGTAAACTATTGATTTTACAGTAAATTTTAAATGGGGGACTTTACCTTAATTTTTATGACAATCAAAAATATGAATTCCATATTTTTGTAAATAGCCGCCATTTTCCAATATGGCGGCCAACTTTGAAATTTCTTATGGAACACCCTGTATTTTATGATGTTTTTAGAATCTACATACAATTTTAAGCCTTTTTTATTCTTGTGTAATTTTTGATATACCCAACCGTTTACGAGCTACAGAGAGATAAAGGTACTAAATTTTTTATGTTTTTCTTAACTATGCTACCATTGGGATCTTGTAAACTATTAATTTTACAGTAAATTTTAAATGGGGGACTTTACCTTAATTTTTATGACAATCAAAAATATGAATTCCATATTTTTGTAAATAGCCGCCATTTTCCAATATGGCGGCCAACTTTGAAATTTCTTATGGAACACCCTGTATTTTATGATGTTTTTAGAATCTACATACAATTTTAAGCCTTTTTTATTCTTGTGTAATTTTTGATATACCCAACCGTTTAGGAGCCACAGAGAGATAACGTTTTAATATAATTCTGGCATGCCTAGGTGTATTAGTTTCAGTGAACTAGTGGCTTATTCTTATTTTACTTGGTGCTTATAATAAGAAAATAATTAAAGTTATCTACAGAACACACAAAACAGATTTTTTTAATTGTAACAATTTCATTTTTGATACAATAAACATATTTACAATAGGTGTTCAAAGTGGCCACCATCTGTATAAATACAAGCAGTCGCCCTTTTCAAAACATCATTTACAGACTTATTGAGTGTGTTGTGGTGAATTCCTTGAAGGATTTCTCTGACTCTGGTTGTCATATCTGCAACATTATTGTATCGTGCTTTGTACAATTCGTCTTTCAAGTAACCCCAAAGAAAGAAATCCATTGGAGTTAAATCAGGGGACCTCGCTGGCCATTGTAATGGGCCATTTGTACCAAGCCACCTTCCAGGAAAGTGAGTGTTCAAGAACTCCACTACCACTCGATTGTTATGCGGTGGGGCACCGTCTTGTTGGTACATCAACTGGAGTCTTTCATTTACAGGTACATCCTCAATTGCGTCAAATAAAATGTTCTCTAAAATCTGTAAATACAAATGTCCTGACAAATTACCCTCATAAAAGTGTATTGCTATTACTGCATTATTCAACACAGCACACCAACAGTTAATCGAGAATCGAACTTGATCATGCCCTTCTCTCACTACTAACGGATTTTCGTCAGCCCAGTAATGGTTGTTCTTCCGATTCCACATTCCCCTATTCGAAAAGTTAGTTTCATCAGTCCATATGATGTTCGATAAAAAACCTGGTGTATTAACAGCCTCCTGAGCTAGCCATCCACAAAACTGTAGCCTCCTATTTTCATCACCCGGCAGCAAAGCTTGAACTTTCGCATACTTATAAGCGTGGTACTTGTTTTTTTTTAGTACTTTAAAAATTGAGGAGGTTGAAGTTTGCAAAATGGATGCAACTTCTCTAATAGAAGCATTAGGAAAAGCCTCAAAGTATGCCAAAACATCAATTTCAAATTCATCAGTAACAACTGTGCTTACTCTCTGACGTGGCTTCGCAAAAGAACCATTGGCTGCCAAGTTTACAATAAGTTTTTTGAAATACCTACGATTCGGTACATGCCTATCAGGATACCTCTCTTGATATGCGATATTTGCTGCACTACAGTTTCTGTTACACAGAAAATACACTTCGACCATGTCAAGTTTTTCACTGTTTGTAAATTCCATAGTAAGAACACTTTCACAACAAGCAGAATTATAAAAAAAAGAAAATAGACAAGTTAATAACTACATGAGTTGATAAATAAATTACACGGTGAACGACAAATATTCTCAGACTGCAAGTTTACAGGTTAGTGATTATTGTTTATTATTCCAACAATGCTAGTAAACAGCTGGAAATGGAAATGGTCGATACAATAATAACAGCTGTTATGAGAGCCTTAAGCCTGCCTAAATTAAACCTTTATCTCTCTGTGGCTCCTAAACGGTTGGGTATATCAAAAATTACACAAGAATAAAAAAGGCTTAAAATTGTATGTAGATTCTAAAAACATCATAAAATACAGGGTGTTCCATAAGAAATTTCAAAGTTGGCCGCCATATTGGAAAATGGCGGCTATTTACAAAAATATGGAATTCATATTTTTGATTGTCATAAAAATTAAGGTAAAGTCCCCCATTTAAAATTTACTGTAAAATTAATAGTTTACAAGATCCCAATGGTAGCATAGTTAAGAAAAACATAAAAAATTTAGTACCTTTATCTCTCTGTAGCTCGTAAACGGTTGGGTATATCAAAAATTACACAAGAATAAAAAAGGCTTAAAATTGTATGTAGATTCTAAAAACATCATAAAATACAGGGTGTTCCATAAGAAATTTCAAAGTTGGCCGCCATATTGGAAAATGGCGGCTATTTACAAAAATATGGAATTCATATTTTTGATTGTCATAAAAATTAAGGTAAAGTCCCCCATTTAAAATTTACTGTAAAATCAATAGTTTACAAGATCCCAATGGTGGCACAGTTAAAAAAAACACCCTGTATAATGTTACAGAACGAATGGGAAGAATAAATATTTTTGGTATAACAATACATCCTACTACTTGCCGTACTACAGGTAACATTTTTTACATTCCTTAGAATCTCAAGTTTTGACTATTTTCAATTGAAATCTAACAACAAAGAGGACAAATATATTTTTAACACATAAAATACTTACATAAAAATCGCTAAAATTTAGTACCTATACGCTTACAATAATAAGAAAGGATATAGTTTCTATTTATTTCACTTATAAATATAATAATAAACAATACAAATTAAGGTTGTATTATATCAAGCATCATTTATAAATTGTTGTTATTCCTTATTTAACCAACGAAATGTTAAACCTTAAAGTTTTACATAGCACAAGTCGAAAATCATAGTTACAACGACATGAACAATACATACTATATGAAATATTTTACAAAAACTGTACAGTCATCACCTTTGCAGTGTCAAATAAATACAACGTATACACAAAAAAGGCATGAAACTACATTCAATACGTTACGTTACTGTTTAGGATTAGTATCAGAAGGCGTGAAGCGGGGCCTACGATAACTAAGGCGTTCGCAGCAAGAGCGATCAGAGTGAAATCTAGCGGCGGAACACGAAACAGAGAACCGTTCTCTGAGTCGTTCTTCTGAGCCGTTCTGAACAAAGAACCGATCAGTAGGAATAATGGGACGATTTCAAATGTCGGTATAATGAGCGATTTTAGTGTGTAGGAATAATGGGACGGTTTAACGTGTCGACACAATGAGACGATTTCGTCTCATTGTGTCGACAACTGAAATGTCGACAAAATGGGACGATCTGAAGCAATTGTCGATATAATGAGACGATTTGAACTTTTCATTTTCCCGCCACTTTGTCGACATAATGAGACGATTTCATGTGTAGGTATAATGGGACGATTTTGCGCTTGTAGGAACAGTGGGAATCGACATAATGGGACCTCGCCGTGTGTATCGGTGCTAGGCAAACAGAGGTTCGGGTCATGGGGAATTGGAATAGGAGACGGTATACCCATTCTCGGCCAGTAAACGAGCCGCCCCTTGTTGCACGATGCGCTGGTGAGGTAAAGCATGGCAACAAAAACGCAAAAACACAAACATCCAGGCAAAAAAGACCAACAAGAAACGGCTGAAATCCTTTTAACTGTCCTCCAATAATAGCGACGCAGTGTCGCGAGTATAGCATGGGCAGTGAGAAAAATGTTCCAAATGTTTACTTTTTTAATTAAGAGTAAAATATTGAAATTTTACTAAGTCAAATATTTAATATGTACTTCCTTATATGAATTACATTTCAGAAATAATTTCTAGTACGAACTGCAACCTTCATATTCGGCAGCTCCTTCTGGGAATACGCTCTTTGACAGGTTCTTTTTGTTAAAAATCCCTCTCCCTGTCCTTACAATTTCCCCTCCAACCATCTATCACCTTCCCTTCCTGTCAAATCTAGTTTTATGCTAATTTATGCGTATGCTAAGACACTACTTATAACAACTTTGATGGTTAGTTATTGATTTACCGTCTTTCTTTTCTCCAGGCATGAATCCTTTTGCAATGAGTGGTCGAAAAATTGCTGTTATATCTGCCTCAATGGCCTCTGACTCAGAAAAGCTGAGAATAGGAACCCTGGACGCTTCAGGGTTCGTAATGGTTGGACATAGCAGGGCTATGATGCCCAACCGTATATCTTACACGTTCGGCTTTACAGGTTAGTTTTCAAAACCTGTTGTCATTGTAATTAGTTCAAGTTTTTGTTAATTAGACTAATTTGAATATTTTCCTGCAGTTAAAGTTTATTTATTTACATACGGTATAACCACTTTACAAAGAACTGCCTTGTAACATTTTAAAAAAATTCTCAAGATTTTTATTATGTATATATATATATATATATATATATATATATATAAGTAGATAGTACTATGGGGTTCCTAGGACACTTTTGGAGACAATCAAAAATCAAACAAATTTCACAGTTTTTTAATACAATTATGCAATATTTTTGCCATTTTTTGGCCAATTTGTAGTCTAACATTATTCTAATTTTTATGAAAAATATGCAAATTTCATGAAATTTTTTACAAATATGCCTAAATTTACATAAAATTGTCTTCAGAATAAAAATTTTTCTAAAACAAGTAAAATTTTGTCGAATACTGAATAATTATTCAAATTAAACTAGAATAGTTTCTTTATCATCAAATGTTTTAATGTTTGTAATAATTAAATGTAAATCTTTCTTATTCTATTCTTTAACTGTTTTAATGAATGAATATTTTAAGTTCTATTAAAAAAAAATTTCAAATTTTATATATTTTTTTTGAAATCTGAAATTATCATGGTCCCAGGTCAAAATATATACTAATTATAGTAATTATTGTGCAAATTTAATAAAATAAACCTATTTAGTTCATAAACTACGATTTCAGTTGTTAAATAATGAGTCTTGTAGAATATATTGGTTGAGAACATTCTCTTATCACTCTTATCTCTCTTATCTGACCGTTAAAATAATACTTCCTGTCACAAACTCCAATACTTTAAACTATTATAACTTTATTAATAATTAAGTTATCTTTAATCTGAAAATTGTATTGAATTTAATATTTTTTTCTCTTTGATATAATACCTCACAACTTAGGTTTTAAATGAGATATAAGTTTTTTTGTTGTTTCTTAAATTCATTAATATGTTAATTGATTTATTTGTAAAAGTATTTGAAACAAATGTTTAATTGGTTGATTTATGATGGGCTATAATGTATTAATAGGATTAAAAATGATATTTATTTAGTATAGGCAATTGTTGCACTATCTAGTGGAATAGTCATGAACTACTAGCGCTTCAACTGATAAACCCATGCAGTCTTATCACTCAACGGAAGTCTGGTTAGCTCATTGCTAACGTTCAAGTCTCATATGCCTGAGGTTCCGAGTTCAAATCTCGAAACTTCGGGCATAATTTATTGAGGACATAGTTGAAGTCCAGTGGTTGGTGGAAGGTCTTTATCCGAGTGGCCATAGGATAATGACTGTGAAACAAGCCGTGTGACAAGATACTATGGTGGGTGCACCCTTTGCCTCATCCATTTCATCCTTCATAATCACCAATCCATTTCCATTAACCACCAATCTATTTCCATTAATCATTTCAATCAATCGCCTATCGTCCATCCCATTAATACAACATTACACTTACAACACCGCACACTAAAAAATTCAAATAATACACTCTCCTCCACCTAGCACAAAAAAATCTAAAAATCAAATAATTCAATAGAACCTGAAATGATGCCCCTGGGGACATAAAAACCTGGAATGTGGCAGTGATGGGTTCAAATTCAAAAATACAAAATATCATAAAAGCTAGGTGGTAGTGACGAGTAACTAAGGCGCCTATTCTGAAAACACGCACACTTACAACACTACACAAAATACACCATCATATCCATTCATTTTGTTTTATTTTTGTAAATTTAAAGCTTTTTTAAAACAAGTAAATTTTAATATCTGATTTTTAAGAATATAGATTAATTTATTTCAATTATATCATTTTTGATTATATTATATTCAAGTAATTTTTCAGATACAATAATAATATAACAATTTGTTTTACTAGTAGCTACTATATCATAATCAAAATCTGCATTAATAATAATATCATTTTTTGAACTTGAAATATTTGTTGGATTTTTTGTAGTATCAATTACATAAATTGGTCTATTTTCTAGAAATTCTGTTGGATTATAATACATTTTACTACTATTATAATAAACTTTTTTATAATCTTGATACATTTCATACATAATTCTAAATTTTTCATTGAATATGTCAAAGTTTTCCAATTCATCAGGGTAATAATGACCATTGAGTTTTACTCTTATATTTTTTATATACATACTATCAAATTTAGAAGTATCATATAACTGATCATTTGTTCTTGATTTTTGAAATCCAATTATAATAAATTTTGGATTATAAATATTTCTATAGATATTTGTTATATCCAAACTTAAATTCTTTCCTGTAATATTTTTTTGTTCAATGCATTGCCAATGATTAAAATGAAAATTTACTTTTTCAAATTTGCTTAGTTCATTAATTAATTGAATTTTACTTGTTGTTTTGTATTCAATTATAGGAACTCTAATAAAAAATTCATCAACTGTTATTTTACCTTCAGCTGGTAATGTTGCATTATCATAAGTTCCATCAGCCTTTTTAGTTTTCCATCTAAAAATTGCATCATTATCTTGTGATCTAATAAATGTTATATTAAAACCTCCTTTGTATATTGGAATATTTACATTTTCAAAAAATCCTAATCCAAAATGAGATAAATTACCAATTGCTTCAAATGCTTTACTAAAATTTGATTCAAAACCATTATTAATTTGATTTATTTCTGATTTTGAATAAGTTATAGTACCTTTAATTGTACTTAATAGACCAGGATATTCAATTTCATCAATCAATTTATTATGTTTTCTAACTTCAATTTTTGAAAATAAAAATGGAACAAAATTATCAATTAATTTTATATTAGCACCATTATCATATGCAGTTCCATCAGATTTAGTCAATTTACCAGATATATAAAATTGAAATTTAGAAGTACAAAATCCATCTCCAAAATCTATATTAAATTCAGTTTTTTTATTAGGTTCATTTAAATGTAATTTAGATAATGGATAGAAATTTTTGTATTCAGCTCTTTCAATATCATTTATATATTTTTTGTAATCAGCCATTTATTAAGGATAATTTTTTAAATCAAAAGCTTTTTTAAAACAAGTAAAATTTTCATAATTTAATTTTTATGATTTTATAATGTCAAATTTTATTTATGTATCAATTTCATTTTTACTTTTAAAATACTCAATTTCTGTAGCATGATCAAGTATAAATTTTGCTGATATTTTTTGATGTTCTAAAATTAATTCCCAATTTAATGTAAAAGCATAATCATGAATGAAATATTCAGTTAAATCTTGATATTTACAAATCAAATCAATATAATCTTTTAGTTGATAATTTATGAATTCAGTAATAAAATCTATAGTTAAATTTTGATGTTGAGCAATTTTTTGCCAATTTAATTTATTTTGAAACAATCTCATCATATTAATACTCAATTCATATTTTTCAGAAATATCATCCCAATCATCTTTGTTTAATTGATTTTGGTTTCTGATAATGAATAAATCAAATGAACTGTATAGAGCCATTTATTAGGGAGAAAATTTTGTAAAACAACTTTTCTTTGAATTACAAATACAACATTTTGATTTAATTATATTTATATTTTTTAATTTTATTATCTGAATATCTTTAGAATTAGTTTTTTGTTTACATTTAAGACAATAAATCAACTCCATTTATATAAAATAAATTATTGTAATTTATCTATATCTCCTTTAATTAGTATTATTTCTGCATTTAATTCTTTTATTGATTTATTGACTCCATCAAATAGAAATTTTAGTTCTTTTTCTAATTTTTCTTCTAAATTTTCAACATGTTTTCCAATATTAATTAAAAATTCTAAAATTTTATTTAAATCTTTTTTAGTTTCTGAATAATCACTACCAATTTCAATAATTGAATCTAAAACTTCATCTAATTCTGACTTAACTATAACATCATATTTATTTATACTTGGTTTTACATTAACAATTCTTTTACCATTAATATTTATATAATTTTTTGATAAACCAATAGCATTTACTAAATTTTCAGTCTTTTTTACATGACTTTTAAAAATTTTACTAAAATTATTAAAAAATGTATTTAATTTGGAATTTATATAATCTTCTTTAATATTAATTGGATGTTTTTTCTGTCTTCCAAACAGATCAAATATATTTTGTGAATCCATATTTATTAAGGATTAATTTATTTATTATGTTATCAAATTTTTTATTTTTATTTAATTCATTTAATATAAAAATACATAAATGACCACAAATTGGTGGATCATTATAATTTTGAATTTGATTATCATTATAAAATATATTATCTTTTCCTAAATATTTAACTAATTCTATTGGTGGTTTATTAACTATATTTCCATATGAATCAAAATAATATTTAATTTTATCTTTTTTATAATAACAAACCCAATGAGTTCCATTTCCATCAAATGAATCTAAATTTATAATTCCACATTCAAATTGATTAACTTTATTAGGTAATATATCTCTCATAAATACACCTCTAAAATATTTTATATTTTTACACAATTTTTCTAATTCACCTAATGTTAGTGGTTCAAAATTTTTTTATAATTTTGTTTCATATATTTTAATGTTTTTTTATCTAAACCAGATCCTTCTACATTTTTTAATTCATGATCTAACCAATCAACAAAATTTCTAAATTTAGGAATTATAGATTCTTTTACCACTTTTGCTCCCTTTCTAACATTTGGTGTATAATTTTTAACTATAGGTATATTATCAGCAAAATCTAAAATTTCTTTTAGTAATCCACCATTTTTTATTTCTTTTAATTGATTATATGAAAATTCAAATCTTAATCCTTTATTTAATTTTTTATGTTTATTTAGTTTATTAATTTGTCTTTTAGATAATAATATAATATCTTTTCCATTTTCATTAAATTGATCAATATTAAATTGAATTATAACTGATCTTTTATTTTTAAATGCTAATTTTATTTTTGATTTTTGATTATCTGTCAAGTTTATATTTGTTTTTTCCATTTATTAAGAAAAAAATTTATAGTTTTTTTATAATATAGATTAACTTAATTAATGAAAAATTTTATTAAAATTTTAATCCTACTTCTAAACCCATACCAAATTTTCTTTTCATCCATATAGCACCTGATGTTGGTAATGCAACTAATCTTTCACCAATTCCATAATCATTTGATGTTACTATATCCCATGCTTTATCTTGTAAAATTTTATCAGCTATTTCATTTCTAGATTTTGTATCTTTATGATCTCTATAAAATAAATCATGTTCTTTAGCAGCTTTATCTAAATCATTTATTCCAGGATCACCTCTTTTTACTCTTTTATTTAATTTAGTTCCAGGCCCTAGATATTGATAACCAGGTATATGTAATTCAAAAGGTAAATTATTTATAACATCATTTAAAATACCTGATCCATCTTTTAATAATGGTGATGAAATATTTGCCAAAATTCTTTTTAAATACTTAATTCCTTCAGGTTTTTCAATTAATTCATCTAATTTATTTGATATAAAGTCTTTAATTGCTTTCTTTTCATTTAAAAAATTATTATTACCAGCTTTTTCTTGTGCATATATATAATTAATAATATTATCTAATTTATTTAAATCATCTATAAATCTATATTCAATTTTATTTTCTGTATATTGTCTGATTCCTGAACCTTCAATTTCCCCTTTTAATTCCCAAATATGTTTAATTAAATTAATATATTTATCACCTTTACTAGATTTTGGTTTTTTACTATTTGGATCATTATTTTTATAAATTGAATTAGTTTCCCATAAAATCTTTGAATAATTATTTAAATCATCTTGTGTATATAAATTATTATCTGGTTTCTGTTCATAAGTTAACAATCTCCATAATCCATGTGTTCCATTATATTTTTTATCATCAATTATTAAATCATCATTATCAATTACAGTTATTTTATCACCAATCATAAATGATTTTTTATGTTTATTCCAATATAAACCAAATTTATCATCTTTTGTTCTTGGTAAATATTTTTGTGCTAATGGACCAATAATTTTATCTAATGTTTGAGGTGAAATTAAGTTTGGGTCAATAAATGTCGATTCTTCTTGAATTATTGGCTGTCTGATTGGTCTAAATGGAGTACTTGAAGGTAAATTTAATTCTTCAGTTTCTGGTATTGATATATTAGCAAAATTATTAACAACAGGTACCAATTCCATTAGGTTTTTATTTTCATTTAAGACTTCACCAATTTTATTTTCAACTTTACCAATCGCTGATGTTATAGGTTCATATGCTTTTTGTTTAATTTTTTCATAATTATCTTCAATTTTAATTTGATTTTTAAATTCTTTTATTAATTTTTTCTCAATATCATCTAATTTTTTAGCTTCATTAACAGATATCTTATCCATTTATTACAAAGAAAAATTTAGGTTCAACACAAATCATGTTAACATAAACACAAATCATGTTAACACAAAAACAAATCATGTTAACACAAACACAAATCATATTAACACAAAACATAAATCATGTTAACACAAACACAAATCATGTTAACATAAACATAAATCATGTTAACACAAATACAAATCATGTTAAACACAATTTATTTTACTTTATTTCTGTAATTTTCATTAAATATATAAATACTAATGAAATAAATAATACTAATAAAATAAATATTCTATCAATTATTGACTCAAATATACAACAAGCCATTATCATTATTTAATATCAGAAAAATTTTTCATATATTTTCCATCATTTGATTTTTTCAATAAATTAATAGTTAAAAATCCATAGTCTTCTTTCCAACAATCATTACAAATAGTTTTAAATTTATCAAATTTCATATCCGATCCAACAAAATTATTATATATTTTTTTCATATAATATTCATTTTGTTTAAAAATGCATAACATATTTAAATTATTTCTAATTAATTGCATATCAACTTTTGAATAACATTGTGATAAATAAATACATGATATATTTTTATGTCTACCCATTATAAAATATTCTTTAATTTTATCTTGTTTTTCTAAAATACAATCATCAAAAACTACTAATGAATTTGGTTTACATTCATTTAGTGGAATCACATCATCACATGAAAAATGAGAAATTTGTTTATTAATATTTGATTGTATATTTTTAAATCTTTTTTGTAATAATTTATAAGATGGTTGTTCTAATGATTTACTAAAAATATATAAATTTGAATATGGAATTAATCTTTTGTAAATAAAATTTAATAATAATGTAGTTTTACCAGATCCACTTGTTCCTATAATTAATAATCTAATAGGTTGATCATTTTTATTATTTTTATCATATGATTCTAATTTTATATTATCTTTTTTTTCTAAAAATTTCTCCATTTAAATAAGATGAAATTATTTAAAATAATTGGTTATTCATCCAAACTAGAATTAAGATTAGAACATCCAATACATTTAGATGGAAAATATAGTATTGGTTTAAGTGGATTTTATTCAGATAATTTTATATCAAATATACCAAATGATTATAAAAACTGTTATGGATATTCTATTAAAGATGAAGATGATAAAATTATAGATCAATATTTTGATATAAATAAAGGAAATTATACAATTGAAGAAATAAAAAATATTTTTATTAATAGTTTAATAGAATTTAAAAAGAAAATTAATAAATTTGATGAAAATGATTTTATACTGAAAAATGATGGACCATATATTATAATAAAATCTCCTGTTAAAATTATAGTTACAACAATTATAATTGATTTATTAGGGTTAAATAATAAAATAATTGAACCAAATGTATTAACAAAAGGAATAAAACTACCAAAAATTAGACCTTTTGATGTTATTGAAATACATTGTAATTTAGTTGATCCTAGTTTTGAAAATCATAAAGATCATTCACATTTACATAAAGAATCAGAAATTATATATTCATTTTATCCAAATGTTGAATATGGATCAAAAATTAGTGAAAAACCAAATGAAATTGATTATATTCCTTTAAAAAATATAAATAAAATTCAAAATATTGTAATATCTATTCAAGATAGTGATGGAAATCTAATAAATAATGAAAATATTAAAAGTATTGTATATTTAAGATTAAAACAAAATTTGTAATATAAAATTTGTCTACATAAATAATAAAACAATTGATTTAATTACAATAATTTTATATTTAATAATAAATTAATTGTATTTAGTAAACAAAATAATCCTTGGTTTAAAGTAAAAGATATTTGTAATATTTTAAAATATAAAAATTCTAGAAAAGTTTTAATTGATAATGTAAAAGAAAAATATATAAAACTTAAAAAATATCAAGTGTAACCAACAGTTACACTTACATAATGATGATAAATTAATTTACATAATAATTATAGGTGTCACAAATTAAGACACCCTAGAAATTGATGTACAAACATGTTTTCAGATGCCCTAAACAGGGCGTCAATAAAATAGATAATAAAACAATATTTATTAATGAATCTGGTTTATATTCATTAATTTTAAAATCAAAAAAGGTAGATAAACAATAAGGATAAATATAGATGGTGATAAATTAAAATTCATAGATTTTTTAGAGGGGACAATTTGTCCCCCCTATCATATAATGAAAAACGTACAAAACTTATTAAAATTAGGTAGGACCCAAAATGGGTCCCACATAAATTATAATATTTATTTTAAAAAATTTTAAAGGAGGTAACCTTATTATACAATAAAAACTTAAGGGTAACAAAACGTTACCCTCCTTAAACATTCAAAAGATATTTATAAAGATAATAAATTATATACAAATTTGAGACCCGTCTTAAAGACGGGTCTTACTTATAATGATAATAAAGTAAAATTTATAGATATTTTTAGGGGAGGCGATCTGTCCCCCCTATCATATAATGAAAAACATACTATTTTTATTAAAAAAATTTTGTTTATATTTATTAATTTTAAAATTAAAAAAGAATCAAAAAATTTAAAAATAGATTAATAAATATTTTAAATGAAAGAATCAAAACAAATAATTAAACATAAAAATTTAATAATAAATTATTAAATATATTTAAATTTATTAAAGAAAATATTTAAAAATATACATAAATTATAGTATAAATTCAATATCATATGGTTATAAATTATTAATATAATTTTGATCATTTTCTTTAAAACTTTCTTTAACATAATTTTTTATTATATTTATAAATGGTTCTATTATAAAATTAAACTTATAATGATATACAAAATAATTTTTATATTTAAAAAGATATATTAAAAATTTATTTGATATTTTAGTTTTAAATAAATATAATTTTATATCAAAATTATTATTTATTAATTCTTTTGGAACAATTAAAATTTCCATTTATTTATAATTTTTTTTATACCCCCAAGGTAATGTATCAATTTTATTTTCACAAATAAATCTTTTGTCATCTCTATTACTTAAAGCTAATTTATTTATTGTAATTGTATATAGTTCATGTTTAAAACTTCTAATACAAGTCATTTCTCTATATTGTTCTTGATCATCAAATAAACATTTCTTAAAATCATCCATATGTAATGTTTTATCAACAACACTTTTCTTAATTCCTTTACATTTTACAGGATTTTTATTATTAAATTCATAACTATATAATTTTGATCTTAAACCACAATATTCTTCTAATATTTCACCATTTAACTCATCTTTAAATTTACCAATTATTTTTTTATTCTTTTCACTATAGCATTCATGTTCTTTCTTATAATCACTTGTATCAAATTCATTAATATTTTCTTTAATAATTTTATATGGATCCTTTTTAAACTCTATAAAATAACTGTCTGTGTCCATATATAATAACCTTATATTTGGATCAAACTTCTTTAATTTTTCATAATAAAATTGATACATATGTAATTTTGATAAATCAAGTACTGAAAATCCTATATAGATTGGTTTATCAAACTTAACCTTTTCTTTTATCATATGTGAAGCAATACAGTCTTTATCAAATATACTAAATGTTTTAAAATTAGGTTTTTTTGCTTGTTTTAATGAAAACTTTTCGTCACCTAATTTAATATCACATCTATTTCTAACATTTTCCATAGTTTTTCCAAAAACACTATTATTCATCAATTTAAAAAAGTCTTTTTCAAAATCTGATGTTGATTTGGATCTAAATTTGGTATTTAATTCAATATATTTTTTCATATAATCATCTTGATCAAATGCTATAACTCTATTAACTTTCTTTAATTTCAATCCTTTTTGTAGATAATATTTTAAGTTTCTTGAATGAATAACATAATCTTTTTTATCAAATAATGTTGTGCAAAGTTTATTATTATAATGTTCAGGTGCTAATGGTAAATCTTTATGATCATCATGTAATTCAATAGGATATTCTAAATCAACATCTAATATATATCCATATTCAGCATTTTCATCTAATTCTAATATTGTTTCTTCCCATTCATTTAATGTATATGTATTAGGATTCATCCATGTTATATCTTTATAAGGTAATTTTTGACTTAAAGCCCATCCATATAGATTATTTGCATCTATATATAACATATAATTTTCAGGTTTTGTTTTATCATAATTTTTTGTATATTTATTGTTTGCTTTACAATATCTAGTTATACATTGTGAAATACCACCTCTAATACCTTTTTCAATCATTAAATACATATTATAATCACTTATTAATTCTAGTTTAATTTTTGTTAATTTTAACATAGAATCCCAAGCTAATGATGGTGATGTTAGATAATGTGCTGGATCTAATTGATAATTTTTCAAACAAACAGATCTAAAATTTTCAAATATATCAGCTAATAATAATACATCCTGAATATTATACAAATCTGAATAATTACCTAATGTTTTTATTTTTAATTTATTCCAAACTTTTATATAATGTTTATAATCATCATCACTTATATTTTCATTAGTTAAACAACTATAAAATTGATCTTTTTCTAATATTTTATCGTAGTTTAATTTTTCGACATTATCAATAAATTCATATGGAAATACACCTTTAGAAGTTAATATTTTTAAAGTTTCATTATTATATTCAATTTTATCATTTTCTTTTATAAATTTATTTATATGCTTAAATTCTTTAAGATTTTTAGCTAATTTTTCAATTGATGTAGCCATAAATCTAAATGTATCTACAAATGAGAATTTTATAAATTTTCTAGGTTTATCACCTTCAAATTCATAACCATAACCAGAATTTACTGAATAGTTTATATATTTTTCATCTGTATTAGCTAACAAATCAATTTTACCATATTTTTTAGCTAATTCTTTTATAAACAAATGTGTATCATAATTTGAACTATTATGACAGAATATAGGAATACTTTGAGGGAATTTTAGATTTAAATTACAATTTAAATGTGCAGCACCCCTAAATTTTCCTGTTAAATGGCAATGATCTCTTACTTTTATTCTTTTATCATCATCAAAACCACTATTTTCACAAATATGACAAATATTAGTTTTTTTATAATTAATTTCTTCTTCATTAGTTAAATTCATAGGCTTTTTATTTTTTGAATTATATTGTTTGGCTATATATTTTGAAATTTCATCTAAATATTCAAATAATTTATTTGGTACATTTATTAATTCTTCTTCATTTTTTGCTCTATAACAAATAGGTTTATACATTTTATTAGTTACTCTAGATACTAAATAGATTGAAAATCCATATGGTATATGTTTTTGAATTTTATTTGTATATGAGCAATTTGGATTATTTTTACAATTATCAATCTTTTCTAATATACTTTCAAAATCCATATAAATTACATATGGATGTTCAAACTTTTTGTAATAGTTTTTAAAACTTACTTTTTGACCAGGAAATGGCATTATAGGTCTACAAGGTTCTAATGATTTACATATTTCTAAATGATTATTCAAGTCTTTATTTTTGTAGAAATGAGTCAAACATCTTCTACAAATATATTTTTTTGTTTTATGTTTTGATAATTGAGAATATACCAATTTATTTAAATCTGTTATTAATATATAATGACAATTATTACCAATTTTATAATATAATAAATCAATTTCTAATTTTACATTATAATATTCAGATATTTGTAATGGCACTATTTTTTTATCTTCATCAATTCTATAAATATTTATTGACATTGATGGATAGTTATATTTAGAGTCAAACGATCTTTTTTCAAATAATTTAATATCTTTTAATGTTATTGGATAATCAAAACCTTTAAAAATATCATCATTTATATATTTTTGATATTGTTTAACTCTTTCAGCATGTTCATTTGGTTTATCAATAGCACATCTAATTGCATAAATAAAACAATATTCATCTTTATTTTTAAAATTTACACAACATTTTTTATTCTTAATTTCATTTGGTAATTCTATATATGATCCAGCATTTAATGAATTATTTTTAGATAATTTTAGATTTAATTCAACACATCTTTTTAATGACCAACCAGAGCCTTTTGATGGTTGATTTAGTTGTTCTCTAACTATTAATTTCTTAAATTGATCATCAATAAAATCATCTATATTTAAAATATCTGAACTTTTTATGCAAAAATACATATTACTATTTTGAATTTCACCATTTATTAATTTTCTTTCATATTCACATTCTAAAGCCATTTGTCCTTTAATATTTTTAAATTTTTGTTTTTCTATCAATTTTTTTATTTCATTTCTTTGAGTTTCTAAATAATCATTAATATCTAAATCATCATTTGAATTTGTTAAAATATAATCTTGAAAATATCCTTTTAATGATGAAGCTTCTTGAATATTTATTATATTTTCTTTTGGAATTGGTCTATTTTTAAAATAATCATTTAATAATCCAATTAATTCTCTTCTAGTTTTATTAACAATTTTAATACTATTTTTAATTGCTAAATTTTGAATATATTTTAATGATCTATATTCTAAATTATTTGGATTTTCTTTAATTTTGTTTAATCTTTTAATTAGTTCATCTCTAGATAAATTTTCATAATTTCTGACAGATAATTTTTTTGCAATTTCATTTAATTTTTCTATATTAAATAATGAATAATTTGTAAGATCAAATGTTTCTTTAATATTTGTTAATTCATCTAAAGTTTTATTTTTATAATTATATATATTATTATTTTTACACCAATGTTTTAATTCAAATATTTTATTATCATATTTTTGTTTATTTAATAAATGTTTAGTTGAATTATAATGTCTATCATAATTTTTATATAATATATTTTTATTACAGTAAGGACAATTAATATTTTTATTTGTTCGTTCCATTTATTAGAAATAATTTTTACTTAGAAATAAAACTCTTAAAAATATGAGAAGTTTTTCCACTTTTTTCTAGGTAATTTATAGTTTAAATTGTATTTTTTCAATCAATAGTCAACTTTTCACAAGTTAATTTAAGTTTTCTAGAGTATTTTTTCAATAAAATCAATAGTCAACTTTTCACAAGTTAATTTAAATTTTCTAGAGTATTTTTTCAATAAAATTAATAGTTGTATTTTCATAAGTCAATTTAAGTTTTCTATAGTATTTTTTCAATAAAATTTAAACTTTTTTAAAACAAGTAAAATTATTATTTTTATCATATTTTTAAATTTTCTAGTTTTGTTATATTTTTGTCATGAATTTTAGTTTCTAAATGTCTTAAATAATTATTAGTCCATTTAATATTTCTTCCACATTCACAAAATTGTGGTTTTAAAAACATTTCTCTAATACATTGTATACAAATTGCATTTTTTCTATCTTTACTATAATGATAATTATTAAAATTTGAAATATCTTTAATTTCTTTACATTTATGACATTGTTTTTCATTTAATTCAATAACTTTAATATTATCATATAATTTTTTATAATACAAATCCTTACATTCTTTACAATAATAATATAACCCATCTTTAGTATTTTTATCTTTATAAAATTTTGATATATCTTTATATAATTTACACCTTAAACATTTCTTTTCCATTTATATAAAATAAAATTTACAAATTGTTTTTTTTTCAATTCATATTCATAAAAATTTCCAATAATATCTTCATTATTTTGATCTTTTATACTATATGTAACTGGATTTGTATTATTAATTTTAGAAATTATAAATATTTCTCTAGACCAATTATTTTTATATTTATTAGAAAATGTTGATTTTTTATTTCCAATTCTAACTCTATCATTTATTTTAAATTTTGATTTGGTTATTATTTTTGGTGGTTTATATTTAAAAACAGTATCTAATAAATCCTTTTCATTATTTTTATTTACTTCAATTGGTTTCATTTTAATTGTTGAATGATATGAGTTATTATATTCTTTAACAATTTTTGGTAAAATATTTATCCATCTATAATTTTTATTAATTTCAAATTGTATTTTCATTTTTTCATTTTGTGTTCTATTATACCTTTCTATTATACTTGATTTTTCTTCATTTTCTGTATGATACAATTTAATATCATATTTATTTAATATTTCTTTGAATTCTTTATTGATAAATTCTAATCCTTTATCTGTATGTAAAAGATTAGGTGATTTATGATTAATTTTAATTGCATCATTAATTATTTCTTCAAATGCTTTAGAAACTGTTTTTCCATCTTTTTTCCTTAATGGTTTTGACCAAACATATTTTGAGAAAGTATCTATCACATTTAACATATATTTATAACCATCATTTTCTTTTTCATAATTTTTCATTATAATTAAATCTGCTGCCCATAAATCATCAATACCTAATGTAATTATTTTTCTTTTTAGAAATTTCTTTCTGATTGGAGCATGAATTTCATTTGCTTCAATTATTTGTTCATTTTTAGTTAATTCTTTTTTAATTATAGGTTTAACTTCTTTTTTTAAAATTTTACTTTTATTTGTTTTACAAATTAAACATTTAGTAGCTATTCTATATAATCCATTTTTCATTTCAACAATTTGTGGATTAATATTTTTAGTTTTTTTCTTACACTTGTGACAATGAATTGGTTCATTCATTTATATATAAAAAATATTTTATACATAAATGAATTGATTCAATTCATTTATGTATAAAATATTTTTTTAATAAATGGATATGTGTTATAGATGTCAAAATCAAACTAATTTTACTATTATTGGAAATTGTGTAGGATGTAATATATGTAAAAGAATTATTTATGAAAAAAAGATTAAGAGAAAAAGTAATAAGAATAAACATCTTAAACATATTTTAAGAGAATTTAACCATTTTCAACCATATAAAACACACCAATTAATTAATGAATTATATATTTTATGTATTTCCAATCATTTTGAAATAACACCTAAGAATATAAAATTATTTTTAAAACAAAGGAATTATACAAATTGGATATTTTACTATCAATTTTTAAACAAAATATACAATATTAATTTTGAATTGAATCATGAAGATAAAGAAAAAATTACACTAGTTTTTAATAAATATTTATGTTTTAAGAAAAGTAATATATCATATAAAAAATTATTACCAATGATTTTTAAATATTTAAATATGGATTTTTGTATAAAACCTAATTATGATGATAACTTTTTAACATATCTATCACAAATGAATTTGTAATATTTTTTCCCTATATAAATGGATCTGTTAGAAGAAATTAATAATATTGGAGAATTAAGATTTAAAGAATATAAACCATTAAAAAGTTTAAATTTAAATGAAAAATATAAAATTGAAAAATTTGAAAGAATTAAAGATAAATATGGATATACAATTATTGTTGAATTAGAAAAATGTAAAATACATTTACCAAAAAGATTTACTAATATAATTGATGATAAAACTATTAAAGAATTAAATAAAAAAGATTTAAATTTAATTGTCACGGCTTTTAAAACTTTTGATGATAAAGAAACTGCTTTAGTTAAATTTGAATAATTATTTTAATATAATTGTATTGATAATAAATTTTAAATCATCTTGTAAAAAATTATAATTTTACTGGTTTTAAAAAACTTTTTATTCTGTAAACAATTTCATATAAATTTATGCATATTTATTAAAAAATGCATTAAATTTGCATATTTTTTATGACAATTTGACAAAAGCTGAAAATTGGCCAAAAAATGGCAAAAATATTGCATAATTGTATTAAAAAACTGTGAAATTTGTTTGATTTTTGATTGTCTCCAAAAGTGTCCTAGGAACCCCATAGTACTATCTACTTATATATATATATATATATATATATTAAAAACAGGAAGGTAAAAAACATCTTTGGACAGTTCGTCTAAGACTTCTACTGTGCCGATTTACATGGGGGTTGTACCAAAACAAACGTTTCTGTTCCTATATTACATGATGATAGCCAACCGAATCACTTTATAGTTATTACTAAATGGTTTATATACCTTACTGTCAAGTGATCCAATAGTAGTTGAAACACTACTGCAGTTTCAATCCGTCAAAGGGATCTTCATCAGGTGTGCAGGTTGTCAAGGTTTCATTCAAATTGCACTCGTCAAGAAAAATCACACAAGAATAAACAAATAAATAAATAAATACGATGACTCGGACACATTCTTTTCGCACAGGTATTGGCGTTGACGGAATGCGCGGCGCGTGCCAAGGGTTGGTCTAGGCTGGCGTTATCTTATCTCTGTACGCACATCCGTTGTCCCCCTCCCCTTTCCTTTTCATCTGTTAATCACTGTTGGGGTTGGGCTGACCATTCGGTTAATTTTATTGCCGATTCATATATTATTTTGGATTTAAGGTATTATGTACTATATTAGTAGGTTTTATATATTTTTTGAAAACACTTACTTTAAATTGGTAAAAAATGAAAAATATACTTTTCATATATAGATTTAACATGGGGAAAAGTAAATTTTTTACATCCTATGGACCTCTGAGATTTCCACTGGACCGATTTACATGCAGTTTGTAGTAAATGAAAATTAAACGTTTCTTTATTAGCAGTTTTTATTTACTTTAACGTTATCTTGCTTCGTTATATTACAAATATCTAGATTTCAAAAGCCTTGCAATGAATTTATTTTACAACATTTCAATTAGCTTATTGTAAACACATGAGTTATTTCTACAAGAAGAGCAAACGCTCAAGAAATGTTAGTTTTACTTATGGCCAGTGCATAAAACCTGTATCATTATAATATATAATTATTTTTATTTAAAGAAAAAATACAATTTAATAATATTTACAGTAGCGGCCACGAAATCAGGCGGGTTACTGTAAACGCGAAGTTGCCACATGGGACCAACAATGAGAGAGATTGTCAAAAATTGCGTACTTTGGTGCACAACCTGGCAACACTAAGCGTCCAATGTTGCCTAGATTATGTATCAGGTGTACATTCTATAAAAATGATCAAAATACTTTTTATCATATAAAAGAAGTAAAAACTTTGAGATAAGCATAAAACATATGATTAAATCATATGTTTTATACTTATACTTTTTTAAACTTAAATGTAAGTTTTGATTATAACAATAATATAACAATAATATTTTATTAATTTTTGTATTCAAAAAAGAGAATATTTCATATAAAAAATTATACCAATTATTTTGAAATATTTAGTTTTAAACTTTTGTAATAACTAAATATCATATTGGCTTTATTACAAATTTATAATACAAGCATATTCTGACAAAAAAGTTTGTGATTTTCCTTACATAAATGGGTCTGTTTGTAGAGATGAAATAATGTTTGAGGATTAAGATTATTTAAAGAATATAAATAAGCGAAAGGTTTAAATTTAAATAAGAATATACCATTGAAGAACTTGATAGAATTGAAGATAAATATGGACCGATAATTATTATGGAGTTAGAAAATAATAAAGTTCATTTAACAAAAGATTTACTAATGTAATTAACAATAAAACTATTAAAGAATTGGACAAAAAGTAGCTGCCGGCCGGGGACCTTTGCCCTCATCACGGCTTCAGAAAGGGACCATCAACAATCGAAGTGATCGCAAAATTTCAGAAAGCTGTTGAGAGAGCAAAGAAGTACAACCATTTCTCCCGCCGACTAGTGCTCCTTGTTACGCTTGATGTCAAAAATGCCTTAAACTTAGGTGAGATGGGTAGATACGTTGGATGCCCTTCAAACACCTTTCGCATTTCAACGTATCGTTGCGGTTCATCGTGAACTAATTCCGTTATAGGCGTCTGATGTACGACACCCAAGATGGAGCTTGGACGATGGAAGTCACCTCCGGTGCCGCGCAGGATTTAATACTCGGCCCAAAATACATTTAACATCAATGACTGTGATCTAAATTAAATCAAATATAAATTTCAGCTGGTATGAAAAATCCCCTCAACGGGCAAAACTATTTGACTATACCAGCGACAAATCCTGTTCAGAGTCAGATCACAGAATAAAAGCTCTTTCCTCTTGGCGGACAAGGGGTTGAGGAGGGGCAGGGGGGGAGGTGAACATTGAACCTTGGTATGCAGCTAGGAATTGGAGGTATTGTTGGCCGAGCAGATAACAAACTGGATATTTCCAGCTTTCCTGCTTGAATGCTGATGAATAAAATCCACTATGAAAATATAATTTGATCTTCAATTATTTAATTGTAAATGATTTTTTGTTTTGGAAAAAAATGTCACAAACCCCACCCTTCCTTAAAAAAGGCTGCCCCACTTGAGGATCTTCACTCACGATCTTCAGTCTTGACGTACGGCTTAAGGTCTTCTATATGCCATCGTCCTACATGTTTTCCTCTGGAGTCCACAAGTTCATAAATCAAAGGTGAAATTTTCCGAGAGATGATGAAGGGTCCAGCAAACTTGGGAGCGAACTTCTCGATCACTTCTTTCTGTTTGTTGGTTTGAGTAAACTGTCACTTCCAGACGGTGTCTCCTTCAAGAAACTCCAAATGACGTCTCCTCAAATTGTATTGACGAGCACTCCTAACATGAGCTGCCACTAGTCTCTTCTTAACCTTTTCGTATACCTCTTGCAACTCTTCAATACGACCTTGTCTATGTGGCTTTTCTTGGTTTTCATTTTTAATATTATCCTCAAAAGATTGAGTGATTTCTCGTCCGAAGACCAAACTTTCAGGAGTGTATCCTGTGACTTCACTTCTAGCGGTGCGTAAAGCAAAAGCGAGTTTCGGAAGACAATCATCTCATCTCATGTGGAAATCTCCAACATAAGATCTGATCATGGTAATGAGTGTCCAATTGTACCTTTCTGTTGGATTTGCTTGGGCATGTCTCCTTGCATTGAAAAACATCTTGACATTGTATGAAGCACAGAGGTTTCTTGTCGGAGCTCCAATGAATTCAGGTCCATTATCTGAAATAAGAGCATGGGGTATTCCGAAAAACATAAAGACTCCCTCTTCGAGATGTTGAGAAATTATTTTTGAGGATAATGACCGTAATGGAAAAAGAAGAGTAAACTTTGAAAATAGATCTGTGACTACTAATATGTATTTAAAGCCTCTTGAAGTACGTGGAAGGGGTCCAATAACATCAGCAGATATGAGCTCAAATGGAGACGATGAAAGTCTAGGGTTTCCCATAAGTCCCACCAGTATCTTCTGTTCTGGCTTCGAAGCTTGACAAGTAATACGGTTTCTCACATAAGATGCTATGGCAGCCTTCATTTTAGGCCAGTAATACAATTGAGAAGCTCGATGGTATGTTTTGTAAAAGCCGAGATGTCCTGCACGTTGATCGTCATGACATTCACGATAAACTTGTTGTCTGCTATCCTTCGGAATAACTAACTTCCATTCAAAGCGATGATCAATTTCTGGTTGTCTTGGTCGAATATACTTGTAAAGATTGTTCCCTTTTATCTGCCACGAAGGATATTTTTCCGGGTGGGATAAAACATTATTATACATTCTCTTAAACCAATTATCTTGCACGTCTTGTTTTACTTCAACAACTGCTAAGTCGATTTCTTCTTCGTCAGCTTCTTGTCTTGACGTTCTTAATAAAAGATCAGCAACTGCATTATCTTTCCCTTTACGATGTTTTAACTCAAAATCGAATGCTTGTAAACGAACTGCCCATCTGGCTAAACGACCTCTGGGATCTTTAAGATTCGCCAGCCAAATAAGACTATGATGGTCAGTGTAGACTGTAAATTTAGCACCTTCTAAATATGATCGGTAGTGTTCAATTCCCCAGATGACGGCTAAGCATTCCTTTTCGGTAGTGCTGTAATGTTTTTCAGCACGGTTTAGCGTACGGCTTGCGTAGGAGATGACGTGTTCTCCATCCTCATATGTGTGAGATAATACACAGGCGACTCCCTCTTCTGAAGCATCACAGTGTAACTCGAATGGCAAGTCATACTTTGGACAGGACAGTATAGGTGCATCAATAAGCAATTTTTTAATGGTTTGAAAAGAGTTTTCAGCTTCTTGGTTCCATTTGAATGGGACATTCTTGTGAAGTAGTTTAGTCAAGGGTGCTACTTTTGTTGCATAATCCGATATAAATCTCCGGTACCAAGAGGTTGCTCCAATAAAACTTCTAACAGCCTTTTTTGAAGTCGGTGAAGGAATGTCTGATATAGCAGAAACTTTGTCTGAGCCAACATGGAGTCCTCTAAAGTCTATTTTGTATCCTAAATATTTTAATTCAGCTCTACACAGTTGTGTTTTCTCCTTGTTGATAGTCAAACCAGCCAATATGAGGCGTTGAAAAACCTCAGAAAGGACATTGATATGATCTGAAAACGTTGAGGTGACAATAATTATATCATCCAAGAAGACTGAAGGTTCTAGTTTTGGGCCTAAAATTTGGTCAATTAATCTTTGCCAAGTAGCTGGTGCATTGGTGAGACCGAATGGCATCCGCTTAAATTGAAAAAGTCCACGACCAGGTATTGTTAAAGCTGTCTTCTCCTTTGAATCTCTAGCTATCTTGATTTGCCAATATGCAGACTTGATGTCAACGCTGCTCAAATATCTTGCATCTCGCAACTTGTGAAGAATCTAGTTGACATATGGAATGGGGTATGCATCCTTTTTAGTTACGGCATTTAGACGACGGTAATCTACACAAAATCGATAGGTGTTATCGGGTTTCCTCACTAATACCACAGGCGAAGACCATGCACTGGTGCTAGGTTCGATTATATCATGTTTCAGCATCTCGTCTAACACTTTATCGATGTGTCGTTGAACGTTAGGTGAAACCGAATAATAGCGCTGTTTGACTGGTTCAGCAGCTCCTGTGTCAATCCGATGCTCCACTAGAGCGGAACATCCATACTTGTCCTTCATAAGTGGGTAATATTTATTGATTAATTTCGTAAGCTGATCTTTCTCTTCAGAAGATAAATGCTCTCTAGAACAAATTGCTCGAGGATTGGAATTAGGTTCATCTATATCACAGCTAACCGCCATAAATTTGGCCGAATTATTCTTAATTTCCACTTGGTCAGAAAAATACCATCTACCTCTAGAGAGGTCAAGCATAAGTCCAAAAAGTCTCTGGAAATCGGCTCCAAGGATTAATGGTATAGATGTGCCGGGTAAATACAAAGCTTCCATCACAGCGGTTCTTCCTTCAACTTGTATTGGGATGTCCATTGCTCCTTCAATAGAACACGATGATCCATCGGCAGTTTTTGCTTGGGTTGTACTCGAAGATCTCATATTATATCCCAAAATTTCCAGCATTCTTCGGGTTTTGTCTCCTATTACAGTTCTATTTGCTCCAGAATCCAATAAACCTATAATTTCTGACCATCTGCACTAACTTTAAAGTAAGGTCTAACATCTCCTTCTCTGAAGATCAACAATGAGGTGATGTGTTCGGCATTATGTTCTAAAGTGATATCCGGATTTAATCGGTTTTGTGTTTGGGATGTGCGGAGCGGGAACCGGATGTTTGACGCTCCGCTTGAGCGTTTTCCGAACGACCATCAACTTTAGATTTGCAAGAAGGGCATTTTGATTTTATAGTGTTTTCTGTACCACACCCATAGCAAAATATTGTTTTAGGTTTGAAACAATCAGAAAATACATGTCCTGGTTTCCTACAGTTCCAACAGGTAGCAGGGGTTCTCAAACGGTCAGGCTGACGATCATTTTTCATCTCAGTCCGTTGACTTGAATATTCTGTTGTTGAAATTCTGATGTTGTCTCTTCTCACTCTGGGCTTGTATGCGAGGTCAGGCTATAGAAGGCTTCGTTGTGGTCTTGCATCATATCGCTGAGCTCTCAAACGGCCTTTTTCAAGACGGCGAAGAATAATTTCTAACTCATCAACATTTCTGAAGTTCTGGAGGCAGATTGTAGACTGGTATTCTGGAAGTACGTTCTCCTCAATAATATCAAGCATATCTTCCTCAGATTTTGGTTTGGTTAAGCAACTAAACAAGCTACGCATTTTGGCAATGTATCCTGTCACAGTTTCTTCTACTCCTTACTTCCTATTTTCTATTTCGCTCAAAAGTCTTCGGTCGTAGTCAGGATCTTGAAAAACATAACGCAATTTTATTTCGAGTCCTTGCCAATCTTTGATGCTCCCTCTGCAAGACCTGTAGACAGCTAACGCAAGTAGTGTAGAAAAGCCACTTTTGGAAAGGAAGTGACGTCACCTGCCCGAACAGTTACTCGGGCAGATGGTGGAGCAGATGTTGGGGTGCAGATGGCGAAAGTGTTGGCGGTCGGTTGAAATGAATTTGCGCATAAAGTGACTGGGGTTGAACTAAAAGTGCGCATAGATTAAAAGTTAGTTCGAAATTGAAATTCGACGGTGTTAACAAAACTCTAACAGTTGAACAAAAGTAAGAGTTAGTTAAAAACTGAACTTCCAATTTATAACTGGGATCTGGAAAGTATGTCAAGGCCATCCAGAGTAAGTTTTAAAAAAGCCTATCCAACTACCACCAGAAATAGTTCTAAGTTGAACTAGTTGGTGATAGTGGGATAATTCATTCGCGCCAAGGGAGAGGTGTTTATCGTTTGAAAGTTGGCGATTGAATGAGAAGCGCCGCCTAGGGAGAGGGCTTATAAAATGGCGAACTTGCCCCCTCCCCCTACCACCCCTTCCCCCACTCCTTTAGACCAATAACCGGTCGCCGACTCTATGTGGTGAAACTGAACTAAACATGGCAGCTGTCATGGATAATTCTAACCTCAAACCTTAGTTTTGCTGTGCTGTGCATGAGCCTACCCCACTCCTTCGCCTTCCTTTTATACTTTTAAAACCGAACAGCTGCCCACCGAACAGATGTCCGGGCAGCTGCCCCTTCGGGCAGGTGCCGGGGGCAGAGATGTTGAAATGAGAAATGTTGGGGTGGAGATGGCGATAGCGTTGGTGGTCGGTTGAACTGAATTTGCACATAAAGTAACTGGGGTTGAACTAAAAGTGCGCATAAATTAAAAGTTAGTTCAAAATTGAAATTCGACGGTGTTAACGAAACTGTAATATAGTTGAACAAAAGTTAGAGTTAGTTTAAAACTGAAATTCAAATATATAACTGGGATCTGGAAAGTATGTCAAGGCCATACAGAGTAAGTTTTAAAAAAGCCTATCCAACTACCACCAGAAATAGTTCTAAGTTGAACTAGTTGGTGATAGCGGGATAGGTTGAAGTAACTTTTGAATTTTATTAGTGAACATACAATTACTGTGCAACAGCGGAGTTTAAACAAGTTGAACTTTTGTGATGAACTACAGAGTTGTAAATGCAAACACCGACGACCATGAGAAGGTAGTCCCCAGATGATATATATGAAAAGTTTGAACAAACGTAACATTTCGAGTTGGTTTTACCGTTCCATTTCCAATCGTTTAATTTCTAATTTCAATTTATCCTCTTCCATTCTAGTTACGAAGGGAACTTCATCCATCATATCCATCATGATTGTGTTAGTGTTTGAAATTTTAGTGATGTTGATAGTTCAAAAGTCGAAGACGGAATGAGAAGTGAAAGCGAGAAACGTTAGTTAAATAAAGAAGTGGTGGGGGGAAAGATGAATTACAAAGAAGTGGTGGGGGAAAGACGTTGCTCTTCATTATTACCATCAGTAGTGTCAGATGGTGAAGGAGTTAGATTTGGTAAACTGTCTTCGTCCGAACTTTCAACCTTATCACAAATAGGACAATCGTATGTTATTTCCAAATTCATTTTGATGGTTGTAAAATTATCTACAAGTTCTTGTAAAATATTAAAAATGTCTTGTAACTCTTCTTTAGAGTTTACTTCAAAACTAGAATTCATTCGGGCCAACGGAGAGTTGTTCATCGTTCGAGAGTCGGTGATGGAGGGGGCAGTGATGGTATTTTGTTGTCGGTGATGGAGAGTCGCATAGGGAGGGGGCTTATATAACGGCGACCTTGAGCTTATGATCAAATAAAGCATTAAGTTCTTCTTCTTGGTCTTTTAATTCAATTATTTTAACTGAATTAATTGTTTCGTCGTCCTCACTCTGTGATGATGAAGAAGATAACTCACCAGGACGTAAAAATTTAACATCAAGTTTGAACCATCTGTTAGGATAAAAGGGTCCAGGGGAAAAACGGGTTAAGTCAATTTTTTTGTCATTTTTGTTTAAACCGCCATTTTGTAGTGTTTTTCAAGCTCTACACGATGGTATGCTCATAATTGGGAAATACGGGTCTAGTCATAGCGAAATAAATGCTTCAAATATGAGGCGCCTGGGGAAGAACGGGCTAAGTCTAACGTGTACCGGGGAGAAACGGGTCAAGTCAGCGGCTGTAACAGACTTCATATGAATTATGTAATGCTATTTACATACGCAATAGCCTTTAGTTGCTTCTTAAACAGTATTTTAATTAGTGTAAAGGCATAAAAATATCTTACATTTGAAATAATAATATTAAACTTAACTACTAAACTTAAATTTAATACTTATTTGACTACTGCCATCGACAACTGACAGCCGGCAGTACTGTGGTTATGTTACTGGCAACAGGTGTTTGTGAGGCAGTAAAGTGGTGTGTTTGATGATTTTAAGTGGATGAGTACAATGAGTGGACTTCCAATGGAGTGGATGAGTACAACCAGTTTTTTCTCATCTGGTTGTAATAATTTTAAATTTTAAACTTTTTTACCTTTTATGAAAGTTAAATTAACAAACTTTTTTGTAATTAATATACGAGTTTTTTTCCAACTATATAGACTTTTCAACTTACATCTTTTTTACTTTTTATGTATTTATAAACAGTTTACAATAATAAGACTGTGTTGTTAAAAGAAATCACCCTCTTAAAAAAGTGACAAGTAATCAGGATTGCAATTACTGTAGGCTTTCAGGGTAAAAACGGGCTAAAACTATGAACACGACCCGTTTTTCCCCAGTTACATTGGTAGATTACCCATATAATAATTTATAGTTTGAGAAATATTGTAAATATGACATTTTTTGATTATGAATTCTCTATTATTTAACCTTCCAATAATACTGGAATTCTTTGAAAAAATAAAAAATAAATTAATTTTTGTATTTTGGGTTTTAAAAGTTTTATATGGCTCTCCTGAAAAGTTTTGAAAAACTGACTTAGCCCGCTTTTCTCCTGGACCCTTCAATTGTCCATGATAGTGAGCAAGTTTTGAAACAATTCTTCCATCTCCTCCCTTTCAGTTATTATATGTTCAAATTTTATGAATTTCGCCTCCATGTTGTCAGTAGGAGTGTTGGAAGTGAAATGATTCAAAAGTGGATTTAATAATATATGTAAAATTTAAACCAGTGGTGGGGGAAATTTCAATGTCATCTAATTTAAGTTTTAAATAAGAGCTGCAGTCAGTGACTATAGCTATACATCTGAAGCTTCAATAGGATCAGAAGACCAATCTGATCTATACTTGCACGCATATATAATGCATGTACAAAAGTCTTTCTAGCACCTCGACATTGGAATAGTTAACATCGGACAGCGTTCGTTTTCTACAGAAGATTGGATTGAAACTTAACAACGATGGATATCCTGGATATTTCTCAAGAACCGACATTCGACGAAACACTATGGGAGAAGGAATATCACACGCACAACCCTTACACTTCATCAAAATTAAACAATAACGATGAAATAAGGATTCCCATTCAACAACAAGATATTTACACGTTACCCTGTGCAAGTTACTTGTACATCGAAGGACGGGTATTAAAATTGGATGGAAAAACTGCTTCAAAAGTTCCTTTTATAAATAACCCGATGGCATATCTTTTTGATGAAATAAGAGGTTGAAATAAGACTCTAAACATAAATGTCCACATATTTCAGTATTGTTAGGTTTTTCTCTTTTGTAATTGTAAAAAAATGTTTTTGGAGTTTCGAAAATAAAATTGAAGTTCTTTTGGCGGTGGTAGATTGCCAAAACTGTCAAAGTAGTAAACGGTTTGTCCGAATTTTTTATAGCATACCCAATGAGTGCCTGGACCATAGGTGGAATCCAAATTTACTATTCCAGTTTCATTTTTCCATATTTTAGTTGGTAATGCATCTTTCATAAAAACTCCTCGAAAGAATGGTATTTTCATTCTGTTTCTTTCTTCAAGCTTCCATTCATTTGTCTCACGGTGGCAGCATCCGATGGTGTTAAACCATCTTTCAGATTGGACAACAATTTTCCATGGCAATCAATAACAGCACCATTATATAAAATACAATTATCTTTAATATATTTTATATTAACACCATCACTTTCTTCTTTGGGATATCCAATATCGTTTAAAGTATATTTATAAAAGGAAAATCCATCCTTTTTATTTTCTGGTATTACGGAGTGCAAGTAACGCTTATTGATTGTATCTGTATCATCGGTTGGATCTGCCACATTAGTTATTTTATAATTTAAAGCATTGTACATTTTTCCACTTTTACTTTTTTGCAATGTTAAAGCGTGATCCATCGCAGATAGTAAATAGCCTTTATTAACAACATCTCCATTGTTGACTGGTTTTAAAACATTAATAACCCTGTGAGATTTTGCATCATACAGTTGGTTGTTGTCGAGTTTTAAACTTGTAGATGTTTCCTCCTTTACTGTTTTCAAATTTGTTGCATCTCTATCTTCTTCTGGATCTTTAACAAACTTTAAACGTTTATTATTTATGTTATAGTCACCTTCAGGTGTTTTTGGTAATCCACTTCTTTTTCTGCCTTCTCCAACTTGCACTCCTAAAGCGGAGTACCGTCCGAACTTGTCGACGCTCATGTTAGATCTGATACATCTTACGCTTGTAGCTCTTTTATATCCCCGCAAACAATTATGCGACTATGCCGCGATTCCGAAGTTCGTCAACTAGAGCTACCCATTCATTATTTAAACCTGTATGACCGGCTTCCATGGCTTCATGCAATAGTCTCATTCTGTCAACCAATTTATTGATGTCGTTGTAGTAAATCACATTTATAAATTTTTCATAAATCCTTTACCAGATGTTGAAGTATCTCCTTTACTCTTTTTACCATGTTGTTCAAGAAGTGATAAATCCATAAGTGATAAAGATTTTTTTTCAGTGGTTGTCTCACCGCTGGTGCAGTACGTAATGTTGGCAATTTTCGTGGAGGAAACAACTTTTTTATAACGATGTTATATTTTGTTGCACGTGAACGATTAATCATTGCATCCTTTAAGTAGTTTCTCTTATGAGCGTTAGTATTTTGTAGAATCTCCTTAAAAACACTTAAATCTTTGGATGAATATCTTAGTGGTATGTTTTTAAAAATTAATTCATATAATCCTTTTGTTCCTTTATATCTATGCTCACCAATAATTATGTAATCGTCTTGAGTTATTTCAAGCTTTGAATCACCGATCTTCAATTCATTCCCATCAATTCTTGCTCCGTATACGTGTGATTTACTTAAATTCGGGTTTGATTTCATGTCATGTAGCATTTTCATTATATATTTTCTTCCAAGAGGTCCATGTTGTAATATATCGCTACTCAATTAAGTTAAATTTGGAATAGATTGTTCTGCTTCAGGTATTGGTTGTTCTTCTTCTTTTTCAACAATTGGTTCTTCTTCTTTTGTTTCCTCTTGCTCACTAGCACTTGTATATGAATGTCTTGTATATGAATCATCGTCTTCTTTTTTAATGCTTGTACTTCTTGTTTAGAAACTGGTAGTAAAACATCTCCTTCATAACGAGGTTTACCCATAGTTTCTGATATCTGTTTTAAAGGTTCCGTAATAGGTTTAAATGTAGTCTCTAGAAATTCTTCTCTTTCACTTAAACCCATCCTCAATGCACGATTCTTTATCCTAATAGAATCACTGAGTGATTTTATTTCTTTTAATAGTTTTTCTTGATTCACCTTGTTTACAATGTGAAGTTCAACATGTAACTAAATGTAGCATCGGTAAGTTCAACGCATTAATACAAATTTATCCAACCCTATACGATATCTACCATTTTAAATATTTTCTTCCTTCATAATAACGAGAAAGCCATATTTCTCATTCCATGCTTTGCCACACATTTCTTTAAATTTCTCAAATGGCATATCCTCATTTACATGATCATTATATATATGCTTTAAATTTGTTTCATCTTGCTTGAAGATGATCAACATATTTGCATTGTCTCTTATAAGTTGTTTTGGAATTTTACTATATGTTTGACCAATGTAAATGCTATCGATATTATGATGTCTTCCCATAGCAAAATAATTCCTTATAGTGTCGTGATTTTCACAAGAAACATCGTCAAATATAAAAATGGAAAATGGTTTTGCTTCATTTGGTTGCATAATTGTTTCACTGGCATTAAACTTGTAGAAATTCACTTCAGGTACACTTGCAAGTACTTTATCCAATAATTGATATTTCGGTTATTGCAATGATTTTGAAAAATGTATATATTGTTAAAGCGCAATCCTTTAGGATTAGTTATAAGGTTAAAAACAACATTTGTTTTTCCACAATTTGAAGGACCAGTTATTAAACATCTTATCGTATTTGGTAGTAATTCACCATGTTTACCATGATTTAACTTATCATTGTCAACCGTCAATTCATCAATATTATTGATATTAAATCGATCTTTTTGTTGTACAATCTCCATCTTGTGTCAAGGTTAAACACACAATGAGCTATTAAAAAACTATACCAAGTCTTTTGAAGGAATCCAAGAGTCTTCACTTTTATCAAATCCTAACCACCGGACTTTAACCATATCCTTTTTCCTTTGTAAAACCTTCTCAAAAAGATATACATCACCAACTGTTGATTTTAACAATTCATGTCCGTAGAATCCACCTTGAAGTAATTCACCCTTGTTATCCTTTAAAATGTAAGTTTCAGGTACAGTTGGTTGCACTTTATAAACTGTAAATACTTCATTAGTCCAATTTGGCAGATATCTTTTACTAAACACACCTTTGTGTTTGCTTTTACGAACTTTATCGTTGACCTTAAACTTTTTTGGTTGCAACTTTTCCAATTTAGGTGTTGTATTATTTTTGATGCGATGTAATACAATTTTAGCATTAGCATTGTTTACTTGGATAGGTTTCATTCCGATTGTACGATCGTATTTGTTGTTATACACTTTTATAAGTTGTGGTAATATGCCATACCACACGTATGATCCTCGTTTTGAAAATTGTTTATACATCGCTCCTTTTAATGTTCTATTGAATCTTTTGATTATTGAAGCTTTAACTCCAGAATTTGTAGAATAATGATTTATTTGATATTTCTTCATCAAAGCCCTAAAGTCTTTATTAAAATATTCTTTTCCATCATCGGTTTGTAGATGTTTGATTTTAAATTTATTTCTTTGTATTGTTATTTCCATAGCTTTCGTAACACTTTTACCAGTCATATCCTTCAATGGTAAAGCGTCAGCTATTTTAGTAAAACAGTGTATAATTATTAAAATATATTAAAAACCTTTGTTTAATTTAAAGTGCGGTATCATTTCAATAAGATTAGTTTGATAAAGATCATTCATTCCTTTAATGATTGTACTTCTTCTTGGAAATCTTCTTCTTGCTGGTTTATGTAGTTCATTTACAATCTTGTCCTTTACACTTTCCATCTTCAGGTGTTGCTTGCACACCGCTTGTAAAAATACTGATCCGTAGAATAGTTCATTCTCTTTTATATAGTTAAAATATGGGTCAAGGCCATTTCATATTAGTGTAAAAAAGAGGGAACATGGCATTGGGCTTGCCATGTCCCCTCTTCTTTACAGAAAGGAAAAAGGAAGAAGGTAGAGGACGAAGAATAGGTTTACTGGTCGATAGGGTTTAGGGAGTAATGTCCAAATGGCAGAGTTCTTATGTTGTCTTCAAGGATGTATCTTTTGTCATCCTTGTAACGTAATGCCGATTTGGTTTGCTTCACACTGAAAAGACGATGGTTGAAGCTTCTTATGGTGTCAAATGTTGCAGTTGTTTCAAAATTTTCAAACAAACATCTTTTATAATGTTCAAAATGTGCGTTCTTCTTCAAGAAAGAGGTTTTTATTCCTTTGGCTTTTTTGTGACTTGATGTTGGTTCCTTTCGTTTATGTACAGTTGAAACGAATACAGTTTGGACATTAATGCTACAATTTCCATCATCGGCACACCATTTGTTTCATCTTTAAATTTTCCCAATACTTTCTTGTTTTTGTCGTAGTCGTAATTTGGATGGTCCTTAGGATAATCAGAAAAGTCGAAATCATCTTTATATATAAAGGTGCGTAGATCTTCGTACATGTCATTTGTTTTAATCCAGTAAATGAGTGCATCCGTATCCATATACGCAATACCAATGTTCTCTCTTCCATAATAGTTAACCATCTTCTTATAATGAAAGTCGTACATGTGAGTTTTAGAAATATCCAAGATTGACATTCCAAGATACAAAGGACGATCCATTTCAACTGATATCTTGTTCATGGAAATGACAATTAGATTCTCATTGATAATTACAGATGAACCAAAGTTTGGTTGTTGCACTAATTTCTGTAATTTTACTGGATCAGTTACCAATTTGATATCCTTATGTTTCCTTTTGTTTTCCAAAGTCTTGCCAAATATTGCGTTGTTCATTAGTTTGAAAAAATCTTTTTGAAAACTTGATGTAGCAGCGGCTCTTCTTCTTGTGTTGTTTTCGATGTATTGTTTTAACCAACAAGATTGAGAGAATTGTAGTACTCGATTAATTTTTGTAATTCTCAATCCCAAGTCTAAGGCCTGTTGTATCATCCAGTAGTGTCCGATATACCGAGACTTATTGGTTAAAGTCATCAATAATTTCGGCCATCTTCCAGTTGGAGAAATTTCGGTCTTCGAAAGAAGTGGTAAATCATAATGTTCGTCGTGAATATGTTCGGGATATTCAAAATCGACGTCAAACATGTAACCAGTTTCTCCATATTTCGGTATATCCATTATGTTTCCAATTGATCCTGGGTCTATCCATTTAAAATTACCATATGGAAGGGGATTCGACATTGCCCATCCGTATAAGTTATTTGCATCGAAATAACCCAAGAATGTTGTTGGTTTTGATCCATCATAATCGGGCAGATAGTTGTTCGCCTTAACATGTCGTGTAACACTTTGCGTCAATCCCCCTCGAACTCCTGACTCTAACATTATAACCATATCTATATCAGTAAGAAGTTGTATTTTACAATTTGTTTCTTTCAACATGGCTTGCCATGCTAGTCCAGGCGAAGTGTACGAATGAAGAGGGTAGAATCCATATGCTACAAAAGAAGTATTTCTAAATTCTTCCATTATATCACATAGTAAAGTAACATCTAATTTAAAATAAAAATCTGAATATTCTCCCAATGTTCTAAATCCTAATTCATTCCATACTTTACATGCATGATCATAGTCCTCTTGAGATATATCCATGTCGTAAAGTTTACTTTTGAATTCTTCTTTTGCCGGAAGCGATGTTTCATTAAATTTTTCTAAACTGTCTATGTAGTCATATGGAAAAAGACCTTTCCGAAGTACCAGATCCAGTTTGTCGTTATTTACAATCTTCTTCGTTTCGATGAAATCATGTTTTCTTAAATTTTCTGAAAGTTTGGACAACTCGACGGCATAAATCGGTAGGAGTCCAAGAATCTTAGTTTGACATTTCCAACTGTTTTGGAAAAACTTATAGATTTTTCTGAAGTTTCAGCCAACACATCTATTGAACCGTTGTCTCTTCCTAATTCAGGTATTATAAAATGAGCATCAGACCCACTGAGGTTATGCAGAACCACAGGAATAAATAGTGGTATACGATAGCTCAAGTTGCATTTATTACAAGCAGCACCCCTGTAATAACCTGTAAGGTGGTCGTGATCTTTAACTTTATAATTCTTAATAATAAAATCATTTTTGCACAAGAAACAGCGAGTTGCATTTTCATGTTGAATTTCTTCTTCTTCGTCCATCGGTTTCATTGGTACAATATTTGTAAATAATCTTTGTACATTTCCAGCTATTGAATATAAGTGATCAAGAAATATTTTTTCTGCATTTTCACCACGATATACCAGAGGTTCTGAAGTTAATCCATATCCGTTTAAATGTTCTTCTGATAATGTTGATTTGACCATTAAACAAAAACTGTTTGGTTTGTGCATTTGATACTTAACACTTTTTCTAGCTTCACAATTTTCATCTTCAAAAGCAACAAGTGTTGATTCAAAGTCCGCATACACAACTGGAGGGATACGGTATTGATGATGAAACTTTTCAAATGTAACAGATGCTCTCCTTTCCGAAGGTTAAATAATCTTTGCTTCATTATTATTGTTACATAATCTTTTGTGCTCTTGTAACCATTCTCTTCCGTGTAGTCCATCTCGTTTAAAATTGAAACATCTCTTGCAAATTAACTTTCTGTGTCGATCTTTAGAAAGCTGCTTGTTAACAAGAGAGTCGAATTTCTTTATGTACACATAGTGAGACACATCACCTCGCGTTAGTAATAGTAAATCCGTATGATCTGGAAGCTCCTCTTTTGCAACACGTAAAGGATACACTTTGTTTGAACTATCTAATGCAAAAACATTAATAGACGTACCGGGATTTTTCTTCTCAAATCTTGATATATCTTCTAGTGATACGGGGTATGTTATTCCTTGAAAATTATACCTACGTCTTTGATTTTCATATTCCTGATATTCATATCAGGTCTATTCGCATGATGTTGTACAAATTTAGCTGTCATTGCGTAACGAAAACATTCATTGTCTGCATTTCTAACATTAATACATGATCTTGTATCTTTAATTCTTTTTGGCAAAGGAATGTAACTAGATCCCATTAGTCCATATCCATGTTTGTGAACTCTTATATCTAATACTTCAATACTTGTAAGACTCCATCCGGATCCTCTTCCTTTGTGTTCCTGAATTTTTGTTAATATTTCTTCTATACAGTTCTCTACTATTAAATCAATGTTTGAACTTTCCATGATGGTTCGGTTTTTTGTTATGAATCCTCTTGGTGATAATTCTTCTTGTACATTTATAAACATAGCTTCTAGTAGTAAACCAAACTTAAGAAAGTTCAATCTTTTCAATTCTTCTTTTAAAGTTTTACTTAGGATTGGTTTTGCTTCTCTAATAAATTCTTCTAGCTTCAAGTTTTCATTTTGAATCTTATGATGCATTACTACTTTACCAGGTAATGCAAATACTTTTAGATTCGGTAAAGTAGTTGAAGATGTTGCTGTTATTTCATCTTTTTCTTCTTGTTCTACTTGTTCTTCTTGTTCTTCTTGTTCTTCTTGTTCTTCTTGTTTTTCTTCTGGGTTGTTGTGAATTAGTTCTTTGTGTATGTCTAATAGAATTTCATCGTGAAACGATTCCGAACATTTATCGCAACGATACATGTTGAGATGTTGACTCTTCGAAATTTCACCAAGAAATGAAATGAGCTCTCACGTTCCTCCTTTTATAACGGTTCCCCCACCACTATTTCATCTTCTTCTTCACTATCTGAGGAAATCAAAATGTTTTAAACAAAATATTAACCTTGTACAAAATTGATTGTCCGTTAATGCTCCAGGTAAAAGGTAGGACAGGTGAATACGCCAATTTACAGACTGAGAAAAAAGAACACTATAAAACTAAGACCATTTTTTTACATGACAGTCAGACTTCCCACGAATACCCGATGACCCTAGTTCTTGTGGCGGTCCGTCAAGGGAGGCCCTTGGTAGCTAATGAGACAGCAACTAAACCTTAGCTAAGCCTATAAACAATTTTAAGTCTGGGTGGTTTGCAGGCTGGAAGGATATGTGGTATGTTGTTTTGCTGCTGTGAATTGAGCTCCCTTCCATTTTAATTCCCTTACTTTAATTTTTGCTTTGAGCGGGGAAATAAAAATTAATACTTGACGACATTGCAATCCTGAGTCTGTGGCAACTAACTATTGATGCTAAAATTTGTTGGATCGATCCTGTGAGTTTACCAAACTCTCCTACTTAGCCAGCTCTTAATGCTAATTAAATTACAGTATTTATTTGTTATTGAGTCCCAGCTGATTTATTTATTTATTTATCGATCAGCTGAAGGTGGGAGGGTGAATGTTGGAACCTAGGATAAGGTGGCAGTGCAATTAGTATGGTCTTAATGGGTCGGTAGAGTCTTGTAATCAGTCGAATCAATGATGAGTATTGGTTGATTAGGTCAGTGTCGCAAGTCAAACCCTTCACATCATTTGTGCCTACACAAAGCACAACGATCGGCCGATTGTCGAAAATTGGAATTGAATCTCGTCGTTGCTTGAATATCGACTTAAACCCGGCCATCGTAATCCCAGAAACTGTAATACTAGCGGGAGAAATTTTAATACTGTGTTTGTGTGAAGGAAACCTACTCAAATATTTGGTATACCTGCAAACTGGGAATCACCGAATAACAAAATCTCTACCACTTGGGACTGCATTCCTTTTTGTTTGATAAGATTTTTACTACCGTTAAATAAATAAATATTACCTTGAGAGGTTCACTGCTTTGGCATGGTGATGCGTACAATCAATCGATATCCGGTTAAGAAAAACCTTTGAGTGAGTTTACAAAAATACACGTACAGTTGTGAAAATATTAATCATTGGTATTATTCAAATCCTACACGGAAAACATCATCTGTTTTATTATGCTCCGATTCAATGCCTGGCGACGCTCGGGCTAATATAGCTCACCGATGAAATTCAAAAGCATAGAAGGTCAACGAACGTTGCACACTATAGGGCAGGATGCCGAACCGTATCGTTTTTCTAATTCCCGTTACTTATCGTTCCGAATCTACTTTGCCAAGGCTCGGTTGTAATAATGAAACTGCCTTGGCTATACTTTGACAACGGGCCTACTGCATTTATTGAATTGCTGAACCTGTTTAAAAAAAAGGAATGTGTGGAGGATAATTTAAATCTACTTGTTTCCTCCTCATAAAAGGAAAACCAAAACCCTGAGATAGGTAACTTAATTGTAATAAAATGATTTACCAACAGCTCCCACATGTGTTTAATATATTGCAATACTGAAAGACCAAAACCTAACTTTTTAATTTGTAGGATGGCTGAAATAAAAATTACATTGCAAATTGCTGGCCGTACAATTGATTACCGTGCATTAATTTAATCTGAGTGATTACTTTGATGTTACTAAGATTTCGACAACGGTACAATAATTTCTACGAAAAATACCGATAGAAAATAATAAAAAATATTTTCGTTGAATGATCAAGACAAGAAAATTTTAACACCAAAACCTTTTGTTTGAAAAGAAAATACGATCTGAACTCGATTGCGTAACCGGCCGGCGTGAGCTAGGCCATCAAAGTTTATCAAGGTGTGGGCAGGCGCTGTCACATATGAATTCTACAGGTTGCGACTACCCTGGTTCAGCGTTAAGCTGTACTTGGGATGTTTTCCACCTATTGGATAGAATTCGAACCTGCAGTCCTGGTGGTCGCCAGTCAGCCAAGATCTTGTCAAGGGAGTGGAAGGTAATTTATCAGAGACAATGTGAGATCGGCAAGGATGCTGCAAGATCCGATAATCGTGCCCGAACATATAATCGTGCTGTGGCGACACAGGTGGGAGCACGACACCCTAGGACGATGGACTGCGTGAGTCATTGAGCAGGTCCAAACATGGGTGGAAAGGCGGCATGGCATGGCAAGGTAGACTTATTACCTCACGCAGTTTCTGACAGGTAATGGCTATTTTTATTTTTTTTGTGTCTTTCTTGCCAGTGTTATTTTAAACGTTTTGACGGGGAACAGTCCAAACCCCAGTCTTGTTACTATTCAACATCGCCCAGTTGTTAGAAATCATCATTAATTAATGACAAATGCCATGACAAATTGCAACTGGGTCCGGAACCAAACCTTTAAAAAGCTGCCAACTTTTCTCAGGATCGGACCGGCGACCTTTGGATTCAAAGACGAGCACTATAACTACTGAGCTACCCAGCCAGCTAATTGCAAGTCGTACCTGAACCGGATAGGCAAGACCGGTTCACCCGATTGCATCTACTGCCCGGGTGTTCCTGACAATGCGGAACACACCTTCTTCCACTTTCAGTGTCAGGAAAGGCCCCATCTGGAGGCCAGAAAAAAGCTCTGTGCTTTTCATTGGAAACGGTCTGCGAAAAGATATGAAGGATGAGGACAACTGGGATTGTTTATCACAGTTCGTTCGGGGCATCCTCTTGGAAAAGAAAACATATCTGGACCGTGAAGATGCACAGATCCCTTGACCAAGCGACTGGATAAGGAGCGAGCCCCACGGGCGGAACGTAATGTGATAGACAATTCCAGGTTTAGATTCCTGAAACGTAGAGGAGGTTTTTTAGTGGGTAATCCCGTTTTTTAAGGGGGGTCCCACACTACAGACTGGCCACCTGCATGCGCAATTGCATTTTTCCTATCTCTCCGTAAAAATAATAAGTTAAAAATAAAATTAATTTATGTTTGCGGAAATACTTGAAGACAAAATAGTCTTTGTGCTGTTGTAGGGCCGAGCTTCAATATCCACACGTCCTGGGCTGGAGGGGTGACTGCGTTGCAACAAGGGGCTGCTCTTGTAGCTCAAGGTCACGCAGAAGCAGCTGTAGTCACCACTACTGCCCTCATATTCCACAAAAATATAGCCAGCGAGTATGAACGGACGGGTCTTCTTACTCCTGGTGGGAGATGTCGTTCGTTTGATGATGATGGTGAGATATAACGTTCAAATCAAGTAGAAGTAAAGGTAAAAAAATTACATTTAAAAATACAATTTTTAACATTTGATGTCCATAAGAAGCAGTTTGGACACAACCTTCAATTATTTCTCTATGTGATTTGGGAGTGATATATTTATTTATAAATATATCACCATCTTATTGTTAAATATGTATAAATAAGCCCATTTCATATTTAATAGTTAGTGTATTAGAATGCTGTATTTTTTATTTGATGTTTAAGTTCAATTTATCCATTTATTGCCCATTTCCACTTAAATTTAGTATTTTATAGGAAAATGTTACAAATCAAACACAAAATTTGACCCTTTATCTACAAGTTCCCGAATGACAATACATGCCTGACTAATACATAAAAAACATCCTCACAGGATAACTCTTACATGTCATAACTACATGTAAAATTATTATTAATTATTTACTAAATAATAATATAAATGTAAATATTTTATAGCGTAGTGACCGTCATATAGACAAGTATAATAACTGAAAATATCAAAATTTTACCTCAATTCTCATATATTTACGGTGTTAATGAAATGTGGCACTAACACCTGCCGACAGGTCCTGTTTTCACTCCAACGCGCTAGAGTCCCAAATGCTTCATCTAGTTTACTTTTAATCAATTTTTTATTGGTGTGTGGCTGAGGCCAAGATATTTTTAAGTAAAAAGCATTAGATCTTATTTTATTTCAACTATTTTTATTTTAACCATTTTCTTGTTACAGCTAATGGGACCTGCCGTAGTGAGGGAGTTGTATCGTTTTTCCTGCAACGTGCCAGTGAAGCTAAACGCAACTATGCAACTCTCGTTGGAATCCAATCAGAATGCCTGGGATCCAGGAATTGTAGCCTTCCTCAGTTTGACAAGCTTTTAGGAGAAAGTCTCAGGAAATTCTATGAGAAAACAAATATAGATCCAGAGAAAATTGCTTATTTGGAGGTTGATGGTTCTGGAATTAAGGTGAAAGGCTTTTATTTATATTAACCATTTTCTGATTAGGTGGTCAAAAAAACAGATTATTTTAGTCAGTTATAGCTAAAATTAGAAATTTTATTTAATAATTCTAAAAAGATTGCCAACGAGATCATTTTTTCTATACTTTTAGAAAAAGTTAAGAGCCAATCTCTATCTTAATTGGTCAGTTTAAAACACGATCCCCGTAAACCTCTGCATCTATAAAACTTGCCACGAGAGAAAAACAGATGATTTTAGACAGTTATAACTGAAATTAAAAATTTTATTTAAAAATTCGAAAAACATAGAAGACAAGATCCATTTTTTGTACTTTTAGAAAAAAATTAAGAGCCAATCTCTATCTTAATTAGTTATTTTTAAAACACGATTCCCGTAAATCTCTGCATCCATAAAACTCGCCTAGCGCTACGGCCGTGGCTGCGAGGCGGCATTCGGGCTCGGGTAGACCGGAGCCTTAAAACGCTAAATAGTCTTAAGTAGTTTTTGGGATTTTCGGGATCAGGTGGTGGAGGAGGAGCCAGTTGCAGTTTTCTCCCATGCCAACAAAGATTTTAGTGTACGAAATATTTTGCTAGTGTTTCGTCAATTATGTATAAGTAAGTCTGTTTATGCTTATTATGTTGATATAGAGGTTGTTATAAAGTGCTCAGCCTAGAAGATGTACGCTACAATCAATTTGAAGATGCATGTGTAGTTATATTGCATCTGTTTATTTGAAGGCATAGTACGACTGTGTTGATAATGCAGTTGCGTTTGAGAAAGAGGATGATTGTTGTCAGTGCCACTGATGGAATGTGTTTACTGTGCAATGTCAACGTTACCAACTGACACGGTTGTTGATTACATATGTATTCTTTCTGATATTAGTCCAAAATATTAAGTTTGATTTTAGGTCTAAAGTTTCTAGGAGATATTTTTTATGACAATTTTCTTGATTAAGTAGTGTCAATAAAAAATCATTTTTGTGGACTGCTTGTATACATTCAATGCTTTGAAAAAAGGTGTCATCATGAATAAAAGGTTTAGTGAAAAGATTGTGTATTATATCTGGTTAATTATTAATATCAAAAAAAATACGAAAATCTTGTTTGTGTTTATAATTCTTACTTATGGTAAAAAGTGTTGATATTATGCAGATAGGTAAGTATTTTGTTCGATTTATCACTAATCTTCTGTGACTTGAGGGAGCACTATCATAGTAGGTATGGGTGATGAATGTCCGTCTTCTTGGTTTGAGAGAGAGAGAGAGAGAGAGAGAGAGAGAGAGAGAGAGAGAGAGAGAGAGAGAGAGAGAGAGAGAGAGACAACTTGACAACTTGACAACTTGTTTATTTTCCCTGCCTTGGTTTAGGCCAGAGGCCCACTCTTACACCAAGACAGGCTATATCATCATACATATCATTATACATTGAGCTGTGGTCTATTTACAAAGTTCTGTAAATTCTTACTTATAAACAAACATATAATTATGTCTACAATACGCAATATATGTGAATCAAGAGAAAAAAAAACATAAATTAACTTATGTATTATACTTATTTAATAATTTGTTCTTCAATTTTAACTTGAAAGTTCTCTCACTCGGTGCACTTCTTATGTCTGCTTTAAGTGTGTTCAACAAACGGATGGATTTCACATGGAAAGAATTACTATAAAACATTGTTCTAAACATAGGGAATTGTAAAGTTATTTGACCAAATCTAGTTTGCCTAGAATGAACAGAATGCATTGTTACATATTTTTCATACAAATAGTCAGGTTTTTTACTTAACAACATCTTATGAGTAAAACACAAAATTCTAAAATCTAATCTCTCTCTTATCTTTAACCACTTCATCTGAGAATAAAAAGGAGTTACATGGTCATCAATTTGTAAATTAAAAATATATCTGATGCAGGCGTTTTGAGCTCTTTGCAATTGATTAAGTAACTGCTCATTTAAATCACAATAGGCTAAATTTACATAGTCAAATATAGGGAAAACTAAAGTTGAAATTAAAAGTTTCTTTATTTCCGTAGAAGGGTTAAAATTTAACCTTTTAAATTTATATATGCACTGATAAACCTTTCTGTGAATACAGTCTACTTGTTCACTCCAGTTAAAATTGCTATTCATTCGTAAACCTAAATTAATTACAGATTTTTCATAACTGAGCTCATTATTATCAATTACAATAGGTTGTACATTATCACGATTCAAATTAGACATTAGTCGAGAATATCCTATTATCATTGGCTTACATTTAGAAATATTTAAAACTAACCCATGATCACTACACCAGCCATATAGTCTCATTAAATCATTATTCATGTTACTTACAGCTTCATTAACATTTTTAATATCACAACTCAAATACAATTGCATGTCGTCAGCGTACAACATAGTTTTACAGCGAACAATCGGTTCATGAATCCTATTTATAAATATTGAAAAAAGCATTGCCGACAACGTTGACCCTTGCGGCACTCCTACTACATTTAATTTCCAATCAGAAAAATTACCACTAAAAGTTTTTAACCTTTGACTCCTATCTTCTAAATATGATCGAAACCATTTAACAGATTCATTACTAAAATTATAAGATTTAAGAATTACTAACAACAAGTCATGATGTACCATGTCGAATGCACGACTGAAATCCAGTAACATTAAAATTGTTATCTGTCTCTTATCCATTGATTCCCTAATGTCATCAGTTATTTTTATTAATGCAGTTTGCGTACTATATGAGGCTCTGTAACCTGACTGGTATTTATACATAATTTCGTGTTCACTCAAATATTTATACACTTGCTTATATGCTAATTTATCAATAATCTTACCTAACACACACAAAATACTAATAGGCCTATAATGCTTAGTTTCGGTTGGATTCTGAACCTTAGGAAGAGGAATAATTAAAGCCCGCTTTCATTCACTGGGATAAACAGAATGCATAAGAGAGACATTAAAAATGTGACAAAGTATCTGCTTAATTTCATTAAATACTAGCTTTATAAATCTTAAGCTAATGCCATCAGCTCCAACTGCATTTGAGGAAATATCAGACATTTCTTTATAAATTTCTTCCTCACTAACGGGTCTAAAACGAAACTGATCAAAAGTATAATCCCTAGGCACAGCGTAATTCTCTAACAAATTAGCATTTATATTACTGGTTACTCCACAGAAAAAATTATTTAGACAGTTTAAATCAATAACAGGATCGGAAAGATTGTTCTTACCTTTACTACTACCTGTGCTGTTTAAAACTCTCCATACATCTTTACTAGACTTATCTTGACTTAAAAATTCTCTGTAATGCCTGTTCCTAGCATCTCTTAACATTGTTTTTATTCTATTTCGTAAAATTCTATATTGCTCCCAAATATTTAAGTCTTTTGTTCTTACGTATTGCTTATAAATAACATCTCTTTCTTTCATCAATTGTTTGATTTCATTATCTATCTAAGGACATGGATTTCTTTTCTTAGATACATACCTTTTTGGAACATTATTTTCATATAACAACAATAAAAATTCGCTAAAAATTCTTATTTTATCATCAATTGTATTACTAAGAAGTACCTCATTCCAATTAAGCTCTTTACATTCATTTATTAGCTTTTCCACATTTATATTTTTAAAATCTCTAATTTCTATTTTATCTCTAGAGTAACTCTTTTTAACCCTCAAGTTATATTCCACATAAACAACATCATGATATGACATTCCAGAGAGTGATAACTGTCCATGACGTTTAATATTATTTACATCATTAACAATTATCAAATCAAGCCATGATTCAGTGTCAGGTCTGTGATACGTAGGCTTCAATGGCAATATATTAAGATTCAAATTATTAACAAAAGTCAGTAATTGGTCCTTATCAAAGAAACTCTCTCTCTCTCTCTCTCTCTCTCTTTGAGAGAGAGAGAGAGATTGGAAAGAAGACCAAGTTTGGAAAATGTTGAGAACATTGAGGATTGCAGTTGTTATACTATTAAGAATAAAATGAGTGATAAACTGTTATATTTTAATTGGAAATGTTTTATTTTCTAGGAATTTGACACTTTAGAAATGAATGCTCTATCATCAGCATTGTTTGAGAAACGGAAATCTCCTCTACTCGTTGGCTCAGTGAAGAGCAATTTGGGAAACACAGAAGTTTCTTCATCCTTCGTGGGAATCACCAAGTCCATCATTGCAATGGAAACAGGAATGATTCCGCCAAATATTCATTATTCCAATCCAAACCCTGACATTCCTGCATTAGTGAATGGGATGTTTCAGGTAAACACGTTAATATCCTAACTTTTATACCACTGATGGATCAATTAATCTTGTCTTGCCTTTGATAATTAGGGCCTAATTAATTGTATTCAAATTGAAATATTACACTCAAAATACATTCAAAGCCACAGAAATTAAAACTATAATGTCAATTTTGTCTCTCGTATTTCGCTTATTGTAAAAGCTCGTTTTTCAGCCCGTCACGAAAGCTACAGAGCTGAAGGGTGATCTGGTGTCTCTGAATGCGCTCTCTCTGGGAGGTACTGTCGGACACGTTGTGATCAAACGGAACGCCAAAGTGAAGAAACCATTAGCCAAAGGAGAGTTGCCTCCTGACGGACTTCATAGACTTATTTTTCTCTCGGCTCGCCATGAAGAGGGTGCTAAAATCAATGTTGAAAAGGTCATAATGTTTTCTTGCTGATTAACTATTTCCAAAAATACACAATATACATTATTACATTATAGAAATAGAATGTTAGAGACGAAGTTTATAGCAAAGTCTAAAAGATAATGTATACATTTATATTCAAAAACACCATAATTAACAAGAAAATCAATTACTTATGTAATATGTTGTTTATATACAAAAATTTAAATTCAAAGCAAAAATTTATATTGTTTACTATAAATTCTTTTTCTTTTGCAATATAAACTATGTTTTGTCGAATAATCAAGAAAAATGTATCATTATATAACAAGCCTCTCAATCATAGTTAACGTTGTTTTTATTATATGGTTGCTTTTAATACAAGTTGCGTTGATTTTCACCTCAGCTACAAATATAATTATGCAAATTAAGTATTATTATACATGATTTTTTGACTAAAAGACCATGATGGGTTGATTTTGTAAGAAATTTCTCAAATTTGTTTTTAGCTTCAACAAATGCCAGTAGACATTGAATTTGCATCAATGGTCAACGATGTATTTAAGACAACCATATCCGGTTACTTATGGAAGTCATATGTTGTCGTACCAACAAATGAAGTAAAGTACAACATAAAGGTGAGTAATTTTTCTTTTTTTTTCACCTATATTATAATATATGATGAAACTCGCCTACAGCCCTCATTTCCTCTTTATGGTTTCCCCAAATTCTTGTAGAGTTTAAATTTTCAATCGCTGGATCGGATACAGATCAACCTTCCATTATATAAAGGTTCACATATTTAGGAGATTCTCATTAGGAATTTGTAAAATAATTAAACGTCATAAAAATTACTTCTTGAGAGTTAGCGGATTGAGATAATTGAAAACTGTCATATGTCCAATAATGTGGTTCGTTAGACACACAACTAAAAAAACCTGTAACCTTTATAATACTATTTAATTATAGATTTTCTTCCACATGACCAAAGGTTTAACCGTTAGAGCTCAATGGAAGAAAACAATCAATACAAATTACTGACAAGTATAAATATCCATTTTAAGAGTACATGTTGTTGTATTGGACAGTAAGGCATGTCCCGTTGCTCATTGCTAGTTTTTCCAACTTGACCAAGCAAAAATATTGTGAGTTGTGGTTTTTACATAAAATGCAAGTAATGTTTAGTAAATATAATATTTTAAGACCTTTAAGACCCTTCCTGACATACCTCAATTAAATAAACGCAATTTTTATCCGAAGATATCCCTTACAGAACTGTATAGAAGTAAGGGCAATTTTCGGAGAGCGTTCCACAAAGAAATCACTGTATCCTTTGTATAAAATACATTGTTGGTTATTGTGAGTTTATTTTATTGTTTAGTTAATTATTGCGGACATTTTCCATTAATGGTTAGTGTTACGTAAAAATCAAGGTGCATAGTGTAAAGCAAATAATTTCAATCAAGACATTTGGTAACACTGTAAACCATATAATTTATACTAATCAGCTGATACTTCAATATTTCAATTTCTATTGTAAACATTCATCTTAGTAAAAATGTGCTTTCAACAACCTCTTCCCCTTATTTAACATGGTCCTTCAACAAGCCGGATAAAATTGATCCCACTATGGATTTATATTTATTTAACAAACAAACTGTGTATTTAATGGACATTATTCCCATTTATAATCACATAAACTCTAATTTGTGCCCAGTGATGGTAAATCCAGTGTTATTTGTGTTCAGTAAATTTCAAGTAACAAAATGTTGAGACATCTGTTTTCTCTAACTAAAAATTACCTTTGTTATTGTTTGCATTTTTTAATTTTGAGGTTATGTTTTGATTTCACATTGAATGATCTATTTTTGAAGTGAACTCTTTAAAAACTTATTGCATTCTTGTGAACTGAACTTTTTCTTATTTACAATTGACAAATGAATTTTGAAGCCTTCAAGAGCTTTATTTATTATTGTTGAAGTTTTAATTTGAATAATTTAAGGTAGAAAAATAGGTTTTGTTTTGAGGTCAGCATTAACTCTCTTGTCTTGTTTGCAATAACTCTTTATCAATTCATTGCACAGTTTTGGAACTGAAAACTAGACATTATCAACACATTATTTCTGATACTGATAATCCCAGTTTGGATTAAATGCGACCAATGCGCTTCACAACTTTTGTTAAACAGGCGAATCTCATAAAAACCCGCCTCACTTCCCTCAATTCACAAATCAGTGCATTGTCAAATGCTACAAATGAACTTTCTGATGCTGACTTAGCCAAAATCAAAACAATTGACGAGAATGCAATTGAGAAGAATAATGATTTTAAATCCCTCCTGGACAAACTGTTTGGTTCGGATACACTTGATACGGACATAAATGAAGAAGACGTAAGTCAACTAAAAGATGAAATTTCTGATCTCTACATCATAATCCATAGCCAATGTGCGATCCTTGCTCCTGTCACCGACCCTAGTCTTCATTCTCTATCCAGCACTCAGTCAGTTGAAACCCAACTTCAAGCTCCTGGTGTTAAACTCCCAACCTTGAATTTAGGCGTATTCTCCGGCCAACCCGAGAAATGGATTGCTTTTCACAGCCTTTGTGAAAGTACTGTCCACAAAAATACTAAACTATCAGACGTTGAAAAGTTTACCTACCTTCTTTCTTGCCTTGATGGAGAGCCCTTAAATCTCATCAAATCTTTGCCTATTACAACCGCCAATTATCACATTGCTTATCAACAGTTGTTCAAACGCTACAATAACTCTCGATTACTTGTCACCCTTCATGTCAACGACATAATTGATTTGCCTTCTATTAACAACGGTTCTGTCAAGCAGCTGAGATCCTTTCTCTCAACTTTCCAGGAAAATGTGAGTGCTTTGAGTGCCTTAGAACATGACATTAATAAAGAGAGTGTATTCATGACAACTTACCTTCTTCGGAAATTCAATTATGCATTTCGATCTAAGTTTGAACACGTTAGAGAAGACTCTCAAAAGGTGCCAACGATTCATGAATTACTCAAATTTATAGAAAAGGAATGCATTCAGCTGAAGGAGCAGCTAATCTCTCTCTTGCTGTTAACAAAGTGTCCCTAAACTACAGTGTTCAGAGACATTTTTCGCAAAACACCACAACATACAAGTCTGCTCAATCCCTCTCACAACCGCACTGCTTTGCACACACAAAACCTTACTCGTACTAATCAAAACTGCATCTATTGCTCCTCAAGTGATCACTCTGTGTATAGATGCAATGACTTCGCTAATCTCACTCCTTCTGATAGAATAAAATACATCCAAAGCAATTCTTATTGTAACAATTGCCTCAATCGTCATAATGTCAGAAACTGTACATCTGTACGCTATTGTAACATATGCCATAGGCGCCATCATACCCTGTTGCATCTGGACACCCAGACTAATCAAATGATCGCAAAAAATCCGCAAAGTAGCACTAAGCAACAACACATATCAAAAGTTTCTACAACAAATAGTCGAAAGGAAAATGTGCATGCCTCAAAAATCAATCCTACTAACCGTAACAATCATGACTCCCAGCAGAAACAATCCTCAGAAAATTCTACAGCTATGGTCGGACTATCTCATCACAACGACAATATTGTTCTTCTCGGCACTGCTCTTGTACATGTCTGCACACAAAATGGAAATTCAATTGTCGCCCGAGCTATTCTAGATAGTGCCGCTCAACAAAGCTTTATCAGTGAAGACTGTGCTCGCAGATTGGGAATTTCTCATATTAAATCCCAGTCACAGAACATCCTCGGGATTTCCTCTGCTCCAGTTCCTACCAAAGGACTTTGTTTTTTAGACCTGAGTTCTATTAGCGGACACAATGTTGCAAAAAACCATCCAGTTATCGTGTTAGAAAACATCACTACTAACTTACCTTCTTGTAAAATTTCCCGAGAAGTTAAAGAACAGACTCATAACTTAGTTCTTGCAGATCCCACATTTGATGAACCCGCTCCTATAGACTTACTAGTAGGTGCTGATCTTTTTGCCAGTACATTAAGAGGTAACCACCTAACCCTAGGTGAAAACATGCCAACAGCCTTAAACACGGTGTTTGGATATGTATTGATTGGAAACACCCCTGTGGATTCTGATAGAAGTACATCAGTCAACCTTCTAACAATTGCAAAGAAAAATACCTCACAGCTTCATCAGTCTCAAGATCCTTACCCGAATGTTGTGTCTAACTTTACCTCAGTACTTAATCGTGCTAGTGGTAAATTCAGAAAACTTTCCCTTCCACTTCTTATCAACCACCCATATAGGTGGAAAGGCCCAGTTTGGCTTGAAACTTCACTACCCCTTTGTTCTTCATCAACATTTACTGGCTTACTTACAGAGAATCATCGTGCAGCCTATTCTACAATGAAAACCAATACACAAACCTCAAGAGTTCTGTCACCAAAACCTTTTGAGCTATCGATTTTCAAAGTCTACTAGAAGTGTCATTTCATCTATGAGAATGAGAAGGAAACCTCAAGATCCAAATACTCAAGATCTAAGATCTATATAATCCTCTTATATCCTTCTTTACTTTCATTTCTTCAATAGACTTTTAAAGTTAACAATTTTTTATATTTAATTTTGTGAATAAGTTTTGTTGAACCAACCGGTTCAAGGGGGGCCGGTATGTTACGTAAAAATCAAGGTGCATAGTGTAAAGCAAATAATTTCAATCAAGACATTTGGTAACACTGTAAACCATATAATTTATACTAATCAGCTGATACTTCAATATTTCAATTTCTATTGTAAACATTCATCTTAGTAAAAATGTGCTTTCAACAACCTCTTCCCCTTATATAACAGTTAGAAAAAAATAACGCGCGACGTTTCGGTATTTGGAATCTGATCACGTCTTCAGATGGATGAAACACCTAGAACATTAAAAAAGTTAGTAAAAACACACCAAGTGAACCTGGTGAAGTTCATGACAAACCTGACAACAGTAAAGACAATAAAAAACGGATAAATGCACAAAGTTAAACAGAAAACTGCGAAAGCAGTGAAAACAAAGCAAAAAAAGAAAATTAAGAAATACGCTGCACCAATCAGGAGGCAGCACAAGGGAGCCAAACACATGCCCATCAATGCCGGGCCACCATTATTGGGCCTGCCATGATGGCGTCGTCATCTTTATTGGGCCTGCCATGATGGTGTCGTCATCTTTATTGGGCCTGTCATGATGGGGCTGCCTTTATTAGGCTTGCCATGATGGCTTCGCTTTTATGGGGCCTGCCATGGTGGCGTCACCTTTATGGGGCCTGCCATGATGGCGTCACCTTTATTAGGCCTTGATGAGGTCGCTTTTATTTATTTATTTATCCATCTTTAACGCGGCTAATTCATTTTTATAATAAATAACAATGAATAGACGATATATGATATTAACATAGTAATAATAAAATATGTGCTGACTAGACAATACATAGTTGATATGTTGTCGCCTCAAAAAAGGAAGTTTGTGTTATATCCAGAAACCGAAAACCCAGTCAAAGTCAAAAGCGTTTATTCTAGAAGACATTTTACAATGTATAGGAAAAGTCATGTTGGTAGATGCTGTTTGCATAGCGTCATTCTGTGAATCATTAATTAAAGCAGAGAGTTATTACTATTAAATATAAACAAATAAATATGTATGTCGGCAAGATGTTGGGTATGAATGAGTAAATTGACCCTTAAAAACAGTTAAAAGTCAACAAATAGAACTAAAACAGGACTAAAATTAATATATCACAGCCTAGATAACATTGAGTTCAACATTTTTCCATTTCTAGAAGAGAAAAGCAAGGAACTCATAGAAGTGGGAGAAGGGGTCTGCAGTGTTCAACAAGAAACTTAAAATCTTTTAGTCGTGAAATTTTTGAAGGGTGACTGGAGGACATCTCTAGGCAGCCTATACAAACATTTTAGGCCCATTATTCTGTGGTTGGACTTTGTTTTTTCCAGTCTAACATAAGGTACGTTGTAGTAGCTTCTGCTACTTAGTATTATGGCTATGTAGTCACTACTCAAGACATGATTAGCTGAATACTTAAAACTAGATAACGACAACAAAAAAATCATATAAATTAACAACATCCAAAATATTGAACTTAACATAAATTGTGCGACATTTTCTCTCGGATTTACCCTAGCCATTAATCCGACTACCTTTTTTGAATACAAAGAACATCATTAATGTAAGGACCGTTTCCGCCAAAAGTAATGTCATAATTGCAGATTGAAAAAAGAAAAATACGTTGTTCTAAGATAATTAAAAGGTATCCCTTCACTCAATTTACGAAAAGGAATAGTACACAGATATCTAGTACACACAGATGGTGGTGTGTAGTGTCAAAGTTTAACCTATTACTCAGATAATTTATGTGATGTAACCACGTCGATTGTTAATCAACATAAACTCCTAGAAATTGGAATGACGGGCTAATGATTGTGTTCTGGCAGTCCGGAGGATGGCTGAGGCTGAACACAACTGTTACTGAGAAGAAAACTGGTTGCAGAAAACCGCTCAGCCGCTAAACCTTCTGAATGGCTAGCGGTTTTTTCTAGCTCAACCACATCATTACCACGTGAGATCAAAGTGGTGTTGTCAGCGTAAAAGTAAGTCTTGCTTTTCAAGGAGTTGGGAAGGTCATTGACTGCGATCAGAAATATAAGTGCCCCAGAACAGAGCCCTGAGCAACCACGCTGGTACTGACCACAACAGACGACCATTCACCCCATGCAAAAATGCCTGCCTTCGGTTCAAAAGATCCGAAAAAAGTTTAACTCAACATTTTTGAAACCGTAAAAAAACTTATGGAGCTGGATATCATGCTCCACGCAATCAAAGGCCTTGCTCAGGTCAATATAAATAGCCCAGGAAAACTCCTTGTTTTCAAAGGCATCATAAGATATCTTGGGGCAAGGCGTCCATGGCATCTAAAGTGGACTGTCCATTTCTAAAACCAAATCGATGTTCATTAAAGAAGGATAGTGATTCAAAGAAATAACTAACCTGATAATAAATTATGTGCTAAAATACCTTGAACATCACTAGTACTAGGCATATTGACCAATAGTTGTCTGGACAAGTTTTTTTCCTTTTTTTTAAATTTGGACACATTTTGGAAATTTTTAGACATTTTGGAAAACCCTTCTTTCCGAAGACAGGCGTTTGCGCAATAGGTCAAGGGAGTTAAAACAACGCCAACGACACTCTTTAACAACCAGTTGGATCATAAAAATCTCTAGTTTTAGGGTTATTTATTTTGAAGAGCATTGGCAGTACCTAATCTGGTATGACAGGGGTGAAATTGAAAGAGAACTGGGAACTAGGCATACGGTTGAGAAGCTGATCTAAAGTGTTTACAGGCTTCGAGATATTTTCACGGATATTGGAAACGGAATTTATGAAAAAATTGATAAAGTGGAGTGGGAGCTTTTTTGATGAGTTTCCGAGCTGATTTGCACTTATCCGAGGAATTTTCTATAATAGTAGCATTATAATTGAGTTTGACATCTTTGATTTCTTTCATATACATAGATTTGATTTCATAATAAGCTAGTTGGTTAACATTGTTATATTATTCAAATAAGCAGTTGTTACCTGTTTTCTGAGCCTTGGAAGATCATAGGTGAACCTGGCATTATTTTGTTTCGCTTCCAAAATTGGAACCTGATCGTGACTTTTTAAGTGGAAAACGCTTATCAAACCTGAGCTTACTCTGTCTGGCAGGAGTGGGAAGGGGCTCTTGCTGGCTCTTTCATATTTAATCATTTTATTAATATCACTTTTATATCCAGTTTTGTGTTATAAACTATTATTGAAGACTCAGGACCATAATGGCACAAGTATTGGGCGAAAACTGTGGTAAATATGGAGAAAAGTTACAAGATGACAATGTTGACTGATGTACATCTTCCAAAAGCTTTCATTTTGGTAACTTAAGAGGTTCAAATTGGAAAAATATGGGAAAAAGTTGTGAGCAATCGATCTGCAGCTCATGCAAACCCTCTAAGAAGAATCAAGAAAAGGCTGAAGACAGTAACCTAGAGTGCTGAGTTTGAGGTTAATAACCTAGGCCAAGCTATGCCGGAGATCCTGGAAGCAAAAAAATGTTTTGATGGAAATGAACGATAAAGTAAACAACATTAAAAAATCCATCAATCGCATGTCCAGCCAATATGATTCAATCCTAGTGGAAATTCAAAAGTTGCGGGAAGGAAATACTCAACTAAGAAAAGAAGTAGCTAACCTCAAAAAACAAACCAAAACAAACTCTGACACCAATAAAAAAAACTCACTACAGGGGACTGTTTCATAAAAAACTACAAACTAATATTATTGGTTGTAACTTGTAAATTTCCATTAGATTTGCATTAAGCGATCAGCTGATTTACTAATAATATTAGTTTGTAGTTTTTTTATGAAACGGGTCCCAGAGTTTGCAGACTTGGACCAGTATGAGAGCCGATGCAACCTGGAGATCCATGGCGTGTCAATGAAATACACCATATAATACAAGTTAAAGACGTTTTTTAAAAAATGTAAAAGACAGAGAAAATACGGAAAAGCTACAATCCAAAACATTGCTTCAGACATCGGAGTATCATTGAACCCCAGCGAAATTAATAATGCTCAGACGCTGCAGGTTCGGAAAGATGGGAAACCATACACCTTTGTAGTTCAACTCTTCTCACGTGCTACAAGAGACACATGGCTAAAAGCGGGAAGAACAGCGCATTTGAGTGGAATCTTCTTCGCAGAAAACTTGTGCCCCTACTACAGACTACTTAGAGGAGTAAGATTAAAAGCTAAGACGCATAATTACTCATTTGCTTGGTTTAATGGAGGCAGAATTCTGGTAAGGAAGAGTGAGGGTGACAAACAGGCTCTGGTCAGCAAAACCCATGATGACCTGAAAATATCAAGCCGAAATAGCTTTAAGGTTGCAAATGCCAAGTAGGCCAATTTTACTTATAAACCCTCTATTTTATCCTGCATCTAGTATATAGAACATAAGTTATGTTTGGATCTTCTGTTTATTTAGTCTCAATTATCTTTATAGGCTAGGATCTGCATGTACATTAGTTTTGAGTCTGTTTTGCTCAGAATGTGTGCACCTACCAAAAATGTTTTTTATGTCTTTGTTTTGTTGAAACAGGTTATAGGTAGGCCTAGTAAAAATTGTTGATTTTTCTCAAATGGTTTATTTAAATATTACTTTGTATCAGATTATTTAATTTTGTTATAGCCTTAGTAGATTATTATGGTTAAGTAATGTATTCAAGAGAATAATAGTATTTTTACTGTAGATTGAATTAAAGGCCAATTTTAACAAGTAAATCTGTCTTATTGCAGAAAACAGACAGCAACATAAAGCTTCCAATATGGTATGTATTTTCTGGCATGGGCTCACAATGGGCAGGCATGGGTCGAGATTTACTACAAATCCCCATATTCTCAGCAGCGGTGGACCGCTGTGATGCTGTTTTGCGACCTCGTGGGCTTGATATCAGGCACATTCTGACCACCAGCGAAAAGTCAACATTCGACAACATTCTAAACTGCTTTGTGGGTATTGCTGCAGTTCAAGTGAGTACATTTTCATCTTACATCTAGAAAAATATTAACTCATATTCTTATACATACTGGTATTTAAAAAAATCTTTAAGTACAATAATAATTTATAAATTACAATTTCATTTTAAAATACTCTTATAATGGTATACTTTTTAATTTTGAAATTTTGAAATTTAAGAATTGTAGTACGTTTTAATTTGTTGTTGAAGTTAGAGTGATGTAAAGAAAAGTTGGTTACTATTACTTATGGGGTCGAAAGTTATTGCTCTTTGCATTCACATTGATGATAACGTCAGCAATTTCATCATGATGCCGTCACACCCATGACGTCGTGACGACAAAATGGTGACGTCAATGATGTAATTATCCATGACGTCAATGATGTAATTATCAGTTACGTCCACGATGTAATTAGGGTCAAGGTCACGCCGAAAGTTAAAATTTTTTGCACTTTAAGCAAAAGTGTAGGCCTAATGATATTTTTCTATTCTCTCGTGATCTTACCCTAAACCCCTACTTGTGACACACAACACTACTGGGAGGTCATTGAACTTTTGTTTATGAAGTCTCATAGTTTTATTTATATAACCATGTTAAAATTTTAATGGAAAACATTACATTTAGTCTTATTATAAATTGATAATCTGCATGTTTGTATGGATGTATGTCCTTTGGTTAAAATTGATTATCATCATCCTCCTCTGGATATATCTTTAGGAGTACATCTGGGATAAACGATCTTAGCTTTTTTAAACCCCCACTGCCCGTCACTATGGACCAGTAGGCCTATGCGGTGATCTAAAGACAGCAAGGTACGGTCAAGGCATTACGTCACATAGGCTAGCTAGAGGTGACCGCTTATGTTTGTGAGTGTACTGTCGACACCCGGGATCAAACCGGGGACAGCTGGCTTGTGAGGCCAGAGGTCTAACACTGAGCTACCGCTCCTGCCAGCACTCAAGGTTGTTAAGAAAGCTGATTTTCTGCACATGTATAACCGTTTTTAAATTTTGTCTTGGTTAAATCGTTTTACTATTAGGAATGTGAATGAGGCTGTAGATTATTTTTATTCTAATAATAACAATGTTCTTGAAATGTCTGTACATAAGTAAAAAAAGGTCAGGTGGTTTAATATTTTTAATAAAAAATAAGATTGCGAAAGTACACGATTAGAGCCAAATTGCCGGTCCTAGCTCAGTTCAATGACCTCTGAGGAATGTGTGACGTCAACGACGACGTCATCAACTATGACTTCACACCCATGATGTCATGATGAAAAAAATTATGACGTCACTGACGTTATTTGGGTCAATGTCACGAAGGTATGCAAACAATATTGTGTTGCACTACGACTCCTCACATTTTGCTCCGGACCGGAATGTTGATTCCGGCGAACTTGAGATCTCCGACGAAAATTCCATGAGGAACCACAAAAGTTCAAAAAATATTTTTATTTCCTAGTGAACCGACTATAATAATAACACATGTGACGCACAACACAAGTAAGAGGTCAAAATTCTAAATTGCCTTGACCAGAACTCGTATTAAAATAAAAATTTTCTCTTACCCCCCAAGAAACCTGAAGTTTAACTGGTTAATCCTATAAGTGGGCAAGGTACGAAGCGTACAGTACAACGGGTGGACCGAGACTGACTCAGCCACACCTTGTATTATAGGTACTCGACTGTATGGTGGAGGTAAGGGGTCCGTGACAAGAAAAAATTTATTTTTCCACCATGCAATTATATTTGTCCTCATTTTGACCTTGAGCACTTATATTATCCCCGGCAAACTTAGAGTGGAAAATATTTGTTGTATAAAAATAATAATTTTGTTCTTTCCAATGGTGACCGAAATAATTTAATATATATTAAATATTTAATATATATTATGCATAAGTATATTAAATAATTTCATACTTATTCCGCAATCGCAAACACATGCGGTCACGGGATGGATTTTTTTAACTTCCTCGGATTGGCCTTGACCTGGTTTCTTTTTCCCCCTAATCCATCGCTGTCGAATTTAATGTATGCTAATTTTATGCAACCACCCCGTCGGGGACGTTTCTTGGGGTCGGGCGGCCCCTCCCTAACAGCATGTCAAAATTTGACGAAGCCAGAGTTCTTAATCTCTAACCACAAGTACTTTAGCCAAATTGAGACATTGTGAATAGTGACCGGTTAAAGTGATTGATCACTTTCACCAACGAACTAGGTTATTAGTATAGTGACCGATTAATTACTTTAAAAATGATATTTAAACTAACATATACCAAAGTTATTATGTAATCCTTTGCTTTTCACAGCTGAGCAAGAGCCCAAGTTACTCTCTGGACTACAATTAATTTGAGTACCCTGTGCCGTAGCGTATAAAATGTAATTTCTATGTCACTAATATTTGATTAAAATGCAATATGTTCCCTGATTGACAGATAGGATTAGTGGATATCCTGCGTGCAGTAGGCCTGGAGCCTGATGGAATCGTTGGACACTCTGTGGGAGAGCTCGGTTGTGCCTATGCAGACGGTTGCTTCACCGCGGAGGAAATGGTCTTGGCTGCCTACGCTCGAGGCAAAGCTAGTCTCGATGTCCAAGTCATCCAAGGAATGATGGCTGCCATTGGTGATTTCATAATTTTTTCTCATATACATTTACATAACACGTAAGATTCCAACTTTTGATACTTCTTTCGTCAGCTAAGTATTTTTTATTATTTTTTTTTAATTGTTTATGCTAATCAGCATTTGTGATTTTTCTCCCATTTCTGCTGAGTCCTTTCAATTAGTGTAGGGCTAGTTTACGAATTATTATTATTACATTTAGTAATAATAATATATACAAGAACTTTTATATTAAACTATATATATATATTATATTCTCTTAACCCAACTTGGCAGGTAGATTTTTTGTAAAACAGCATGAGGGTAATTGAACATTTATTATTCATTTCTATTGTTAGATGTCAGTGGTAGGATGAGTACTGAATGATTTTATAAGAAATATTTTACATGAAGCTAGAAGTTAAAACATTAAGCGTAGCTATATATTTTAACTGTAATTTAAGAGAAGATAATTTTTACATATTTGATTATATTTCTCCAGGATTGGGCTACAAGGAGATGTGCGCCCGAGTCCCCCCTACTGTGGACATCGCATGCCACAATGCCGCCGAAAGTTGCACTCTCTCCGGACCCACGGATGACATCATCAGCTATGTGAAGGAACTCAAGGACCAAGGGGTGTTTGCCAAAGCAGTCAGTGCTGGCAACATCGCCTACCATTCTCGCTACATCAAACCCATAGCTCCCAAACTCCTACAATACTTGTTAGAGGTAGCATAGCTTTATATATATTTATGTTAGGGAGAATGCGGAGGAAAGAAATAATAACATTTAACAACGATGAGAACGTTTAATATTAAGAAATAATACAAAGTTTATCACATTTCTGTCATGCTCTCTAGCATACTAAGCTTATAAAGTAATACAATTTTAATAATAGGGACAGGGGAATTAACATTCTAAATTGTTTAGTACAACCGTTGCATCTTAGTTGCTATAATACAATTGAAAGAATCAGAATAGCTAGGTAGTAGTGACATCATGATTATTAATATTTTGTCCTGTATATGAATACAATCAAATGTAATGGCGATTGTTTAAATATTGTATTTATATACAGTATATTCGGAAGATCAATATATTCAGTATATTATTCTGAGATCGAATTTTGCAGTTACAAGATATTTCATCTTATGGGCAAATCCAATTGATATTTAAATATCCATATTTGGTATGATTAAATGGTTTTTAAGTCAATAGTAGAGGCTCTCCTTAATGTATGGTGTTTTTCATTTTTATATACATTGAAAAGATTATTGATTTATATTCATTTTTTGTTTCCAAATCAAACCATGCCTAGATTTATGAATCGTAATACATAATTTCTGACTTCATATTTTACTAATACATTTTACAGTATTAACTAATATAGTGTGATAGCCTAGAGGCAATTTAGTATGACGTTTAGAGATTCATATAATGATATTTTGTAAGGTGATCAAAGAGCCCAAACGCCGGTCAGCCAAGTGGATCAGCAGCTCAGTTCCAGAAGCTGATTGGGCCTCTCCTGAAGCTCAGCTCTCGTCGCTGAATACCACACCAATAACCTTCTCAGGTTTGTTGACAGGAGTTTATTCTCAAAAGTTTTCTAACTCTCATAAAATACTATGCAGTACCTATTTTATTATTTATTACATTTCCTTACACTTTAAAGTCGAAGACATTATTAATATTATAATAAATATTATAATAAATACTCGCCTACGGCTCGATGGAGGCTCCCCATGCGCCCTTTGGGGGTTCCCCTAAATTTTTAATTGCTAAAATATATTCAAGTATAATATATTAGGCCGGTCCCCCCGAAGACACAGAAAATCAAAAGTTGTCAATTGTGATATAAATTTTAAATATTGTAGTTATGTTTAAAGTAGGCAAATTTATAATTGAGGTAATTGGATGGTTGTAATTATGGTTGGGTAAGGAGGAGTGGTTGTAAAGTATGTTCATTATAAGTGATGTAATAGGATATAAAATTAAAATGTATTTGTACATTTTATAAAAATGTACAAATAAGAAGATTGTGCGGTTATGCCCCAAAAATCGTGCATTTTACCAAATGTAAATTTTCTATTGTAATTTTTGTGACCCTGAATTGTAATACATTACTAATGAAATAAAATTACCTTGTACAATCACTGGTTGTCAAAAAACGACATGTTTCGTTCCTTAGAACTTCATCAGGTCATAGTAGCAACTACCACATAATCCAATGTATTATTACATTGTGGTTTGTCAAATGATTCAATAAAAAGTTGTCCCAGTCAATAAAACTACAAGTTCTCATAGTGATAAAATTAATAAAAACTGAATAAAACTGATTGAAATTGCATTTGGGCTGGCCAGCCTCTCAATCTATCACAAACTCGATAATACTGATTCATTGAAGGTGTTATCTTCTTCTTATTTTTTTCTCTCCTAATGCCATCTATGTTGATGTTATTCTTACTTGCACTTTAAACTTCTTTGCATTTTTGTTTATCTATGTATGTATCAAAAATAATATTTGATTAAAAAGAAGTTTGATCATTGAGGATGTTGTTGGAATCGGTATTTTTGCTTTGTATATAGAGAATTCTTCTATTACATCAAGATTAATGATTTTTGGTAAAACCTAAATTATTACCATGTTCTTTTCGATTGATGTATAGCTTTGGGCTTCTAATAATAAATGTTCTGCGTTTGAGGATTGTTGATGGTGAAGTCTCTTAGGTATGTGTTCCTTGAATCTTTGTTTGAAGCATCTTCCAGTTTGACCAATGTAATATTTTAATTTTGGACAAAGCCTGATTTTGTAAATTGTTTTGTAGATGCCTGATTTATCATAGTTGTTTGTTGTGGCTCGTTTGCTATGAAAAAACTTTTGTAAAGTGTTGTTGACCGGTTGAGCAACTGTTGTGTTATTTCAGTTGAAGATTTTGGTGACAGCATTGATTATTATTCCCATAATACTGTATTTGTATATATTTTTATCAGGCTTTTTGTTTTTGTTTTGATTTTGTTTTTGCTTTTTTCCTAGGGAGTCTATCATTTGTGGTCTGTATCCGTTTACTCTTGCAATATGCTTAATAATTTAGTACTCCTTGTTTTATGATTCTGGGCTCAAGGGATATGTTAGTAATCTATGGACCATGGAGTTATAAGCTGCGATTTTGTGTGACCAAGGATGATTAGATGTCTTATAAGTTGTGTTGTCTGTGGTTGTTGATTTTCTATATATTTCAAGATCAAACTGGCCGTTGGACTTCTTTAATGTGACATCTAAAACGTTAATTGCTTGATTCTCCTCTGTTTCTAATGTGAAGCTTAGTTTGCTATGGATGTTGTTGAGCTGGGATAGTACTGATTGAGCTTGTCTTTTATTCCCATCTGTAACAGCAAAAATTCCATCAACATAACGGTGATATGTTGATAATTTTGCAGGTGTTCCGTTGTTGGCATTTAGTATGTTTGTTTTCCATATAGTTGAGAAAGATGTCAGCGATGAGGCCTGACAAAGGGTTGCCTATGGCTAAACCATCATTCTGGATGTAAAACTTATTGTCAAAGTCAAATTCTCAAATTACTCAAAGTAATTCTGTATAAAAAAAACAGTCACAAGAGTTCCATGATTTCATCAATGTCTTTTATGTTCAATTTGTTTTGTTGCTTCAAGTTATTACTTATGGTGCTGATGGTCTCTTCTATCGGTATGTTGGTATATAAGTTCTGAACACCGAAGGAGACCATGATCTGAGAATCCCTTATGTTCATTTTTATTTTGTCAATGAGATCTGATGTATTTCTCAGGCTTCGATTATGTTCTAGCTTTATTTCTTCAGAAATTATACTATGTAAATTTGGATAAATTATATGCTGGTGTGTTGATGAAATGAACTAGAGGTCTGATTGGTTCATTTCATTTGTGTAGTTTTGGTAATCCTCTTAGTTTCGGAGCTGTAGGTTTTACTGTGTTGGTATGAAATTTCTGATTTTTATTTTAAAATGATGATTCGTTAATGCCACTTCTAATAGCTTTGTTGTACTTGTCCGTACAACTGGGAATTTCAGTGATGTTGTTTTGACCTGATCCTTGCATAAAGAAGAGATTTTTATCATTGATACAACTAAAAGCTATTTAACTCATCGAATGATTGGTAGTATAAAACAATAGCCAAAGCGTTGACATTTCTAGTGCAATGAAATCATTAACACATCTTATAAATATTTAGTTTGGCCTTGGCCAATAAATGCCGCAAAACATATTGATAAATATTTGACATGTTTTCCAAGGAGTCTGCAGTGGCCTGCTCTGTTAGAATTACTTTACAGTACAGTAAATTCAACTTTTGTAAGAAAACAAGGACAAGCTGCATATATAGTACCTTGCATTTTTGTTCTAACACTAAGAAATATTTTATTGTTGAATTACCATTATGTTTGATGATTTTAAATGAAAATCTGATTTGAAGATCTGTTATTTGTAAATAATAATATAATTGATGTTATGTGTTTTAGGAAAATCACTTAACAATCTATTTAATTTTTCAACATTCTATTATATTATTTAAAGTTTACTAAACTCATTAAAACATATAATTTTTCAAACCCATCGTAGGTCTAAAATGTATATAATTGTCTTTTGTTAATAGGTCTCTAATATCAAAATTAGTTATTAAGTAATTAGTGAATCGTATACACACTATTCATACATATTTCATTACACATTCAAAATGTTATAATTCTCCTAATTTTGTAAGTAGCTAATTTCAAATAATGCACTAGTTTCTCTTATTGTCTTTACAATAGGCAATCAACTAATCTACCATGCCAGTGAATTATTACATCAAAATTAGATTTATTAAATTTTACATTTTGTAAATAAAATCTCATGTATTTTACAGCCCTGTGTTATTTGAAGAGGCTTGTGTTCACATCCCAGACAACGCCATTGTTATCGAGATCGCTCCTCATGGCCTGCTGCAAGCTATCCTTCACAGATCACTCAATAAAGGATGTGTCAACGTCCCTCTGACCAACAGACAGTCAGGCGATAGTGTTCAGTTCCTCCTCAATGCTCTAGGAAGGTAATATTTCATAAATCAAAAATATATTTATTGACAAAAAATATTTCACGCAAGTTTTACAGTCTTTGTACTTAAGCCTAATACAAACACATTACATATAAATTACAATGACACCTAGTACCTATAGAATCAAACTTTAAATGAGTAATTTTAAAAAACTTACACTAAACATAAAATGGAATCATCAGCCTATAAAGCTGCATTGAGGTACTTTCATTACTTATTTTAAGAGAAATATCAAAGAATTGCAAAGGACAGGTGTTCAACATAGTAGTCTAATATAAACATTTTATGTACAGTAATAATAAAACAAAATCATAATTGAATTTTAATTTTTTTTAATACCTTAATTTGGCCAAAACTCCTTAACTCCTTAAAAAAAGAAAAGTGTTCGAATCTACTGAGTTTAAAAATTTTACTCACTGTAGTTTTTTAACAATTACTATAAGATTAACGGTGCTGGCATAAGTGCCACCCCAGCAACCTATACATACTACGGTTTGCTATTTACGATCACAAAATAAATAGTTCGCAGTTTGCAGAGCCATATTTGAAAATCCCATGCTTTAGGATAACTTGTGTTACATAAGAAGCGTCTCCATAAGCGTTACAAGACAACACTTCTTGATCGCCATTATGAGACTTTCCGGAATGCAAGATACAATTTCAAGATCCTAGCAAGCTAATGCTATGCTCAGTATATCAACTGGATAGAGGGCTGCATTCAAAAGAATGTTAAAACATTTTGGTCTCATGTGAATAATTCCAGGTCATCTCACGTCATCCCTCAAACAATGAGACACAATGGAGTAGTGGCAACTGATGGACCCGGAAAGTGTGAACAATTCTTCTCCTTAATGTTCAGCGACAATGATGTTCCTTATAGAACTTTTGACTTTGGTTCTAATCAATCTCTCTCATCTTGTGTCATCTCGGCTGTGGATATCCAATCAAAACCTGAGGGTTTTCTTAACATTCTTAACATTTTCTTAAAATTGGATCCAGGAGTGATATTCTGTGCGCCCGTACTTACACCGATCCCATCCACCTTCTTCAAGAAATTATTAGATGTTGGTGTTTTCCCTTCATCAATGAAACCTAGTTATGTTGTACAGATCCACAAAGCTGGCCAGAAGGAAGAAGCTAAAAACTGCAGGCCCATAGCTGTCCAGCCCGCTTTGGCGAAAATATACGAAAAGGTCATCCTGGACAAGTTGTACTTTCACTTCAAGAGTATTATTACACCTCATCAACATAGATTCCTTCGTGGCCGCTCAACATCCACTAATCTACTCTGCTTCCAGAACCTAGTGATGTCCGCCTTTGCACAATTCAGACAGATAGATTGTGTCTATCTCGATCTATCAAAGGCATTTTACAAAATTATCCATAAGCTTCAAGAATGCGGTGTTGGAGGTCCAATGTTACGATTGCTTACTAGCTAACGGCCGTAGTTTCATCGTTAAATTCGATGGGGCTACATCATCTCCTGTGGAGTGGTATCGGGGGTGCCTCAGGGCGCACACCTCGGCCCACTAGTGTTTAACATCTACTTGAACGACATAACTGCCACTATGAATTTAATGTTTGCCGATGACATAAAGTTCTTTAACATATTAGACGTACATCATGGTTATGATGATCTTCAGGAATATCTTGACAATATTGCGTCTTGGAGCTCTCTCAACGCTATGGAGTTAAACATCTCAAAATGTGTTGTTCTAGCCTTCACTCGTTGCAGGAACCAAGTGCTGCATAGTTACTCAATTGAAGGATCTTTATTTAAGATAGTGAATAGAGTGCGTGATCATGGGACCATTATTACCCCTAGCTTCAGTCCTCATGAACATCTCTTACCTATAACAAAGCTAGTTCCATTTTGGGCTTTAGGACCAGAGCTTTATGTGACTTCAAATCTTCAAGGACCCTCGTTTCACAATATAAAACTTTGATTTGTCTTACTCCCGAATATGGATCCTATAATCTGGTCTCTTTAAGCTTTGGGCCTTATAGAAATGGTATCCAGAACTAAATGGAGACTTTGCAGACTTGTTGGCCTTAAACTTGAATATACCTATCTTGACACTCCTGTCAGCCAAGTAGAGAAGCTTTTTGGCCTTCAATCGTTGGCCCTGAGGAGAAAAGTAATGTCATGAATTGCTGGCAACCATCGACATTACGATCCCCAGAGACGCTCGATCGCATGCTGCTTTCAGTACTCTCCTGCTTCCTACCTCTACAATCTAGACATCAACAGACTTCTTCATGAGACAAGCCACTGTGCACCCCATGTTGATTTCTTCGGAGGCTCCGTTCGCAGTTTCAATACTAGCATTTGCAGTTTCTTGGAGAGTTAACAAACCTGTGATTTAATTATTGTAATAAGACACTTGTCTGAAGCATATTGTCCAGTTTGCAGAATTGTAAAGTTTTTATCTGTCATGTTGTTATTGTTATTGTTGTTGTTGCTAAATTATTATTAATATGTTATCAATTTTTTATCAAACAAGTATTTATCAAGTACCAGGTTACTGTTATTGTTGTCCTTTATTTGTTATAAATAGCTATACTTATAACTTATTAGCATTGTTATCTTTGTTGTTGTAGCTCTATATTTGTTTGTTACCAGGCTTTAGATTCACCTTAAGCATGTAAATTTGTAACAATTAGGTATTCAATTAATATGTTACTAATATATGCTGCATCACCGGTATCTGGATTGGTAAAAATTGTTTAATAGTGAATCCGTTGGGAATAAATAAATAAATATTTAAATATTTCTTTATTGATTTCACGTGAGTTTCCAAAGAACAGTTTTTATCTACAATTAAACCTAAATATTTAATAGTTTCAACTTCTTCAATCAAAATTCAATCATTGCATATTCCAATTGCTACATTATTTAAAGAATGTACTGACAAAAGCAGTCCATTATGAAGTTGCTTTTCTTTGAAAGAAAAGCTGGTGTATTTAGTTTTTGAGCTAATAGCCAATTTGTTACGGTATACCACATTTTTAGTTTATTAAGGCATTTTGTAATTTGTTTTTATTCTGGCGTTTATAGCACAAGGAAGTATCATCATGGAGTATTTATTTAGCCCTTGTAAAAATTACTGACCGAGAATTAAGACAAATTTCTCTAAAATATTCACATTTATTCTTTATCTATTTTAATAATATCTAAGGACAAAAATAAGTTAACTTCCACTTCATAAATATATTTAAAAAATCTACTTTTCAAAACCAAAATTGATCTTATCGATTAGTTCCTTATCAAAGGTTTAAAGGAAAATCTGATGATTTCTTTTATTATACCTAATTTAGTTGTACAATCAATATAATTAAGTTGGATCAAATATTTCAAAGTAATTACTCAATATAAAGTAATAACTGGCTGAGTAGCTGAGTGGTTACTGTGCTAGCATTTGAATCCAAAGGTTGCCGGTTTAATCAAGAGGAAAAATATAGTGGCTTTTTAGAGGTTCGGTACTGGACTCAGTTGCCATTTGTCATCGGGCTATTAACTATTGTTGCTATCAACAACGTTAGATAGTTACGAGACCGGGGTTTGGACCGTTCCCTTTTAAAAAAAATAAAAAAATGCCTCAGGTGGAGAAAGACATAAATAGACACAAAATAAAGATGATTGTCACATTATAATTTGGGTAATTGTAATATTTCTCTCATTAAATAATGATTCTTCTGGTAAACTGATAAAACATGATTTCAAGGTGTTCACTTTGGTTTTTGTAGTATATACCTCAACAACGTCAGTTTGGACATCAATGCGATTTACCCACCGATCGAGTACCCCGTCAGTCGTGGAACTCCTTACATTTCCCCCCTCGTCACGTGGGATCACAACGAACGTTGGTGCAAAGAATTTCGGAGCCTTGTTGAACTTGTAAGTAGCCAGAATATTTTTCTCTAATTATTCATATTAAATAACAATAGCCTAATTGCACTGTAAGAAAGCCGAGCAATTTTTGGAGAAAAATAAAATTTATAGAAATTCCCTGAGGACGCAGGTCTGCTGCAATGAAGGTATTGATCTATAGCCCAATCTTTAAAAAACGAGACTTTAGCAACTTTGTTGCCTTTTTGTTTTACATTGTAGCATTTATCAACAACGTAACTGATATAAATAGAGATTATGATGGATTGAAAAAAACTTCTTGATCCATTTATACCATCGCTATAAATGCATACAGCATTGTCTACATACACTAACGTGAATAGACTTCTAATAGCATAGGCGTGTTTGACACCAACTTAAAGTGAATATGCGATTTTGTGCGGCAAACATGAAGTTCAAGTGACGTAAGATAGGTAAACCAAAAGTACCACTCTTCTTAACCTAGGATGAAACATTTTATAACTGAGTCTATATACAATTTGTAAATGTATTGGATGAGAAATCTATTCACGTTAGTGTATATAGTCTATGGTAATACATAGTTCGCCTTGCTGTACACAAAAATTGAATTTTTACAGTTTCATTTGGTCCAAGCTTAGGCCCAAATTACAACTGACTCAATACAAAATCTTAAGAGAACCAAAATTAATGACATCTACAACCGCCAAAACCCCCTAAGCGACCTCTCTCAATACAGTTAAAATAGCACTGACAGGGATGGGATGAAGTAATCGCTTCTACCTCACCCGTCAGCAGCTAAAGCATTATCTCCCCCAGCCTGTGCAGTGTTCACAGGCCCACATAGACAATCGTGCTACCGCTACGGTTGTCTCATTTGTGACTAGCTGATATATTACTCCTTCCTTACGCTATTTTAAATTTTGTTACTTTGTTTAGTTATTTTCTTAACATATTCGCGCTTAACGGTATATGGGTAAATCTCCTCGGAGGGATGCTAATATTTTGTATCTCACAAAAGAAAAGGATTTTTAGAAAAAGAAAATATCGATCTCAAACTGTGATATGAATAGATCAAAGTATTTCAAAGCGAGAAATACCTTGAACAGTGCCTTAAGGAGAGCTAAGCAAAATATTTTCAGAAAGAACTTGAAGGATGCACTGACTCGGACTTAGATGTGGTTTGGTCTATCAGTCATGGCTTACATTTGAACAAGAGTAAATGCACTTTTGTGACATTTCCTGCCAGTAAAGTATTCCAATTACTGCCTTGTCTGGAGTGTCCCTTAGTGGCATTCCATTGAGTGAGAGCACTGAATTCAGGCTTCTCGGTGTACAGTTTGATAATCCGCTCTCTTTCTCTCAAAACGTCAGAGTGGCATGTCAAAGGGCTATTTCCGTTTACGCATGCTTTACAGATATCATCACGTGTTCCCCACACCTTCAAAGGCTTCACCTCGTGCAAACTTTTTTACTCTCTGTATTTGAGTGTTGTCTTTCTGGATACGGAATTTTGTCGTCAGGAGACATGAACACATTGCAGAGGGTCCAGAATATATGTGTAGGCCTAAGATTTATTTCCAGATTGAGGAAATTTCTCCACATTTCATGTGCGAAAGGAAGTCTTCCATTGCCAATGGCCGAGTCATGCTTTCCCCGTTCCTCCTGTCTCATCCAGAAAGTCCTTACAGATAGGAGGCCCGAAAACCTCAGAAAAAGGTTAAAAATCTACTCTGAGATGCACTCCCGCTGCACAAGGCAGGACACTTTGTTGGAGATGCCTCAGGTACACTGTGAAGGAGATCGAAAGGGGTTTTTGTACTTTTGTACGCCCCTAAATTTATGAATTTTTGTCATCCAGGCTTGGGACTGACCTTGGCAGCAGGAGCAACAAAAAGATTAAGAAAGCACTGCTGGATATGTACATAGATACCAACCTGGATAACTAATTACGGCTTGAAAATATTAAGTCGGTCATACTGTACAGTTATGTTTAACACTGATTTGTGGTAGTTTAAGTTTGATAATTGTTGTTTGACTTGAGTTGTTTTGAAAAATATGTTTGTAATATGAAAAACACTCAAAATAAAAGACGATTTTATTTATTAATTATTTATTACTAAAAAGAATGTATTGACAGGAGCAGACTATTAAAATTTTACAGTGTTTTATTTATATATTTTTGTATATATTATTATTAATCTTTGGGGGGTGATTGATCACCCTGATCACCTCCCTTATTTATTCCACTGATGCCTACACTAAAAAAGATTTCATTTCACTTGTTAGTCGTCCCAGCACTCCATTGAAGCGGAAGTTAAGGTAGACGAATCTGCTGAAGACTATGATCTATGGAGTGAACATAAAGTACAAGACCAGATAGTTCTATCACCTGCCCAGGTTTTGGTGAGTAGCATGAGTATTTATATATATATATATATATATATATATATATATATATATATATATATATATATATATATATATATATGTATACATCCACATATACATATATTTGTTTTATGTATATATCCACAAGAGTGCTATTATCTGGAATTGTTTATTAATTCTAAACACTACGATTTAAAATACGCAAATATTGCATTTAAAACACCTGATTTTAACTTTTAACAGCCGTAACAAATATATTAACAGAAGAACATTTTTACTTTGAATAAGTAGAATGTATGTTTGATTAATGTTAAACAACATTTTGTCTCGTCCTTAGGTGTATGTCTGGAAATTATTTTTAAATGATGGTGCAAAAGAGTTTGAAAAGGAAGCCATCCATATTGAAGATATGACCTTGAGCAATCAAGTTGTATTCCAACGTACTTGTAAGTATGACTTTCTTGTTACAGTAGTAAGTTAAAATAATCATAGAAGTCAATCTGTAAACAAAAGTAGCTATCCAGAGCTTATTAATTTTATTTTTTTTTTATTCAAATGAAATGAAAGCAAGTTTATTTATAAAATATAAACACAATTCACAAAATTTTTACATAATGAGCAATACATAATGAACAATGCTCTGCCATGTGAACACAAAAGAAAGCACTCCCAAAAGAGGACACTCCTCTCAAGGCTGGAAACAAAAGCTCTCCCAAAAGAGAAAAACACAAACAGAGAAAATGACTCAAACGTCTAAACCTGGGACCCCAAGGGATCTCCAAACAAGAGGGACTACTCAGTCCAGTCAACCTGTGCCGTAGAACACCAGTTTAAGGAAAAAAAATAGTGTAAAGCTAATATTTTCCCCATCGACTACTATCATTTAGAGAAGTGTTTATCCAAAAGTCCCCGCCCCCACCCCCCTTGCTTCCCCCCCTGTGCCCCCCTAAACATGAAAAGTGTAAGGGTTTCATAAATCACTTCTATCTTAATTACTAAGCATTTTATCGGATTATTTTTGTTATAACATTGTCTATAATTAATATCCCGTTAACTTTCGTCGTAACTTTCACGGTTTGTTCGTAATTCGTATGAAAAAGTGAATTCGGCTAGTAATTTTACTTTTTGTCCCAGAACTATCCACACCGACCTTTTATGAAAAAATGTTTCCTACAAAAGTTATAGCTCTTATAATTACCTTTAAAATGACATATAATAGTAGTTGCATTGTTGGATATCAAGCGCGGTTTAGCCGGTGTAATGCGCTGATGTGTACGCTGTCACGGCGGGTTCGGTCGAGGTGGGGCCAGCCGGCGCGGCGGCGTTGCAATGACAATGTTGAGGTATAGTGAGAGTGTTTTTTTTCATCTGTAAGGTACACTATTGCTTATTTTACAAAATCCAATCAAGTCTTAGTGAAACCTAAATTACTCACTTATTTACATGTGTCAAATCATAATGAGTCCTTGTATAAAGCTAGAAAACGCACTTTAAATAGTTTGGGTTTTGAAAAAATGCTTTTTATAGTTTTAAAAATGTTATTTTACAATAAAATAATAGCGGTATCTTTATTTGAAGTGAAAAAATATATTCATATTATTCTCATTAAGATATAAATTTATATTGACCATTTCTGAGATTTTAACGTCCCTGACAATTTCTTAATTTTCCTTGACTTCAAAGTTACATTGCTGCATGATCCGCCACTGCTCCCGCACATTTCTGTGCAATCAAGCGATGCTTTAAAGCAGCTACAATAATTTCTGGTCATTTCGCAGTTGCAGGAAACTAAGTTTATAACTTCTAAAGTGCCGGTGTTTTTTTCAATATTTTTGTATGCACTGGATACAGCATATATTGTCAGGTAATATCCACCCCCAATATGTAGCGCTGATTTCCTTATCTCTGATTAATTTTGTAATTTAATATTATAAGTGTAGTATACTAACATTAAGCCAAAATATAGCTGGATAGTGAAAAAAATGTGTACAGCCAATTTTGCTGAAATGTGCTCTATGTCATCCCTTGACCTCTCTCAGAAAAGTCCCCTGAAATTTAAAGAGGGCAACATGCCTAAAAATGATGGGATGGCCCACGTGGAGTCAGAAATAAATCCTTCGTCGACCAATAGTCTTATACATATCAAATTAAAGCTCTTAAGTCGGAGAATTTTATCCCGCAAACACCGCATCTTAAAAGGTTGCCTTAGTCAAAAATGGCAGCCTGTCAAACTTTGAATGAAAATCAAATTTTAACCTAAAAACTTAAAAATGTAATAATGTTCGAAAAACTTGACCTTTTGATGTGCTGCTTGTGGCAAACGTTTGCTTTTACAATTACCATTGAAAATGCTGATAGCTCGACTTAAAAATGCCTATCATACTACCCTTGAACCACCCTCTAACATGGTCGTCCCAAAGAGGAAGTTTTGAAACAATTTTGTTAGTCCATAGCCATGTTATACATAATTTTAAAGGTCTTAGTAAGGATAAAACATAGCCGAAAACCAGACCTCAAAAGGTCAAATATGTCGAAAGTTGTTGCATTTCAAAATTTTGATATCATTTTATCCTAAATTTTGAACGTCTGCCATTTTTCTCCCGAACGTTTTATTGAGGTCGGGTTTACGGCATTGTAATATACATTATAAGGTCTTTATTTTGATATTTATAAACTTTCTGGAATGTATTTAAATTTAGTATGCTTAATATCAAATTTTATTGTAACTCCTTATGGGCCAGCCCCTCGTTTTTAGGCATGATCCCCATATGGGATTTCAGGGGACTTTTCGGAGGAAGGTCAGGGGATACCATAGAACACATTTCAAAAGAAATTGGCTGACAACAAATTATTTCACTTTTCCCGACTAATTTTACTACACTATATGTTCGATAAGCGTGTTGTTTAGCAGGACCAGATGTTGGAGGGAGGGATACCACATATGTTAAATTTGGATTTCAATGACATTTTTGCAACAGCTTTAAGATACATTGAATATATACTGTCATTCAGACTTACAGACCTTGTGCATCCATATAGTTTCAAGATAAAAGATTATCCTAAGAACTGTTTGAGAATATTTTTGTCTGCATGCTCATAGTATGACGTTGAACATCCCAGAGAGTAACAAATGTCTATTAAATGTTTAGAGCCTTACGTCTTGATATAAGTTTAATCCAAAAGCAGACTGGACAGGTGATTGAAAAGAGCTAGGCCTACATAGTTTTAATATTATGTGGTTTATAGTAATCCTCTTTAGTTTTTCATCCCATACTTTATTCTGAGGTTTGCCTTCTCCTCTATGTTAGATCGTTTAAAACAAATCTAGTAGTTCTGGAACAACATCTTTCCCGCCTGACCTTATATCTTCAACACTGGGATATCATTAACTTAGTTTTGAATTTATTTTCAAAGCTGCTGCTGTAGAAACGATTCTCCCAAAGTCTGATTTAAATTAGAACATTCTTGGATAGCAAGGGAGGGGGTAATTGTAGCGTCCTGGGGGCGCTACCCAGGACTGTTCTAATTTAAATCGGACTTTAATTTCATCATCTTTGTTGCTTTTCTTTTGAGAGTACCAAGTTTTACACACAACTTTGTCCGCCGTATCTTTTAAACAACCAAACGGATGATTTACTATTTTTCATGTTTGTAATATAAAGTCTTTCACCAAAGTGACAATGTAATAGTGATAACGTTTTGAAGTATTTAATTTCATTTATATGGTCTCTGTCCGACACACTTTTCATCAATTGCAAAAAGTCAGAAGTAGGGCCTATTATATCATCGAACCTACCACCAGATTCAAAAATAGATCGGAGATAAGGAACTCAGCGCTACAGACTGGGGGTGGATTTTAACTAACAATATGCTGTACCCAGTGCACTCAAAAAAAGAAAAGAAAAAAAACACCGGCACCTGAGAAGTCAACATCAACTTATTTCTTAATGAGAAAAATCCGAATATATTTTTTACTTCAAATTAAGATACCGAAATTATTTTATTGTAAAATAATATTTTAAAAACTTTGTAAAGTATTTGTTCAAAAGGTAAATCCTAATTCTAGTTAGTTAGTAGCTAGTGAAGAACCAAAACTATTTAAAGTGCGTTTTCTAGCTTTATACGATGACTTATTATTATTCGACCCATGTAAATAAGTGAGGAATTTAGGTTTCACTGAGACTTGATTGGATTTTGTAAAAAAGCAATAGTGTAAATTACAGATGAAAAAAACTCTCACTAACTCTCACTATACCTCATAGCGTTGTCATTGCAACGCCACGCCGGCTGGCCCCACCTCGACCGAACCCGCCGTGACAGCGTACACATCAGCGCATTACACCGGCTAAACCGCGCTGGATATCCAACAATGTAACTACTATTATATATCATTTTAAAGGTAATTATAGGAGCTATAACTTTTGTGGGGAACATTATTTCATAAAAGGTCGGCGTGAAAAGTTCTGGGACATAAAGTAAAATTACTAGCCAAAAAATATACAAATTTTTACTTTTCATACGAATTACGAACAAACTGTGAAAGTTACGACGAAAGTTAACTTGACATTAATTATAGACAATGTTATAACAAAAATAATTAAAGAAATTTCAATCCGATAAGTTGCTTAGTAATTGAGATAGAAGCGATTTACGAAACCCTTACACTTTTCATGTTTAGGGGGGCACAGGGGGGGAAGCAAGGGGGTAGGGGCGGGGACTTTTGGATAAACACTTCTCTAAATGATAGTAGTCGATGGGGAAAATATTAGCTTTATACTATTTTTTTCCCTACAAATACACAGGTTGACTGGACTATCACCTCCGAGGAGAATTATGTTGGCCAGCACTGGAAACATTAAGATGAGGGAAAAAAGCAGAGAACTGGAGAAGAAAGTTGATCAGGCTCCCTGACCCGGCACACTTCCCGCTCAGGCACTTGATTTGGAAGGAACAGTTGTGGTTTTGCAATTGTTTTAGATGAGAAAGATGAGCCCTCCGAAACACGTTTCAAGTCTGTGGGCCTCCCAACTGCACAATCACGGGTGTGAGAAACTTGAGGATACCTGTTCACCTATGACACAACTATAGAACTTTACATATACACCTGGAACGCTCACACAATGCAAAACTCGAATCAAAACCCTCAACCCGTGTACTGAAGGGCAGGCAAAAGCTCAAAATGAGCAGCCAAAGGTTTTGTGCGCCCGCTCACTTACACGCTTCTTTACCGGTCACTCATCCGAATTCATTGAAACACATAAGGTTTTAAAGAAAAAGGGATACTGGTTATAACGATGTAAATATCATAGCCATTATGTTTAACTAAAATATGCTATGATATAAAAACTAATGTCAATATACAACTAGAACATGAAAAAATTAAGGAGCGTAAAAATTGCTTATTTATTGGTTAGAAAAAAACTTCAAGCGACAAAGTTGTAGATAATGATATGAATTGAAATCTTTACACTCATCAATTTTTTATAAAGTGAATGGTTTTCTCGGAAAACAGGTGTAAAGATAAAAGTGACGCGACGCTGTAGATTTCGAATAATCGCGTCTGAGCACGATACCAAAATTACCTTGTAGTCAAATTGTTCTTACATCTGGAATATTTTTATTTCTCCTCATTTCCCTCATAACCTTCATAACGAGTGGACGTTTTATCGGGTTTAATTTTACGATGTGAGTTTTAAATGTTTACTAAGTTTAGTTGTATAGTTATTACATTATGACGGTGTCATGTTCAGCATTCAACTGTACTAATCCTATACTATAATACAAGCACTGTCTGAAGGGATGTGTGTTCCACGACCTCGTAATCTAACGGGTAGAGTTTGCTTAAACTTTGCATTTAAGAGTGTTTTTTCCCAAAAAATAGTTAAGAAACAGCCTCCATCCCAGGAAAAATCGAATTTGGTCTAAATTTAAGTTTAAAAATCGTAACACTGGTCTTTTGGGTTGCTATTTTGGTAACGAAATAACAAAGAAAGGTACACAAAAAAAGGAACATTAAAGGAAGCAGTCTTTTTGAAACAGCTGTTGATTGTGAAAAGGTATAGTTGGTTGTAGGTGGAAATGTAATAGCTTTATTACCATGACACTATAACAAAAGTGAATTAAAACCAACGAACAAGGCTCAGTTAACCTGGTACAGGTAACATAAGATGGAGAGAGAGCGGCGTTTCTTTTCACAAGTAAGTGTTAGAATTTAAATTTACCGTAATTTATTTATTTGTTTTATTAGTTTACTTAACAAACATTTACTTATTAAAAGATAAGAATATAAAAAAGAATTAAAGTTAAAACACCCATGTTAGACCCCGATGTTTTTTTTCAGGTGGTACGTTTTTGTCATAAAACACTAACACACAAAGGAGACAAAACATTTCCCGATTTATTAATGCTGCAACAAACTGTTTCGGTGACAAAATATTTTTAACTCGCCCAATTAATTTGGAAAATGAAAAAAGGCATGAACTGCTGCTTATACAAATGATCTGTTTCAAGTATTTATTACAAAATAAGATGTCACGAATTGGCTTGGAATCGATCATTGAAGGGAAACAAGTTCTCTTTAGGTTTAAGACAAAAGCTTAACAAGCTGGTTTTGTTTAGTCATACATAAGTTTGTTAAGAAGTACGAAGCTTGATGATTTACTCTATTTTTTTGTGTTCTGAGGAACAAGCGTTGAATAAAAGCGCGCGCACTGCCAGAATTAGTCATTTGGTCGTTCTTGCCTGCCCTTTTTCCCCCAGGTTGCGGGTTCCGACATCGGTGTGAGCATTCGAGGTGAATATAAAGAGTTCTATGGACTCAACTTAGCAGCTCTTTTATCGTCAGCTTAACTGACCGGATGAGCCATGCAAAACACCAGATGGCCCCACCTAAAAGGGGTTCAGGAATAACGAATCAGAAATCCGAAATTTTTTATTCATCACAGTGTGTTTAAAATCCCATTGGTTACAGTAAAATGTAGGTACATTACACAAAAAATCAGGTACTAAAAAAAGGCCTAACAAACTAATTAACAACCGTGATATTCAAATAAAATCATTTATTGCCATTGATCAGTTTGTGTACATGAAATAGGCATTGTCACAATTACATCAGTTCTTAAAATAAATCTTATCTAAAAATGGCCATTGCCATAGTAATCCCAACAATGATACCCCACTTTCCTAAAACGTAATGAGCACCTCTGTATCTAAAAATTCCTGGATTGTATAGAATGGATTATCTAAAAGCCAATTTTCTTTTTTTTTTTAATTATTGAGTTTGGATGTATGAGCAGTTATGTGTAGTTTATTAAAGAATTTAATGGGGTTTACCTGATGTGAAGATCCAGTTTTGGTTAATCTGTGATATGTTGTGTCAAGCTGTCCTCTGTATCTGGTAGTATGGTTGTGTGTGTTCTGTCTAATGGGAAATGAATATAGATTAGTTTTAGTGTAGACAAGTATGTGATAGATGTAAAGATTGATCACCGTTAAAATTCTCATATTAATAAAAAGTGGTTTACAATGTCCATTACGCCTTACTCTACAAAGTGTTCGTATGACCTTTTTTTGGATCAACAGTAGTAGAATATCCGGGAAGAGCGGACAGAATGACCTTGAAAATCAGCTGATTTTCCAATCAGCTGATCGGAAAAGCGCGGGAAAAAAATCAGCAGGGTTGCCAACCCCCAGGGTTAGAATTTCCCTGCAAATTCCCTGCAGTGTTACCAACTCATACCATTCTCTATAAAGTATACACTATAAACCATATATTATATGTTATACACTACAATACTCTATGGTAGAGGTGTGGAATAAAAACTATTGTTTTGGGTTAGTAGAATAAAATTGTATTAGACTATATATTTACAATATGTACTAAAAAAACTATATATTACAATATTTACACACTACTATTCCTCCATTTCCCCATCTCCCTGACCTCTTCCTTCTTCTTCTTCCTCCTCCTCTTCCTCTTCTCCCTCCTCTTCCCCTTCCATGTCTTCTTCTTCTTCTCCTCCTGCTGCCACCTCCCCTCCTGCTGCCACCTCTCCTCCTGCTGCCTCTCCTCCCACCACCCCCTCCAGCTCCTCCGGTGGGACAAGGTAGAGCTCGCCGTGGTTCACTGCAACAGAAGAATACTGCATTGTGATTGGTTGGAATAAAAAGGTCCCTGATTGGTGGATAATGGGCGTGCAGCGCTCTGATTGGCTGGCCGGTAATTATACCGCTGACCGCTGCTCGTCCTCGCTCTCTTTGCGTCAGGCTCTCGTAGCGAACGGACGTAATGGAGTCGGTTGTTGAACCTGTTAATGTTCTTAGTGAGGATCAGACTTACATAAAGAAATTCAGATTGTATGGGCTTAGAACGATTTTCAAATTTACTAACCCTCCTCCCGAAACAAATGAAATTGATTGGCTAAGGCAAGGTTTTGCGAGCATAGTAAATGAAGTGAAAACCCAATGCCATGAAAACGATCAACTTGGTTTTACTTTACAGAGTCTAAACTTGAAATCTAAAGACCCGGGGTACGTAGCTTTTCGGCCCTTCAACGAAGTAACTGAAGATGTTTTGTGGGAAATATTTGGAGGAATTATTCAAAGTAATTCGGAATCAATTAAATCGACAGACACTTTTAAAGTAGAATGTACTCGAATTAATCTCCCTGTAGGTAAAGGAAAAGTTAGGCCTGGGCTGTACAACACTTTTGAAGAAGAGTGTAAAGCTAGGAATGGGATTGTTGTTATTAATAATAAAGACAATCTGTGTCTGCCTAGGGCGATAGTAGTTGCGATTGCTAAGGTTACCGGTGACTCAGATTACAATTTAATTAAAAAAGACCGTAGAGGAAGACAAACCGTTAGGGCTCAAGAGCTTATGCGTAGAGCGCGTGTTGAGATATCTAATGGTGGAGCGGGTATCCCAGAACTTGAGAAATTCCAAGATTACTTGAAAGAGTTAAAAATTACAGTTTACAACTATGACCGTAAAGGTCGTGAAGTCTATTTCGAGGGACGAGTTGAAAACCCAAAATTCAAAATTAACTTGCTTTTCCACAATGGCCATTATAATGTAATCAATTCACTAACTGCTGCCTTTGCCTGCACCTATTTCTGTGAAGCATGCCATGTCCCCTATGACCATAAACGTGAACACCGTTGCTCCAATATCTGTTCTGCTTGCCAGACTATCTCGCCCCCCTGTAAGCTGGAACACCAAGGAATAGATTGTCCTGAATGCAACATGACTTATAAAAATCAGGCCTGTTTTATAGCTCACAAAATTGATAAATGTCAGTCAGTAAAGAAATGTCTTGACTGTGGTAAACTAGTAATGATCAATGAAAGGTCCAAGCCCCATCAGTGCGGGGAAACATACTGTAAAGTATGCGAAGAGTTTATGATTAAATGAAAAAATGCAGAAAACAGCTAACTGGCTGACTCACCACTTCCACAGGATAAAGTGGGAAGATGGTGAAATGCCATTCAGTAAGAAACTGATGCGTTCTCTGCTAAAACCCTTTGATGTTATTCATACAAAGGGAAGTGAAAAAGCTCAATTTCTAAGGAACTTCCATAATAATGTAATAGAAATTTATGAAAAACAAAGCACAGTCACAGTAGACTGTATTATACATAAAAATAATAATAAAAAGTGCGCTATAGCTTCTGCTGAGTACCACATCCGGGGTCTATCCCGGGTGAACTCTTATTGAGTTGGCACCCTCGTCTATCAGGCCGGGGTAAGACCAGTGTAAGACCAGGGACAGAGGTTATACAGGTTGGCCTAAAAAACCGTAAAACACTGCGTTTCCCTGTATGTGCTCGGGAAATGCAGAAGCTATTTAAGCGCGGAAAAAATACATAAAAAGTAAAAAATAAAAAGGGAGGTAGCATTTTTGTAATGGAGTGGCTACCACCGTAGGTTGCGATGGTTGGGGCAACCTACCCCAGAGGTTAGGCCTCCGGGGGAAGCTCTGGGTTAACAAAAAGAACGCGCCTACAACAGTACGGCCTGGCATACATGCCTACCGTGGTGTGGAAAACAGTTGAAAACAAAGGGAGTAACGAAAAGTTACTCCCTTCGAACCTACAAAAAATAATTTATATCAAAAATAAGAAATCAGAATAATATTTAATACTAGAAACACAATGGGAACGAAAAGTTCCCATTCAAACCTAAAGAAAATAATTTATATCAAAAATAATAAATCAGAATAATATTTAATACTAGAAACACAATGGGAACGAAAAGTTCCCATTCAAACCTACAGAAAATAATAGGAGTAAAAATAAAATGGAAATACACTCACCCGGGCCAGTTGTGTAATCTGTGCCACAATTGTGGCACAGATATCTGACGCGCCAGTGGCTTTTTACACTACCGCGTAACACGGGGGAGATACATAGATGGTATTTTATTGTTACTGTAGGGACCACCTGTATAGGGTGGCCCCTATAGCAAATTCCCTGAACCCATACGGGGAACAGGGAATGTTCAAAAACGTCAAACTCGACACAAGTGTGCTCCATGACTGAATAACCCAAAAGAGATGGCTAACCCAACCACTCTTCCCCCACCACCACTACTAACCTTATCATAGGAAGTATTCACACCAGCCCGTGGCAAAGTAATAATTGCATCGCGGGCAACTGTAAAATATTTCCCACCGATACTGCATCCACCCGAAAAGTCTTGGGTAGACGCAGTAGTGGTATGTAATTTGTAAAATTGGGGCCACCTGGACTATGTGGCCCTCTGCACACACACTTTGTACAAACAAAGGCAGCAAGACTTCATGAAACACAATAACATCTACACAAGTAGCCATCTTGCCACCGACTGATCACACCCACTTCCGCGCTGATAAAAAAAATTTACACTCACCATTATCGGACAGCTGGTACTGAAGCGTGACCCGAATTTGTATTCCCGGATCCCGCACAAAAAGACTAAGTAAACACATGTATACTTCGTTTAGCTGGTCCGTGTTAAATAATATGAAATCCCACCTCTCCATTATGCTACAGCAAACTGACTGGTAGAATGATATCTCAGCAGGATGTGGTAGGGAAACCTGTCCATACCGCAATCACACTGAAAGTCAAACTGTAGGAATCCAAAATAAAATACTCACCATTGTTGGAGTATTCTAGTGTGACTTGTATTTGAAGTCTCGGGTCCCACATCATCAGGCTAAACAAGCTTAAGTAAACTTCATTCACCTGGTCTACATCCACTAATACAAACTCCCACCTCACCATTGCTAAACAGACTAACTAGTGCAGTGTTGTCTCAACAGGAAGTGGTGGGGAGGACCCCAATATACTCACATGCTATTCCTAAAGGTACCAGTTCATCCACTTTTGATATCCGGTCATGGCAACAGGACAATGAAATGCCTCTAGTAATGTAAGAATTAACATCACGATAGTACAAGTCGATAGACTCTTTCAAAGGCAAATTATCAAATATTATACATATGCATCCACTCAATCTCCCATGATAAATTTGAAGGTTAGGTTCATGGAATGTACGCCAATGTATAGTGATAAAATGTTCTAAAATAACTGGTGGTAAGTTAAGTTGAAACAATTCAAAAACACACCCAACACAATCTAATATTACAGATTCACAGATTTGGAATAGTGACTTTGGTTGCTTCATAACAAATACTGACTGGGGGGCATTATCTAGGCAGGTGTGGGGAGTACTCACCTCGGATTCATCTGAGGAGTAGTACTGCGGGGAAGGTGGCGAATACTGCGGCACTACTTGATCTTGATGCACCTCCGACCAATCGTAATCCAGAGCCATCTTTATCTTGATTCCGGGGTTTTCGCGCAGTATATCTTTCATTTTGTTGTAAATATTTTCTAAATAATATAAACTGTCGATTGACAGTTTCCAACCCCTACTTAAATCAACGTCGGTAGTGGCAGCCTGGGCAACGGTGTTGTCTGCCATAGTTGAACTAGGAATGATGCTTGGTGGGGTTTTATCTCAACAGGATGTCCTTTGCGGTAGCCAGTCTCAGTTCACGATGAACTCGTGTTGCTATAGTTTCAAAGTGACATGTTGTGTTATAGAATACACTGCTCAACCGCCACATAACACCCAATCATCCCACTATCTACCTTCCAATCAAACTCTAACATCATTTCAAACACCACCTCCACCCACGCCCAGACTAACACCAATCCAATCACAGCCACTTCCACGGATACCTTCGGAGCCCATATACATCGAGATGAAACCCAGCCCATAGGTAAGCTAGACACACATTTTACATAACTTTTTAGAGTTAACCATATATAGTCCCCTTGAGATAATTTTCAGTGTTAGTTTCCTCACAGCAAGATTTTAAACTCTACGGTCACTAATACCCCTATGATAGGTTTTAACAGTTATTTCTTTACCTTGACCAGACTCATGTGATTTTTACTGTCACCTGTATCACCAAGTCCCCTTGATTCAGTTTTCAGCGGTAGTCTCCTAGTTTGACTGTAGTATTTTAATTTCTACGGGCATTCATACCTCCAATCCCCTTTAGCTTGGCTTTCAGCGACCATTACTTTCTTTAACCACAATATTTTAAAGTCTAGAGTCACCTGTATTACTAAACCCCTTGATTTAGTTTTCAGCGGTAGTATCCTAGCTTGACCAGACTCTATACTGTCATCTATACCTCCCAGCCCCTATGTTTCTTTTTCAGCGGTAATTTATTTAACTTGACTGTAAAGTAGTAATGCCTTCAGTTATCTATATTGCTAAGTCCCCTTGAGATAATTTTCAGCGGTAATTTTCTCACATAACAGTAACATTATAATGCCTTCGGTCATCTGTACCACCAAACCCCTTGAGTTGTTTTACCGTACCAATAATATTTTAAAGTCTCACTGTGCCCTAACTTAGCTAGATTAGAGTTTTTTAAGGTTAGGTTAACATAAGAAACAATACTCCACCAGTCTTACAGTATCACTAACCTAGCGGTACTAACCTCCACTCTTGACACTTCTTCACTTCAGGCACGGCAACGACCAACGCATTGCTTTCTGCAACACTCAGGGTTTTAAGATGTACACCTCTTTTAATTAGCATGTGTTGTTGTATACTGTACACTGGTGTGTTTTAAGTACACTCTAAAGAATAAAGTGTTTAACTATCCTGACTTAGCACTGCAACTATACACTGGTAAAGACTTAGAATTGTTGACATGGTGTTGTATACTGTACACTGCAGTCTATAAGAGTTGACTTGCATTATACACTGCTAGCCTGTACCTTCAGAACTCTGTACTAGTATCTACTAACTTATAAAGACTGCTCACCCTCTGTCTTAGAAACATAAGGATTTTTCTTTAAGATAATACCATAACACTATACTGCCTTCACCTCCTAAGTATTGAGAAGGTAGACCCCTACACCAACAAGCCTGTAGGCCCCTGTCTATTAGTTTGTATTGTTTTCTCATTTATTAAACTGCGTGTAGTTAATTATTTACTAGTATTTAATAATCACAAGTACCTAGAGGCTCAAAGGTAGAGACCTACACGAGCGGAAAATAGAAATAATAATAATTATGAGTTTTTTTATTTGTGAATGGGTCTGACCTTGACCACTACACTCTTCTTAGTCTTAACAAATACTTAGTAAGAGCCCTGCACCAGCAGACCCCTGTCTGTAGGTTTTGCTAAGACTTTTATTTATCATTATAAATAATTATAGGTTTTTTTTATTTTTGAATAGGTTTGACCTTGACCTTCGTTAAGGATATAGTAAATTATTTACTAGTATCTTAAAAATATCCAAAAGGTAGAGCCCTACACCAGCGGGAAATAAAAAATTAATAGTTGTAAGTTTTTTTATTTTTTACAGCTATGACCTTGACTCTAGAAAGGGATGCTTAGCATTTTATTACATGTTTATACTACACGTATACACATACCAAGTTTGAAGAAAATCTGTAGTCCCATTCTCGAGATAAAAAATAAAACTTTTTGCGCCTTCATTTTTTGGATACTTCCTGCCGTGCATTTTTTAATATCAACCAAGTGTACACACATACCAAGTATGAAGTTAATACATGGAGCCATTCCCAAGATATGATTTTTCAAAGTTTTGTCCCTTCATTGCCCCTTCATTTTTTGGATGCAACCCGCAACATTTTGGTTAATTTTGTTATTTTAGGGTACCTACCCCCCAGGGGCACCTCTACTTCGTAGAAGGTGGTTTTTTGAGGTCCCCTGACCCCTAGGACTCACCGTTTTCGAGATATTTGCGATTTTTAGGTTTTTTAAGCTGAAATTTTCATGTTTTCCACTTTATATAGTATTATATGCACTTTATATAGTATGATATACACTTTATATAGTATGATACATCATTTGATATAGTTTACACTTTATATATTACTATATACACTTTATATAGTATACATTTTATATAGTATGCCCCCAGCGATCCAGATGGTCTTGTTCCCTAGCAATCCAGATGGTCTTGTTCCCTAGCGATCCAGATGGTCATGATCCTTAGCGATCCAGGTGTTTGCATACGCTATAGTGTATAATATATAATATGGTATGTACCTTATAGTGTATATCTTATAGTGTATGGTTTATAGTGTATACTTTATAGTGAATGGTATGAGTTGGTAACACTGCAGGGAATTTGCAGGGAAATTTTGGGACACCCCTGGGGGTTGGCAACCCTGCTGATTTTTTTTCCCGCGCTTTTCCGATCAGCTGATTTTCCAATCAGCTGATTTTCAAGGTCATTCTGTCCGCTCTTCCCGGATATTCTACTAACAGTACCTTAGAGACTACTGAAGCATGTCCCCATAAAATGAGCCCATATGATATGTGGGACTGAAACAATCCAAAATAGGCCATTCTCAAGTACTCATTGGAAACCATATCTCTCAATTTCCAAAACAAATAAGTCACTCTAAATAACTTTCTACATAAGTTATCAATATGACTGGACCAGTTTAACTTTGTATCTATGAAAATTCCTAATAATTTAACAGCTTGGAAATCATGATTCTGAGAAAGACTTAATATAATATTTTGAGTTTTATCTTGATTACAAAGGAAATTATTAGACGAAAACCAATTCATTGCATCAGTCTGGCCCAATTTGATTGTGGTTTTTAATTTAGTTGTATCTTTTTTACTAGCAAAAAGTGAAGTGTCATCAGTATAAATTACAGAGGAAGAATTTACATTGATCGGTAAGTCATTGATTATACAGTAACAGTAAAGAAAAATGGTCCCAGGACTGAACCTTGAGGGACTCCTAACGTGACCTCTTGTACTGTTGAGTTTGACCCCTTTATAGATACATACTGCCTCCTATTAGATAAGTATGAGCAAACTATTTCACAAGAATTATCTGAGAGCCCGTAAAATTTTAATTTTTCGATTATTGCATCAAAATAAACACAATCAAAAGCTTTACTTAAGTCAAGCAATGAAAGAGATACTGATTCTTTATTTTCAAATGACTGATATGTGTGTGTGGTGTATTTATCTAATTTAATTAATAATATTTTATTTACAGTATAAATAAAATTGTAAAACATGTGAAATTGAATTGGCATATCATCTAAGATTAATTCCAGTGTAGAACTCAAATGTATCACGCCACATCGGATGTTTGTGACGTCATGTCGTATGATGTAGTCTGTTGAATTTAATAAATTCCCATTGGCTGCCTGGATCACGCCACCATGTGCCCCACTGTCCGAGCCATCTCCCTCTCCAGTCAGTCCAGCATCAACCACCGTCCTACCCGGTCCGCGTAGCCTTGGGCTCTGCCAATTAACAATGTAGTTGTTATATCTAACTCCCGATTCCCCTTTACCGGTATAATGTAGTATACTTCGGAACAAGTATACTACATTTTGGCGACGAGTGTAGTGAATCCGACGTGTGTGCGGTGTAACTGATCGACCGTATTTCCGTTTTGGAGGGAAGGAAGTGTGTATGTCCGTGAACGACAACCCAGTTGAAATTTTATCAAGAACATTTTTTTAAAGTAACAATGACCGGAATAATAGGAGGAATCGGCGACTTTGACAGTGGTGAAGAATCTTGGAAATCATACGTTGAACGGTTCGAGTTATTTATTGAATGCAACGGTATTGAAGACACAAAAAAGGTTAGTACGCTACTCACAGTGATTGGTAAAAAGACTTATAACCTATTACGCGATCTCTGTACACCAGATAAACCGAACACAAAAACTTTTGACGAATTAGTGAAAATAATTCAAGACCACTTATACCCTAAACCGTCTGTCATCGCGGAGCGCTATAAATTTAGTCAAAGAAATCAACTAGAAGGTGAAGGTGTAGCCGAGTACGTCGCTAATTTGAAGAAACTCTCCACACACTGTGATTTCGGATCTTCGTTAAATGACTATTTACGAGACAGGTTAGTCAGTGGGATAAGAAGTGACACAATAAAACAGAAACTTTTGACAGAGACAAGTTTATCATTCAGTGACGCAGTAAAAATAGTCTCTTCAGCGGAAGCGGCGGAGAAGAATGCGGCAGCCCTGGCCATCGGCGGCGGCAGCGGAAACGTTGGCGGCGGCAAGGTGCTTCGAATGGCGTCGTCGGCGGCCCGACAACAGAGAAGTTCGACCAACTACAGCGGCGCTAGGCAGTGTCCACGATACTCAACGCAGCAGCAGAAAATGCAGTGTTTGTGTTGTGGTGGTTATGGTCATTTGAGAAATAAGTGCAATTTATTGGGAGTGATTTGCAATTTCTGTGGCAAAAAGAATCACATTGCGAAGGTGTGTAGATCTAAACTGTTTGGTAAGTCAACTGGTCATTATTCTAGTAATAATAAGACTGACAACCATTACAAACGTGAAAATCAGGGTTATAAACATAACAAATCTAAGGGTAGCAGAAAAATGCATAATTTTGTTTCTGATCAGTCTGAATTTAAAAATAATTCTAATGATAATTATGATGAATATGTAGAGGATGTAGCTGCATTGTTTCAAATCAATGAACCTATTGAGAATAAGGCTGTAAGAGTAGCCCCATTGAAAATCGAAGCTCTTGTTGAAGGTAAAAATATAACTTTTGAAGTTGACACGGGAGCTAGTGTCAGTGTTTGTAGTCACGATTTTTACAACCAAAATCTGTCATTTTGCAAGCTACTGCCTAATGACCTATCTCTCAGTTCCTATACAAATGAACCGATTGTTCCTGTGGGTAAAATAAATGTTAATGTTTGTTATGGTAGTGTCAACAAAAATTTGGAACTGTACGTAATTAACAAGGGTGCACATCCGTTAATGGGACGTAATTGGCTTAAGGTCTTGGGAGTAGACATTTCATTTAAGAATAATTCGTTGTGTGAAGTAAAATCTAAGACCTTATTGTCTATAGATAATGTTGATCAGATTGTAAATAATTTAGAGAAGGAATTTTCTGATATTTTTAGTAACAAACTGGGCGAGTATAAAGGGGAACCAGTACAACTGACATTGAAAGAAAATGTAACTCCCAAATACTTTAAGCCTAGGCCGATCCCCTTTTCATTGAAAGGTAAAGTTGAAAAGGAATTAGACAGGCTAATAAACGAGAAAATACTAGTGTCTGTAAACAGTGCTGATTGGGGAACGCCTATTGTTCCAGTTCTAAAAAAGAATGGTGAAATAAGAATTTGTGGCGACTTCAAGGTCACATTAAATCCAAACTTAGAAGTAGATAAATATCCTCTGCCTAGAATCGAAGAATTATTTGCTAGTTTGCAAGGTGGTGAAACTTTTAGTAAAATCGATCTCAGCCAAGCATATATGCAACTTAAGCTAAATGATGAAGCAAAAAAACTATGTACCATAAGTACACACAAGGGTTTGTTTGCTTATCAACGGATGCCTTATGGTATTTCATCGGCTCCAGGAATTTTTCAGAAAATCATTGAACAAACTCTTCAAGGTTTGGAAGGTGTGGCAGTATTCTTGGATGACATTCTAATTACAGCTAAAGATACAAACGCTCATTTAAGTAAACTAAGGGAAGTTCTCAAAAGACTTAATGACAAGGGGTTTACTGTTGAAAAAAGTAAATGTAAGTTTTTCTCTAATAAGTTGGAGTACCTGGGATTTTGCATTGACAAGGAAGGTCTGCACACCTCCCAAGCCAAAGTCGAAGCAATTGTAAAGGCACCAGTGCCTAAAAACGTGACCGAAGTAAAAGCTTTTATTGGTTTGGTTAATTACTATGGGAAATTTATTCCTAACTTATCGACCATTCTTCACCCTGTATATAATTTGCTTAAGAAAGATGTTCCTTTCGATTTTAATCAGAAATGTATGGAGTCATTTAACAAGGTTAAGGAGTTGTTAACTAATGCCCCTATTCTAGCTCATTACGACCCGAGTTTGCCTGTAACATTAGCGGTAGACGCAAGCTCAACAGGGCTGGGCTGCGTATTGAGTATGAAAACCAATGAAGGCGTTGAGAAACCAGTGGCGTATTTTTCACGCACGTTATCTCCTACTGAGATTCAGTACAGTCAAATAGAGAAGGAAGCTTTAGCTATTGTTTTTGGAGTAAAGAAATGTAACCAGTATTTATATGGCCGCAGGTTTACCTTGTGTACTGATCACAAACCTTTGTTAAGTATTTTTGGCCCTAAGAAGGGATTACCAGTTTTTGCTGCAAGTAGGCTGCAAAGGTATGCTTTGTTTTTATCAGGGTACACTTTCGATATTAAATATGTAAAGTCAGCTAATCATGGCAACGCTGATGCATTATCTCGTTTGCCTTTACAAGTCAAACATTCAGAGGAAAATGTAGAATTTAAATGGCAAGGTACTTATTTGCATTGTATTCAAGAAAGTTCAGTATCATTGACTTTTGAACATGTTAAACTCGAGACTCAAAAGGATCCTGTTTTAAGTAAAGTATGTAACTATGTTTTGTATGGATGGCCTAGTTTTTTGTCAGAACAACAAAGAGATCTATCTCCTTATTTCCAAAGGAAGGAGGAACTAACTGTGGAGCTAGGAATTTTAATGTGGGGTTATAAAGTAGTAATACCTAGTTCAATGCGAAATTACGTACTTAAAGAATTACACTGTAGTCATATGGGAGTCGTTAAAATGAAATCTGTTGCAAGGTCCTATATTTGGTGGCCAAATATAGACCAAAATATTGAAGCCCTAGCAAACAGCTGCTCCTCCTGCCTAATGGAACGATCTAACCCTACTAAGAGTTACTTGCATAATTGGCATTATCCATCTATGCCCTGGGAAAGACTGCACCTAGATTATTTTGGTCCGATCAAAGGTAAAATGTTTCTAATTGTTGTGGATGCCCACACTAAGTGGCTGGAAGTTTTTGAAGTAAGTTCCACATCCGCCAAACAAGCGATTTTACACTTAAGAGACCTTTTTGCCAGATTTGGACTGCCAGTAGTATGTCATAGTGACAATGGCCCTCCTTTCACATCAATTGAATTTAAACAATTCCTTATGTCAAATGGAGTGACACAAACGTTCTCTCCCCCATATCATGCTCAATCAAATGGTCAAGCGGAAAACTCTGTCAGGTATGCCAAAACAAAACTCAAATGTGCATTTCATGACAATGTTAATTTAAATGTAAATGTCGCTCTTAGTCGAATATTGTTTGATTATAGAAATTCTATACATAGTGTTACAAATGAAACTCCAGCTAAACTCATGTTCAACCGCTCATTGAGAACAAGGTTAGATTTATTGAAACCAAATTTGGTCCGTAAGGTCGAATGTAAACAAGAAAGACAGAAGGAGTATTTTGGTGGCTCCCAAACAAGAGTGTTGTACAGAAACCAGCCAGTATTGATAAGAGACTATCGTTCAAAAGACAAGTGGGTCGAAGGTATTGTACATAATAGATTAAGCAATGTTTTGTATGAAGTACGATTAAGTTCAGGTGTAATTTGGAGAAGGCACATAGACCAATTAATTGGCCTTCAATCACAGTTTGACAGAAAAGAGCCTGTTGTAAACAACTGGGAAACTGCTTTGGCGCGATCAGCTGATCCTCCAAACACTCCTCACAATAGACCCCAACAACCATCTCAAAATAGCGTCAATCGCTCACCAGCTGATCGGGGCGCTTCCCCTCCTCTTCGCCAATCTCTCTCCCCCTCTACTCCACGTCATGCGGTCTCTCCACAATCACCCGTACAACATCACACCCCTCTTTCAACATCCACTGCTGATTCGCGTAGATATCCATTGCGAATTAAAAAACCAGTAGAGCGGCTCAATTTGTAAATAGGTTTTTATGTTTATTGTTGTATTTTGACTATTGATTTGTTTTTCAATTTAATTGTGTGCTATAATGGTTTATCCAATGTGTGATTTTTATTCTATTTAATTAAAAAATTAAAAAGGGAGGAATTGTGGTGTATTTATCTAATTTAATTAATAATATTTTATTTACAGTATAAATAAAATTGTAAAACATGTGAAATTGAATTGGCATATCATCTAAGATTAATTCCAGTGTAGAACTCAAATGTATCACGCCACATCGGATGTTTGTGACGTCATGTCGTATGATGTAGTCTGTTGAATTTAATAAATTCCCATTGGCTGCCTGGATCACGCCACCATGTGCCCCACTGTCCGAGCCATCTCCCTCTCCAGTCAGTCCAGCATCAACCACCGTCCTACCCGGTCCGCGTAGCCTTGGGCTCTGCCAATTAACAATGTAGTTGTTATTTCTAACTCCCGATTCCCCTTTACCGGTATAATGTAGTATACTTCGGAACAAGTATACTACAGTGTGATTGACAATATTCATTACTGCAGAGATAGTGGATTTACCCTTCTAAAAACCGAACTGAGAGTCAGACATTAAATTGAATTGTTTAAATAAAATGACAACTGTTCATGCATGAGTGACTCCAAAATTTTAGAAAAAAGTAGTGACAATACATTTACGTAGGCCTATAGTTTTGAGGAAGAGATTTGTTCCCTTTTTTGAAAACAGGTATTACTTTAGTGATATTTTAAGTAAATCAGAGAAGTAACCTAATTCCAAACATCTACTCAAAATGAAAGCAAGTGGTTCTTTAATGTACTGTATTGTTTTTTGACAATATTGTTCGATAGCCAATAAAAGTCCATACTTTTAGAGTTTGATAATTTTAAGGTGATATTTACCACATCTTCAGGATTAATTTCATGCCAATAAAAAGTATTGGGTGGAATTAACCGGTTGCCAAGTAAATCTAGAAAAGAGCTATTAGTGAGTGAAATATTATTTTTAAGTTCAATGACAGAGGTGAGAAAGTGATTATTAATTAAATCAGGATCAAGAGAGACTTCTTGTGTATTGTTAGGTGAGTATGATTGTGAAATCACATCCCATGCCGCTTTGCATTGGTTGGGAGCAGTTTGTATAAAGTTTCCATAGCCTTGTTTTTTAGCAGCAGTTAAGTGGGAAGTAACTTCTCTTACATGCTAAATATTCATTATAGGCTATTTGAGTCTGATCACTATCCATACCTTTCAGAGTCTTATAAACATCAAAGTAGCTTAACATCAACTTTCTTTCATTACATAAATTTTCCGTAAACCAATGAACCTTTTTTTTACCTTGACAATTAGATACTATCTTTTTACTAATTAGAGGAGAACTAAGATTCCATAAATCAACATATTTTGTATAAAAAGTATCAAAAAGTTGTTTAACATCAATCAACCCCATATTAAATTCATCAATCATTTCCCATTTCTCACAACTTAATTGCTCTATAAATTCATTTATTTCTTTATCAGATTGTTTTCTAAAATGAATTTTACTATTTTTATGTTTGTCAATATTTTTAAACTTAGATCTGTACACTGGTATATCTATGCCTATTAGATTAGCTTGATGATCTGCAAATTGTCCTTCAATGGAGCCTATTTCATAGAAACAATTAAAAAAATTCACCAGTATATTATCCAAACACGAAGTTAACCGTGTAGGAGATTTAACTGTGCAAACTTAATTTAATGATCTAAGCAGATTAGAAAAATATTTAGAGTTTTGCGTTTCCATTTTAACAAGTTCAATATTAAAGTCACCACATATAGCCACCAAAACACCTCCTTTTAAGATAGATTTAATGGCCAATTCAAATTTTTCAAAAAAGATATTTATATTTCCCTTAGGAGACCTATAAATACTGACCACTACTAAATTTAGATCCGTTAGCCTAACACAGCACAACTCACAATCAAGAATCAAGAATCAAGAATCAAGAACGTTTATTTGTCATCAACTTGTCAATCAACTTCTGAAGAAAAGCTACTGAGATTCAAAGTATTAGGATAAATTAAATTTTCATATTCAAATAAATTATAAGCTACACGCAATTACTACCTTTGATTGACATGTGTGAAATTGAAATAACACAAGAGATTAGGACCTCCCTCTCGTGGTAGGGGGCTTCTCCACCCTACCACGATTAGGCTCCATCCAGACCAACTCCCTAGCTAGAAGTAAATTCCTCATTGCCGCTTGCCAAGTTGCCTTGACGTTAGCAGCACCAGGAGGTGGCAGAAGGTCGCCACACATTTGCTACACATTTGTAGCAAACGTACACATTGCTACAACGTACGTTTGTAACGTTTGTAACAATAACAATGTAACGTTTGTAGCAAACGTACACATTGCTACACATATTTTCCACACATTTGCTAAATAATTGTTGTTTAGATAGCCCATCAGCAGCTTGAAAAGGACCGCCTTGCGACTTTCATGCCTGGCAGTGTTGAAAGCGAATTATATCAAAGGAAGTTCCTGATCCTATGCGGTCTGTTTGTCAGCTTCAAAAACTATGAGAGCGGAACGAAGATTTCTGTCGAATCCCTCAGCATTAGAAGGCTGTAGGTAGTAATGAGAAGTAGTCACATGACAGAGACTCTGCCCAAAGCACATCCTCTTGAAGATATTGGAAAGAAAGTGACTTCCATTATCAGAAACGACAGTGGTAGAGTACCCAAATGTTTTAAGAGATGGGTATGAAGCGCCTGAACTCTAAGCTGAGCGTTGGCATTCTACAAAGGGAAGAGCCAGCAAAATTTGGAAAAAGAATCAACCCAAACAAGCAGGAATTTGTTAACTGACTTGCTACTCGGGAGCAGCGCTACATAGTCGACGAGTTATTTATTATTTCTCTGAACATAGCTAGTTGAAATCATACTGATACCACCTCTTAACATTTTGTGCTTTTTTTCTCTACTAACTTCTTTTTCAATTCGGTGACTCTAGTCGGAACATTAATTTGTACAACCTACAAACCCAATACCGGGAACTTTGAGTATGGTTCTTTTACTTTAAATATGGTTACGTTTTACCTCTTAATGTATCTATGCTTTTTTAGTTATTTGTTGTTGCGATGACCATATTGTTTTAGTAATTTTCCTATGTTTTGCCTACCGCAATTATTTTCATCTCCTGCCGGGTCATCACGCCGACAGATCGTCTCCTTTGCATTTTGGCACCCGGTGTCACCTCACCACCCCCTTAATGTGAAAACCTTAAAATGTCATATATCATATCCGTCTAATCACCACCTTTCCTTTTTCTATCAGTGTCGATGACGATTTACAGTCAGGCCCGGATTATCCACTAGGCCAACCTAGGCCATGGCCTAGGGCGTCAGCCGAGAGGGGGGCGTCAAACGGGCCTTTTATATACTACATTTCAGCCAAAAAATTATTTAAATGCAAACATAACTCAATTTTGGGGTGTTCACATTTTTTTATCAAATTCTTTAATCACGAGAGTAAATAGAATATTCAGCAAAATAGAAAAAAGAAAGAATTATTCAAGCGAACTAGAGGACCCCCTAAGTTGCCGGGACCCGAGGGGCTCCTTTGCGGCGGGAACAAGAGCCGCTGATGTAACGTAAAGAGTGTCCCTGAGCGGTCAAAAGCATCACCCCCGACTGGCGGTAAACATCGCCCTGTAATCGACGGTAAATATCACGCTTGATCAGACTTAAATTACGCCTCCGACTGCCGGTAAAGAGCGCCATAATACGCATAAATAGCGCCTATGTTCAGTAGTAAAGAGCGCCCCCGATAAGCAGTAAATATTCCCCTAATTGACGGCAAATAGCGCCCCTTTGCCTTGACCGTCGCCTTGTAAGGTTTGCCTTGACCTTGTTCCTTTGCCCTGGATTTAAATTTATTTCTGTAGGCCTATTACAAAATTATACAGGGTGTTTCAGAACTCCCTGCCAACATTTCAGGCCATTGTTCCTGGACCAAAAAAATATGAAAATCATAGTAATAAAGTCCAAATGCCGCCAGTTACCCACACAGTCACTATTTTTTTGACACATATTAATTTTTGTTTCCAAAACGGATGGTTGTATTGAGTTCAGTTTTGACATGAATCTTTATTACACCATATCCATTTCAAGAGAAAATAATTATTATTTTCCGATGTGTATTTTTAAAATGGCGGCCATTTTAAATTTGTAAGCTCAAATATCTCAAAAACGGTAAGTTTTTCAGAATCTTTACTAGAGACTAAAAATTTTACAAATCAAATTATATAACTAAAGATAGCAAGTTTCTAAGGATATGACAACAAATAACGGAGTTATTGCGATTTTTTTTCTTAAAATAACCTAAATTTGCATTACCGTTTATGCAAAATCATTGTTTTTCAGCAGAAAAATCACAATAACTCTGTTATTTGTTTCAAATACGTCCTCGGGGTAAAGTGACGAAAATGCCAATCATAACTTTCGTTAAATAATTCTGTCCTTTTATACTACAGCCAAAGTAATTAGAATTTTAAAATGTCAATGTATAGGATTGTTTTGTTTTTGTTTTTTCGGGGGGGGGGGGTGAGGGGGGGGAGGGGGGGCGTGATTGCGACCTTTGGCCTAGGGCGTCAAAAAGTGTTAATCCGGGCCTGTTTACAGTATAGTGTTTTGTCCCTACTACAGCCGCTGTCTAGTTGCCACCCAACAGATCACACATTGCCAGCTCTTCCATGGAGTTATTCACCAAAAATTGTATGTATCACTTGTTTAAGTGTTTTTATTGGGCCAAATCAATGTCAAGGAAGCTATGCTAAGCTCTTGAAATAAATTTAACATTTTAAACTACAAAATATCGTAAAATCAAAAATTAAATTGAAAAGACATTCAAACACTAGATCCTCGATAGCTTGAAATATTCTTTATCCCGAATTCTTTTCAATCCCCTTGAAAAAGCTGTCCAAGTCAAAAAATGAATCATATAAAATTTTCATTAATTTTACTGTTGTGTGTTTAGTATAACCTCTAAAAACCAAAGAGATGCAAACATTACCTCTATTACTTAAAATTTAATCTATAAATCCAGTTAAAGTTTTTTTTTTGTTTTTTTTTACCTCCTTAAGTATACTTTTATTTCTAAAAATTGAATTTTTCTCTGCTTACCTCTATAAGTCGAAAGCTTGTCGCACAGGTCATTCCGAGTCAGCGACACATCCAGTACATCGTTTGTCCACTATCACAATACTCTAGGCCTACTATACGTTACCTCTGTAAAGCAAATTTAACAAACATTACTTCTGTAAATCAAACTACTGTATTCCTAAGTGTAAATTCATAATTCGTAGAAAAACCGACGTGTAATGAATTTGAGTTATTGAGAGTCGACTGCTCATTCATATTTTAGCACTAAAATTGGAACCTCGATAGTTCGACATTTTGTGGACTTAGTGTTGTTGAACAATCCAAATGTCGAACTACAGGAAGTATATGGCACATTTTAACTTAGGGAGTATAAAAAGCATGAGTTAAATTGAAGAAACGTTATATTTAATGAAATAATTATTTGAATAAATTATTCAAATCATTCACCACTTCGTTTACATTTTCACCTTTGTCAGTCTCCATTATGGCTGCTGATATATTACAGTGTTACCGACCGTATAAGGAGAGTCAAACTATGGAGGTTCTACTGTATTTCAAAACTGACGTGACGCTGCTTTTAACGATCATAGCAGAACTTAGCAATGTGGTACACTGACGTTTAAGGATTTCTCATAGAAAGAATACAACAGTCAACAGTTCAATTTGTTTTGTTTAGATTTTTAGTTTAATTAATTTATTTTTTAATTAATTTTAAATTAAGATAGTTTTTGTATTCTGAACTGTAAAATTAATGGAATAAATAAATACATTCATTCATTCATTCATTCAATGCTAAATATAACAAAAAAATATAAAGGCAATAAAATAACAACCAAATGCAAGGGAATGGTTTTGGCCATTCATATTTAAAAAACATCTTAGGGTATGCAAATAATAACACTTTTTATTTACTCTGTTGTTCTTTTATGTGTCATATAAATCCTCAAAAATCATATTAGGTCGGTACTAACTATTACAATTTTTCCAATTGGAAGGAGAGAAAAAAAACAAAAAAACCATAATTAACTGTAAATGAAACGTGAAAGTGACCTGTCGTGGCCGTGAAAGTACACTGTAGCGATTTGTCGGGTACTGCACAGAACTCTTAGAAAATGTGACAAACTGTTTAGGTGTCATATGTCAAGGGTGTGATTCGACACGTAGCCTAACCCCGCTGACGCCAAGATGAATGTTTTGGGTTCAAAATGTTTTTTCTCCAATCAGTCATTATAAGCCCTTTAACACAATTATGATAAACACCAGAGAATTTAATTAATATCAGTTTCAACCAATCTCTAGAAATATATAAATTTCGATATTTTAATTCTTTGTTATTTACAGCTCAACAACTACTGATAACAGTAATGAAAGGTACTAACAGTTTTGGAATATGCAAGAAAGATAAAGAAGCGTGTGGTGAGATGTTTTTGACAGGCAAAATCAAACAAATTACGTCCCCACTCTTGGCCGCTTCAGTTGAGAATATTGAAGATGTGGAAGAGAGTGTTGAAGTGACTGCTGATGAAGTCTTGAACATCTTATCACAGTTAGGTTATCAGTTAGGATCTCAGTTTCAGTTAATTAGGCGAATCAGAATCAACATGAAAAACAAAGGTATGTCAGTTATTACAGAATATTACCCATTTTCATCAACCCACACTTATTTTTAATAAAGGCGTTAAGTTATATTTTTAATAATTTAATTTGAGCCTCGATGTGATATAATGGTGAAACTGTGTCTGGTAGTTGATTGACAATGAACTCACAGTTAACTAATTTTAAGGACTCTCTAACAAGATGATAATAAATTCTTAGATTGAAAGTGTGCAATGAATAATGTTTAAATGGTCAAGTGTTGACGTAATACATATGCCTCCTACAGATTTTTTTATTCGTCAATTCCAATTTGTAATAAATGAGCAGTTATTATTTTAGCATACTTAAAAAGTGGTTTTTACATGTCCAACAATAGGGATAACATGTTTTGTCAAAGGATTAAACAATTCTTTGCTAACATATTACAACGTACTGTTATAGTTAACTTTAAAATACATACTTGATTTTAAACTTAACAAAACTATTATTAACAGTAGGTATATCTCTTATTTTTAAACAAACACAATACATTATTTATAGTCCTATCTTGCTGGATTTCCTATCTGCCTGTTTATATGTTTTGAGGAATACTATATTGTTAATATCAGTGATGGGACTTGATATTACATTGAAATTTTGTATAGCTGTTGGGGTTGGTAATCGATGATTTATAAAGCAACAAATAGCATAAAAATATTGTTGTTTTAAAATTATTTGTAACTTATTTAAAAATGTTTTAATATTGTAGAGAAAACAAAAATTTGTAAAATTTTACAGTGTAAACATACTAATAATGCATGGATAAAAACGGTATAAATATAATAATCAAGCCAAAAACATTCTTGTAAGTATTGGAAATATTAGAAAAATCCCATCAACTTTGAATCTTTCTAATAATTTATTCTATACAAACCACCAAATCACAGCTTGACCCGACAATCCTTTAACCCATGAACAGGACTGTTGCGACGGTGGTTGTGTTATTGTACGTACTTGCCAAATTTGGTTTGTAGATTTATTTTAGGTATCTATTAACAAAAAATGTTATATTCGCTTCAAGATTTGATACACTGGGTGCTCCCTAAGAAGGATGTGAAGACATTTCTACAAACAACAAACTGAAACCCTACAATTTAAATAAATATATGTCTTAAAAGTAAAGTGAATTTGATGTTAAATTTTTCATGAATATTTATCAAACTATAGAGTTTCCAGTTTATAGCATATTTCAAACATCTGATATATTATTAAAAAAATAGAAACCTCTTTGTGGAATACCAGCTATTAAACAGGAAGTAATTACAAGAAAATTTCTAGTTTTGTATTAAGAGGAAATTTGGTAAAGTTTAGGGGGAAAGAGCTTGCTTGGTCAAGTGGCAGTTGCGGTAACTATTGGAATACTGTTCACATTGTTGCACAACCATTCTGAAGTCTCGGAGGTAAAAAATTCATCGTGCAGGGTTTCACCTGCTCCCGTTTTAGCCTTTATTTAAAATCCTATAAAAGAGAGAGAGGTTTAAATAAAAAACTATAAAAACTTTGGCTGTTTGATTCTCTTTGATTTTTGAATGATTTAAATCTATATATTACGCTATAATGGTTTAAAGTTGATCAACTTTATATCAAATTAAGACCATCATAGCTTAATTTGGATGATAAAAATACAAAAGTCAAATAGCCCAAGCCTTTATCTTTGATTTAAAACCTCTCTAACTTTAATCGGACTTTGAATTAATGCAAAAAAAGGAGCAGGCGAAGCACTGCATGACGCTCTGAGAGGAGCCCTTAACTCCTCTTAAGGAAGGGTAAAATGATCAGTGAAGTAGGTCTACACTACAGGAATCTTAATTTTCTCTCCTTATTGAGACTATTACAGTTGCTATCTAGCAACCCTATATGTTATTTTTATTTTGAACATGCTGGTTAAAACTGATACATTCAATGTGCTAAAAAAGTTCAAGAATGGTTTAATAATTATTTAACAAATATAATGGACTAACCGAGAAACCCCCTCACTGTAAAAATAATACCTAAGCCTAAAGACATTAAATGTATAAGAGTTTAAATATGTTTTTTATTAAATAATATTTTTTTTAAATATTATCACTGTAGTTGTTTTATTGACTTTGATTAGTATTTGATTTTGAATGGTATATTTGCCTTGCAGGATCCACAGCAGTGTTGGTATGGAGAGGAAACATGGTTACTTTCCTTGATGCCATTTTCAAATTGGTTATTTTCCTGGAAATGGAAGTAGAACAAAAGTTTTTGTACCCGAGTTCTTTCCTCACACTAACTGTTGATATGCCTGAATTTACCAAATTAGAAAAAGGTAAGAATGCTATCTCATGTATACAGAGTAACCTCAACCTGTTTAAATTTGAACCTCAAGGGACCTGAGAAAATGCTGTAACTATCCAAAAATTGAACTAGTCAACCGTCAGGAAGTTTGTGAAAATCACACACTGATGATAAACAGCAGCACACAAATTACAACAGAAATACATTTACTATAGGCTATTTACTGAAAAAAACATTTAGCCTTGAAAACAAAACACCTCTGTAACAAATGACTTGAAATAACTGCCAAATACTTATAACAAACATAATGTTACGATGTATATCTAAACCTATTGTCAATTGTCTAAACAAAAAAAACCAAATGACTCAATACACTTCTTAAATTCCATATATGCCCCCTGTTCGTTTACTCAATACCCACAAAACATAATAAATAATGAAAACAGTAATAAAACAAAATAAGATAAGAAATGGGAAAGAGACATATAAAAATCTAATTTTTAACATGGGATTTTTAACATAAGGGGCAGTTTTGGCCACAACCTTATATTATTTTGCTTTGAGTTTATAAGAGTAATTAAATTAGCAGATTTCCCCTATAGGAAATACGCTATTACAGTGGTAGGCATGGTAAGACTTAAGCTCGGGACCATGTTAGTTTTTAATTTTAAGGTCCCCAGAAGCCAAAACACCATTCGTTGAAATTCATACATGTATATGTGTGTGTGTGTGTGTGTTTTACAAATCAAAAATATAGTAACTTGATCAATTCACTAGATAAGGTTTAAATTATATTTCCTTACAACATATGGCGGCAAAACCTACATACTCACCTACATGGGGTTCATGGGAAATACAAAATATACCAGATTTTACCACAAATTTTAATGTACCTGCACCGAGAAAGTATTACCCTATATTTGCTTACAACACCCCCATGATACCATAAATACATCCTCATACCAATGGTGTTTATGACGAAAAATGCCGAATCTTGCTGGAAATTTGCTGAGTACGCAGGTCTGCTGCAATGGGGTTATTTTTATTCTTATCTGACAGAAACAGAATTAAGAACTTTACATTAATGTATATGTTTTTTGATCAAAATTATAAAATACGAGTTATTTGTTACACCAAGAGCAATAACAAAAAAAGTTTTGAGCAATAATTATTTTATTGAGGTGTGCATCAGTAGGATTGGCGAGACTTGAAAACCAAGATGGCGGCGTCAGCTGTTCTGTGACGTCATCAAGATGGTGGCGTCAGCTGTTTTTTTTGTGACGTCATCAAGATGGCGGCGTCAGCTGTTTTTTTGTGACGTCACCAAGATGGCGGCCTCCTAGGCCACGCCCCTTTTCCAAGATGGCGGCCTCCTGGTGGTGGGAAATTTCCTAACCTCACTTTTACCATGTGTTTGACCACGTGGCGTCCGTAAACTTACTACGTGAGTCAAGATGGCATTATTTTTTTTTTTTTTACGAATAAAATTTTCACTGTGCACTGCCGGGGTTTGGACCCGGGCCGCCAAGTTGGTGCGCCGCAATGCTGACCACTAGACCATCACACAGTTGAGCTGAGTGCGTTGTAATGAGTCTAGTGACGCTGTAGTTTGGTGATTCTGCCAAGATGGCGGCGCCCATGTATTTTCGCGCCATTTTTTGTGACGTCATCAAGATGGCGGCGTCAGCTGTTTTTTTTGTGACGTCATCAAGATGGCGGCGTTTGCGCCAATTTTGCCTAATTTTCGCGCCAATCGTCAGCCGTTTTTTCTGTGACGTCATCATGGGGAACAAGACCATATGGATCGCTGGGGTCATACAATATAAAGTGTACACAATACTATATAAAGTGTAGAATATGTAAAATGATGTACAACACCCAAATAAAGTGCATATTATACTATGTAAAGTGAAAAACATGAAAATTTTGGCTTAAAAAATCTAAAAATCGCAAATATCTTGAAAACGGTGCGTCCTAGGGGTCCGGGGACCTCAAAATACCACCTTCTACGAAGTAACGGTGCCCCTGGGGGGTAGGTACTCTAAAATAACAAAATTAACCAAAATGTTGCGGGTTGCATCCAAAAAATGAAGGGGCAATGAAGGGGCAAAACTTTGAAAAATCATATCTTGGGAATGGCTTCATGTATTAACTTCATACTTGGTATTTGTATACACTTAGTTGGTATTTAAAAATGCATGGCACGAGGTATCCAAAAAATGAAGGCACAAAAAAGTTTTATTTTTTATCTTGAGAATGGCACTACGGATTTTCTTTAAACTTGGTATGTGTATATGTGTAGTGTTAGTATGTAATAAAATGCTAAGCATCACTTCCCAGATTCAAGGTCACAACTGTGAAAAATAAAAAAACATACAACTATTAATTTTTATCCTCCGCTGGTGTATGACTGTTCCTTTGAGTCTCTAAGTATTTGTTAAGACTAAGAAGAGTGTAGTGGTCAAGGTCAGACATATTAAAAAATAAAAAACATCTTAAATAACAGACAGGGGCATACAAGCCCGCTGGCGCAGGGTATGTACTCTACCTTCTCAATAGCAGATCAATACTTACGAGGTGAAGGCAGTATAGTGTTATGGTATTATCTTAAAGAAAAATATTTCTAAGACAGAGGATGAGCAGTCTTTATAAGTTAGCAGATACTAGTACAATTTTATTGAAGGGAAATACATAGCAGTTTATAATGTAACTCAGCCCTATCCTTGGGTCTTTCTTAGAGAGGGAAAATACAACAGTGTATCCAACAATTCGATTTATTTTACCAGATACTAGTACAGAGTTCTGAAGGTACAGGCTAGTTATATGTATTTCTTATAGATAGAAAATACAACACATCAGTGTATCCATGTTAACAATTCTAAGTTATGGTTATGTGGTCTTTAGAAGTTATCAGATACCAGTGTAGAGTTGCAGTGCTAAGTCAGAAAGAGTACAATACCTACACCATGGGGACTGCATTACATATAGTCTTCTTTAGAGAATACTTAGATATTTCTCAGTCTTTGGGACCAGCAGCTATCTTAAAAATAAATAATTAAATATATGGCAGATACCGCTACAATTGTATCTTAGAGAAATACCATAAACTTCAAGTGTAACTTTTCGTTACACTTACATCCATTCGTATGCATTAACATATGTAGTATACAGGCTCTAATAATTAAAAGAGGTGTACATCTTAAAACCCTAGAAGTGGGTGGAAAGGTATGCGTTGGCCGTTGCTGTGCATGAAGTGAAGAAGTGCCAAGCTGAAGAGTGGAGGTAAGTACAGCTAGGTTAGTACTAAGTGATACTTTATACTGTAAGACTGGTGGAATATTGTCTTTCGTGTTAACCTCATAACTGTCTTGCTATGTGTACCTAACCTTAACAAAACTCTGAGGTGTTAGCCTAGCTACCTTAGGGCTCAGTGAATACAAATGATTTACAAATATTATTGGTAAGGGGTTTAGTGGTACAGATGTTGGTCAAGTCAAGGGGCTGGGAGGTAAAGATGCCCATAGATATTATAACTTTACAGTCAAGTTAATTACATTACCACTGAAACTAAATCAAGGGGACTTAGCAATAAAGATGACTACAGACTCTAAATCTTGCTATTATGTGTGGAAATTACCACTGAAAACTAAATCAAGGGGACTTAGCAATATAGATGACCGTAGACATTACAAATTTCCTGTTATGTGAGAAAATTACAGCTGAAAAACTAAATCAAGGGGTTGGGAGATATAGATGACAGTAAGACTAACATGAGTCCGGTCAAGGTAAATTAATTACCGCTGGAAAACTAACCTAAGGGGTATAGATGACAGTAAAAAAACACAAGAGTTCGGTCAAGGCAAATTAACTACAGCAGAAAACCTATCATAGGGGTATTAGCTACACATATGACTGTAGAGTTTAAAATTAATGTTGAGAGAGAGAGAGAGAGAGAGAGAGAGAGAGAGAGAGAGAGAGCAACTTTAAGTAAAATTTGTGTTTAGCTTACCTATGGGCTGGGTTTCATCTCGATGTATAAGGGGTCCGAAGGTATCCGAGGAAGTGGCTGTGTTTGGATTGGTGGTAGTCTGGGTGAGTGTTGAGGTGGTGTATGACTGGAAGGGAGATAGTGGGATGATTGTGGTGGTTGAGCAGTGTATTCTATAACACAACATGTCACTTTAAAACTATAGCAACAAGAGTTCATTGTGGACTGAGACCGACTACCACAAAGGATATCCTGTTAAGATATGACCCAGTAATTGTTCCCCTCCACTTCCTCTGAGGGTCTATGGTGAGCCGGCCAGTGTTTACCGCAAGAGAATAATACAGCCCTGTTATTGGTCAGAATATGGAAGCATGTCATTGGTAGATAATAGTCGCGCAGCGCTCTGATTGGCTGGGCTTATCTACCTCCACCGACCGCTGCTTGTCCTCGCTCTCTTTGCGTCAGTCTCTCGTAGCGAATGGACCTATCTAGCTCCCGTGTGTTGTGTACTTGCTTACTGCGTTGCTTAGCTCTGGTTTTATGTTGTGATACTTATTTATGGTTAGTATTATTTTGACTTGTGTAGTTGTGTTTTAAATGATATTTTGACTCAAGTAGTAATTTTTTCATTTTATAACTAGCTTAACAGTTGTGATGTCTTAGTCTGATTTCAGTTGTCATACTGTTTGGACGTGGGTAACATAAACTCACTTTTTTGTCTTATTCTTTGACTTTAAATAAATTTTGAGTATGGAATCGTCCTCTAAAATGGATTTACCAAAAATTACTGAACCTGGTAAAGTTTTAAGTGAAGATCAGACTTACATAAAGAAATTCAGATTGTATGGACTTAGAACAATTTTAAATTTTCTAACCCTCCTCCCGAAACAAATTAAATTGACTGGCTCAGACAAGGTTTTGCTCAGATTGTAAATGAAGTAAAAAACCAATCCCATGAAAATGATATGCTTGGTTTCACTTTGCAGAGTCTAAATTTAAAATCTAAAGAGCCGGGGTATGTAGCTTTTCGGCCCTCCAATCAAGTAAACAAAGATGTTTTGTGGGAAATTTTTGGCGGAATTATTCAAAGTAATTCGGAATCTATCAAGTCGACAGACACTTTTAAAGTAGAATGTACTCGAATAAATCTTCAAGTAGGTAAAGGAAAAGTTAGGCATGGATTTTTTAACACTTTTGAAGAAGAATGTAAAGCTAGAAAGGGTATTGTTGTTATTAATAATAAAGACAACTTGTGTTTACCTAGAGCGATAGTAGTTGCGATGGCTAAAGTTACCGGTGATTCAGATTATAACCTTATACGTATGGACAAAGGTAAAAGACAGACAGTTAGGGCCCAAGAGCTTTTACGTAGAGCGCGTGTTGAGATATCTAATGGTGGAGCTGGTATCCCAGAACTTGAGAAACTCCAAGATCATTTGACAAATTTTAAAATTACAGTGTACAACTATGACTGTAAAGGTCGCGAAGTCTATTTCGAGGGACGAGTTGAAAACCCAAAATTCAAAATTAATTTGCTTTTCCATAATGGCCATTATAATGTAATCAATTCACTAACTGCTGCCTTTGCTTGTGATTATTACTGTGAAGCGTGCCATGTCCCCTATGACCATAAGAGGGAACACCGTTGCTCCAATATCTGTCCTACTTGCCAGACCATTTCAACGCCATGTAAGCTGGAGCACAAAGGAATTGATTGTTCTGAATGTAACGTGACTTATAAAATTGAGGCCTGTTTTAAAGCTCACAAAATTGACAGATGCAATTTAGTAAAGAAATGTCTTGATTGCGGTAAACTAGTAATGACCAAAGAAAGGTCCAGGCCCCATCAGTGCGGGGAAGTGTATTGTAAAGTATGCGAAGAGTTTATGGATCCCAACCATAAATGTTATATGAAACCTAACGAAAGCCAACCGAAGGGGAAAACTACTTATTTATTTTCTTTGATTTTGAAACCAGACAAGATGAAAACCTTCCTTCTGACCCCGAGAAAAAAGTACATAAAGTCAATCTGTGCGTAAGCCAGCAGTTCTGTGGTCAGTGTCTAGGTTCAGGCTTTTGTATGGCATGCAAAAACCGTGAAAAGGTTTTTAAAGAAGACCCGGTAAAACAGTTTATGGAGTATGTGATGCAAGTTAGGAAAAAGTTTAAAGATGTTTGTGTGATTGCACACAACGGACAGGGGTTTGATTTCCAGTTTATTTTCAAGTATACTCTGGAACAGACTGAATTCACACCAGAACTTGTAATGAGAGGATCCAAAATTATTTTAATGGAAATGGATAACGTTAGGTTTGTTGATTCCTTAAGCTATTTTCCCATCCCCTCGCTGCACTCCCCAAAGCGTTTGACTTACCCCCAGAGAAAAAGAAGGGTTATTTCCCGCACCTATTCAACACCCTCGAGAATCAAAATTATGTAGGCCCGATGCCCGCGAAAGAGTTTTACTGCCCCGGAGACTATGTTTGAGAATTCCCACGATGATTTTGAAAAATGGTATAACGAACAAGTGAACAGTGGCTATGTATTTGACTTTCAAAAAGAGATTTTGGAGTGTTGCATTTCAGATTTAGAGATTCTGGCGCAGACGTGTATAAAATTCCGAGCCTTATTTCTTAAAGAATGTAATGTCGATCCGTTTCTCGAGGCTGTAACCATTGCCAGCGCGTGTAATTTGGCTTTCCGTCGAAAATTTCTGAAACCTAACACAATTGGTTTGATCCCGAAAGGTGGGTATTGTCTAACAGATAATCAGTCAGCCGTGGCCCTACAATGGCTATCTTGGGAAGAAGAGTAGCGCGGTGTTAGGATTGAGCATGCAGGCCAGGGTAAAGAGGTTAAAATTAATGGAGCGAAAGTATATGGTTTTGATGGGGAGAATATTTATGAATTTCATGGGTGTTACTGGCACGGTTGCCCTAAATGCTTCCCTTGCAACCGGCAGGCCCCTCTGAAGAAGGATCCCTCGGATTCTCTTGATTTGCGCTACCAGAGAACTTTAAAGAAAATTGAGAAACTCGGAAGTAATGTTGTTGAAATGTGGGAGTGCGAGTTTAGAAAAATTAAAAAAAGACGAAAACCTCAAACACTTGAACAGTCTGCCGATATTGAACAGCCTTCCCCTTGACCCGAGAGATTCGTTCTTTGGAGGAAGGACAGGAAATGCGAAAGCTTATCATAAATGCTCGGAGGGAGAGACTATCCAGTATGTAGACGTTTGCTCTCTTTACCCGTTTTGTAAATAAGTATTGTAACTATTACGTAGGCCATCCTGAAATTTATGTAGGAGATAGGGAGTGCAGAGAGCGAGGACTTTATGTAGAAGCATTGCTCAAGTGTAAAATTTTGCCACCTCGCGACCTATACCACCCCGTGCTCCCAGTAAAAATGAACAGTAAACTAATGTTTGTCCTATGTAGAACATGCGGAGAGACTTTAAATCAGGGGGAATGTTTTCATGAACGCGATGGGAAGGCGTTGGTAGGGACTTGGACGATGCAGGAGATTAGAAAGGCAGTAGAGAAGGGGTATGTGATTCTGGACATGTATGAGCTCTGGGAATATCAAGTGGCGACTTATGAAAATGGGGGTCTGTTTACTGATTTTATCAATAAATTTTTGAAAATGAAACAGGAGGCGTCAGGGTTTCCTAGTTGGTGCAGGACTGAGGAGGATAAAGACAAGTATATTTTGGATTACTATAAACATGAGGGAGTAAAACTGGAGAAAAACAAGATTGCTAAGAACGGGGGTTTAAGGTCTCTTGCAGAATTAATGTTAAATTCTTTCTGGGGAAAATTTGGGCAGAGGGAGAACCAAACCAAAGCCTCAATCGTTAGAGACCTGAAAGATTTCTTTCGAATATCATCAAGTCCTGAAATAAAGATAAACATGATACAGGTTATTAATGAAGAAGTATTAGTTGTTAGCTGGGAGTACATTGATGAGGTGGGAGAGGCGTTGAGAAATGCGAATGTTGTGATCGCGGCCTACACTACCGCCCATGCCCGACTTAAATTATATGAACACCTTGAAAAGTTGGGAGGTCAAGTCCTTTACTATGACACCGATTCGGTAATATATTACTTGAGGGGTAATTTGTATAAAGTGCCTACAGGGGAATACCTCGGGGAAATGACCGACGAGTTGGTAGAGTATGGACGCGGGTCCTACATAGTTGAGTTTGTATCTGGAGGGCCGAAAAACCTACGCATACCTTGTCTGGTCAACCAACAAACAGAAATTGATCTCCGTATGTAAAGTAAAAGGCTTAACACTGAACCTTAAAACTTCTAAATTAGTGAACTTTGAAACATTGAAAGAAATGGTTTTGAGTGAAGCTGCACAAGTACAAGTCGAAGAGAATAGAATCAGACGCACAAAAGATAAAAATATTGTAACAGTCACTGAAACAAAGCAGTTTAAGATTACAGGCCCAAAAAGAAAACAAGATGATAGCTATAATACCTTCCCGTATGGATTCTGTAAACTTTAAAGAATTGCTTAAGTGTCATTAGCTCTACACCGTGGTCACCTAATAGACGGTGTTTTCATCTAATTACCATCATTTGTTCTCCAACTACCGTACTGGTTGGACGTACTCTAGAGTTGCTCTTTCCAACTATGGCGGTTTTCCTTAAATTTTTTTCTAAAAGAAAACTAAATGAAAATACAAAATTTTGCATTATATCCTTTGAGTATGAGTTTTCTCTTACAGGCCCAATAGAGACATGTGAATGGCCTTTAGCGTTTTCAAAGTACATAGTAGATACAATTTCAGATGGATGTTCTTCAAATACTCATTTTGGAATAACAATAACCCATGCTAATGGTTCAGGCAATATTCCGTTTATGCCTTTACGTAATCTAACTCCAACGGTTTTTGATGATCACTTTGAAAAAATATTCTGTGATGCTGAAAAACTATCTGGTACATTGAATGTGGAAGTATCACTAGTCACAATTCCAAGATGCTACATTCGATAGGTGTTTACAGACTTGTGACATACTGATTACCCACATCTGTTGTAACTGATGCTCGTGCATTCTTAACTATAATTTAATAAGGATTTGTACCTCACTTCACGAGGTAAGCATTGTAAAAAAGCCAAGGAGGTCAAGCAGAGTATGTATTTTATCTCTGATTTTATCTTGACCCCTTATAAAATTGTAAAAAAAAAGAAAATGTGTGTGTGTGTGTGTGTGTGTGTGTGTGTGTGTGTGTGTGTGTGTGTGTGTGTGTGTGTGTGTGTGTGTGTGTGTGTGTGTGTGTAGGTGTGTGTGTGTGTGTGTGTGTGTGTGTGTGTGTGTGTGTGTGTGTGTGTGTGTGTGTGTGTGTGTGTGTGTGTGTGTGGAGAGGTCACCTGTCAAGGCTGGGTTAGCCCCTGGTAAGTCCTGGCAGATGAGTGGGTTGGCGTAAAAACCGTAAAACACTGCGTTTCCCACGACCACCACGGACTAAGGGCTTAGTAGATTGAGATGCCCCGACCCGAGGAGGGTTTGGGTTTCGCCTTCGAAAAGTCCGGTGTGAATAAAAATCACTGGCGTGGAACTAAAAAGCCCGTAAACCTGTATGTGTGAGTGTGTGGAATAAAAAAAAGAAATAATGGGGGAGGCAACTAGTTTGGAAGGCCTCCACGGACCATGGCGGTGGTGGAGCCATGGTTTTTTTTAATTTTCAAAGGGAGAGGACATTAGTCTGTGCAGAGTATAAGCCAGTTATAATCTGGATGACTCTTGCATAGAATAATGTTTAACCTGGGTGTATAAATCTCTCGGTGGTAGAAATACCTCAGAGTTGTGTTCTCTCAAGGTATATTACTGTCGAGGGTGCTATACACGAGCGGTCTCAAACCCCGCTCTATTACCTTACAGTAAACTTAATACTTAAATTGTACAGCGAGTTCACCTCCTAAGTATTGATCTGCTATTGAGAAGGTAGAGCCCTGCGCCAGCGGGCTTGTATGCCCCTGTCTGTTATTTAAGATGTTTTCTATTTTTTAATATGTCTGACCTTGACCACTACACTCTTCTTAGTCTTAACAAATACTTAGAGACTCAAAGGAACAGTCATACACCAGTGGAGGATAAAAAATTAATAGTTGTATGTTTTTTTTATTTTTCACAGTTGTGACCTTGAATCTGGGAAGTGATGCTAGCATTTTATTACATACTAACACTACACATATACACATACCAAGTTTAAAGAAAATCCGTAGTGCCATTCTCAAGATAAAAAATAAAACTTTTTTGCGCCTTCATTTTTGGATACCTCGTGCCATGCATTTTTAAATACCAACTAAGTGTACACACATACCAAGTATGAAGTTAATACATGAAGCCATTCCCAAGATATGATTTTTCAAAGTTTTGCCCCTTCATTGCCCCTTCATTTTTTGGATGCAACCCGCAACATTTTGGTTAATTTTGTTATTTTAGGGTACCTACCCCCCAGGGGCACCGCTACTTCGTAGAAGGTGGTTTTTTGAGGTCCCCGGACCCCTAGGACGCACCGTTTTCGAGATATTTGCGATTTTTAGATTTTTTAAGCCAAAATTTTCATGTTTTTCACTTTATATAGTATAATATGCACTTTATTTGGGTGTTGTACATCATTTTACATATTCTACACTTTATATAGTATTGTGTACACTTTATATTGTATGACCCCAGCGATCCATATGGTCTTGTTCCCCATGATGACGTCACAGAAAAAACGGCTGACGATTGGCGCGAAAATTAGGCAAAATTGGCGCAAACGCCGCCATCTTGATGACGTCACAAAAAAAACAGCTGACGCCGCCATCTTGATGACGTCACAAAAAATTGGCGCGAAAATATATGGGCGCCGCCATCTTGGCAGAATCACCAAACTACAGCGTCACTAAACTCATTACAACGCACTCAGCTCAACTGTGTGATGGTCTAGTGGTCAGCGTTGCGGCGCACCAACTTGGCGGCCCGGGTTCAAACCCCGGCAGTGCACAGTGAAAATTTTTTTCGTAAAAAAATAATGCCATCTTGACTCACGTAGTAAGTTTACGGACGCCACGTGGTCAAACACGTGGTAAAAGTGAGGTTAGGAAATTTCCCGCCACCAGGAGGCCGCCGTCTTGGAAAAGGGGCGTGGCCTAGGAGGCCGCCATCTTGGTGACGTCACAAAAAAACAGCTGACGCCGCCATCTTGATGACGTCACAAAAATTGGTGCGAAAATACATGGGCGCCGCCATCTTGGTTTTCAAGTCTCGCCAATCCTACTTGCATCCCATAAACTGATACTGTGTGCAGAAATCAGCAAACACAATATTTCTTTTAATTTAAAATAGAAGAATTTTAATTTGTCTACTAATAAATTATTAGTAGACAAAGATTGTGTCTAGAATTCCATTAATAACATTTTTTTCGAACATATTTGAACCATTTTTGTGGGAAGGTATTTCAATAGGGAAGATTAGGCTGCAAATTGTTCCTTGGGTGATAAAACTTGGTTATATTCTAGTTTATATTCATACAATTTAAGTAAAGTAACTAGATCGGTTCACAAATTTATCCTGCGTAATAGGAGCAGAAGTAGAAGTCCATTATGATTCAAGAATCAAGGTTCTTGAGTGCAATGGTCTTAAGCTGGTGGGACTCACCCTATCTCCAGATCCTTCAGTGAGGAAGAAAACCACAGAGCTTCACTGGAAGAAACGATGTTTTGTACCTTTCAACAGCGAACAATCAAAGGTATTGCGAAGTGCTGCATTAATACATAATAATTGTATAATACACTAATTATTAAATTACTATATATATATGAGTTGTAGAATGTTTTCTTTGACGAATAAACAAACAAAAAAAGAAACAAAAAAGGAAAAAAGAAAAACAATGAAACTAGCAATGAGGTTTCCTTTTCATTTTATGGTTGTATTTTGTTTATTAAACTGCATCGCAGTATTTAAAAATACATTTAAACTGTTTTAAGTCTGTATATTTCAAGACTGAGTTTTATTTAGGAAAGGAATTTACTAATTGTTTGTGGTTTAGTAATAAATTAACTAAAATTTTATATTACAGTTACCTTCCTCTATTCCGGCATTTTACAATCAGGCACAACTTTCTGAAAAAAATTCAATTATATGTTTAAAAATAATAATGAGTGGTCAAGTTCGTTTGGAATTGGAAGTCTCAAGGGGACAACACTGTGCCATGCAAAGCACTTTGGAGGGGAGACAAGTCGTATTCATCCGACATCGGGTGACATCGTATATTTAAATTACATTTTAGTTTCAAAATCATGTACACACGGTATTTTTCATTACAGTATGGTATGCAATGCTTTTATACTGTAAGAATTAAAGCATATTTTTTATACATTTAGTGTAGGCTAATCTTTTATTGAATTCATTTTTTCTTGACATTAATCCTGTAATCCAGAATATTTAGTAATCCGGTATGTGTCAAGTCCCAGACATGCCGGATTAGAGGAAATTTACTGTAATAGAAAAACTAAACAAGTTGGGTAGTGAATTTTCAAGTACAGTATTAGCCAAAATAAACAGTACTGAAATACTTTTAATACTTTTAATAGTAATACTTTTATTTTATGTATAAATTTATAATATATATAAATTTGCTGTCCAAATTTATGGTCCATTATTTTCTTTACAGCTAAATGAGTTCTTAACTATGGGACTTCAGATTGTGGCAGAAGAAAGTCTTAACAAATGGAGACAGAACGTAACGAAGATCTCCATTATAATAGTAAAAGATACAAACGGAATGCATACCATATTCAACAACCCTCTAAATGAAGCCATTGCATCCTTGCCTAATGTTGTTGTAAGTGTTAATCTACAAAGGATAATCATAAAGTTGTCAATCATTAATCCACCTGAGTTAATAGGTTGCAGAGTTATAAAATGTAAATGACTCTTTTGAAGAATTTTTTGGGAGAGTTTATATATCTGACCCTAAGCCCCTTTTTTCTAAGAGGTTACTGCCTCATTTTTTACGGCAAAATTTATTTAAAGTATGGAACCCTAGGTTGTCCTGGATTAAAAAATCATATACATATTTTTTAATCTAGGCTACTGAAATTAATATTATTAATGTAAAAATGCATTGAAAGGGACTTCTAGGACATTGTGTATGTGCAATAATATGTTTTCCAACAAAAATTATCCTCAAAAGTTATATTTAAGAAATATAAAAAGTAAGACTTTTAAAAGTAATAATACTTTATACACCATAATCATGTTGGAATGCTTTTGCAAATAAGAAGGCCTATTCCTCAATATACTAAGGTTATAATTTGATAAGTAACAGGTAAAAGAGTAATATTGATTTTATTTTCCCACTAGATCAAAAGCCAAGAGGTGGACATCAGTCAGGCGAAGGACATCATGTCAGGATTGTTCAGACCAGGAGAGAGTTGGTTGGTGATCGGAGCCTTTGGCTCTTTGCAGCAGCTTCTCGGATCTATGAGTTCCAGTGGGTTTCTGTTGGCCTATGTGCATGGTGCCCAGACTTCCCTCACTGACACAACCCTACTCAAACCCATTCTTGTACACCAAGTCAAAGGCGGTGGAAAAGTGGTATTGCTCAAGAAGGTTAGTTTTGAACAAACAAGTAGTAAGGCTAGTTTTGAATATTGTGCTGATAGTATAAAATACTCAATTTAATCTGAATCGAAAGCTACATAGACGGATTTTAGACATTTTCTCACCTAGGCTGACTTTGTGATACAGGAGTCCAATAGTAACACCAGACACTTTTTTATAAAACATGAATTAAAACATGTCCCTGGAAAGACATTTCAAGGTCATATGTATGGTAACAGAACAACCCAAACATTCAGCTCTCCAAACCCCTGAACAGCTTACTTATTCGTACAGTATTGAAAGAAGCTTTTGTGAAACGTCAAACATTCTGCAAGTGTCTACAAATATAAAGAAATGTGTACTATTTTTTTTTTATTTCTTTTTATTGGAGCATATAGATTAATTTCGATGTATTTGTTTAAAAACCTCAAATAACTGTTATTTGATGGTTATAAATGGTATATAATGTTAAAGTTTTGTTACCCAAACACGGTTCCAGTTAGTTTAGATAATCTACTCTATCAAGTAACTGGGTTTTCTCTAAAATGTCCAAAATTTGATATCTAGCGCACTGAAGTGGATACACTGAAGATCGTTGAGGTGAACAATGAAGCTTGGCTATTGGAGGTGGCAAGTTTGTGCAGGGACTCTAACGACGACCGACCAGTTACCGTCGTTTTCACACGCAACATGAGACCCTCGGACATCCTGCCCGTCCTCTCGAAACATAAATTTGCCCACCAAGTAAGGTAGGCCTGATATATATGATTCAAGGAACTAATGCAATCTTATTAGGGCATAGAGAGTACCCTCCAGACCAGGCCTATTTGATTTTTAATAGATTCTAACCCTATTTTCATAACCACCAACGTTTCTTACCAATCTCCGACGAAGGGCTTAAGCTGCTAATAAATAATAGGTTTTTTGAGTCAGGTTGATTCAAAATATATTTACTGTGCTTTTTTTCAAAATCCTAATCTTAATATTTATATAAATTTTCATAATGAAGACGTTTTATACCTTTTAAAATAGATTTTTTGCAATCAGTAAATATTTTACCATGAAGATATCACAACCAACTAGGGAATTATTGTTTTGTATGAAAGTTTTTTCATGCATTTGAATTTTTTGAGGCACATCTTGAGAGGAAAATATATACTATTCTCAAAAATTCCACTATAACAATAATAGAACCATATAAGTTGAGCCTTTGCAATTCCTGACTTTAAGGGGGTGGGGTGTGAACTTTTGCCCTGAACACTAGCGGCTCGTGGCTTGAGCAGCCCATGCGCCCACACAAAGTGACAGAAAGGGGAGTCAAAGAAACGCAGTAGCTAGAAAACCCAAACGCCGTTTTATCATGTAAATCAATATCTTTCTTCAAATTTTTATCTATAATGATCATAGAACTCTATATATACACCTGGAACGCTCACACCGTTGTCAGAACCCGCAACCTGGGGGAAAATAAGCAGGCAAGAACGACCAAATGACTATATAATTCTGCCAGTACGCGCGCTTTCATTCATACGCTTGTTACTCATACATACAAAAATAACAAGAATGAACCTTATATATTTGTAATCTGCATTAACTACTGATTCCAATGGTATACAAATATTTAGCATTTTTTATATTAGGAAAGCATAATAATTATTAAAACAAATATTTTTGTAAACGTGACATCAAAAAGTTACTAAGCGAGAAAGTTTTTTAATTTTGGGCTAGGAACAAACTTTCAGCGGCAAAGTTTCAGATTATGAGTTAATCTAAAAGGTTTACTTTTAACATGTTTACCTAACAGTTTTAGTTTCGGATTTAATTGAGCACAAAGCGAGCGTTAAATGATATCGACGCGCTGCCGCTTAGTGGCATTGCGACGCTTCGCGTCGGTCGTCTCGAACTCATCTAATAATGCCTCTTCAGTGAAGGCAAATTGAACTGTGGATTATTTACTTATTTTCAAAGTTTTTTTTTTACTTTTTGCACTTTCTATATATAAATTATTTGTTTGGACATTGTGTAACTAAGTAAAATCAACTAATTAAAATCAATATTAAAATCTACAGTTTTCTATATAGGCCTACTAACAACATTTAAAATCAAGACGATGGAAGTTTGAAAACATTAATAAAAAAAAAATAATTTTAGGATTCATTTCTTTACAATTTTATCAATAGACCTATTTATGTTTTAATTTTTCTCATGATAGTTTTCTCTAAAGACAAAATACCATTAAATAACCATTCACATGAAAATATAGAAGTGACTGAAATAAATACAAGAGCCAGTTCAACCATATTTTACTAAAACGCAACAAATAAAAGTCATTAAGCTTCATAATTCTTAACAAACTTAAGTATATACATAATTTTAATAATAAACACGAGCACCATCAGAAATTAATTTTCAGTTCACTGTCACGTGATTAAGATTTCAATGCCATGATCTAAATTTTGATTACATCATAACCTTTCTGCGTGTTAGTTAAGAAAATTCTTATAAGACGTGTTCTGTATATTTTCTCTTAATTAATATGGGTGTTTCAACTTCAATTCTTTTTATATTCGTATATCTTTTCATAAGTAAATATTTGTTAAGTAATGTAATAAAATAAAGTAATTAAATTAGAGTAAATTTGAAATATAACACTTACGTGTGAAAAGAAATGCCGCTCACTCGAACGTTACGATTAGGGCAGTTGAATGCTAAACACGACACCACCGTAATAACTATAAAACTAAACGTATTTACTTAAAAGTCACATCTTAAACTTAAACTGACCTCGTCTTGACACGTCCACTCGTAATAAAGGTTAAGAGAGAAATGAGGAGGAATAAAAATATTCCATATGTGAGAACACAATTGGACTACTAAATCGGAAGAGAAGATCTGGGCATCGAGCACAAACGCGATTCTCCGAAATCTTCCGCGTCGTGCCACTTTTATCTTTACACCTGAATTCTGAGAAAACCATTCACTTTATAAAAAATGTTAAATGTAAAGATTTAAATTTATCTCATTATCTACAACTTTGCCACAGTTTTTTCCTGACCAATAAGTAAAAATGTTCACGCTTAGTTACTCTTTCATGTTCTCATTGTGTATTGACATTTGTTTTTATATTATAAGATTTTCTAGTTAAACATAATGGCTAAGATATTTACATTATTATAACCAGTAACTCTTTTTCTTTAAAACCGTATTTGTTTCAATGAATTTGGATTGTTAACGACCGGTAAATAAGCGTGTGAGCGCGACCACAAAAGCGCCACCAAAGCTTTAGCGGCTCATTTTGCGTTCTTCCCTGCTTACCAAAACACGGGTCGCGGTTTTTGGTTCGAGTTTTGCCTTGCGTGAGCGTTCCAGGTGTATATATAGAGTTCTATGATAATGATGCAACAGATCAGGTCAATGGTATTGTTTGTATGGTTTTGAAACTCGTGTAGATATATATGATATAAGGAATCGCCGCCTGATATACTCGAGCGCCACCCAAGGTTGCAGTGCCGCCTTCCTAGGCTTGTAGGTATCCTCTTCTCAATAGAGGTAAAGGTGGTGTTATGAGCCCCTATTTTGTTTTTTTGTAATAATTTTGTTACAAAAATATTTACACCCATTCTTTTTATAGTGTAATATAGAGTAAGGAGTTACAAAATCAGTTTTGTTATTATTTTTCGCTAAAATTAAAGTTTCTGGACAAAAAATATAAATTTTTGAGTCAATACACTTTTCACAAAATTTCTTGTGTGCTGGTAATATGAGCCCCTTTGTTTAATAAGACAAACATACATGCAGGATGTTAAAAAATAGATAGTAAATGTATTTAAAGTGAAAAAAAACTAGTTTTTTATTTGAATATAAGGACAAATGCTTTTAATAGCGGTTATTTACAAAAATCACATACGTAATAGTCTCTTTCACACCCTGCGCACTCATTATGCGCCCACATTTCACACACTTGGCACTCCCAAAGCTCTCCTCTTTTATCTTCGGAGAACAGTGTTTCGCAGAAAAGGCAGACAGCGTAATCTTTTCCAGGGGTATCATTTAGGGGGCTTTTCAGGGGAATTTAGGGGGCTCATATACCAAGCACACTTAGGGGCCCATAATACAACCCTCGCCATACTTGTAAAGAAATAGTCAAATGGCAACCTTGCATACTCTAAACTTAAACTTAATTTATGGTTTTGTAATCCTTAAACCTTGTTTGACAACGGGCATTTATTGTAGAATATCTTTGTGAACTAGAATACAGGTTAATATGGAAATATGTACATCCCTTACAAAGTTTTTATCAGCACTAGAAACGAAAAACACTTGTTGCCACTGACAGCCACATTGGAACATAGCCAGACCACTCTAGCGGTGCTTCCTCTAACTATAACAATACTTTTCGGTGGATCCCGCTAGATTGCATACTATACTTAAGCTAATATGACGGGGGCTCATAATAAATACAGGGCCCATATTACCACCTTTACCTCTATGGGCATTCTAATGGACGAATAGTAAGGCACGGACGGCAGTTTTTAGGGTGGGTGCATTCTAATGGACGAATTGTAAGGCACGGACGGCAGTTTTTAGAGGGGGTGCACGCAATGGCAGACATCCCAGCGCCGGCGCGCAATGTTTCGTCATCCTGGACAACCGCCATAAAACTATAAACATCCCCATGTTTATAGTTTAATGACATCCTTCGTCAAAAGAGACCAGTTTGGGAGGAGAGTTTGTTAAGTTATTTGCAAGATGCGAGAGAAGTTGGTGATAAGTTTAATTTAAGAGAGAAAGCATAAGATAAAAACAATATTTATATAAATTTTAGTTATTTTACGTCCGAGGATTTAAATAGTCAGAATGTCCCATTATGTTCAACTTATGGTTCGTATCCATTAAAACTAACTTTAATACACCCATCATTGTAAAGTCGTTACCCGAATAAATGTTCTATTGCGAGCTAAATATATGAAGAACAACAAAAATCCAATATCCGCCGAACAGAGTCCAACACATCCAACACACTGCTTAGTGCCAATACCGAATGTCGAAGGACGACCATGCATTGCAGCAGCCAACACGGCAGCTTGGGAATGTAGCCTAAATTTTTTTCTCCCCAACTTTTTGCAAGACAATGTGTTAGTGCGTACTTTGCCTCAGAATATAGTTAAAAGCCTTAAAAATTCACTTATCACAGTTAAAATACATTAACTATATAAAAAACTACATTAAAATACATTTTTATCTTTAAAAAGTTAAAAGCAAAATCAGCAATTGAAGGCTGAACATTAAAATGAAATGAAATAGTCTTATAATATCAGTATAGAAGGCGTACATATCCATAAAGAAATAGGCGTCACGTGCATACAGCAGCGTGGGAGGTACGGCCCGAACAGTTACTGGCGGGCAGTATTTCAAATTTCAAAAGACAGTATTAATGAATTTTACGGGAGTGCATGCATTAGGTCGGTACGGTATTGCACAAACACTCCCGGATGATCCGCATCTTTTGCTTTCTTGCTAAAAGTCGGGGAGAACAATAATTTTAGGATGTTTCCATGCTGCGCCATGCAGGCATGCAGGCCTTACCCCCACTACCGCCACCGGCATTGCTGAATACCTTCTGGTCGGCAGGCAAGGGATTTTTGTCATTCTGATGTGAAAACCACTTTACAAGGATACGTGTGTTTATTTATTGTTCTAATGGATAAGTACCACATAAGTTAAACATTAAGAGACATACCGAGCAGTGCTCAAATCCTCGGAAATAAAATAACTATGGAACTATCGTTTTCATCTTATTCTTTCACTCACAAAAATTTAACTTATGACCACAAATTTCATTGGCCACATGCATATCATCAGTGCTCGGACACTGACCTCTTTTGATTGAGCGTGACCAAACGCCGAATGCCGGCCCGTACCGTGCCGCCCCAATCGCATGCAACTTTAAGGGTGCGCTCTACCTTGGCGTCAAAATCGTCGAGCGAGACTGTTAACTGACGCTGTACGCGGAAACTCACATTTTGGAAAATATATGACGGGTGATTTTAAATTTTGTTACTTTAATGCTTTTTTTGGTTGCAGTGCAAAATCGATCGGTGGTCTAATAACGATGTTTTTGAAATTGCAGACCTTTCGCATCTCCCTTCTTGCATCGTTATCTATAAACTTTTTACCAATCTTATTGCAGATTCTTGTTCTTAAGATTATATTGTACTCACGTATCTTCTTATTTTTTCTTAAGAAATTGTTTTTAATACGTTAAAACTTGATACAAAAACGCTTATTTCAATATTATTAGCAAGCACCCTGCTTGGTAATTTAAATTAATATCGAAATTTTAAAACGATAGCGGAGTACAAAATTATATTACGAAAAGAATGACACCAAAATATTTTAAATCGGTTTACAACTGGGGCGACAAACACGGAGATTCTAAACCCTTGGATCCGCGCGCGGCAGATGGGTAGAGCGCACCCTTAAAGGAAGTTGGACAGTATTCCTGTCGATAAGCCAAACCACCGTTTACTTAAATTTACTTAAGTAACTAATGGACGAAATAATAACATGACATTCTTCTTTCTTCCAGAAAGAACAGTGGGAAATGTGACCACAGTATTGATTTTTAATAGATTTATGGTTTAGAGAATATGTGTAGTAGTTAGTGCTGGGGGGGGGGGGGGGGATTGTGTTAATCTACAGAACAATTAATTATTGTTTGGTTTTGTGATAGTGCCGCCTCCTCCGATTGGCTAATTTTAAAAATATTGTTGAGTGGGGAGGGACGCTATGATTTGCAACAGCCGAAAGTTCAGTTCCGCTTGTATTCTTGTCAGGTTAATTCCCGTGTCTGTGGTTACGTAATTCTTACGCAGAGTTTAGCATGTGGTGTTTTATCGATCTGTAATTTTCCCGCAAAACGCTCCACGCATCAGTGTTCTATTCTACTGAGATCATCTATATACAGTTACTGTTAAAATTCTCAAGTTAAAATAATTAAAATAAATTTTTTCTTAAAACTTACCCTCCTTACACACATCACGATTTTGTCCGTACGATTAAAAATCGCACGGCGGACATTCCAATAGAATCTTATAAAAACCGTCGCTGTGCCTGTGTGAAAGGTCTCATAAGATTCTATTGGAATGTCCGCCGCCGTGCGATTTTTAATCGTACGGACAAAACCGTGATGTGTGAAAGGAGCGTTACTCTCACATTTTTAGTATTTTCATGATCATACATGATTCATCAAGAATTTCTATTAAAATGGCCAATCTATTAATATGAGCAATGTAAATAGTATAAACTTAAAGTCATAATTTGTTTTAAATATTATTTTGCTGTAAGCCATGTAAGAAGAATGCCAAGTGTAAATGATTTTTTAATGTTTACTTAATTACTTATCGTGTGATCAGAAGTGATAACACGTCAAGAGGAAGTGGATTTAATTTTTAATAGTAGAGAATAGTAAATTTTATTTCTCTAATGCTTAAATTTGACATCCACCATGAAGTCAATATCATTTCCACACATCATCTTCGCATCACTCCCATCAGCTTCGACCAACCATAATTCGCCTCATTCCCCCAGCAGTGAGGCCCTTGTTTCCCAAAGCTGCCTTCTCTCACATCAACAGGACCTTCACCTCTACTCTTTGGTGCTCCATATTGCTCATTATATTCATATATTCCCATGCTCATTATATTCTTGGAAATCAAGTACTCTTCATTCATTTTGCAGTAATTTATAAGTTTCACCATGTATTTTCAAAGTGTTCATTGTATTGGAGTAATATCAGCACAGAATTTGTCATCTTGATAGGCTGCAATCCCAGCAATTTTCGCTGTAGTAGTCAAGTGTCCAACAGTTAACGTTGCGTCAACTATAAAAATTTAAGAGAGGTTTTTTCTCTTATGAAATGAAGGCACGCAAAGTAACGCACAGAAGTAGGGTGCCTCTCGGCACCTTTATATTAAGACAGTTTTAAAATCCAAAGGGGGTGTCTTACATCAAGGTACCCTCTTTAAAAAGGGGACACCTACAAGCCTAGGAAGGCGATTACATTACAAGGAATGTACCGCCACCTTGGAAGGGCGCTCAAGCTTTAAATAACTTGTATCAAAATGAAAGTTTCAAAATCAGACAAACAAGACCATTGATCAGCTCTCTTACATCATTAAAGATAAATTATTTGAGGAAAACTATTCATTTACAATATCAAAACTGCTGTTTTTCCTCTTTTCATTTGGTTTTACAAATGCCCACCTTCCTCCCTCTCCCGCCAACCTTAGCGGCGCTTCATGCCACCCCCCAAAACAAGCGCACCCCTGACGCCAAGTGCAGGCGCACGTGCCACACGGGCCATGAGCCGCTACTGTGTTCAATATAACCCAGTCGATTATACGTCTTCTAGAGCACTATTAGGTTTGGCAAGATAAGGAAAAACAGAAGTCTCATCTTAGTTCAGACCTCACCCCTTCCTTTTAATATGTTAACTAATTAATTTTGCAATTATTGTAAAATTTAAGTACGGTACCGAATTTTAAGTTTTTAATATTCAATGAAAAGAAAAAGAACTAAGGTTAAGTTTGTAAAATCAAGGAAATAAGGAAGAGCATTGTAAGACAGGAAGGACAGTAGTCTTAATATTTTTTTTTACTGATATACTCACCAAATAAACTAAAATCACTAAACTAAAAAAACTTATTGTTATTGTAGTTATACAAGTATATTTGCATAGTTGGAGTTTTACAATTCACTTTAGTTAATTATAGTTAACAGTTTTCTACTAAAATGCCATTGTTTGAATCTGCTTGACTCATAATCTAGTTTTATAATTCAGATATTAAAGTATAATAATAAGGTAAAGCCTGGAAAAAGTACAACATTATTTTCAAATCTCGATGTCAACTAAGACTAATACTGTATTTTTAGGTGTTTGTTCTTAGAGAAATCGTCACCAAAGTTTTCTGCCCAGCATCCTCTGTATCAGAACCAGTTGAGCCTGGGGTTGTCAGTTGGGGTGTTGTCTCAGGGAGTGTGGGGTACGGAGTGTGTTCTACCCATTGCAGCGGACTCACTGAGTGATCCCGGCAGAGGTGTTATCGTCAGGTAAGTGATTGCACAGACTGACAAACAATTAGCAAGTTAGTTAACTTCGTAAAAAAATTTTCCTTTTTACATAAAAAAGAAATGTTATTGTAACTTTTTTACATGATTATAACATACAATGTCACATTTTTATACATCAAAAAAAGTTTTAAAATTTGTCAAGATAACGTTTTTGTATTACTCAATTTTTACCTTTAACACGTTCCCGGCGGCGAGGTTGAATTTGCTCGAACCTCATCACCATCCTGAATGTAAAAATTGTAAAACCCACCTTAGCAGCAGCACTGCCCAGTAAAAACCCACGTGATCCCAAAATACATTGTACTATTGAGCAGTGCTGTGCAAAGCTTCAGATTTCTAGCTCAGATCCTGGCTTAAAAATAAATCATATTGTAATGCAGTGCAGCTTGGGAGCGATCGCACAAATCAGGATGGTATTAGGGTTCCGCGTGGGAGCGATCGCTCCAATGCCGCCGCGAACGTGTTAAACTTGTTTTTCATTGCAAATTTATAGTTTTTTTTTTCAATCAAATTTATAAAGGAATGCATTTCTGCTAACCAATAATTTTTTAAATATAAATAAAATTTAGAAAAAATAACTTACCTATGTCAGGATTTGAACCTTCCCACTCACTGAATAACCACTCTATATTTTCAATTTGGTACATTACCCCAGTCATTTTATGGTGCAATTGAAAGTTTTGCAAGTCAAAGTAAAAAAGTTGGTCCAAATTTAAGGTAAATACAAACTGTCCATTTTCATAAAAAATGTTATTAAAATTTCAAAAGTTTTTTAACCCTTGAGCAGGCGCATGCGGAGTTTTCCTCCGCACTCGTGGTTTTTGTTAAAAAAATATTCATAATGGGTGTCGGTAGTAGTGCCCGGCCTAGTACTTCAATTGTCTCATTCCGGAAAAACCCCTTAAGCTATTTATACCCCCCACCCCTCATTAATTCCTTGTTATTTGCCATTTAGTGATGCGGTGTCAGTTTGCGGAGGTTTTTTCCGCGTGCGCCCTATCTCGTTAGTGCTTAGTGCGGGGTTTATTTTCCTTGTGAACCTTTCCGTGTTGTAGATAATTGTAGTATGTAAAAGTATTTTTTATGTATTAATACATTTATGATTATTATCAAATATATATAGTTTGCATTGATGTATAATTTTATTATTGCAGATATTAAGTTAAACATGTAATGGTATAAACAATGACATGTGATTCCTGATAAAGTTCGTCAATATTTTAATACAGTATTTTGTCATAAAACACCTAAAATTAAGAGTAGGTTGCATTTGTGCAATTTATTGTTGGGGAGGAAAGCTCTGGTGCCTCCTGCCGTTTTACTGGTGAAGCTAGGTAATTTGGGTTTTATATTTTTAACATCAAATTAACTCCATATGAATAAGCCAATCAAATGAACTCCAAATGAATCAACTTGATACGATTTTATACGTAACTTGAATAAGCTCAATACATTTTTTATTTAAAACAACTTTATGTGTTGAACTTAATTTCATTTAAATACTATGTGTGATATCGCCGTGAAGAGGTTAACGGTTTCTCCTCTCTTTTATCTCAATAAAAAAATTATATACAATAGTTTAATTTTTTTAGTCAACGGCCAGTAAATAAAAAAAGTTTACATTAATAGTATGGCAATTAAATGTTAAAATTAAAAAATGTGCTAGTCCTAGGAATGATATTAACTACTATAACACGTAGTGCTGATTGATAATTTAACAACTGAATTTAATAACTGATCTATTTCTTCATCAACTGATATCGAGCTGACAGGTTTTCTTAAATAAAAATTTATTTGTGTTTGTAAGAAAATTTACAAATTGGTTAAAATTAAATGTTTAATTTATTTTTTTTTTATTTTTTAAGTGAAAAACTTAAATATATTATAGCAATGAAGTCATTTTTATGCAACGTCATCATTGTAGAAAATCAGAGAAGTATATTTCTTAAAAGAAGTCAAATGTAAAATTACTGAGGAGGTAAAACATTAAAATTATATTGTTAATTGCACTGTTATATTTCTTTCACATTTTATCTTCTACGTTTTACATAAAAAAGGTATCAATTTTAATGTGATGTTTTTTTTCAAATTTTTTATGTGAAAATTACGTTATTTTTACATTATGTGATGACTGGGAATGGAAGATATGTCTGTAAGGCTACAACTGGAATTTATGATGTGTTGTATTAGTTTCTTCAGCAATATCCCACTGTCACTAAAAAAAAAGAAAAGTGTAGTATGATGTACAGCTATTCTCTTAAGTTTCTTTTAAAAGGCCCACAGACATCAAAAACACTCCACTTGATTTTAGCAGCTCCTCGTGTCAGATAGCCTACAACTGTAGGTTTGCTGTGTCCTAGAAACACATATATGTAGGGCCTAAGTGTGTCTCCTGCTTTAGTTGTCTGCACAGTACTACTATTGGTATTTAATGGCGTTTTTTTATTGCATTCAAGTTTCAATCAGCTCAAAATCCTCATTGTTAGGGGAGAGTAGGGTAACCGTGCGCGGCAGGTAATGGTGCGCATTGTAGTTTTTAATGAATGAAATAAGTTAAAAAGCTCCAGAATGTGCTGCAGCCTAGCGGGGGACTCAACAACTAATACGCGACCTCGTGGTTTTCGCCACTTAAACTTTTGAGGTTATATGAGACAAAAATTTAAAAGTCATATGTGTCATGTTATTTTTGCTCCTGAGGAAATAGTAAGGTTAGGGCAGATCTTTAAATAACCTAAAAATTATTTATTATTACAATTAATGGTAGTCTTTGCTTTATCGTTTGAACCAATTCATTTATGGTTTCATCCCTTCTTAAGGTAGTGAGGAAATAAAATACTTGCTAATGCAACATCGGGTAATGGTGAGCGGGTGCCCACGATTCCCCCCCAAGTAATTATAGGTAAGAAAAAAAATTACTTCCCCTTTTTACATTCTTGTTTACAGATGCTCATAATCTGTTCGTCCTGGAGTCATGCAGACAGCTCAGGTGCAGACACAGCAGAAAATTAGCTTACGTGAGCTAATTTTGCATTAACCCTTGAACAATTTTGTAATTTTTAATCAAAGACTTTTGTTAATGTATCTTAAAGCTCAAAGAAAGTATTGTTTAGCTTTAAGACATTCCACATATCAAATTAATGAAACACATTTATTCTAATTAATTCAACCCAAACGTCCCTGCGCACCATTACCCAACCACATGCGCACAATTACCCTATGGGTAGGGGAATCGTGCGCAAATGCATATTGTTATATAATGTTTTATATTTTATTAATGTTAATATTTAAGATAATGATAATTTTTTTAAATCATCACCATTAATTACCAAAGAGTTCGACACGTATATTAGTAATTTTTGTCCAAAGAATTTCCAGGAAAAATTGTTTGTCTTTAGATGCGCACCATTACCCTACTTTCCCCTACTGATGCACTATTATTACTTTCTGTACAGTTCAGACTCCAACTTGGATGTGAACGTGATTGCATTAAACATGTCATCTCTGACGTATTTCCCAGGGACATCTTCTGAAAAGGTAAGACGTCAAACTGTATGCTTTCTCTTTCTAAGCTGTGAGATGTTTGTTTTATAAGTGAAATTTTTGTATGCGTACAGTTGTACGCACACAGGCTTAGACAGACAGGAGAGGCGCTTTGCAATTTCACAAGGGCGTGGTTAGATAGCGTGTTTTTTATTGGGCTTACCAGTAGAGAGCCTTCCGAGCAGAGGCCAAGCTTTCCGACTACTTTTGGTGAAGTTCAGGTTCTCAATAGTTTTCACCCATTTCTCCCTCTTGGAGTTGTCGAGGGAGTTAATGAGTTGGTCCATTATATCTCTGTCAACTGTATCATTAAACTCACCGTAAAGGTCTTCGCACTCTTGACTCGATCGTGGTATGTACTCTTTCCTAAAACCTCTTGGGATAGACGCTTTAGTGGAAGACAGAACAAGTAGTGTCAACTGATCATAGGTAGGGTAATATTTTTATAAAATTGCATTATTTAGCTCAATGTTTGATTTTATGAGGGATGAACCTGAAGCCTTTGTCAAGCCTTTTAATCACATTAAGATAGGATTATTTTTTTTTGGCTAGTAGAGGCTAGAAAAATTGGCTGTCCAAAAACTATTTCATTTTCCCCATTAATTTTACAATACTATTAAAGAACCATTTACAATCGAATAACTTACATCAAGCCAATCCCAGAGCAAATTCATTCTTAAAAAGAGATTTGGCCAGATCTAATTAAGCACTGTTTTACTCATCCAGGGATAGAAAATGTTACCAATCATTTCTTAAATTATAGCATAAGCACACCATGTATTAAATTCAAAGTAGTAATGAAACGTTATGTTGTACTATGTACACTAATGATTCAGAGAGGTTACTAGACTGCTGTTCCTGGTTCACGGGTTCCAATATAAAAATTATTTTTCCCTCCTTGAACTAATGCCCTTTGTAAGAAACACTTTGCTTATTGAAGTTCTATAATACATGAACTGCTGATTTTTTTAAAGGAGGCAGAAGAAGTGAAGTGTGTTGATTACTGTGGGACTAGGAGCCGTGGTGAGAAGGTGATGGGGGTCGCCCAGTTTGACTCGCATACCAACACAGTGACTCCGGACCCAACTCTGTGGTGGCCTGTTCCTCCCCAGTGGACCATGGATGATGCCAGCACTGTGCCTGTGGCATTCACACTGGTTCGTACTACTGTATTGCTCTTCTTTGTTTACTGCTAATAAAATATTCATTTGATCTCTGTATACATTCAGATGTCTGTATTTAGAAGTGTATCTTTTGATCATAAATTTACCTTTGGATTGAGATAACTTCTTAACTTCTAAACTTAATTTTAACACAATTCCCTAATGTAATCTAATGTTAAAGAAGTTAGAAGTTCTAGACATTTATAAATAGTACTTATTTAATTACAAAATAATAATTATGTATTATTAAATAAGCCAGAAAACCCAGCTTCTTCTTTCTTCTTTTTACTTCCAGCTTGCTAACTACAATGTCACTGCTAACGAGATATAACAATAGGTAACAATACCTAAAGCGGATTAATTTGTAACACAATAAATTACACAGTATCATTGCCACAATGGCCACTATAAAAAAACTGTAAACTGCACAGTACACACACGATTGACACGAATAAGTTCTGATGAGTAGATTGACAGGATAAGGTTATGTCAAATTTCAGCTTATTCATTGTCATTCACTCTCTCCCGTGATCCCTATGATAGTGATCCCTATGATGTGGCGTCCAAACAGCTGACTACCTACGGTCTTGACCACACAGGCGTATTGGCCTATGGAAATGATCATTGGAGGATTAAAAACCAACAAACCAGATAAATCATATGTAGGCAGTACCCTATTTAAAAAAAAAAATCATGTTGTAGGCCTAACTAAACGATGGGTAACTATAATAATATATCCGATGGGGTGTGGTTTTTCAGTTAAACCACTTCTTTTACTGTTTCCACACTTGGTTTAAGCAATTTACCCAGAACCATATGAGCAATTGAATGTTATTTTACAGGCTTACTATGTTCTTTTTGAAAAAGCCAAGTTGGAAGCCAAGGAGAGCATCCTAATCCACATGGGCTCCAGCCCGGCTGGCCAGGCGTTCATAGCAGTCGCTCTTCAAGTGGGAGCCGATGTTTATGTCACTATTGATAACCAGGATTACCTTCAACCTTTGTTGCGGCGGTTTCCCCAGGTTAGCCTTTGTGTTATGTTATTATTATTTTCTTAAGGACAATGACAACAACATTAAAATATTTTATATTAAATACTGTAATTGTTATATATTTAATTTTCATTACAAAAATACTTTTTGAGAAATTCGAAGTATATTCATCAACCAAAAGTTTTGATATTTCAAAGAATAAAGTCTGGTTTATCGGTATATTTGTTTGAATATTAGTTTAAGGAAATATCCTCAATTTTCAGCTGAAGCCACAGAGAGTGCTGGCCTTGGAAAACTTTGATATTCAACTCAAGAATCACACAAAAGGGAAAGGAGTTAGCGTAGTGGTTAACTGTCTTCAGGGATATCAGACTGCATTATCGATGAATGTACTTGGACAGTACTCGAGGTTCATCCATTTAAGTAAAATCGATCCCCGCAATAGAGAGATTGTTGGTAAGAGAAACTCATTCTTTTACAAAATATCTCTTTATAAATAGCTCAAGATAAAAAGCAGAGACAGGTGTTGTGTAACTTCAAATGCGAAAAATGACTTAAAACTTTTTATTCTTTACCGAAATTGCTCACTTTTGATGTGTTGAATTTTTTAGGGAACCATGGTTTGTTTGTCGTTAAAACAACTTGTACTAAAAATTCAAAATCCAAAATAATATTTGTTAAAACTATGTTTTTAGTTTGTTTTTTTTCATAGTCAACAATCACGGATTGAAGACAAAAGTTTTATAGGAAAAGGCACTGAATTAAGAACATCTGGAGAGCTTCTCTCACTCCTTCTCAATTTAGGATATTATTATTATATAAATCTATAAATAAATCTAGTACTAAACATAGAAAACACTGTATTGCATTTTTTACAAATATTATACCTATTACCTGTAAAACATCATGGAAAAATAGTGACACAGTGTGAGATTATCTTTCGAAAAATTACATGAAATAAAAAAAATTTGGTTTTTTATTTTTGTAGTATTTTAGACAGGAATAATTTTAAAAGTGTCATGAGATGTCTTAACTACTACCGTACTTCTTTTCTTCCTCATCATTCCGGAATCTCTCAAAAATTGTTAAATTAAACTTATATTATCTTTTGTCTATCAAAGAAAATTATAGAATTAAACATGGCATAAGCTGGAACACAGTTTATAATCCTTAAATAAATATTGAATATATTTGCTAATTAAATCTTTTCAACTGTTCCAGGCATGGATGTGTTTTTCAGGAATTCTAAAATATTTGGAACATCAGTATCTGATATTATAAACACGGATATCAGCACAAAAACTAGATTAAGTATTTTCTTGAAGGATGGGATAAGAAATGGAGTTGTAAAACCTTTGAAGAAAAGGGTTTTCTCACTTCGCAGCTTTAATCTAGCAAATAGGTAAGGTAGTGGGTCTGATAACTTAACAGGATTACCTTATACATCTGATAGGTTATGTATTTAATCCTATTAATAAATATTTCATTTCATATCTAAAATTCATATGGTTGTAAAATGGTACATTAAGTGATGCAAAAGGATTACGTCCAAGGATTTAAGTGACGAAAATAATGATCACCACATTCGTTAAATAGTTCTGTGGTTTCATACAACAGCCAAAGTAATTAGAATTAAAATAAGCCCATAAATCAGTTTTTTTTTGGGGGGGGTGGGTAATTGTGACCTTTGGCCTAGGGCGTCAAAAAGTGCTAATCCGGGCCTGCGCATAGCGACTTGATGTAGCAGCATGTTTCGCCTTCCGAGCAGTAAATGTGATTTCACATTAACTTTCACTCTAACCTAATTGGGTGTTTCTTGACGCCTTTTGTTAATCTTAATGTTATGGTTAGTAAAGTTAACCTTCTGTTTGATTTCCTTGAATTCAAAGGCCATATAATGCTTACAGGCGTCTAATTTATACAAAATGTATAAAGTACAACCATCTTTAAAAATCTTTTCCTCCAATATATCTCAGCAAATGTCTAGTTTTAAATAGTCTTCTAAAATGTACACTCTCATGTGATCTAAACCACTGACATCCTTTGAGAGTTAATATTTAAAATGAAAGATTTTTTTCAAAGATATATACAGTGACAATATTTTTAGAAATTCAGAGGCAGATATGATGTGTTTTATGAATTATAATCGTCTACAGTCTCATTTTTTTGTTCAACTTAGTAATTTGCATGAGCGATGCTTTGATGAGAAGACGCTGGTGATCATCAAGCCAGAAGGCCGCAGTGAACTCTCAGCCGACTCTCTCCTTGGCTTCCAATGCCAGCCACAATCTACGTACATCATCGTTGGTCAGTGTCAGACTTATCAATCTTCTTGTTAGGTGCTATTGAATATGTTTTAAGGGTATAAACAGAAAAAGTGAGCTTTTTTGAAACATAATCATAACAAGGCCATTCAGAAAATAAGAAACAGCCAAAACAACGAAAATTGCTGTGGTTCTATTGCAGTAGCTATAGAGTGCTCACATAGAAAGCCCAATATGAGCTTCAACAACTCACTTATATGACAAAATTTTTAATAGTTTTCCAAGATTTTAAAAATGACACGATGTGCCATTAGTCAATAGGCGAATGAATGGCTCCCTCCAATAACGTAAGCAACAAAATCCAAATTTTACAGGAACTAAAAAAAAAAAACATATAACAAGCCAAATTAATTAATTTTGGGGGTTATACTTGTATACAACCGTATTAGTGGTCATCATAAGGAATATCACAACAACATCAATTGTAATAAATAAGTTATAACAAAAAAACGTGATTAAAAAATGCAATAACATTGTAAATGACAGTCATTCACAACGTTTGTGCCGCTTTTTGAAGTTTTGGTTGTGGGGTTATTGGGCATTAAAAACACAGCTTGATTTTCATACAAAAATAATTTTATACTGTATTCAATACTAGTAAAAGATGAAAAAATATATAAATCATAAAATTTAAATATATTTTTTTATTATAGTGGTTATAACGTTACTGCAAGTACTTCACGTAATGGCTGTTTTCCTGGCAATGTTTTTATATATATATATATATATATAGGGTTCTCCAGCATTCCTGTTGGCTTTACAAACATTTCTGGTTCAGTTCGTAATGTTTATAGTTATTTTTATTGAACGGTTAAGCCGATTTACATCGGATCCCTCTAAATGAACTCTCAAGGACGTCAACATGTATGGACCCTTACAACGATACGGCATGGCGGGACAAAAAATGGTGGTTTTCCACTGGTTCCATGGCTGCCAAATTCAGAGATATCAAAAATATAATTACCAACCTTGATGCAGAATGGCGTTTCCAACGTTACTGTATTGAAATCACAATTTTTGAAAATGTGGCGCTTACAATGTTACTGGAGGGTGGGCCTGCTTCCTAAGAGGCTTTACCCATGGGATTCAATACAGTAATTTTGAGATGTACAAAAATAAGGTCTGTCTTTCATATAAATAAATGAAGAACATAATGTGGACTCTTCATAGGAAACTAAATTCAACAAAAATTGGGCCATTCTGTAATGTCCAGTGGCGAAGCGTGCGGTCATCTCTGGATTCGGCGATGACCAGGACAAATTAATAAATTTAATGTATCAGTAAATAACAATGATAAACATACAATTTATTCCTTGTTTGCATGAACGATTAATGAAAATTTCGTCAACGTCATTGTGGTAACGTTCAAATCCGCTTCAAACTCGCAGTTCACAATCAAGCTAGCAAGTGCCAACGACTAGCGCTCGCGCGGAAGCGCTAACATCCTGCGTATCTCGTCCACCCCCCCCGCGCCCATCAAAGAGAGTTCCCTCCCCTCCCTCCCCCCAAACCTGCAACCAATCACAGCGCGTTTAGGCTCCCGCTCAACCACGCTAGATCGAGCGAGTCCGGCAATATTCGGCAGCTCTCGTGACTTCTCGGCAGCATCCGTGAAGTTTCGGCATTCCGGAATACGACAGTCGTTCAGCAATCAGCAGACGATGCGCAGTCTTATCGTTAACCTTACAATAGTATCACGTGAATAATAACATTAGAAGATGATTTTAGTCACATTACATGATTTGATATACTCGTTGTGAATAAATTATAGTCTATTTATAAATAATTTTCTGGGGTTAAACTTCATTTTAAATTTCCTCTCAGCCCCTATTAAACAAAAATTGGGTTTCTAAAAATAAGCATGCGATGACCGAGGAAAAATCTCACGCCTCGCCACTGGTAATGTCATCATGCAGGGCGCAGGCAACTTGAATTTCCCAGAATGTCGGTAGCAGTGAAAGAAATAAAAGTCAATATAAAGATTAATTTGTGACGAAGGTGATCCATTGAATCACAGATTGTTTTGCGGCAGGTTGTGGGGGCGAGCTGTGGCTGGACCTGGCAGAGTGGCTGGTGGGTCGAGGCGCCCGCTGGCTGATCCTAGCTCCCACCTCGGCCGACCTCAACAGCAGCCAAGCTCACCGTCTCGACCACCTAGTCAAACTCAACTACGCCCGCCTCACCACCTACGATGACGTCAGCTCTGTGCTGGACCAGGCTGCCCGCGCAGGACCTGTCGGAGGCATCTTCATCGTTGGACTGGTTTGTGAATATGGATATTATAAAAATAATCCATTAACAATAGTCCGACCGATATGTGGCAAAATTGTGCATTTATGCATGATGCTATTGTGATCTAAAATTTGGAACCAAATGCTACATATACAAAGATTTAAATTTAGATAGGGGACCATCTTAGCGTTTCCATGTCCGGGTTTTATGGGGTTTCAAATTGAGTTTTCATTTTTTGTGCCATTAATTCTTTAATACATAATTTTGAGTGACGAATCTTGCAAGAGCCAAAAAAACCAACAACCAGGTTCCAGAGAAGTGGAGATAAGACCCTGGGGAAAACCTTAACTAAACTTGACTTATAAGTTGTTTTTATCAATTGGATTGTCTTCTCAATTGCAACTGACACATTCGTCCAAGCCATGGCAAGGAAAACTATCAACTCCAATGTAGGAATCTTTGGATAGATACTGGAGAGCTGGTCAATTCCTTATCACTCTGACAATACGAAGGGATGTGTTAATGCCTTAGGTGACATGCCATCAGATAAAATCCAGTCAATTACGCTTTCGGTGAGAAGAACGTATACAGTCCTAGTAATTGATAAATTTAGTTTTCGAGGTTGTTCTACCATGAAAGGTATTATATCGTAGCTGTCACCAATGGAGAATAAATTAAGTTGTTTTGTTTCAGCCTGAAAACAGCCCAGTGATAGCTCAAATAGATGCCGTGGCAAGGAGACTCGTCCCAAAACTACCACACTTTGTGTGTCTGTTGGGTGGAGGAACTGATATCTGCCAATCCAGAGTGCAACTTGGCTTCTCATCCCTGCATATTCAAAGTGAAAAACCTTTATCAAGACCAAAGTCTGTTCTTCCCTATTTGTCAGCTGTTCTTACAGGCACTGACTCAACATCATTCTCTTACCTCGTCACAGACCAAGTTGCCAACTTGAGTAATATAAATGGTAAGTATACCTGACTTGACACTATCGGAAGTGTGTTCTTATCAAAATAATGAGAACTGCATAGTTTTGTGTATTTTTCTGAAAGACCCTGAGTTGTAATAAAGTGTGATTCGGTGACAGTTGAACTATTAATGTCATTAATCACACCCAGATAATATCTTTGATGTATTTCTGGATCTGTAGAAGGCTGTCGACTGTGTTGACCAATTTAATTCACTCTAATCCAAAGGGTCGAATCACATGGGGTTTTTGCTCAATCCACTTGACTGTATCAGATTTCTTATACAGATTCTTCTTCTTAAATCTAAACACTGAGATTTGTTGTGACTGACAATGTAAGGAAATTTAGATAGGAACAATATTTTGATAATCAGATTTTTAAAGGTTCACTAGAAGGCTTGTGGGCGTTGAAAAGTTTGATGGTTGATAAATGGGTTCGTCCCTCAAACCCATTTTTGTCTGTGTTTTGTGTCGAAGAGGTTGTTTCTCAAATCTGGCTGTTTAATAAAAGGAATTGTCAGAGCATTGCCAGTAGGCCTATTGGTGTTATCATCATTTGGGAAAGCTCTTCTTATTGAAATATATATAGTAATTTAAATTTAAAAACTTCAAAAAATTATATAAAACTTTATAAAAACAAAAAACTATACAAATTTATTGGATTTTTTAGTTTTTAATTTGAAATTACTTTAGGCAAGTATCTATATTTATAAAATTGTGGTAGATCACATCTCAGGTATGAAAAGTATACATATTTTTATGTACAAAGATAGACATTCATATAGGTATAAAAAAGGAAAAGTTAGATTAGCCATTGCAATAACATACTACTCTGAATGAAGCTTTCCATTTCAAGATTTGATCAAGAAGTTACTAACACTAATGGAGGTATCATCAGCAAAAAGGTTAATCAAGGGCACACTACAATGGATGTCTTAAATAATATATTAAATATATTTCGCATATTATGCCAATTAGATGGTGTATTAAAAATGTTTCCCTATTGCCATATCGAGTTCTAGATTATTGTTGTTTATTTATGAGCACATATGCTAATTAATATACTTAAAAATGCAATACAACTATTCAAATTGACACTAAACTTTGTAGGTAAAAAATATTTTCATATTTCATATCTTCAAGTATCATTAATGTAGAATTGCTTTATTATCTTTGCAGCATTTTTGTGCCAACCACAACAGACGGTTAATAAATAAACATTGTTATAATGTACATATACTTGAACTTGTACATGCTACTTAATGTAATTTTCTAATCAGCTTTGGTTCAAAATAAAGCATGTTTTCTTCTTATTCTTCTCCATTGCAACATTTATTTTTATTTTGATTGATATTTTCAGAGAGTTACATGGTAGATGAGGATCCATACAACTACCTGCCATCGTCTCTTGATGATTTGTTGGCCCTTGGAGAGGATGTCAGTTCTGTCCCGTGTCTTCGAGAGGTACCCACTCGAACTCCACCTCATTGTAACATCAAATACAACGTCTTGCCTTTGTTCGTACTGCCAGGAGTCTCTGCATCCAATCTTGGCCCTTTCATTTCTCATCTGATGTATCCCGCTTATTGTGCCCCACTCACTGACGCTTCTTTCTCCATTGACAGTCTTGCTGAAGCTTTACAAAAGGTGAGCCAATTTACTAACTTTAATCGGTTGGCAATATGAAGTCTGTTTATTCATTTGAAAGATTGGCAATGTAGGTATGATGAACCAAATTAGTTGTAATTCTCATGAAGGTATGAGGGTAAAATTCTTTTTTGGATTCAATAGAACTTTAAACAGAATGTCTCACTATTTTACTTATATAATTTCATCTTTTTGAAACAGCTCCTAATACTATATAGGGAATTCCTTATGTGGCAGTAAAAATTTGAGTAATTAAATTCTCCCTGCTGTTGATATTATGATTTTCACTGTCCTGGAAACACTAATTATTTTAATTTTATGATTTATCCCTTCGTTATGATTTTATATGAGTATATATGTTTTCTACCAGGAAATACTGCAAGTGCAAAACCGAGGACCATACAACATCGTGGGAGAGACATGGAGTGGTGCACTGGCTCTACAGTTGGCAACACTTCTAGAGAGCAGCGGCCACACAGTAGAACTGTTCCTGCTAGAGGGAGCGCCAGCAGTAGCGCAGCATTGGGTTAGAGCGCTCGCAGACGAACATTCAGTAGGCATTACACTGCTGGCTAACCTCCTGTCTTTGGAGAACAAGGTATTTTATAGTTATTAATTTTATAAATATTTAATGCTGCCTCCTCCCCATTGTGGATTTCATTATTCGACTTCGCTCAGTGGAGAAGGGAGGGTTCAACACTGAGACATCAACACTCTTACAAAAAATACATCAGCAGAGATGAACCTCAGATTTTTTTCTTTTCTTTTTTTGTAGTATTTGAATTGTGGGGGGGGGGGGGGGGGGCACCTGGTTGTAGAATGGGGCTGACTAGAGCTCACACAAGGAATGAGTATCCTGTTCTTTTAGACAATTCCACGGGTACCCTACTATCACACTCTAAGAGCTAACATGAACCAGGCCGTTATCTTATTGAAAATTTTGAAGTTGAAATGCTAGAACCCAAGTGATAGATATCCAATTTATAAGGCCAGTATGTTGCTCGGACACTTCCCGGAGGTAGTCACAGTTGCGGGGGCTCAAACCCCCACCATAAACATGCGAACGATATAGAGAATAGAATGTTTGTACTCACCAAGGATGAGTGACAGCATTACACACGGGGTGGGATGCCAGTCCGGACTGGAAAAGGATTTGACACAATGTCGCAACCGGAAAATGAGGTGTAATAAGCGTCCATTTCATCTGGGCAGTAGGGTGGCTTAACAGCGCGAGGCTCAGCAGCGGTCCACCAGGCTGAGCAGAGCGTGGCTGAGAGTCCACCAGGTACTGTAAGCGGCGGCTTAACAGCGCGAGGCTCAGCAGCGGTCCACCAGGCTGAGCAGAGCGGGGCCGAGAGTCCACCAGGTACTGTAAGCGGTGGCTTAACAGCGCGAGGCTCAGCAGCGGTCCACCAGACTGAGCAGAGCGAGGCCGAGAGTCCACCAGGTACTGTAAGCGGTGGCTTAACAGCGCGAGGCTCAGCAGCGGTCCACCAGACTGAGCAGAGCGAGGCCGAGAGTCCACCAGGTACTGTAAGCGGTGGCTTAACAGCGCGAGGCTCAGCAGCGGTCCACCAGGCTGAGCAGAGCGAGGCCGAGAGTCCACCAGGTACTGTAAGCGGTGGCTTAACAGCGCGAGGCTCAGCAGCGGTCCACCAGACTGAGCAGAGCGAGGCCGAGAGTCCACCAGGTACTGTAAGCGGTGGCTTAACAGCGCGAGGCTCAGCAGCGGTCCACCAGACTGAGCAGAGCGAGGCCGAGAGTCCACCAGGTACTGTAAGCGGTGGCTTAAGAGCGCGAGGCTCAGCAGCGGTCCACCAGACTGAGCAGAGCGAGGCCGAGAGTCCACCAGGTACTGTAAGCGGTGGCTTAACAGCGCGAGGCTCAGCAGCGGTCCACCAGACTGAGCAGAGCGAGGCCGAGAGTCCACCAGGTACTGTAAGCGGTGGCTTAACAGCGCGAGGCTCAGCAGCGGTCCACCAGACTGAGCAGAGCGAGGCCGAGAGTCCACCAGGTACTGTAAGCGGTGGCTTAACAGCGCGAGGCTCAGCAGCGGTCCACCAGGCTGAGCAGAGCGAGGCCGAGAGTCCACCAGGTACTGTAAGCGGTGGCTTAACAGCGCGAGGCTCAGCAGCGGTCCACCAGACTGAGCAGAGCGGGGCCGAGAGTCCACCAGGTACTGTAAGCGGTGGCTTAACAGCGCGAGGCTCAGCAGCGGTCCACCAGACTGAGCAGAGCGGGGCCGAGAGTCCACCAGGTACTGTAAGCGGTGGCTTAACAGCGTGAGGCTCAGCAGCCGTCCACCAGACTGAGCAGAGCGAGGCCGAGAGCCCACCAGGTACGGTAAACGACCACTCACTAGACGACCACAGGTAGTCCAAAATTTATTAAACATTTACACTCCAGTCTGGGCCCCAAGACATCAAAGGTGAATTTTCAAATATTCATGGACCGCATTTACAAATTACTAAATCACGAATTTTTTACAGAATTAGGGCTTTGCTCACAACAGTCATATAGGAACCCCAGTATTCCGTCTGAACCAATGAAATAATCTAAATTTTAATGTATAAGCAGAATTCAAATTTATCTGACCGCTTACTGAAGCACTATTGCCACTCTGGTAGCAGTGACACATATACTAATTTGGTCATGGACCGCCGCTACTCTAGAACCTGGGGACAGAATAAAAAATATCTAACGCCAAATTGTGATTCCTTAAAAAAAGCGTGTTGTTCTTTCATTTTAGACTATTTCTTGAGTACATTGTCCACTATAACATTTAATTTTAACAGCTGTTTCAATGAATTTAGTACTCGTAGCTTAAAATTTTGTGAGGTATAGTGGGGGACACGGTATATTTACAAGGGTGGTTACTATGGAGAAGGCCTTTTATTCAATAAAAGAATTTCTTGATGGAAAATAACGTGTCTAATTATTGTTACTATATTGATATAATTTTGTAAAGACCAATAATAATTTTGTAAAGACTAAGATAAGAGACATTTTATTTATAACTTTTTAGCTATTACCTGTCTAATTACCTTATTACCTGTCTAATTACCTGTCAATTTTATTGATGTCATGTGATGATTTTGAATAAATAATAAGTGTGTTTGCTGGCTAAGAAAGTCACGTGGTACAAAAGGCCATATATAGGCCAACCCACGGACCACCTAGAGCGCTTAGTAGACAATTATTTCTTCTTTAACCCTTTCAATGCTATATGGAAAGATCACAGGTTTTTCACAAAAAATGCAAAGATCTAATACATTGGCTCGCCGGCAATGTCTATACTGCGGACTTACATGGGAATTTTGTTTGATTGTCTCGATTGTTATTTGAAAACACCAATGATTTTATTACATTTCTCCATACAATCCAGATCCAAATATTATCTTCTAGATCTTTTAGGTTGAAATTAATTTCTTTCATGCTCTTAGCTCTTTGCAAACCATAGCACTTTCCATGTATTTATGAATAATACCCCAGCACCATTCAACAAATATGTAGACATTTTCCAGCACCGAAAGGGTTAAGATGTGCACAGGACTCAAATTCGGCCTTCCCCCCACAAGAGCAATGTTGAACAGCGAAACACTCTAACTTCTTTTTTGGAATAAAAAAATTGTGGTTTATAGTATTAAATAGAGTGTTTATCAAGACAGATGTGGTTTGAAAGGGATATTTTTTACTGAATGGAAAAAGTAAATCAAAATAGTAATTATAAAGATTACTTCAGATTTATTTACTTACATAATGGCCTGAGGTGTCAAATATCAATGTTCACGCTGTACGCGTTTCGTGCGATTTACCGCCCATCTTCAGCAGCGTCAAAGTTAAAACATAGCCCACTTTTCATGGTTGTCGAAATTTTCAAACACAGGACACATAAATCTTCTATACATAAAGATACATTCACGCACACTAACACGCATGAGCAACGATCAGAACTAGCGGCGCGCCGGGCACACGTATCCATACTGATCAGTTTACGTAGGCCTACTGAATCATCAAAGTGGCGGGTCAAGGTTGTGTCACCTTATCAGCTGACTGGCTATTGTCTGCTCAAGGTTTCCTATCTAAGCTATTGTCTAGTTATTTTATCAGCATACTCCTCCTTTTTATTCAACAAGCTGTCTTTTCCCCGGGCCTCCACTTGCTGATATATTAATAATTCTTGTATTTCCTGAGCTTTATTTTTCTGATTACAACGTCTCAATACTTTTAATCATTTTTCAAGGTCAATTTTGTGTTTATTGTTATGCTTTAGATGTTGGGCCACTTTGGAGGAAGGGTTATTCTGTTTGAACGCATTATGTTCTCTATATCTTTCCAAATGAGCTATTAGTGTAACCTATGTATTTTGTATCACATTTTCCACCACCATTACACTCTATCAAATACACCACCTTTGCGTTATTTTTGTCAACTGGTTGTCGAGTTTTTTTTTGGAACATTGGTTTATTAACCTTGTAACCCAGGCAAATAACCATGGCTTTTTAAAATATTCCCAACCACCTCAGACTATCTATTTACATAAGTGAATAGAAAAAAATTCATATCAGTTTTGTTATCCGGATGCTAACTGGCCAAATTGAAATTTGTTTTTCTGATTAAACTGTCAATATTGCAGGTGTTATATCCATTGCTTAGAGCAATCTGTTTAATAATGTTCTTCTCTTGATCGTACTCGTTTTTGCAGAGCTGGTATGTAATTAGGCGGAGTACCATTGAGTGAAATGAGCAAGAGTTTATCGCTCAATGGTACATCGCCACCAGCTCTGCAAAATAGAATATGAGAAAGAGGAGAACATGATAAAAATAAGTAAATAAATCTGAAATAATCTATGATAATATATAGGTGTCAAGGCTATTTCTGAATCAAAATAATTCAATTCAATTCAATTTCTTTATTGACAATGGCCCAATATGGGCTTATCAAGCAATTTACATGCTATACAAAACATGCATAGCCTAATTAATAATCGAGCTAAACAAAATACAAACTAAAAGCACAAATACATGCAATTATAGTTATTATCAAAATCAACTACTTTTCAAATAGTACGTATCAAAACTACGAATCAAAATAGTAACTACTTTTTAAAAGGTGTTTATAGAAAACTTTATAAAAATTTCATCCGGCAAAATGAACGATAACTTTAATTCAGGCTTTAACACAATTTATTCTTCACCGTCAGACAAAAAAATATAGAAATTGTGTGACAAATGGCGGGGAGAAGTTTATCATTGCTCTAATAAGAAATAAATCCAACATGGTGGCACTCCAACTGCCAATTTTTGGACAATTATACCTACTTTAACCCTTTCAGTGAAATGGAATGATATATTGGATCACAGTTTTTTTCATGTAAGTAGTTTGTTTTATTTTTTATTTATCCTATGTGTATTTATTTAGTAAATATCTTATTTGATTTTTATAGGTCTTGAAACAAATAAAAGAACTCATTTCATGGGAAAGACAGTTAGAAGTCGCTTTGAAGTTTGTGCATGTAGACGCTAGTGAAGAAGTTGACTCTGTGAAAGTTAGACTTGCCAAGTCTCTTACAGCCCTAAGGAATCGTCTAAATACTGTTATCGATTACAAACCACAACTGTTTAAGGGCAATATCCACCTTATAAGACCTAAAGGAGCCTCAGATGCCAACTTTTGTGAACTAGAAAAGGTATGTGTGGTAATATTTTAAAGCACTTGTTGTAACTATATCTAAATTTTTAGTGGTAAATTTATTACTGTACCAGCAAACTCAATTCAAAAATTAATTCCTCTCAAAAGAAATTAGATGTGCTGTTACACCCCTGTCACAGCAGACTTGCACACTTAAATAATTTTCAGTGGGACTAGGTGTGTGTATTCTCTTGTTTGTATGACAGTAAACTGATTTGTAATAACTAGATCTTTAAATTATGTAACATATAACATACGTCTTCCTTTGGAATTTATCAAAATTTGAGCAAGTAACTCTCAATTCTGTGTGTACAACAGGGCATTAAAAATATTCTTCAATGGTTCTTTGTTGGTTTTAATGGGAAATGTCTTTATTGAAATATTGTAGGACAAATTGTTGATCTGTAATCTATTTGAGATCCGGTACCTTGTGTGAGACATTACAGATTGATTTGAAGGAAAGACGCTTTTAGCTCCTGGACACACCAAATCACAATATTTTCATGATTTCGCATTTACACTTATTTGACTCTACTCTGACCACTACAGTAGTTAAAAAAATTCACCGAAATTGCCTTAATAACAAGTACAGTGGGCACTCCCTTGACCGGCCACTTTTCAACTGACATCCCCTCTCTCACCCTATCAAGAAAACGACTTCCTTTCAACCAGCAATTTTTTAATACGGTACAGCATCACTTTAGTTTAACAAATTTCGCTGGCACAGTCAACGGAAACATTGTTTACATCACTGTATTTTAAATCAAAGGCACATCATAGATATAGGCGAGTCTAGACTGGATTTTCTGGGGGTGGGGTCTAAAGCTTTTGAAGTGGTCATTTGAACCCCCCCCCCCCCCATGGCAAACCATCCCCGACCAATGCAATGCCGTCAACGATACAACAGTTACACCACCTGAACTTTCTCACCGAAAACTGATGGGCTATGTAATCCAATGTTGAATGTAAATTTGTCATACAGTATTTGTAGAATAATTTTATAAATTATACCAAACAAAATGAATTGGATGAGTAATAATTCCATGGGGCTATCTCCCATATTATATTTAGAGCAATAGAATAGGGTTAAACGTCAAACTTTACTACATTTAATCATTGAATTTAAAATTTATGTTTTCTGCTAAAAAATTAAAAAATGGGCTAGACTTCATGGAAATATCATGACAAATGTTGCAAATGATTTATTGTTGAATATAATGCAGAAAACTGGCTATTTGGTCTCAATTCATTAATATGCTTCAATTTACTCCAATTTTGGAACCAAGCTAAAACAAAACTATCTGTCCTTTCAAACATGTATACTGAATACCGTATTATCTATATATTTAAAACAGTAAGGTAAAAAAACACCTTATGACCAGTTTGTCTGAGTCTTCTACTGGGCCGAAAAACATGCAAGTTTTACCAAAACAAACATTTTGGTCCTATATTGGCAGGTTTTATTTGTATTTAAAAAATATAAAAGTTAAATCGGTCAAAAGTTTAAAAAAAAACTTTCTTTATAGAGATTTTATCATGGCGAAAAAGTCAACATTTTCAATCATTTGGACAGTTTGTATGAGACTTCGATTTACATGCAGTTTGTACTAAATAAAAGCTAAACTATTCTATATTAGTAGGATTTATTTACTTTAATGCTGTCTTACTTTCTTAAATTACAAAAATCAACAGTTCGGAAGGCTTTGAAACTAATAATGAAATAAAATTACCTTGTCCAATCACTGGTTATCAAAAGACGAATTACGTCTTTTGACAACCAGTGATTGGATCAGATAATTTTATTTCATTATTAATATATTCCAATCCAGGGTCACAGTGATCAAAAAATATACCTGTTTCGCACCAACTCGATCACCACGGATGAAGCTGTATCCGTCGTGTTTCAAAGTAATGACTCATTTTATTTTAAAACATAAGCTACTTTCTGGAACAGCCCATCAATCTACTCTATTTAATATAAATGGATGAATCTGCATAGTAGTTAGATTATTTGTTGAATCATTTTTTTATAACATTTGTTTCCAGAGCTGCCAGAAGAAGCCACTTGTTCATTTACTTGACTGGGAAAGTCACAAAGAAGCGATTAAAAGCAAAGCCTATGCGAAGATAGTCAATGAAAATGTTCTCTTCACCTGGGATCTCTGAAATCAACAGAAGTCATTGCCTTGCATCATCATGTAATGATCAATAATCTTGGGAACTAACACATGTTATGGAAATCTTATGGAATGGGGAAATATTTAGACATTATGTAAAACCTCAATAAACACAGTAAATTTGATTAAAAAACTTATAACTTTTGTTTTTGTACTATCCAAAAACATAAATGTTTTAAAGAGAACTACATGTCATTAATAAAACGATTTAAGAGTTCAAAACATGTTGTTAAGACATAAGACGTGAAATGAATATGCAAACTGAGACTAAGCAAACTTATGTTACTTAAAAAATCAATATTGTGTGTTCCACAAGAGTAGAGAGTAGTTTTGGTGGTTCTGCCCCAAAACGCATGAATAAAAAATTGAAAAGAGATAAGGGGGTGATAAGAAGTGATTAGACGTACATAACACAGGGTAAAAAGGCTGAAAAGGCTGGAGGCTATAGCGGCAAAATTTTTAGGGGCAGCACTTTGTCAATGTATTAAAAATTGAAAATAATTTTACTACTTTGATAAGATCTTTATGCCCATCTTTCTGATTTAAAGTGTATTGAAATGAAATGAAAAAAGGTTTATTTCAAAAATACAAATATATACATAGAAAACATTCGCCTGTGAGTGGGGAAAACGAGTTCAGTCAATTCAGCAAAAAAGAAAATATGCATCTCAAGACATTTTTTAGACCTTTAGATTTAATGTCGCAAATCGAATGTCGATCCTTCCAAGTACTTCAAATTCTTCACACGCATTAATGTGTTTTGTTACTCGTCTTATATTTCTTAACTTTCAATTTCAAATGTGTAATGTTTGAAATACCACCAATAGTTTAAGGCTTGATCCTGAACTCCTATTATCAAGCAAGTATTAAAGAAAAAAGAGTTTTTAATATCAGTCACAGAGCCAATTGGCTTAATTGTATAAATTTCTAAAACACTTTTGATTAAAACTATTTTTGTTCTTTGTTCGATTTTGTATTTGATTAATAAATAAATTGGGAATAGGAGGCCCCAGATTCTTCAAAGTAATTCTAATATTCAATGTTTTTTCATTTGTTCTATTCCCTACTATGCGATTTACCAGGTGTTAATGTTGCTCATCTCCAACGTCACCCATTTCACTATCACTCTTTTACCTTCCCACACAAATCTAATTCACTATTTCAACACAATAACCCACACCAACACGTACAGCATTACACACAACAGAACCCAGACGGACGACAGTATCGCGAGGAACTGACAGTCATATTTTTGGCACTGCTCGGTTGGTAGCAGTGACTGGAGCAGTGGCACGCGCAGCCTTGGGAGCCGGGCAGTGTTGCATTAGCAGGCGTTGTGTGTCACTCACACAGATTTTACAAGTCACTCCACCGTCACTCACCATTTTATTTTACAAGAGCGCTAGGACGCCGTGGCCAGCGTCCGCCGCTCCGACGCAGCCGGCTGCCATAGAATTAGAGACACAATCGTCATCGATTTTGGATTTATTTCGGTACGATCTGTTTCTATGTTCAACTTATGACCTATACATTGTCATTCTGTTAAATATATCTATAATATTATTTTTAGCTTATTAATTTATATTTTTTAATCAATTCGTTGGAGGGGCGGCGTCAGGGAGTCCTTACGGGCGAGCCGCCACTGTCTTCTCCTGTGAAGTCACTTTAACAAAATGGTTTAAATTACCTTGTTACTGCCAAGTGATCCTTAGATTATAGGTGTAGACGACCTATGGTTTACACAATCAAGGTGTTCATTTTCAAGTCTTCATCGTCAAGCTAAAAGCATTATTCCAACGTTCAAGAGGAATAAACCCCTAAACAGATCACTTAAACTCACGTTGTGACACAATTAAGTTTACCATTGAAATGAAAAACCAATAAACTGGCCTTTTTGGATGTTTTAGTTAAAAAGTCCGGGGAATGTTGGAAAACTAAGGTACACAGAAAACCTACAGCGACTGGGCAGTACTTACATTATTCTTTAAGTAATTCGGATTACGTTAAAACTAGACTGGCAATAGGCTTAATTAAATGAGCAAAAATCAACTGCAGTAACGATCACATCTCAAAAACTGAACTTGATAACATAAAATGTTCATTGCAAAATAGTGGGTACCCAAAGTAATTAATAAAGCCATCAGCAAAACAAAACCATGCTTCTTGCTCTGATTGACTTCAAGTGCGGCTCGACTCGAACACCCTTCAGAGAACTTTTTGAAAGGCAGCATTATCCAATGTCTTATGCATATCACTCGACCATCCCAAGGCTTCATCGACTGGGAAACATAGCAGATTCCTTGGATATGGACTTTTTTGCAGAATCTGAGTCGGTCCTGCGGAGAAAATTATTTAGTGCATGGGCATTTGCAAACACATTAGTATAAGTTGTTATAGTTGTTTATTCTGCTTGGTGAAGTTGTTAGTTTTTATTATGTTTTATTATTATTGCAAGGCACATTAGTCTGTTATGTTTGTATTTATCTAATTCCTATATTCTTGTTGATTATTTATCCTGTTATTTTGTTCTTAGTTTTATTACTTGTTATACTCTGGTATTACCACGGGCTTGATAGTTGTTTGATTATATTTGTTATATTAGAAAGGTTTAAAGTTTTGTTTGCAATTGGTCTTGGGGATTTATAATAGACTCTTACCTTTTTGCAATATTAATTATTTTGTATGATTAATTGAAAATGGAATATTCTGTGTATAAATAAATAAAAACTTGGTGTATAGGATACCTTGCTCTTGAAACCATAATTATATTGGCCAAACCTCCAGACCATCAAAAATTAGCATTTCTGAGCATCAAAAGAAATGAAATAATACAGAAGTGTATGGTTTAAAAATCTGTGAACATGTGATGAATACCGGCCACAAGGTTGATTGGGAAAAAATTTAAATTTTATATAAAGAACCAAACTGGAAGAAACGAATTTTGGTAGAATCTTTGTTTATGGCCGTGGAACAAACACCTATTTCCAACCATCGGTGGAAATATGCGCAGTGTATTTGGAAGTGGTGAGAGGAGATAATACAGCTGTCTGATAACACACGGTGACATTCGTTATCAATGACATTGCTGAACAGGACTCCAGCCCCCCTTCCCCCCACCCCTGGGTGATGATTCGCCTGCAGTCATGGTCCGGCGCTCGGCTAGGATATGGAACAACCGTGACTTAATTATTTCCCAAGTTCACACTAAATAATGGGAAACATTGTGCGGTTTCCCGAAACTTTGAGTAATTATTTGTTTGTCGATAATTTTTGTGTTTTTATATTTGTGTTGTGTGTAAAGAAGTTTTTATTTTTCTGACAAGAGGATGTCATTTTCGTTCTTCTGCTAACGAATGCCATAAACCTGGAGGTGGGTAGTGCCCAATGATTGAGTTTAAGTATTAAACACCCCAACAAAAAACGTCCTTCATAGCAAGAAATTGGGGAATTGGTTGAGACTCCTCTTTGTCTGAAGTTGTTCCCTTTTTAGAACGGTTATTAAACATAGTAAAATTATGATTCAAATTTTGTTTTAATCATCGTATTAACACGGAACATATAAACCTTCCTTTGTTTTTGTACTTGTGTTGGTTCGATTATTGGACCATTTAGGCAGTGGTCAAAATCCGGAATGTTTCCAATGTAAAATTCAAAATTTTAAATGAATATCGGTTTAACCGGCCAATTCATTATCCGGCTGCAACCCGGTCCCGAGGTAGTCAGTTAGGAGGGAATCTACTGTAGCTAGAGAAGCATAGACATGCAGTTGGAGTAAGAATAATTGCTCTGGATTAGTTTTATAGTTCTAAAGTATGATATAGAGCAACAAAGATCCTTCACCAGTTAGGCACACCGTTACATGTCAGGGCAGTTCTATCACAGTCTAATATAGTTATTGGGAGACAGTCGCGACAATCGGCCAGTTGGAGTGTGTCCCGGAAGTCGCTAGCGGTCCCTGGTGCCTAGTCTTGGGACTAGACAGCTGACGTAACAGTTCAGACGTGCGTAGCGTCAGCTGACTCATCAATGTTTCTTAGTCCCGTTCTCGACCACCAGGATCGCTTGTGTTTCATATCGTTCTTATAGGTCTACGTGCGCACCAGGAATGGCTAGTGACTTCCGGGCCCCAGGCTTTGTATGTAAGAGTGTCGCGACTGTCTCCTAATACTTACATTGTTTTACTTATACTGTTATACTTATATTAAACTATGGTTCTACTGTGATCGGTGAGTTCTGAGACCCTCTTCTTTATTTTTATCAATGACCTCCTTGAACTTTCTTTCCATGGGAAAATCTGTAAAATCATGAACAAACAAAACTAAAAAAAAATGCTATTCCAAGCCAGCACTAGTTTCTGTAATAAGTTTATCTCAGATAAACATGAGGTTTAAAGTTTTCTCCCCAATGTTGAATGTCCAGGTGAATGAGGAATAGAGAGCTCTAAGTAAAAGTGTTGCATATTTAAGAAGTAAAAGTTCTAGTTCTAGTTGCCAATTTCATCTTGAATCATAAGTAAAATTATAGGTTTTCCAATTTAACTTGTCATCTAAAATCCCCAATATATAAAACATTTAACCTGTTCTGCCTTCTTACATGCATTTAAATTTCAATAAAAAGTAGGATAAATATTGTTGTAGTGAATGTTTCTATTATTAATTTAAAACTTTTGTTTTGCCAACGTTAACTTAAATTTTACTTGTTTCACACCAATTATTTAATGAACTTGTCAAATTAAATTTTACTATACAATTTATTACTGTAAATCTTAACATCAACCGCAAAAGCAATTCTTACGAAAAAGAGCTACAATTTATCTTCAATCACCTGTTGCGATTGGTACAAAATGTTTATGGTATTGATGTTATTGTATTGCCAAGATCAACTTAGCAAAGGACAGGTGTTTAAAAAAAAACTTATGAGTTAAAAAAATAATATTATGATTATTTTAATATTAATATTATGATATTCTATCTATTATTATTAATTAATTACAGTGTGATGAAAAATAACTCCAGTGTGTTGTCCATAACTCGGATCGAAAGTGTAATTTTGTCACTTGGTCTAGTGACAATCTCATGTTAGACTTGTGATCATGGCCTGGAGCACTTGCCTCCTAGTGGTGAACACGATATTACTAAATTACTATATCACAGAATTACTATTTCCCATGTTTTAGTTTAGACAGCAGCTATACAATGAACAATAATCATTGGGCTATAGGTTTACAAAGATTAAAATTGAAATCACAGAGTTAACGAGCAAAAGTTTTTATTTTTTAATTGTAAGTACAACAAAAACAACAATTATCGCTAGAATTAAAATCGGTCATACCTTGTGCAATTTTAACTTAATAATCGACATGAGTCATTAAAAACATTTGTAATTTACAACAAAAAGACTATTAAAATATGCAAATATGTACATAAGTATGTACAATCGACATTATATCGTGGTAAAAGTATATACAGTGAGTGTAACAAATCTGCAGTACCCTAGTGATAGTAAATACAAATACATCGATGGTATGGACATTTGGTTCCAGTTCAGTATCACAATTAATGTAACCACCGTGTGTATCGATATACAAAACAACAAAAAATACAATGTGCGAGTTTCGCACTCTCGATGATTTCATCTCTTCAGTCTTGAGGTGGAAAAATTACAATATGTGCATATTATACAATTTATAAGTTGTGTACTTGGATTGCTTATACACTCGTACTGCACTGCCCACCCAAGGCTAAAATCTGTAGACAAAATGAGCAGCATGCCAAGTGATCATCAAATCTATACTTATTTAATACGCTAAGGGTTTTTTTGTGTTGAGAACTCCTCCTACAGTTTTCAACCGCTTTTCAAGTTTTTGGTGTCATTGGATAGGGCTTGGTCTGTAGTTGTTTCCGCCAAAAACTGATGAGAATCGGATTGAAAATAAATGAGTATCCACCATTGAAATCTCAAAATTTCCCATTAAAATAACATTGGGATTGAATAAAGCATTTTAAACATCTGTTAATAATCAGCTGTAAATACTTGTAGTTTTGGTGATTACAGATATTCACCATATTGGATCGGTCGGATGCCATTGATTTAGAGCTAAAAGTAATATTTGTATTGTATTAAAATAAAATGCTCAATTTCGAGCAACACATATACTGGTTTCATCTAAAATTACCCTAAGGATCATCTCCTGAGGAACTAGCTGAAAAAGTGTACTTCCTTACCGACTTTGGGCTAATCATTCATCAGCTTTCATTACACCATCCTGTGAGAATTTTATTATTTATTTAATTGCCATTTTGATGGCAAGAAGATAACTATGACTGTTCATAACTTTACAAACTTCAGGGTATCTACTAATATCTAGTTTTTGAATTCCAGTATATTTCCAGTATTTCCAGTACATTTTTTCCAAAAAATTCCAGGATCACTCGCGAATTATTATTCAGGTTAAAATACCCACTATGTGAGGTTCTAATCTCAAAATAGTGATAGTGATTTAAATATCCTAATATAGAGTAACTATAACGAAATTTTGTACATATAAACAAATTTAACATGGATTTTTGTATTAAGAGATCACCACTAATCCAAATTCTACAAAAAAATCGCCTGATTTGGACTCTAATTTGTTTAATAAATTACCCCTCTTCCATAAGATTAACATTGAAACTTTGAAAGCCTGTAGGGCATACCCCTGGAGGCTGATGTAAATTATAATGGTATTCCGTTCATCTACAAGATGAATCTTTCCAACAGTATGGGCAGATTTCTCTTACAATACACACAAGCTGAGAAAAAAAGGAGGAAAACAAACATGCTTGCCTATTAATATACAGATACTTATGCTTGTGATTAATAAGTACTATCCAATGATAACACTTTTTAATATTAATTTTTTATTAGGCCATTTTTTCTTTATAACCCTCCATACCGTCCACTTTATGTTGTATTTTTTTGATACCGTACAAAAAATAATAAAAAAGTACAGTTAACTGCAAAAAATTAATGGAATAGAATAATACTAAAAGTAAAATACTCAAACGAATGAAACTTAAGAAAACTTAATTTTTAGAGCAAAATTCAACATTTTCTAAGCTTATATTTACACAAATGAGATTTCTTAATTGCTTAACTAATTATTTGAACAGAACTACAAGTTTTCTGATTTTAGTTTGCAAACATACTTGAACAACAATAATAACATGTGAAACATTTTTACATCAGAATGTATGGATCAAATGACAAAATCTATATTTTATGAATTTTAGAAACAACAATTTCCGAATTTTAATAAAATAAAATTATTCTAGTATAATTCCAGTATTTCCAGTAATTCCAGTATCAGTAGACACCCTGAACTTGAATGTTTTGCGAACAGTTTGTTAGCAGTTGAGTGAATAGTGAAATGAATAAATGAGGTTTAAAATTTGATTCTTGTTTTGACTGAAACAGCTACTGTGGTGCTATCTATGTTGACCTTAGAGGTACTATGTCTGATTTTAGTTAACACATTCCTCCATCAGATTGGCGAGTGTATATTCAATGGTACTTGCGACTTCTGTACGGGATCACAGTATGCGATGTCGGAAATATAACAGTTGTTTACAAGGTCTGTACAAGGCTAGAGAAGGCTGGGGCGATGTCTAGGCTATCAATTCATCACAAGTAGATGCGACGTAGGTCGGAAGGCGATGTTATCATGTTACACTGCGGACACAATTTTTTTGCTCCCTGAAACAAAACAAAATAAGCATAAGTAAACACATTTAAGGTATTTTTGTTTATTTTAGTTTTTCCACTGTTGTGGAATTTTTAATAGTTTAATAGAGATTAGTTTAAATCCTGATCTTGTTACTACTTAACGAAAACCTATTGTTAGGTTTTTCTCTTCATCATTATAAAAATTCACTTACACAAAGCTTAAAATCTACCAATTAACTAAAGTATTAAAAAACAAGGTACTAATGTTGGATTCAAAACAAACAATAGTTTAACACGTTCGCGGCGGCATGGGAGCGATCGCTCCCAAGCGGAACCCTAATGCCATACTGATGGGTGCGATCGCTCCCAAGCTGCACTGCTTTACAATATGATTTATTTTTAAGCCAGGATCTGAGCTAGAAATCTGAAACCTTTCACAGCACTGCTCAATAGTATAATGTATTTCGGGACCACGTGGGTTTTTTATGGGCAGTGCTGCTACTACGACGGGGTGAGGAAATTATTACTTCTAGGATGGTGACGAGGTTCGAGCAAAAACTGACTTCCCCGAGTTCCACAAAGTGTTTAGAATTCCTCCACCCTGAAGGTTCCAGAAAATATGCCCCTTATATAAAACGTTTCCCAGACGTCTCTACAGTAGCAATTGACAATGGCAAGCCGCCGAAAAAGCGCTTCTACGACCGGAATAACCAGTGCAGCCGGACGGACAATGAACTCACTGAGTTGTTGAATACCGGCGCACGGACCCCAACACATCTTCGTACGATTAACTAAAAACTAAATGGCAAATGACAACTACGTCCCTGACGAGGATTGTGTCTCAGTTCAAGAATTTTGATATTTCATTTCACATTGAATTTTTTTTAAGGAGTGTTTACCAATTTCCCTAAGGAGTGCCACCCTACAAGCACGCCTTACTTGTCTTCGGATATAGTAGGTTGACACGGAGGGTAAGGACATCCTTCACGCCACAGCTGTACGAGACTTGCCACACGGAACGAGAAGCAAGCATAAGAGTCACTGCTAGCCTATGATTTGCCAACACCGTAACATCTTTAAAAGGGTTTGGGATGCTTAACCCTCGAGCGGGCGCATGCAGAGTTTTTCTCCTCGAGTGTAGTTTTTGTTAGAATATTCAAGCAAAATAGATGTCAACAGTCATATCCGGCCTAGTACCTCACGTGCTTCACTTCGGGAATCCCCTTAAGCTATTTACACCCCCCACCCCCTCTTAGTTCCTTATTATTTGCCACTCAGTGATTCGGTGTCAGTTTGGGCCACTTTGCGGAGTTTTTCTCCGTGTGTGCCATATGACGCGAGTGCTCAGTGTGGAGTTAATTTCCTCCTGAAACTTTCTGTATTATAGGCTATTGTACGTATGTATTACTATGCATACTATGTATAGTTTCATTTTTAATGGTCATAAAATATATTTTATTTGCATTAATGTATGATTATATTATTGCGGAGCAAAACTCCGCATGCAAACTTTCCCGTAACACAGTGATACCTATTCCAAACTAGAAAATTACTTAATATGTTTGTTTAATTGAAATATTAATCCAATTAAGTTAAACAATCAATGGTACCAATGATTAAATGTGATTTTTGGTGAAGTTCTTTAACATTAAAATGAAACATTCTTTATAAAAACAGGTGAAACGTTTTAAATTGTGCAATTGATTATTGCAGAGTAAAACTCCGCATGCGCCCTCTTCCGTTTTACCGGTGAAGCGCCTGCTCGAGGGTTAAGCAGGCTTCAAAAACAAGTTTTGTAATGCTAAGAAACATTATAGTCCTTGGAATGCGTCACTCAACCGCCAACTTTGAATTTTGGTGGACTCACAAAACCTAAATTTTTTTGAAGCGCTAACCTAACTTGTCCTTATGTGACTTGACCATAAGGAGGATTTTAAGTGTACTCTTTCCAATTATAGGGCCTCAGATGAGTACCGTATCATTATTTTTCATCACTACCTCCCCATGCCAGGAGGTATTTGCGCGCCTACTGCCTTCCTCGGACATGCTTGCCGTTTCTTAGTATCTCTCCAGAATAGAATTCTGATTTAATGTTAGCCGTTACTACCATGGTACGCTTAGAATCTACCAACAACAGTCGATAAGTCAGACATATGAAAGATGCGTTGCTAGTACGAGGATTGTGCGATTAGCTGAAAGTTATTCAGAGTCAATAAGAAGTGCGGAGCTGAAGCCCTGATTGGTTTTAATCTAATAAAAGCGCCCCTTACATCTCTGGTAGGGATTCTGTTTGCATGTATCAGCTCTACAGTTACAACGGTTATCCAAGTAAAGAATTGTACAATCCGAGAAAGCTATTTGATGACGTCTCTCTAGCGGTTTTGCTTCAATTTGGCTTGTAATGAGACACAAGTGGAACATCAGAATCAGAGCTGTCAAGAGGGTATGTCAGCGAGGTATGAAACTTGGGCCCAGGCTCGGCAAGGGCCCGGGACTGGCAGAGAATTTTTTTATTTTTTTAGGGAGTTTTAGGCTTTTTTAGAAATATTAGTATCAACTTCTTTTTCTCTTTATTCATATGCGTTTGTTTATACTGTACTATTTATTAAGTCTACAATGCAGCTGAAAATGTTTTGATCTCGTCATATGCAGTACCCAACTAAGTATTAATGATGTTTTGCATTAATTTAACATACTTAACAAACTAAAAATATTCCCTAAAAGAGCGAGAAGATTTTTTTTCTTGGTTTTTTTCTTGACAAAGTATATTGACTAAAACGTAAATTATAAAATTATACAATGAAAAACTTAACGATGAAATTCCGCATGGCAGTAAACAGGGAAAGTGTAATAAGTTGCGAATTACGCAGACTGCCGGTAAAAACAACCCTGTTTACTAATAGTGGTACAGTACTTCTTTATCAGGAAATATTATTTCCGGCCATAGTATCTAACTGAAATTGGTTTCAATTTTTGTGGTTCTTTTGATCGTGGTTACACCTACATGGAATGCCTAAAGTCTCGAGTTTAGAATAGTAATTTTTCAAAATTTTACGGGAGGACCCCTGGACCCCCTCTTGTTTTGGGGCCCGGGATGAGTGCAGACTTGGGGCCCGGCCAGGCTCTCGATGACCCTAATCTTGATTATAGGGTGAGTAATATAACCACTCAGCTCTACAATTGTTCAGAAACACAGTTTTTAATATAGTTAAACTAAAATATAGCGATTTCAACTAAAATTTTGAAATTGCTTTTTACTTACAGTAAATTTTAATAAATTTAATAGTTTACAATAAACTCTATGTAGAAGGAATGAACTTTTAATTGGATACGGAGCAAAACTTTATGGTTTGGGTAAATAAATATAAATGCCTCATATTAAGAATATTTTAAAACTGTTGTACCAGAGTATGAAGCCAACACTCCTCACAGTGGACATGCCAGCAGCACACGGAGATCACAGGCTTCTTGTAATGCTCCTGCAACAGACGGACCAGAGTCAGGTAACAAGATGTAATTAGACGAGTGAACTACAGGGCTTACTAAAACTACAGGGTATTAGTGTTGTAAGCAAACACAAAGCTAACACCTACTTAGTGAAGATTGTTGGTGACGTACTGTAATCCAGCTACTTGGAGGTCACGAATTGTGGATAGTTATAAGCGATGGCTTGTGGATGTGATATTCTCTGGTGAGGATTAACGTCCGCACTAATACTAGTTCATCCATCAAGATCATCCTCATAATTAGACCACTTCGTATATGTGAGGTCAAATTGTGGTTCGGATCCCACGTTAAACTGTAGGTCCCTAGATACCATTGGCTGTGGGGCTATTAATTAACAGTCCTGTCTAAGGAGAACGTCGGCCTTAGTCAGTAACAAGACTACAAGATCGCGCCACAATCATCCTACACTCATCTCTCATTCATATTCAGGTTAAAATACCCACTATGTGAGGTCCCTGTCTCAAGATAGCGATATACAGAACGGAAATTTGGAAGTCACATTAAGGTGGTCGAGGCAAAAGGAAGTCAGTCTATTTGAGATGCAGATAAGACAAAATTATTATAAACAGGCCTTGTTGGTGTTGTAGAGATGGTAGTTTTTTGTGTATGTGTTTTATGAGCTGTTCATGTAACTTTGTGAGTGAAAACCTTTAGAGACAAATGTAAAAGATCTTTTTTTTATAATATTTACTTTACGAGATTTTCTACACATTTTTTAAAATGTAGAAATAATTAAACTGTTTAACTCAATGAACGAGAGCTGTCCTAAAAATAACTTTCTTTTTTGCTGAATGGGTGAAAAGGTGAAGACTTAATACAGGATTAAGAAGAGTGCTAAAACTGATTCATCTATGATATTTCAGTTCATGAACGCAAACCACATATTGCCACTATTTTCATTTTAAAATGGCCTATCTATGAGAAATATATAAAGGTCATATGATATTTTCCAATTATATTCATTATAGTGTAATGGCATTACACTTGGAACGTTTGTGTTTAATTCTGTTACCACCTTTCTGGCTTTCCATTTATTCACTACCAATTAATATTGTATTTTGTGTGAGGCTGGAGGAACAATTCTAAACTCTTTTTAAAATGAATTTTTGTTTTTCTTCATGCCTGGAGTTATCAAATCATTTACCGATGGCTAGTTGCCATGTTGGCCTACGTATCTTATCACCTACTAATAAATAGTCCGCACAGAAGGTGGTTAGATCAGTGGTTTCTTTTCTAATCCTGTTCATTGTTAGGGTAAGGTATACAAGGTATACACTTAATTAAGTTTTGTGATATGTATTAACCTAAAAACCCTAACCGGCTGAACCCGACCCTACACTAATCAACACTTTAAATAGTATTTGTATTTATGTTTTATACTTATACATGTTACACTAATCAAATGACATATTCCAAGCTTGAACGTTAGTAGTAGTGAGATAATGGAATTACAAGTTAAATAAACAGTATTAGTGAATAAACAGATAAGTTCATTAATCCAATATCACTATCCACGATCCAAAATAAGTTTGTTTTTTTATGTTACAGTAAAAAAAAAATTTCATTTCTTAGGAAATTTAAAACAAAAAGAGGATTCATATTTTTGATGTTTCATGTTTTCAATAGAAAGTAAAAGATGAAATATAAGACTTAGAACTTCATAACTACCAACCATGCATATAAGACAGAGAAACTTTTCCTCCGAGACGCCTTTGGTCTCGGACTCGAGGTCTCGTATTCTCCGTTTGAGGGCCTCGAGCACCTGCGAGTGGTGGCCGTCCGGGGTCTCAGTCGCCTCGGGCCGGGGGCCGTCGACCGCCATCGCCACTGGCTCCTCCTTGACAGTGGCCGGGTAGTTCGCCAGCCGCCCGTCCCCCCCGCCACTCGGACTGACACACAAGATATTGCCATATCAGACAACTGACACATACCTTATCCCAATAACATTAAAAAATGTTAAAAGCTTCCAAGCTTACACATCTAGATCAGTGTTTCTCAACCGGTGGTACGGGGAAGTATTTCAGGTAGGTACGCAAGAGACCTTGGAAGAAATAAAAAAATAATACATGAAAAAAAGTGTTTCTGATTGAGGTGATGCCGAGCACTGTTTGGGTCGGCTCAGTTCTGCGTTACAACGCATTTCCACTTAGTTTGAGAGATTCCAATTTAGCATCACCTTTTCACAGCTAGAGCACTTTCGTACAGTACCAACCTAGCTAAGTAAATTGTTTTATGTACGGTATTTTGTTTTCCTAGCACATTTATATTACACACAGTAATTTTGTGTCCATTACTCGTGTGAACTTGAATGAATTGAATTCTATTTCTTAATTTACCTAGCAATATAATATCATACTCTCTCTCCGACAATTTATAAGGGGGGGGGGGGGGGGTATTACCTTAGGTATGACTTACGGTGGTACGCCAACAAATTTTAAAAGCATCAGGTGGTACGCAGGCACAAAAAGGTTGGGAAACACTGATCTAGATGGTTCATTGGCTAGTGTTGGATGGCTACCTGTTGAGCTGGATGAGTTTCATCCTATGCGCTTTGATGATTTTTTGCAACGTACTGCATTTATTGCAAAACGAAAAATTGAATTTTCCTCACAACCAATTGACAATGATTGTGTGCTCTACGTCAATGATGAAAAAATCCTAGTTTATTTAGGTTTTTGAACTCGTATCTATTGGTGTAAATTAAAATCCAAAAATTATTTTTTTCTCCACCTACTATCTAAAGCCGTATTTTACTCCTTGGAAATGATTACTAAAGTACTAGTTTTTATCTTATGTGACTTGATACAAAATTTTTTTACTTCGGGAAAACTTAACTTTTTTTGCACCACGGGGCTTAAGTTAGTTACATAAGAATAACATTAAGAGAGAGATTAAGAAGAACATGGGTAACAGTCAAATGTCAATCATTGTATTTGTTTCATTATTCTTTGTTTACTAATAGCGTCTGTAGCGTCAGCTGTTTTGTAAGCAGCTTATTTGTTTACATTTCGCTTCTTCAGTTGTTGTAAAATGGATTGTGATGTGGATAGCTAATGGAGTGATAGTAAGGAATTACTATCTTTTACTCCGCCAAACATTAATAAATGAGAGGCAGAAAATGTGACATCAAATTTCCCGAACACAGTTTTACAACACTGATGGTTTAACTGTCAAGGACTATTATCAGAAGTAAGACTAGGTTAAAATGTGTGGTTTTTTTTTTTTTTTTTAAGTGACGATTCTGATTAGGCCTAAATTGTGTTACAGTACACTCTCGTTCATCGGACTCGGCGACATCGGAACTCCGCTTCATCGGAACTGAAAATCTGGATATTATTAATTTTTTTTTCTTACAAAATAAATAATTTTTCCGTTTTAGTGCCTTCAATTTCCATTCGTTCTATCCGCACAACAGTGAAGTATCACATTTTGCATCAAAAGTCATCAGGCGTTTTCCATAATCTGTACCCATCGATGTGATTTACGAGGCCGTGGAGTATTCGCACAAAAATAGAAAGAGGAAGGGGGCAGGAAGTGAACATCCCCGTCGACCGCTTCCCAAACTGTCTGTCTCGCGTCGCGACTGCACCTGTGTTACGTGGAAGTCAGTTGACTGCTGGAATATGAGAATAAAGGTTTTGGATCTTTATTCCTGCGTTGTTTTTATTCCTATAGGTTCATTGTTACCATGTTCAAAGTTTGAGTGACTTATTTTCATAAAATCTCTTGTGTTATCTTAAAAACAAGAGCGAATACAATCACGATAGGTCACCGTACGGGCGGAAATGATGACTCACGACGGACTCCGCTTTATCGGAATTTTTCGACATCCGAACCGGCCGTCCGCCACTTTAGTTCCGATGAACGAGAGTGTACTGTATGTTCTTTCTGTTGTGTTTTATAAAATTTATATACTCTACCTTGTGGGTGTGTGTTTTTTTAAGTTAATGTGACTAATCCAACTTGTTGGAGCAAAGGATCATATGAACATAAAATTTTATTGTTATAGGCCTAGTTATTTGTTATTCGTGTATGTGGAGGAAAAATGTTGTGTGCATCTAGGGAATAAAGTACGTTTTCTCCCTCAGGGAAATTGTAGCCCTTGGCATAAAATTTTGTACTTTAGTCCCTAGAAGCACAAAGAACTATATTAAACACTTTAAGCTTTACATCGCTTTTGAAGTAAATTTTCTTTAAGATGTGGGGGTTGTCATTTTATTTAGTTTTTTATCATTAATAAAACAAAAAAGGTTAATTTAAGTCATTCGAGCCGTTTTTGGAAAAATTTGGTTTTTCTCGTTTCTTGACAATTTTTGGAGGTGAACAGCCCTAAAAAATCAACACGAAAAAAATGGGAAAAAAGCCAGGAATTATTGTGCATTGGGACCGACATACCGAATCCCATAAAATTCCGTGGATTGAGGCCCCATGTAGCTCTGTCCTCTTGCTCCTCATCCTAAGCCCCCCTACCCCTCGCCTGCTGCATGGAGGCACGTACCTGATGATGGCGTCGCGGAGTGCCTCCCTCTCCTTGTCCTCAGTGGAGCTGTCAGCGGTAGGCACCACGACGTCGGCCTCCGTGTACTGCGAGGGTCCGAACGTGGCTGAGTCGTCCTCGTCCACCACCAGATCCCCTTCCTCGTCCTCTGCCCCTCCCCCTCCCCCTCGGCTGCCACTCGCCATCCCCGTACCTGCAAAGTAACAAAATGAAATAACACACACCATACATGTTTTTCAATCCACTATGCCATCTATTCTATTCTACACTTAAGAAATTTTTGTTGGAATAGGGAAAAGAATCTAATTTTAAAGAAATACCAGTTTATCCGGAAATTTTTTGTTTCCAGGCTGCGATCAATTAATAAGGCATTAGCGGAATGCAGAATTTCATTTAAGGAAGGAATTAAACTTTCAACCCAAATTATTAACAACGTCTTTCACCACACTGTAATAAGTTAATGTTGAAAACATTTGTTTTTTGTAATATGTGTTTAAAAAGTGTTTTCAGGAAACTGATAAACTTAAAAAATGACTTATAACAAATTGTCAGAACAATAGTCAGACAATTTTCTTTCAAGTGACACAAACTAAAAAAATTTTCCAAAGTTGAGTAAAATATAGACCTACCTACTTTAATATTAACAAAATTACAATTTTAAAGGTAACCTAACAATGCTAAATCTAATCCAGAACATACTTAGTTACAATATAAATGCTGATTGAAAAATAGAATAGAGAAAAGCAAAGCAATTTATATTTGAAGTGAAGAAGTCAGAAGAAAACACCGAAAGACTACTCAAGTCTTTCTATGAATCTAAACTCAACTGAAAGCCATACATAGGAGGAATCTGGTTGAAAAAACAATGACCAAGAGAATTTGGTCAATTTAGCATTTCATAATTGGACAAATGTATCTTGAGCCGAACATGTAGCAGTTCTATACGCTAAACAAATGAATTTTAATAATTAAATCTCTATGAAACTTACGTGTCAACTCCAAATTAAATTTATTTATTAGTATTAAATTAAATTTCTATGATTTATTTAACTCCACCTCATACAACCTCAGGACTGAATTTCCTGTCAGACATGTTGGTAGTGTTTCAACTATAAAGTACCACCATTAAATTGAATTTTTGGTGGTGTTTCAACTATAAAGTACCACCATTAAATTGAATTTTTAATATCACAATGTTAAATAGAAACATAATTTACTTCAAGAAATCTGTTTTTATAAAAGTTAGTTATTACAGGAGCATGGGAGTTGGCCCTCTGAATGGTGTAAAGGCGGTCTGCTTATCCCATTTCTTACTCTTTCTCTTCTTTCGGGTTCAAAATGCCCGTTAGAGACAGACGTGCTTAACAGTAAATATTGTGACTATTTCTTTATTCTTGATAAATGCCCTCGGCTTAGTAGGCCACCTTCGCTTCACCTAATACAAAATGCAGCACGGCACTGGAGGCGCGTAGGGACAACTTGGGAACTCATATTCGTATGTTTCATATTCGTATTTTGATCCAGCCAAGATCGAAGTCAAGGAGGGTTCCCCTCCTGATGGCGCCGGGTACCTACCTCTCGGCACACCCCGACGGTCTGATAACAGAGACCCCCTGCAAGAACATGTCATTAAACAGGGAAGCCCCCCAGACAGGGAACTCATAGAACCACGAGAGCCCCAAATCACATTAAGGCGGATTAGACCCCCACAAAACCCGGAATTCACCAGGCCTGTGGTACTCAACCAGTGGTGAACCTAAATTGACCATCCGCTGTGAGTGACAGTGGCAGCACTACCCATGCTACTTCTCAACTTTCGTCTGTGAGCAACGCCCCCAGATAAGGCTGGAGGGCCCCCCACAGCCGAAGCTGTGTGCCGAGCATACCGACAACCTCTACCCCCTCGAGTCCAACCCAATATCAGGACTGGCCGAAGCCAGGGGCTTGAACCGGATCCAGAGGTCCCCATTTTAGGTTTTACTTGGGTCATGGGTGGTTCCCAAGCGGAATAACTAGGTCACTGGAAACCCGAAAGGCGCCGGCTACACTGCAACCGCGCCCGAAGGTCACGGAAGCTCCAGATCCCCGACATCCTGACTCATTCCATCCCTTTTTTGGGGGGAAGCTGGAGTGAGACACCCAGTAAGCGCGCGATTGGCACAAGGCCACCTCCACCAGGGCTCGGAACAGCCGAAGCTGCCCTCCTTCAGTTTATAAAGAGAAGCACGCCCGTTCGTCCAGCTCGGTACTTTGAGCTGGTATAGGGTAGTGAACATCTCAGTTCTAAGGGTGCAAGCCCTGAAGTACAACATACACCCTTTACTGTTTGGCCATTACAGCACACCACATCGAAGGCTCGACAAAGCTCCGTTCCTGAGAGCAGTGTCTACTTCAATGTTAAAGGGGGCCACGCCCGTTCGCCCAGACCCGAAGGACTGGTATTGGGTAGTGAACACAGTAACTACTAAACCCACCGCCAGACTAAGCTGCGGCCAAACACCATTAACTGTGCCGCGAGAAACCACTGCCCGTAGATCTCAAGACGCTGGCCAAGCCATCTAGGACTGAACAAGATGGTCTTTTTTGTAACAACATTGAATCCAGAATTTAAGACTTATAATGGTTAACCCTATTTAAGATTCTTATTAGGTAAGGTAAACGAAACATTTATTACTAATCGCTGCAACATACCTTCCTCATCGGAATCCTCACAGAGGAAGACATCAGTCCCGGACTCCTCATCAGAGTCATAGAGGAACCAATCATCGTCACAATCACTCCAGCAATCCACTAGCATATCCTCATCATCACTCGAGTCATCCGAGTCGTCAGAGGGGGGGGGCAAATGTGTGATTATACACGGCCCCTTTTTTAAGTCTATGCAATTCTCTTCCTCCGTTACAAGTTCTTCTTCTACCTCATAGCCTTCCATGTCCACCTCAATAAATTCTCCCATTTCATAATCATCCATGTTAATCTTATTCAAATTTTCTTCTTTTATGATATAAAATTAGTTATTTTCTTGCAATACTTGATAAAAGTTCAAGTTTAATATAGGAGAAACACTAAATAAAACTACTACTAAATAAAACTACTACTAAATAAAATAATATACTAAATAAAATAGTTGTTAAGCGAAAGTAGTATAAAGGACACAAAGCACAATGGCACAAGTCACAAGGTGTAGACCTAACCAACCAAATGCTGGACAGCAAATGACTTTGTACCTGTGTGACTGCGCACCAGAAAAGCCGAGGCAGCATTCTTAAAGAGTGACATATTGTTGTCTGCATCCCACCCACTTCTAAGAAACTGTAATAATTTCTTTATCAATAGTTTGCTTATATTAGAGATGGAAAAAGTTTTTTTTATAATTTAGGCAGCACTATCAAAGTATGATTTTATTGTTGATTACACTAAAAGTTTTTACTGTAAACACCTTGCTTATGTGCCATGATTTTCCCTCATTACTTTAAAATTTTATGATAATTTTAGATATGGAAACATAATATTTATATAAAAAAGCAAAGTCACTTACTCTTAATGTTTAATACTTAATTTTATTAAAATTGGAAAAAATATACTTTTATTTATTATTCTAATAATTAAATTGGTTTTAAATTAAATTAAATTAAATTAAATTAAATTAATTATTTAAAATTATTAAATTAAATTATTTTAAATTAAATTAAATTAATTTCATTTTATCTACATGAGGCAAAGTAGAATGGATAAATGTAAAATCCTTCTCAATCAGGGAAATAATCCTGTATACTTGTGAAATAAATAGAATTTGAGTTTTTTAATTCACTAGTGGGATTTATCTTACACTAAAGAATTATTGAGAGTTTCTCAGCAGCAAACCTGTTGATACTTTCGGTATGGTATGCGTTTTTAAACGTGATATTTGCCATTGATTTAATGCTTATGCAATTGGTCATCACCTAGTTGTTGTTGATAAAGAAACCCTGGCTTAACCACTAAGCAAAATTGCCTCTAATGGGCATGATGAAGTCCCCGGAAGGACAGGATATTGATGGAAAGGAAAATGAGAGAAGTGGGCAATAGCAGTCCATTGACCACTCAGAAGGCCAAATTCCAAGTTCCTGCGACAACTGACTTTCAGGCTCAACAGGTGGTACGCTCTGCCTGCTGACTAGTAAACCCTCTGACTGTCCAGTCACGCTCCTCAGCTTACCATGCCCAAAGTGTTCAAAACAACAGATCATGATTGAAAAGAACTTTATCATGGGGGAAATCCAAGGGATGTACCACATGTTTGTTGTACCCAACATCAACTTTGCAGCTTCTATAAATATATTTTGAAGTTGTACTGTGCCTGGTCTTCACCTTGATCAAAAGTGAATCCAATGTTAATGTTTTTTTTTTTTAATTTTTTAAATTTTTTTTTCTTATGCCTGAATACACTATAGCCAAATCAAAGCAAGAAAGATGGAACACAATATTGTACTGGGTGTGCTCGACTCAGTTGTTCATGGCTTACATCGCCAGTGTTCATATTCGCCTGATCTCCACCTGGAGTTGGTTTTCTGCACAAATCAAAGGGAGCTAGCAGACCTGGGCATCGAGCACGGATTGACCCAGTACATACTCGCTTGACTTCATTTCTGTTCTGTTCCCAATGTTTATTCCGTTTGTATTTCCAACGAAGGAGATGTATGGGTCCGTGCGCCGTTGGTATACAAGTTAGGTGAGGAGTTGTCCGTCGGGCGGCACTGGTGATTTGCTGAGAGGCAGGAGCGCTTTTGGCATTTCGCCATTGTCAACTGCAACTGAAGGTGTTTGAAGAGGTTCCAGTTTATATAGGGGGAGTGGAGATTCTGGAGCGTTTCATGGCAGAAGGTTTGAGGAGCGATTCGTGGAATTTGGGGTGGGTACGCACAGGCATGTGGGGCTGGTGTTTTCCCGATGCTCGCTTTTGACGGTAGTCTATGGAATGTTTTTGGTTCCTAGAAAGTTTTGGCTAAACTAGTGTTGTATTTCTTACTGTTCTATGTAATCTTTAAACACCGTATTTGAAATGTAGTGTTTCCTAGACAATCTGTTGGTTGATTATGTTATTTTTCTCTTTTTCTTTGAAAATGTGTAGGTTTTAAAATACATTGAGCTTTTTCCAGTGTTCATAATTTTTACTACTTTTAATGTTTCCTCAATATTCTCATGTTCATGGTTTTCTTCAATTAGATGTAAAGCATAATTTGATTAAGAGTCTTGCTGTTTTAAAGGATAAATATGCTCTTTTAATTGCTCTCTAAAACTTCTTCCTCTCTGGCCAACGTATACTTTGTCAGGGCCGATTTTACAAATGGGCCCGAGCCCAGGGGCGCAAGAGGTTTTAGGTTCTTTGGGGGCCCAAGCGAAAGAATATAATACGGTAAATATTCACGTACGGTAATATTTAAATATAATATATTTAAATCGCGGGCCAATATTCTTCCAATTCACTCATGACTCATCACTGCTATTGGCTTCATCCTCCATGTTGATATTTGATCGTTGGCAACGTTGTCTTTCTTTGTCAGTTCATTTCCTCCCACACAATCTTAAAACTAATCTCATTTTACCTTTCAAAAATTGTTCTTAGAAATGAAGTCTGAATGAAAGGTAAAGTTACATTTTATTTATTACATTTTACTTTACAATGTGACAGGTTTTCCTACAATCATAACAATCGAATAAAGTGAACACAAAAAATTATTTCTGTCATTGTTATATTGTAAATGCATGTCAATGCCTGTTAGGCATTAGGGTATTTTTATTTGGTGATACATATCAAGGGGCGCTAAATTTCCTAGGGCCCATAGCGCATCACATACAAACCGCGGGCCTGTACTTTGTTACACGATGAACAGTTTAACTTGTAAACGCCGCTTTTTGAGTATTTGTCGTATTTTTCTAGTTCGGTAAATAATTTTCTTTTTAGTGTGTTGTTAGTTTTAAATGCGACGTTAACTCCTTGTTTTCTGAACATTTTTGATATCTGGTAAATTTCAAATGGAAAACATTAATTTCAATGGATAACTTTCACTTACACTGGATCTGAAATTTACCGGATATAAAAAATATTCAGAAAACAAGGAGTTAACATCGCGGACAGGAGTGCCTTTGTGTACCCACCCCAAATTCCACAAATTGCTCCCCAAACCTTCTGCCGTGGAATGCTCCAGAATCTCTACTCCACCTATATAAACCGGTACCTCTACAAACACCTTCTGTTGCAGTTGACAGTGGTGAAACGCCGAAAGCGCTCCTTCCTATCAGGAAATCACCAGTGTCACCCGACAGACAACTCCTCACTTAATTTGTACTCCTTTGCATTGATTTCTTTGTTATTGATTTGTAACTGCTTATTATTAATGGAGTGGTCATTTCAGATTTGAGTTCCTTGAGTATTATCATACAGACTGTGTTGTGTTGCGGAACCCGACACATGAGCACCACAAAGATAAACGCAAAGTGGCAGATTCGTGGGGTCGTATAAGTGAAAAACTTGACCATTCTGTTACCAAAACTAAAAAGAAAAACTATTCGCTGATAGCTAACTTCACTGCGTAACTGTTTATCCAAATTTTCCAAGGTCAGTGCTCGTCTAGTGACAGTTGGTTAGTTTGCCAAGCAAGTTTGTCCAAACCTTTTCTCCAGCATTTGCTCAAACAATTTCGCAATAGTGTAATGGAGGCATTACGTTCAAGTATTCTGTTGGTGTACCTGCAAAGCCGCCGACCAGTAGTGTTGAGGCTCGTATCCGTCGCTGGCCGGCCCACTCGTACTCCTCGTAAACCTCCGAGCCACCTTCCCCTTCCACATCCACGTTCTCCTCCTCCTCATTGATCGACCCGTGCTGCAAAACCAACTCGTTACCGTACACGAGAGATAACCTTGTATGACAATACCTGAGATCACTTAAGATAGGTTATGTTATGTTAGGTTCAGTCATATAAGGTTAGGGCATTGGAAAAGTAAGGAAATATGTGAGAGAAAAAATTACTACTGCACACAACATGACAACTCATTTATGTAGAGGCCCCTCTCTTCAGATTACTGAACGTCTTTGTGATTTTTGGTTCTGCACAGGATCTACACCAAATTGGTAAATTTTTCAACCCTTCCTATAATTGTTAATAGTTCTAGATCTAGATTATTACATTCAGAAAAATTCAAACTATTGATCTCAATTATTTTCATAATGTAAAAAAGAATCTTTTTTTCCTCCACCTTCCATGCCCATGTGATTTACCCACAGTATACAAACGTCAAAGAGTTGGTATAGTCAGTGGATGTATTCTTTTAAATATATGTCTGTAACTGTGATTTATGCGGAGGTTAATAATACTGTACCTATGTGTTGACAAGGGTAACATAGTTTAAAATACTTGTTATTGACTGTCACAACAAGCAAATTTGACAAGTGAGAAAAACAAACGACTTGCTTGATGGAAAAGAATCCTTCAGGTTATTCAGTAAAAAAAAAGAAAAAAAAACTGAGCAGCTTTAAGATATTTTACCTTACGAAGACATGTCTCAACGTGATGGTTAACCTCCTCTAACGTTCCCTGGATGGGTTCGTTGCATACAGGACATGAGACTTCGTCTGGTTTCCGCTTGCGGTACTTTATCCTCAGCCGGCTTTGTCTGTTGGCTCGAATCCTCTGGTAGGTCTGAAAAAGAAAACTTATGAAATTTTGGAAATACCCGTTCTATTGAAGTAAGAAATTGATAAATTACACAAAACCTTTAATGGAAAAACATTTAAGGCATATTATGAATAAAAGTTCATTTTTATGTTAATCTTTAGTTGATCACAGTTGCTATGCCCCAGGAGCTCCCAAGAATGTAAAATCCAAAGTAATGCGATCACGTTACTCATAAAACATGAAAAATTTCAAGTGCATTTATGATTTAAAGCATAGACACACTTAAGAGTCTGCACTACCTGCGCCATCTTGGATTTTTAGTACCATAAGAACAATGTTAAATTCAAAAGATTATTGTTGTCTTTGAAACACTATATCTCGATAATCTTGCATCGGATTTGCATGAAACTTGAATATGTTCACCATCATAAGGGAATGGCGGAGTGCATGACGTGGATAGATTTTCAACAAACCTACTAAAAGTTGTTTAAAAGTAGCTTAAAAATGGTGTTAAATATATTTATATTTTATCGTTATTCGAGTGGATATTTGTTTTAATTAATTTTCTATCACGTCAAGCACTAGATACTATGGTAACATTTAAAATGACATCAAGTTTGAAATTTTCCGACGAAAAACGAACTCACAGTAATGTTTCAAATTTAACATTGCTCTTATGGGACAAACTACCAAGATGGCTCAGGTATTGCAGACTCTTAAGAGTCATCTTCACCTTTGGGCTAATAGTGCACTCAGGGTATGTAAACCGTATGGCTTTTGGGTTAAACATGATCTTGTGTTCCCCTGTTTCAGAAACCGCTTTACAACCGATTTTCTTGAAACTGGGTAATCATTTAGTTGAATAGTTTCATTAGAGCTCATGCTTTTAAAGTTTGTAAATATAAAAATATAATTATCAGTGACGTTAAAAAATAAGTCAATCTTCCTGAATTAAAAAATATTTATATTTACTGATACAATTTATTTTCACTGATATATAAGGTATGAAAACACAGACTCCAACATTTATTGGCAAGAAAAGATTTTTTAAATAAATACCGGTAGCCTATTCAAAAATACTGTCTGAGACAAGGGGATGTGAACAGGGGTTGAAGTGTTTTTTAGCCTACAGGGGTGAAGAAAACATTTAAGAGTCTGCAGTACCAACTGTCTTGGATTTGTATTACCATAAAAGACTAGTGTTAAATTTAAAACAACAAACAACTACGCCTTAATATTGGTCGAAAAAGATTAATCTTTATGTAATGTCAAAGGAAAATTTAATACCTAGGGCATAAAAAAAACAAATAATATAAAAGTTTTATATTATTTATCATTTTGTTGATAAACAACAAAGTATTCTCAACATTTTGTGTTTGAAGACAGATATATTTTTCCAGTAGTTTAATCTCATAAATCACTCTATAATCGTAATTTTAATTTCGTCCCCTAGATATCAAAATTTCCTTTAAAATGACAAAGTTGAATCTTTTTCAACCAATATTAAAAGATGTTTCAAATTTTACACTAGTCTTACATGGGAATAAAAATCCAAGATGGCGGGGACTGAAGACTTTTAATCCACTCTGATTTGGACACTCGCTCCGAATTGGTAGAATACTGTCGCCTGTCTTGGTTTTATCCTAGTAGTATGTTAGTAGTGGTATCTCTGATCTTAGCTCATCTTTTTATTCAAAAGAGGTATTTTTTGTTCTACTAACCTTCAGCGTTTTCACATTATTTAAAAAATATACTAGAGTGATCGATTTTTTAATCAATCCTACAGCATGGACAGAAAGACGCGACAAAATAAGGTTTAATAAAGGTGTACACCTAATTTCTTTCAGGGTCAGAAAGAGTTAAGAATAACATTAATATCCCTAGAATAGAGTGTTAGAGAATTTCGTAAAAGTTATCTGTTAAAACAGAGCTTTAAATATCAAAATAAAACAAAAATAATTTGATTTATGTACGATTATTATTTTTTAGCTACTTTGGGTTCAGCTTTGAGGCTTTAACGATTCACAATAGTTTTAAAACAGGAAATTCAGCAAAGTCGTATTAGTACTATTTCTTTGAGTAGAGAAAGAAATTAACTTTTGGCGCTACAAACCTTTGAGACTTTTCACAAACCTCTATAACTGTTGCATAAATTTGTTTTGCAACAAATTTTATTAAAACAACTTTTATTTTATTAAATTTTATTAAAAATTTTAACAAATTTTATTAAAACCCTTAAAACAACTTTTATGCTATATAAGCTTTGACGGTTGAAGAATGTTAGGTTTATAATGATATGAGGGTTTTTTTAGCTGACATCAGAGTTAACCTTTTAATAGGTGAAATCTTTGAAGAACAAAGAAGTTTGTAAAATGTATCTTTTCAACAAGTTTTTATGCAAATAAAATTGAATAAACAATGAATTGAATAACATGTTTCATGCTTTTTGTTGGGTGTGTCATTTTAAATATTTCGTAATTTAAAAACCCTAAAACACATATTAAAAATATTTCTGATTTTTTAAATCTGACTATTAAATACGAACTATTTTAAAATTAAATTTAAAGAATTTAAAAGTTAAAAAATATTGAACAAATAGGCCTATTCAAGAAAACTTGAACTGTAAATCAAATAATAAGCATGTTTTGATCACTTGAATTTCTCCACGCTCAGAAACTATTTGTGGAGATAATCTTGATCATTTGCTAAAAACAAACACAGCTAAAAAAATTATAAAAATATGAGTTGTGAGGTTTCTTGAGCTTATGGCTTTAAAATGGATTTTTCCTTTCCGTTAGTAGTCTTGATAAATAATATTGGGTATTCTGAGATGGATATGGTTAGTTCAGTGGATAATATTGGGTCCTCTGAGATTTATAGGGTTAGTTTAGTGGATAATATTGTGTATTCTGAGATGGATATGGTTAGATCAGTGGATAATTGTGTATTCTGAGATTGATAGGGTTAGTTTAGTGGATAATATTGGATGTTCTGTTATATGTAAGGTTACATTAAAACCTAATATTGGATATTCTGAGATAAATATTATTAAGGAATAATATTGGGTATTCTGAGATGGATATGGTTAGTTTAAGGAATAATATTGGGTATTCTGAGATGGATATGGTTAGTTTAGTGGATAATATTAGACATTCTGAGATGGATATTGTTATCTTAGAGGATAGTACTGGGTATATTCTTTCTTAGAGGGATATAGTTAGTTTGGTGAATAATATATGGTATTCTGAGATGGGTATGGTTAGTTTGCTAAATAATATATGGTACTCTGAGATGGATATGGTTAGTTTGCTAAGTAATATATGGTACTCTGAGATGGATATGGTTAGTTTGGTAAATAATATATGGTACTCTGAGATGGATATGGTTAGTTTGCTAAATAATATATGGTACTCTGAGATGGATATGGTTAGTTTGCTAAATAATATATGGTACTCTGAGATGGATATGGTTAGTTCGGTAAATAATACGTGGTATTTTGAGGGGGTATGGTTCGTTTGGTAATTATGGTATTCTATAGTATGGTTGGATACTACTGTGTATTGTGGGATGAGTTACCTCCCATCGGGCCTCAAGTGATCCGTCGGAGGAGGGTAGGTGGTCGCGGCTGGGTGGCGAGCTTAGCCTCCGCACGCGCACACTCGCACTCAACTTGTACAACCTCTCCAGCTCCTGGACGAAGTGGGTGTCCAGTTCCCCAGGCCGCAGCGTCACCCCGCACACGGGGCAGCACGATGGGTCCGCCTGGAACTTCTTCTTGCCTGGAGAACACAGAATGTTGTTGAGACAGAACGCCGTGTCACCCATGGTCAGACTGACTGACTGGTGTCGGAGCGCTAACGCTAACCAAACAAGGGCAGCTGCGACCCCTGCCTGACTCCGGCCCGCGCTATTGTTGCCGATTACCTTTGTCACCCTTCACGGCCGATTTCACATTCCTCCCTCCCCCCTCCAACCCCAACTGGTATCCAGATACAACTAATAACTACATTAAAACACATCTAAACCCACGTCATGCAAATCAGCTGTCGTCACCCCAGTGTGTAGCGGGGGGGGGGGGAGGGAGGGAATTCGATCCGGTTAACGGATACTCTCGGTGTTTTGGCAAAAGTAAACAAAATCTGCGGGTGGTGGGTGATCGTGAGCGATGGTGATGTAGCACTGCGAAATTAAAGGCTAATAAGAAAATCTTTCAGGGTAGACTGGGTTGATCAAATCTAGAGATCTGTGTTGCAGCATGAAAATACTGGGAACATAAAGCAAACAAACATTCAAGTCCAAGTCTTTTAGCTTTAATTTTCAGTGAATTGCGCCTTTACTTCACACATTACCCTAATGACCTGCATATTCTTATTTTCATAAATTGTGAAACCAAGAAAAAACATTATATTACAAGTTTTACAATCAACCCGCCATTTGATTTACGTGATAATAAATATATAAAGCCAGAGACTTAGATTCATAGGTGTAGAGTTCAAACAGGATTATCAATTATATTTGGGGTTAGTTCACTATGGTTAAGCCGCATTTACACTATACAACTTGTTTTATAAATTTTTGTTGTGCAACCAATTATATTAATTGGTTTGAACATGTTTAAGAATGCAATGAAATTTCTTAAACAAGTTGTACAACAAACGTGTTTAAAAAAAATAAAAAATAAAAAAACGCTTTTTGCAACAGGTTGCAGGTTTCCCGAGCCGTGTCGGACAAATCAAAGGAAATTTGTGTTTTATAAACTTTTGTTGCACAACATGTTTGATACCTACTTAAAACGTTAAACTTGTTGACCAAACATTATTTTTGCTGTTCTGTCTCAAGTGTAGCCTACGCTTCCTGCTGCCACCTACAACACGTTGTTTTATTTGTGAGTAAAGTGTTTTGTTAAGTTTAGTGGAGTGGTTAGTGGACCGTTTGTGATGGAGTCTGCACTTGTCATCCTTAAAAAGTCCTTAAAGCTACCATCAGTCCTCAATTCCCCTGCCAATAAATCTTGGTCATCCTGTTCTAAATCTTGTAACATTTCACTGACACTGTACTTACTCTTAGCTTGCAATGAAGGACGTACCGGTACCCAAAAGCGACGTTTTGCTCTTTCCTTCCTAGAACAGCAAATCACAACACATGCGGCAGCAGCCAACACCACATCATCGTCGCAAGCACTCATCGTGACTGTGGCCTTTTGTTAAACATGTTTGACTGAAGTTAACCGCATAAGATGAAATTTTTAACAACAAAAGTTTTATAAACACAAGGTCAAGTTTTAAAAACAAAAGTTGTAAAAAACATGTTTTACAAACATAAAGTTTATATAACAAGTTGTATAGTGTAAATGCGGCTTTAAAATGAACTCCGTTTAGTATCTCAATGACTTCTCACCATGATTTAATCAGATAAACAAGAATACGTTAGTTCGCGAATTCCAAAGAGGACACTGAATCGCTTATATACTATGATAACAACCTTCATTACATGTTAAAAGTACGTAAAAAGATAACGAAATGATAAGGAATACTTTCACGTCCGCACACCTAGTGGGGATGCAGTAATTCGATAAGAAATATGTGTTATGATGAACATGTATGTCCTATCTCTGCTCCCTCCTTAATTGGATTGTAGAATATTTTATACTTAAACTTGTCGACCTCTTTGATTTATTTTCAGTTTCAAAGCCTTCCTGCATGAGTAGTGGGAAAAAGCCACTTCTAAACCGGAAGTGACGTCAGCTGCCAGGGCAGCTGCAGGGGTCAGATGGTGTCAGCTGCCAGGGCAGCTGCAGGGTGCAGATGGCGAGAGCATATGCCCTGAATTTGAAGTAGAATTGGGCATGAATTAAGAGTTAGTTGAAAAGTAAAATTCAACTGTGTTAACTAAAGTCTAAAAGTTGAACAAAAATTAAGAGTAAGATCAAAACTGAAATTCAACAGTTATAACTGGGGGCCTGGAAAGTATGTCAAGGTCATCCAGAGTAAGTTTTAAAAAAGCCTATCCAACTACCACCAGAAATAGTTCAAAGTTGAACTAGTTGGTGATAGTGGGATAATTCATTCGTGCCATGGGAGAGGTGTTTATTGTTTGAAAGTTGGCGATCGAATGAGAAGCGCCGCCTAGGGAGAGGGTTTATAAAATGGCAACCTTCCCCCACCACCCCTTCCCCTACTCCTTTAGACCAATAACCGGTTGCCGACTCTATGTGGTGAAACTGAATTAAACATGGCGGCCGCCATGGATAATTCTAACCTCAAATCTTAGCTCAGCTGAACAGAATATAGAAGGATGAAGTAGGAATTGTGGTTAGAGCACTTATATAAGGAATAGTGGGGGTAAAATAAAAAAACTTGTTGAACACAGTCGATAGGTGTAACAAGTTCAAAGTTGTTGAATTGTAACATAGAATGCAAAATGTTGTAAATAACACTATCATCAACATTAACCTGCGAAGTCTTTGAAGAGTATAATGGGTTAAAACTGTACTTCTTCCTAACTCTATTTAAATTAGTTTTACACTTTGAAATTGAAGGTTTAGAAGTACTTCGTAATATGTGTTGTGTTCGCAAAAGCTTTAATTTTAAACATTGTGCAGTCATCATAACCGATGTGTTAAGTTCAGAAGTTAAAAGAAGACTGAGATATAAAATGAAGTGTAAAAGAAATTGAAACAGAAAGCCAGAGTAGTAATTTTATAGGTTAGAATTTACGAAGGCTATTCCATGGATAATTCTAACCTCAAACCTAGTAAGTGAAGTAGTCATAACATAAAACTAACGAGAGATGATGACCGAGCGGATGCGAGGCAATGAATGTTTGTAGCGCGATAAACTACCCACCTTTATAGAGGCAATAACTCCAGCCAGATGGCGGCAGATGGCAAGCAAATGACTGGTTGACCGACTTTCACCTGAGTAGTAAGAGAAGTAGGGTTCTGTGTCTATTCCTACTCCTTGGGGTCAATGACCGACCCGAAAGGTCAATGACCCACCCCCCCCTCCCCCCCCACCTCCCCCTCCCCCCCTCCCCCCCTCCCCCCCCGAAAAAATGGAGCCCCCCCCCCCTTCCCCCACTCCTTTCCCCACTCCTTCCCCCACTCCTCCAGGTCAATGGCCGGTCACCACCGGTTGTTGACTTTATGTGGTGAAACCAGACTAAATATGGCAGCTGCCATGGATAATTCTAACCTCAAACCTGCTGCGCATGCAACAAGTTCTCCGGATCGGAATGAGTCTATGCTATGCGCATGCGCCTAGTCCTGTATTACTCACTTTAGCGCTACTGCACATGGATAATTCTAACCTCAAACCTTGGTTTTGTGTTGCTGCGCATGCGCCGCTCCCCACTCCTTCGCCTTTCTTTTACACTGCTGCGAATTGGACTGGATTGAACACTGTACTGTAGTGAAACAACTTCCCCCACTACTCGAGAATCCGAGGAGCGATACGAGCCTGATCTTAGCGTCAGTCGTCAACAAACTTTCATAGCGAAAGGTTGTTGGCGACTCAGCAAGAGGTTTCAAATATATAGTAGGCCTATATATATTTGAACTTCTTCTACTACGTTGCGTTTTTTAATGCAATGTAGTATGTGTGTGTGTGTGTGTGTGTGTGTGTGTGTGTGTGTTTAGTTTTAAGTTGTATTAAATTTAAGAAATAATTTGCGCATTGCGATGTTAGTTATAAGTTGGGTTTAGCATTAAGGTGTATTAATTTTAAGAGGTATTTAGCATTAAGGTGTATTAATTTTAAGAATAATGATGGTATTTGGTTGTGTTGAATTATTTGGTTTTTTAATAATGATGTGTTGTTAGTTTTAAGTGTTGGTAATACTAATTAATGTTGTTTTGCCTTACAGCTAGATGTTAGGTGGTAGATTAAATGTAAATTCAGAAGTTCAGTTGAACTTCACTTAGAAGGAGTGGGACATCCGCAAAATGCGGACTAGGTTTTTGCATTTTTGTTTAGGAATATAATGGGTGGGATTAGTTTGGGTGGGGTTAGAGTTGCGTTTCTGCATTAGGTGTTCCAGTTTCCCTTGGAATTCATGGTTACGGTAGACCCGGACCGGACCGTTACGGTAGACCCGGACGGTCCAAACAAAATTGCGTCGATGTCCCTTGCAGAACGTAACTAGTGGGTTGGGAGTGGGAACCGTTAGGCAAACAGGGTGGTGGGAACAGTATTACTGTTCCCATCACCTTGGATCATTATAAATCTTGAATGACCTTGACCCACTTTTGGAAGGGTCAATGACCCCCCCCCCCCGAAAAAATGGAGTCTATTCCCCCCCCCTCCCCCCCTCCCCCCCCCCCCCGAAAAAATGGAGTCGATTCCCCCCCCCTCACCCACTCCTACCCCCACTCCTTCCCCCACTCCTTCCCCCACTACTCCGGGTGAACGACCGGTCATGACCTGAAAAATTAAAATGGCTATAGCTTGATAACGGATTGACGGATTTGGACAAGCGATACATCATTGAAAAGGTCTATGTAAGACAAACATTTTGGTAAAAGAAGAATTTGGTTATCTTATTTTAGTCAAAAGTTATGCGAATTATTTTAAATAAATACCTTCTCCTTTCCCTTTTCCCCCACCTCCCAGGTCAATAATCAGTCTTGGCCAGCTGCTACCCCTCTCATTTGCATATTGTTATAAAAGACGCACCGACTGCGGCTAACATTTCATTCTGATTCCAGACGTTACGCTGCGAACTTGGAGCCACAACCATGTCATCTCTGCCAACTACAATTTCTACTTTAACTTCTACTTCAACTTCTACTACGGCTGTTACTGCACCAAAGAAAACTCTTCGTCTGAAAAATCCTCCTGACTGGTACAAGAAGCAACTTGGATCCCAACCTTCAACTTCTGGCACTATTCTTCCGCCTATCAAGACTTCTAAACTTCGAAGCATTTTTTCACCGCCTTCGCCTTCTACTTCGCTTTCAAACGACTCCACACCGCCATCAACCATCATGCCGCCTCCACAGAAGCCAGCTCCCCGTCTTAATACCCCTTCATTTGAAACTTTGCTTCATAGTCTTAGTACACCTATCATTCCACTGTCACCATTGCCTCCTACCCCACCACTTACTATGCCTGAAGACCACACCTATCATAAAACTAAATCCACTAAGCCTACTCCCAAACCTGCTCCTAAGCCTGCTCCTTCAGAGCAATTTCAATTATTACAAGAAGAGCGTCGTAGGGCATTTAGCCGTCCCACTACTTGCCCTGAAGTGCTCACTAGGGGAATTAAGAAAGGATCAGCTTGTGGGAGGAAATGTGTTAAAAATGAAAGTTTTTGCCGTGTACATATCGTGAAACATATTTCTGAACCACAACTGACAGAAATCCCCACCGTTGAAGACGATCCTAAAATAATATCCGTCAGAGGAGAGAGGCTTAAGAAAGGTTTGAAATATTTTTTTCTAAGTGTTGTTGACCACCAACACATTTTGGCAAAATGTAACGGCTTAAAATATAAAATTAGAGTTTGTGAGAATTTGTGTAAAGAGAAGAGATTTAACACTTTAGATTCTCAAGACTTTCTCCTCAGGGATAAAAAGGATCGTATTACAAGGTGGGGGCGTAAACAGTAAATTCACTTAGTTTTTTCCAAATTGTTGCTAAAAAAAATAATGGGGGAGAAACACAATGCGTTATAGCGTTGTGTTTCTCCCCCATTATTTTTTAACACTCTAAGTCCCGTGACCTACTAACCTACTTCCATTTGAGTAGTAAGAAAAGTACTTCCCCCACTCCTTTGGGTCGATGACCGGTCAAGGTCAGCTCTTACCCCTCATTTGCATACTGTTATAAAAGCGGAGCGAGCGTTGGTCACTCCTTCATTTTGCTTCTACATGCCGCTCTTGTTGTTTCGTCTCTGCTGTTTACAATATTACCTACTTCAAAATGCCTCCTCATGTGAATGACCATATTAATTCTTCCAAAATTTCCGATGTTTTTCTACAACCTGAAGACATTTTAAATAATGATAGTGAGAGTGAGGATGATGATGATTATACTGTTGAACTTAGTGAAGAACGTAAGGTTATAGCAATTGATCCACAATTTCCATTTGATACAATAGAAAAGTTTATAGTTGAAGCTAATAAATGGTTAAATTTAGGATGTTATGTACGAATTGACTCTTTTATATTGTATGGTGATAGTCATTCTTTCCTTGTCACACCAAATGACAGAGACCGCATGTTGCAGTGGGCACAATCTATGATGGAGTGCTATGAACAAGGTGTGGACACTGGCGGCTATTTTCTTGCACAACTAGTGTAATAACAAATTACCCTTCCCCCATGTAGTGAAAAAGGAAAAGAAATATTAGGAATCTAATTATAATACTTCCTTCCACATATAAAGAAGAGGGGGAAAGGAGTGGGGATTATAAAGTGGTGGGGGAATGTGTATAAATGCAGGTTGTTTGAAGAGACTTTTATTATTATTGTGGCTTTAGCAGAAACAACATGGAGTTTAAATCTGCAGCAAAAATAAGGAATAATATAATAAAGAAAGAAATTCGCAAGAAAGAAAAGATTGAACTTATAAAATTACAACTTATAATACCTTCCATTGAAATTGGATGTAGCAAACTAAAGACTTTGGTGAAAACTAACGAATATTTGTTACAATTGCTAAAAACAATCGAAGAGTTGAAGAGAAAGAATGGACATTCTACATAGTAAAATTTGAACATTTTAATATAAATAAGTAAACTGAAAAAAGTAGATGTAGAATAGAGAGCGAGGAATAGATCACTTTGTGGTAATGGACTAACATGCCACTTAGTGCTCTATTCCTCGTTCTCGCGTTAAAATTGGATTACCTTGACCTATTTGTTCGACTGTTAGAATTTGGTTAACACTGTTGAATTTCAGTTTTGAACTAATGTTTATTCTTGTTCAAATGTTAGAGGTTCTTAACACTGTCGAATTTTAGTTTTGAACTAACTTTTAATTTATGCGAATTTTTAGTTCAACTCTAGTTAATTTATGTGCAAATTTAGTTCAACCAAGTGCCTGTGCTCTAGCCATTTCCACCCTAACATTTGTTCTTTCAACATCTGTCCCATAAAATCTGTCCTAATAGATGTTTGGAGGGCAGGTGTTTGGTTTTAAAAGTAACTAAAATTAGTTGGGTGGGGGAAAGTTAGTTAAAGCTTGAATATAAAGAAGTATATACTAAAACTCCAATGGGAATAAAGAACACGAATGAACAATTAGTTTGTAGAAGGTTAATATTTTTATTTAAAAAGTTTGATTTCCTTGTATAGTGAAGAAGATGAAATAGTGGTGGGGGGACCGTTATAAAAGGAGGAACGCGAGAGCCCATTTCATTTCTTGGCAAAATTTCAAAGAGTAAACATCTCAACATGTATCGTTGCGATAAATGTTCGGAATCGTTTCACGATGAAATTCTATTAGACTGTCATAAAGAACTAATTCACAACAACCCAGAAGAAAAACAAGAACAACAAGAACAAGAACAACAAGAAGAACAAGAACAAGAACAAGAACAAGAACAACAAGAAGAACAAGATGAAATAACAACAACATCTTCAACTACTTTACCGAATCTACAAGTATTTGCATTACCCGGTAAAGTAGTAATGCATCATAAGATTCAAAATGAAAACTTGAAGCTAGAAGAATTTATTAGAGAAGCAAAACCAATCGTAAGTAAAATTTTAAAAGAAGAATTGAAAAGATTAAACTTTCTTAAATTTGGTTTACTACTAGAAGCTATGTTTATAAATGTACTAGAAGAATTATCACCAAGAGGATTCATAACAAAAAACCGAACCATTATGGAAAGTTCAAACATTGATTCAATAATAGAAAATTGTATAGAAGAAATATTAACAAAAATTCAGGAACACGAAGGAAGAGGATCCGGATGGAGTCTTACAAGTATTGAAGTATTAGATATAAGAGTTCACAAACATGGATATGGACTAATGGGATCTAGTTACATTCCTTTACCAAAAAGAATTGAAAATACAAAATCTTGTGTTAATGTTAAAAATGAAGACAATGAATGTTTTCGTTATGCAATGACAGCTAAATTTGTACCACCACTTCATGTGAATAGACCTAACCAAGAATATGAAAATCAAAGATTTAGATACAATTTTCAAGGAATCACTTATCCTGTATCACTGAAAGATATATCAAAATTTGAGAAGAAAAATCCTGGTACGTCTATCAATGTTTTTGCATTAGATAGTTCAAACAAAGTGTATCCTTTACGTATTGCAAAAGAAGAGCTACCAGATCATACGGATTTACTACTACTAACGCGAGGAGATGTGTCTCACTATGTGTACATAAAGCAATTTGATCGTCTTGTTAATAAGCAGCTTTCTAAAGATCGACACAGAAAGTTAATTTGCAAGAGATGTTTCAATTTTAAACGAGATGGGCTACACTCAAGAGAATGGTTACAAGAGCACAAAAGATTATGTAACAATAATTATGAAGCAAAGATTATTTTACCTTCGGAAAGCAGAGCATTTGTTACATTTGAAAAGGTTCATCATCAGTACCGTATTCCTCTAGTTGTGTATGCGGACTTTGAATCAACACTTGTTCCTGTTGAAGATGAAAATTGTGAAGCTAGAAAAAGTGTCAAGTATCAAATGCACAAACCAAACAGTTTTTGTTTAATGGTTAAATCAACATTATCAGAAGAACATTTAAACAGTTATGGATTAACTTCAGAACCTCTAGTATATCGTGGTGAAAATGTAGAAAAAATATTTCTTGATCACTTATATTCAATAGCTGGAAATGCACAAAGATTATATACAAATATTGTACCAATGAAACCGATAGAGGAAGAAGAAGAAATTCAACATGAAAATGCAACTCGATGTTTCTTATGCAAAAATGATTTTACTATTGAGAATTATAAAGTTAAAGATCACGATCACCTCACAGGTTATTACAGGGGTGCTGCTTGTAATAAATGCAGCTTGAGCTATCGTTTACCACTATTTATTCCTGTGGTTCTGCATAACCTCAGTGGGTACGATGCTCATTTTATAATACCTGAACTAGGAAGAGACGACGGTAAAATCGATGTGTTAGCTGAAACTTCAGAGAAGTTCATAAGTTTTTCCAAAGAAGTTGGAAACATGAAACTAAGATTCTTGGACTCCTACAGATTTATGCCGTCAAGTTTGTCCAAACTTTCAGAAAATTTAAGGAAACAAGATTTCATCGAAACAAAGAAGATTGTAAATAACGACAAACTGGATTTGGTACTTCGGAAAGGTGTGTTTCCATATGATTACATAGACAGTTTAGAAAGATTTAATGAAACATCACTTCCGGCTAAAGAAGAATTCAAAAGTAAACTTTATGACATGGACATATCTCAAGAGGACTATGATCATGCATGTAAAGTATGGAACGATTTAGGATTTAGAACATTGGGAGAATATTCAGATTTTTATGTTAAATTGGATGTAACTTTACTATGTGATATAATGGAAGAATTTAGAAATACATGTTTTGCAGCATATGGATTGGACCCTCTTCATTCGTACACTTCACCTGGATTAGCATGGCAAGCTATGTTGAAAGAAACAAATTGTAAAATACAACTTCTTACTGATATAGATATTTTTTTTTTTTTTTTTTTTTTTTTTTTTTTTTTTTTTTTTTTTTTTTGAGGGAGAGGCGGAAAAATGCATTACGCACACAGGTGGCCAGCCTGTAGTGTGGGGCTCCCCTAAAAAACGGGTTTACCCACTAAAAAACCTCCTCTACTCTTTAGGAATCTAACCTGGAATTGTTTATCACATTACGTCAGGCTAGGCCTAAATTTGGCTTACGCCCGTCGGGCTCGCTCCTTATCCAGCCGCTCTATCAAGGGATCTGGGCCACTTCGCGGTCCAGATCGGTTTTCTTTTCCAGGAGGATGCCCCGGACGAACTGTGACAAACAATCCCAGTTGCCCTCATCCTCCAAAATCTTTTGGCAGACCGAGTCCACCGAAAATGCACCAAATATTTGTGTGGCCTCCAGGCGGGGCCCTTCCCAACGGGGACATCGGAAGAATGTGTGTTCCGCATCGTCGGGAACACCCGGGCAATAAATGCAGTCCGGTGAACCGGTCTTTCCCATCCGGTTCAGGTACGACCGAAAATAGCCGTGACCTGTCAAAAATTGGGTCAGGTAGTAGTCCACCTCCCCATGCCGCCGTTCCACCCATGGTTGGACCTGCTTGATAAGTCGCGCAGTCCATCGTCCTCGGGTGTCGTGCTCCCAGCTGTGTTGCCACTGCTGGAAGGTTCGGGAGCGCTCTTCTGTTCTTGCCGTGTCCTTGCCGATCTCGCCTTGTCTCTGATAAATCGCTTTCCTCTCCCCTGCCAAGAGCTTGACAGGGATGACTCCGGCGACCACCAGGACGGCAGGCTCGGACACTGTCCGGTAGGCGGAACACACCCTGAGCGCGGCTTGACGCTGAACCCGGGCGAGTCGCAGCCTGTAGCACTCCTTATCTAGAGCGCCTGCCCACACCTCTGCCCCGTAAAGGAGCACGGACTGGACCGCGGACATCAACAGACGTCTTCTGCTGGATCGGGGACCCCCGACATTGGCCATCAGCCTACTAAGGTGAGTAACTACCTTAGCGGCCTTGTCCGCCGTACGGAAGATCTGATCCCTCCAGCTTAACTTGGTGTCCACCATAACCCCAAGGTATTTGGCGGCACGAGTTGATGTGACTACCTCCCTTCCCACTCTAAACGGGACGACGGTGTCGATCCTCTTCTTCGTGAGAATCACGATCTCCGTCTTACTAAGAGCAAGCGAGAGACCGTGATCGGACATCCAGTTGTTGACAACCCGCATAACTCGGTTCAACTTTAGTTGGGCCAGCTCAACGTTGCGTGCAGCAATGAGAGCTGCGACGTCATCGGCGTACCCAACCAAAGTGGTTTCCTCAGGCATCTCGGACCTCAGGAGGCTGTCATAGGCAACGTTCCAGAGATCCGGGCCGAGTATTGAACCTTGTGCGGCACCAGAAGTGACTTCCATCGTCCGCGTTCCGTCCCTTGTGTCATAGATCAGGCTTCGAGAGCGTAGATAATCCTCGATGAGCCGCAACAGATATGCAGGAATACGAAAGGTGTTGCGAAGCGCATCCAACATATCGACCCACCTCGCCGAGTTGAAGGCATTCTTGACATCAAGCGTAACAAGAAGCACTACTCGGCGGGAGAAATGGTTGTGGCTCTCGGCTCTCTCCACAGCTCTCTGAACTTCGGTGACAGCGTCGATCGTTGACCGTCCCTTTCTGAAGCCGTACTGACGGGGGCATAAGTCCCCGGCAGCTTCCACGGCAGAAGTCAGGCGGGAACGGATCAGCTTCTCGAACAGCTTCCCAGCCGTGTCCAACATGCAGAGAGGCCTGTGGGACGACGGCAGTTCGGGATCACCTTTGCCCTTGCTGATCAGTACAAGCCTGGCTGTTTTCCAGGGAGCCGGAAACACCCCTTCTACCAAACAGGCATTGTACATTCTCAACAACAAGTCAGCGTTAATTGAAAATACTTTCTTTAAAGCCTCACTGGGAATCCCGTCCGGGCCAGGAGCCTTGTTGCTCTTCAGGGAGAGAACGGAGGTTTCCAGCTCCTCGAAAGTGAAGAGTGGAACGTCCTCTACCCGTCCGAAGTCAACCAGCGGTCGCTGTGGATGTTCAGGAAACAACGCAGCGACGATCCTCCCCATGGTGGCGCCCTCCATGATGGAAGGTGGAGAGCGGGCGCCGAGTTTCTGTGTTACAAGTTTGTAACCCAGGCCCCACGGGTCGGAGTCAACGTCGTCACGAAGTCTCCTCCAGCTATTCGCCTTGCTCCTGTTTATCGCCTGGCGGAGAGATTTTCTCGCAGCTTTATAGGCCTCCGACTTACGAACTCTGTCTGCGGGAATTCTCGCTCTTGTGGCGGCTCGTCTAGTTCTTAAACATGTTCTTCTGAGTTCCGCAATCTCTTCAGTCCACCAGTAAACGGGTTGTTTGTCGCGTCGGGGTTTCCTTCGCGGCATAGACTGGTCGCAGGCCGAGACGATCAGTTCCATCGTGGATGTTACTAGTGCCTCGGCCCCAGCCTCACCAGGATTCCCCTGTGCTCCCCGAGAGATGACTTCGGTGAACTTGACCACGTCCAGTTTGTTGGTGTTCCACCGGCGTGGCCCTTCCCGAAATGCGGAAACTCGACGATTTGCCTGATCATGCAGGTCAAAAACGATGTATTGGTGGTCGCTACCCGTGTAGTCCTCCACAACCCTCCAGCCTGAGATCCTCGGAAGGAGCGACTCAGACGCAAAGGTGACGTCGGGGATCGTGCCTCTCTGCCCGGGGCGCCGAAAAGTAGGTGTGTCGCCCTGGTTGAGGACGACAAGACCGGCCCTGGCGATGAAATCCAGGATGTATTTCCCCCGGGAGCTGGTAGAGGGCATTCCCCACTCGACGGCCCTGGCGTTGAAATCGCCACCAACGACGACATGCCCGGTGGTGCCAAGAACGCACTCCTCTAGGCTATCTATCTTGTCGCGGAAGTCCTGGACGGCCTCGTTGGGTGTGAGGTAGCAACTGAAGATAGTCACGTCCCTACACCGAACCCAGACGAATCCTCGGCCGCGCCCGTGACTCCGCACCAAAACATCTCGTGTATTACGTGCCCAAAATGCAGCAGTACCGAGGCTGTCCGAGATCCAAATGTTTGGGTCTCTGTCCCGATACTGTTCACTGATAAGGAGCGCGTCAGCACCAAGTTCTCGGGCGAGCTGATCTAGAAGGTTATCAGCTCCCCAGGATCTATGAAGGTTGGCTTGGAGGATGCGAATTACCGGCCGCTGCCTTTTGCCTGTTCAAGTGCGGCTCTGAAGGCACCGCACTGACCAGACCCGGGTAAGTGACCGAGGGCACTGGAGCCTGAATCCTTGCAGAGGAAGCAGGAGGGGCTCGAGGAACATTCCTTACGTTTGTGGCCTTGGCTTCCACACTGGAAGCAGTTGGCACTCCTGTCGGGCCCTTTACAGTTTCGGGAGGAGTGGCCGAAACCGAGACAGCGGAAGCATCTCGAAACTACCACCCTCCGTTTGAGCCTGCAACTAACCCAACCAACTCTGAGGTGCTGAAGGCTAAGCAGCTTATTGGCGTGCTTTTCGCTCATCTCAGCAACAGCCATCCGGAGTTGACTTCGGTTAGGCTTTGTCAGCCATACCCTCACTCCATCGGCCGGTATCTCCGGGAGTGCCACCTGGATCGCACGGGTCACCTCATCTTCGGTGGAGAGGACATCAAGGTCCCGAATCTCGACCGAACACTTCGGTTCTAGGGCCTTGATGGAGCCTTTGTCCCCAAGTGCAGTCTTGAGGGAAGCGGCAAAACCGATCTTGTCACTCGACTTCCCCAGTTCGAGGAGGACATCCCCGTTCTGGGTTCGCCGAATAGACTTGATAACGGTGTCGGTCTCTTCCGGTTTGGCCTGCGATCTAATCTGACCCAGAACATCGGCAAAAGATCGCCCCCCTAAGGGACTGATATAGATATGGTTATGATGTTAGAGTCAGGAGTTCGAGGGGGATTGACGCAAAGCGTTACACGACATTTCAAGGCGAACAACAAGTATCTGCCCGATTATGATGCATCAAAACCAACAACATTCCTGGGTTATTTTGATGCAAATAACTTATACGGATGGGCAATGTCGAATCCCCTTCCATATGATAATTTTAAATGGATAGATCCAGAATCGATTGGAAACATAATGGATATACCGAAGCATGGTGAAACTGGTTACATTTTTGATGTTAATTTTGAATATCCTGAACATCTTCATGATCAACATTATGATTTACCACTTCTTCCTAAGACTGAAATTTCCCCTACTGGAAGATGGCCAAAATTAATGATGACTTTAACCGACAAGTCTCGATATGTTGGACACTACTGGATGATACAACAAGCTTTAAACTTAGGATTGAGAATTACAAAAATTAATCGAGTACTACAATTTTCTCAATCTTGTTGGTTAAAACCTTACATCGACAACAACACAAGAAGAAGAGCCACCGCTACATCAAGTTTTCAAAAAGATTTTTTCAAATTAATGAATAACGCAATATTTGGCAAGACTTTGGAAAACAAAAGGAAACATAAGGATATCAAATTGGTAACTGATCCAGTAAAATTACAGAAATTGGTGCAACAACCAAACTTTGGTTCATCTATAATTATTAATGAAAATCTAGTTGTTATTTCCATGAACAAGAAGTCAGTTACAATGGATCGTCCTTTGTATCTTGGAATGTCAATCTTGGATATTTCAAAAACACATATGTACGAGTTTCATTATAAGAAGATGGTTAACTATTATGGAAGAGAGAACATTGGTATTGCATATATGGACACGGATGCACTAATTTACTGGATTAAAACAAATGACATGTATGAAGATCTACGCACCTTTATATATAAAGATGATTTCGATTTTTCCGATTATCCTAAGGATCATCCAAATTACGACTATGACAGAAATAAGAAAGTATTGGGAAAATTTAAAGATGAAACAAATGGTGTGCCGATGATGGAAATTGTAGCATTAATGTCCAAACTGTAGTCATTTCAACTGTACATAAACGAGAGGAACGAACATCAAGTCACGAAGAAGGCCAAAGGAATAAAAACTTCTTTCCTGAAGAAGAATGTACAGTTTGAACATTATAAAAGATGTTTGTTTGAAAATGTTGAAACAACTGCAACGTTCAACACTATTAGAAGTTATAATCATCAACTTTTTAGTGTCAAACAAACAAAGTGGGCATTAAGCTACAAAGATGACAAGCGCCATATTTTAGAAGATAAAATTAATACTTTACCATTCGGCCACTACTCTCTAAACCCTATCGACCAGTAAACCTATTCTTCGTCCTCTACCTTCTTCCTTTTTCCTTTCCGTAAAGAAGAGGGGACATGGCAAGCCCAATGCCATGTTCCCTCTTTTTTACACTAATATGAAATGGCCTTGACCTATATTCAAACTATATAAATGAGAATAAACTATTCTATGGATCAGTATTTTTACATGCAGTGTACAAGCAACATCTGAAGATGGAAAGTGTGAAGGACAAGATTGTAAATGAACTACATAAACCAGCAAGAAGAAGATTTCCAAGAAGAAGTACAATCATTAAAGGAATGAATGATCTTTATCAAGCTGATCTCATTGAAATGATACCGCACAGTAAATTAAATAAAGGATTTAAATATATTTTAACAATTATAGACTGTTTTACTAAAATAGCTGACGCTTTACCAATGAAGGATAAGACTGGTAAAAGTGTTACAAAAGCTATGGAAACCACAATACAAAGAAATAAATTTAAAATTAAACATCTACAGACCGATGATGGAAAAGAATATTTTAATAAAGACTTTGGAGCTTTGATGAAGAAATATCAAATAAATCATTATTCTACAAATTCTGAAGTTAAAGCTTCAATAATTGAAAGATTCAATAGAACATTAAAAAGTGCGATGTATAAGCAATTTTCAAAAAGAGGATCATACGTGTGGTATGACATATTACCACAACTTATAAAAGAGTATAACAACAAATATCATCGTACCATTGGAATGAAACCTATCCAGGTAAATAGTGCTAATGCCAAAATTGTATTACAACGCATTAAAAATAATACAACACCGAAATTGGAAAAATTGCAACCAAAGAAGTTCAAGGTCAACGATAAAGTTCGTATAAGCAAATACAAAGGTGTATTTAGTAAAAGATATCTACCAAATTGGACTAATGAAGTATTTACAATTTATAAAGTGCAACCAACTATACCTGAAACCTATTTATTAAAGGATAACAAGGGTGAATTACTTCAAGGTGGATTTTACGGACACGAATTGTTGAAATCAACAGTCGGTGATGTATATCTTGTCGAGAAGATTTTACAAAGGAAAAAGGATATGGTTAAAGTCCGGTGGTTAGGGTTTGATAAAAGTGAAGACTCTTGGATTCCTTCAAAAGACTTAGTATAGTTGTTTAATAGCTCATTGTGTGTTTAACCTTTATACAAGATGGAGATTGTACAACAAAAAGACCGATTTAATATCAATAACATTGATGAATTGACAGTTGACAATGATAAGTTAAATCATGGAAAACATGGTGAATTACTACCAAATACGATAAGATGTCTAATAACTGGTCCTTCAAATTGTGGAAAAACTAATGTTGTTTTTAACCTTATAACTAATCCTAAAGGATTGCGTTTTAATAATATATACATTTTTTCAAAATCATTGCAACAACCAAAATATCAATTATTGGATAAAGTACTTGCAAGTGTACCTGAAGTGAATTTTTACAAGTTTAATGCCAGTGAAACAATTATGCAACCAAATGAAGCAAAACCATTTTCTATTTTTATATTTGACGATGTTTCTTGTGAAAATCATGACACAATAAGGAATTATTTTGCTATGGGAAGACATCATAATATTGATAGCATTTATATTGGTCAAACATACAGTAAAATTCCAAAACAACTTATAAGAGACAATGCAAATATGTTGATCATCTTCAAGCAAGATGAAACAAATTTAAAGCATATATATAATGATCATGTAAATGCGGATATGCCATTTGAAAAATTTAAAGAGATGTGTGGCAAAGCATGGAATGAGAAATATAGCTTTCTCGTTATTATGAAGGAAGAAGATATTAAAAATGGTAGATATCGTATAGGGTTGGATAAATTTGTATTTATGCGTTGAACTACCGATGCTACATCTAGTTACACGTTGAACTTCACAGTGTAAACATGGTGAATCAAGAAAAACTATTGAAAGAAATAAAATCACTCAGTGATTCTATTAGGATAAAGAATCGTGCATTGAGGATGGGTTTAAGTGAAAGAGAAGAATTTCTAGAGACTACATTTAAACCTATTACGGAACCTTTAAAACAGATATCAGAAACTATTGGTAAACCTCGTTATGAAGGAGATGTTTTACTACCAGTTTCTAAACAAGAAGTACAAGCATTAAAAAAAGAAGAAGATGATGATTCATATACAAGTGCTAGTGAGCAAGAAGAAACAAAAGAAGAAGAACCAATTGTTGAAAAGGAAGAAGAACAGCCAATACCTGAAGCTGAACAATCTATTCCAAATTTAACTCAATTGAGTAGCGATATATTACAACATGGACCTCTTGGAAGAAAATATATAATGAAAATGCTACATGACATGAAATCAAACCCGAATTTGAGTAGATCACACGTATACGGAGCAAGAATTGATGGGAATGAATTGAAGATTGGCGATTCAAAGCTTGAAATAACACAAGACGATTACATCATTATTGGTGAGCATAGATATAAAGGAACAAAAGGATTATATGAATTAATTTTTAAAAACATACCACTAAGATATTCATCCAAAGATTTAAGTGTTTTTAAGGAGATTCTACAAAATACTAACGCTCATAAAAGAAACTACTTAAAGGATGGAATGATTAATCGTTCACGTGCAACAAAATATAACATCGTTATAAAAAAGTTGTTTCCTCCACGAAAATTGCCAACATTACGTACTGCACCAGCGGTAAGACAACCACTGAAAAGAAAATCTTTATCACTTATGGATTTATCACTTCTTGAACAACATGGTAAAAAGAGTAAAGGAGATACTTCAACATCTGGTAAAGGATTGATGAAAAATCTATACAATACAAATGTGATTTACTACAACGATATCAATAAATTGGTTGATAGAATGAGACTATTGCATGAAGCCATGGAAGCCGGTCATACAGGTTTGAATAATGAATGGGTGGCTCTAGTTGATGAACTTAGGAATCGCGGTATAGTCGTATAATTGTCCGTGGATATAAAAGAGGTGCAAGCATAAGACGTATCAGTTCTAACATGAGCGTCGACAAGTTCGGACGGTACTCCGCTTTAGGAGTGCAAGTTGGAGAAGACAGAAAAAGAAGTGGATTACCGCAAACACCTGAAGGTGACTATAGCATAAGTAATAAACGTTTAAAACTAGTTAAAGATCCAGAAGAAGATACTGATGGAGCAAATTTGAAGACAGTAAAAGAAGCTACTTCAACATCATTAAAATTACATAAGAATACTTACGATGTTAAATCACATAGATTAATTAATGTTGGTAAACCAACTGAAGGTTCTGATGCAATTACTAAAGAGTACTTATCATCTGAACTTTTAAATACTTTAAAATTGCAATGGGGTAATAACTTAAAAGATGGACAAACGTATAATGCTGGAAATTATAGAATAACCAACGTGGGAAATCCCAAAAATGATAAAGATTCAGTTAATAAAGAATATTTACATTCTATAATACCGGAAAAAACTGAACATGGATTTTCTTTTTATAAATTTATTATAAATGACATTGGATACCCAAAGGAAGACGGTGATGCTGTAAACCTAAAATACATCAAGGACAACTGTATTTTACAAGATGGTGATGAAATCGATTGTCATGGGAAAGTGTTGTCAAATGTAAAGTTCGGTTCTCAACCAAAAGATGCTGTTACTATGGAACAATTATCTAAAGAATTAAAAAAGGAAACATCCAATTTTGTAAAACATGAAGATGCCGTGTTAAAGCGGGGAGATAAATTTATACATGGAAATGAAAAGTTTAATTTAATGCAAGGAAATAATGATGAATGGGATGCAGGACATAAAACAATAACAAATGGAAGATTTGGTATAAAAGATACAGATGTACCTCTAATGGTGCAAACATTAATTGCGAGTGGTGGTACATTAGGTACATACAATGGTCGTAATAGAAGAATAAAAGATATTTATCCTGGTTACGAAGAAAATGATTGTGTTACAATGAAACAAACAATAACTTGGGATAAACACTTTGGGACCCAATATGATGCAAAGATGAAGAAAATAATTAATATTTTACCAGGTGAAGATTCAAATGATGCTGCTACTATTGGACAAGTCATAAAAATATCAAAAAGTGATTCAACAGCTTACACATGTAATGATAAACGTATTATGCAATTACATGATCCTCAACATCCAAAAGATGCTGTAAATTTAGATTGTTTAATAAGAATAGTGGGCAATTTACTTATTGATACCCACAATCATATAGCTAGTACAACGAGTCATGTGATGATTCAACCCGATGAACGAGAAGCTTGGATTAAAAATAGAATTATAAATCAGTATATAATTAATTTGAATAACTAACTCTTTAAATATAAAAGATTTTGCACAAGTTATTCATTTGTGTAAAGTATCTCGTGGAGTAAACACGCCAGTTATATAAGACAACATAATGAAGACCGTATCGCTCAGTCATCGTCAAGACAGCGGCAAGAGAGGACGTGGTATAACATCAGCTGCATTATCCCTGCTTAGACGGATTCCAGTTGGTGCTGTTGTAAATCGAACGATAGACGCTTTACCATACGAATTACATCTGCCCGGAGGTTATCAATATTGTGGACCTGGAACTAAGTTGGCAAAGCGTTTAGCAAGAGGAGATCCTGGAATTAATAAATTAGATCAAGCTTGCAAGGAACACGATATAGCATATTCAAAGTATAAAGATTCAACAAATAGATCAATAGCAGATAAAATTCTAGCGGAAAAAGCTTGGCAAAGAGTAAAATCAAGTGACGCAAGTATTGCAGAAAAAGCATCGGCTTGGGCAGTAACTACAGCCATGAAGACGAAAGCAAAGTTAGGTGGTGGAAAACGTCGCAGAGGAAGACCTGCAAAGAAAGGCGCTCCCAAAAGAGGTGGAAACATTAAAAAAGGACGTCGTAGAACTCATAAGGCAAATGTAAAGAAGACTTCTGTTTGGCAAATGGTAAAAAACGGAGCAGGTTTATACCTAAGACCATACCGTGTGTACTAAATAAGAAGAGTCAATTGATAATTCCAAATAAAGCCTTAACAAATCATCAGTTAAATGATTATGTGAAATGTTTGAAAATACCATTCTTTCGAGGAGTTTTTATGAAAGATGCATTACCAACTAAAATATGGAAAAATGAAACTGGAATAGTAAATTTGGATTCCACCTATGGTCCAGGCACTCATTGGGTATGCTATAAAAAACTCGGACAAACCATTTACTACTTTGACAGTTTTGGCAATCTACCACCGCCAAAAGAACTGCAACATTATTTTCGAAACTCCAAAAACATTTTTTACAATTACAAAAGAGAACAACCTAACAATACTGAAATATGTGGGCATTTATGTTTGGAGTTTCTAGCGAAGAGTGTCAGTCAGCTTTAAGATGTCATCGTATACAGTGTCACTGAGTGGAAATTCATCCACATTGAAAAGTACGCTGTTCCCAGCATTGCGTCTATCCAAGGAAAGATTATGGGAAGCGGCATTACTTGATTTGACTACCTACAATTCAATTCCTAATGTTACAGAAGGAAAAAACAATTTACTACATTATTATGAAACTAAGGATGCTGCAGGAAAATACTCAGAATTGAAAATAATTACATTTCCTACTGGAGCATATGAAATTGATGACATAAACCAATTATTACAGAAACAACTCGGAGAAGACAATATCACCGTTAAAGGAAACAATAATACTTTAAAAGCAGAAATAACTTCGAAATATTATATTGATGTCAGCTTGGAACAGTCGATTGGCAGTTTACTTGGATTTACAGATACAAAAAAGAAAATCTTAACTCCTGAAACTACTCATTCAGGTGATTCAACTGTAACAATATTGAAAGTAAATAGTATTGATGTCACGTGCAACATTATACACGGATCGTATAGAGATGGAGTTAATCAACATATTTTACATACATTTTATCCAACAGTGGCTCCCGGTTTTAAAATTGTTGAGAAGCCACAAAACTTGATATACCTACCGTTAAACACCAGTTTCATTTCAGACATCGTACTGAACATATTGGATCAAGACGGTCATAGTGTTGACTTTAGAGGAGAAACAATTACTATACGGATACACATCAGAGCAGCAACATAAAAGTCAACATGGGATTATCATTTAAACCACAATGGAAGAGTCGGGAGCTCAGTAGCTCCTCGACATTGGAAGAGTTAACATCGGAAAACATTCGTTTTCTACAGAAGATTGGATTGAAACTTAACAGCGATGGATATCCTGGATATATCTCAAGGACCAACGTTCGACGAAACACTATGGGAGAAGGAATATCACACGCACAACCCTTACACTTCATCAAAATTAAACAATAACGATGAAATAAGGATCCCCATTCAACAACAAGATATTTACACTTTACCGTGTGAAAGTTACTTGTACATCGAAGGACGGGTATTAAAATTGGATGGAAAAACTGCTTCAACAGTTCCTTTTATAAATAACCCGATGGCATATCTTTTTGATGAAATAAGATATGAAATATCAGGGGTGACGGTTGATTCAACAAAAAAGGTTGGTTTAACAACTACATTGAAAGGATTAACATCATTAACACCGCATGAGAAGAATTCAATAGTCACTGCCGGATGGGTTGCCCCCGATAAAGACACTATAACACCAGCTTCCAACGGTCACTTTGATTTTCATGTACCTTTACGATTGCTTTTGGGATTCGCTGAAGATTACAAACGGGTAATAATAAATGTCAAACAAGAATTAGTATTACTCAGATCTTCAACTAATAAGGACTTGATACTTGCAGACCCTGCAACTACGGAAGATAAACTGGAATGGCAACTACAGTTGGATAAAGTTGTTTGGAGAGTACCTCATGTAAGATTGGCTGATGAACATAGAATCCTATTATTGAGAAAGTTGAAATCTGACCGTGATATTGTGATGCCATTCCGAAGTTGGGAATTTCATGAATACCCTACACTACCTCAGACAGAACGACAAACATGGACCGTCAAGACATCAACTTACTTGGAACGAGCAAGGTACATAATACTCGGTTTTCAAACTAAGCGAAAAGATGTTATCACTGCAAATGCTGGTCAATTTGATCACTGTAAAATAAAGAATTGTAAAGTTTTTCTAAACTCTCAATTCTTTCCCTATGACAATTTGAATGTCATGTTCAGCAAAAAACGTTTTTCCATTTTATACGATATGTATGCAAGATTTCAATCATCATATTATGGAAAGACTAATACACCACTATTATCACCTGACCAGTATTATTCCAAGGCTCCAATAATTGTAATCGATTGTTCAAAACAAAATGAATCGGTAAAATCATCAAGTGTGGATATAAAAATTGAAATGGAATTTGAAGAACCAGTAGCGGATGGAACTTCGGCATACTGTCTAATTCTACATGATAAAATAGTTACTTACACACCGCTGACCGGAATTGTGAAGAATGTACTTTAAGAAGAATTGTACAACAACTGCAAATTTTTGAGGTTAGAATTATCTGCTTTAATTTTTGAGGTTAGAATTTCATTTGTGAAAGACAAGTTGAAAACAAACAATTATGTAATTGTATAAATTTCAAGGATTTTACGAAAAATATAAAAGCGAGAAAATAATTAGTAGAAACTTCATTCTATCTTCAACCTTCGTATGGGAAACATCATTGGCAAGATGAATTCTACTAACGGAGAAGAAAATACACCTCTAATGGATGACAATAGTTCAGATATAGAAAAACAAGTTGAACGAGAAATGGACGAGTTCCTAAAATTCAACAAACATAAGAAGAGAGAAGAAGAAAAAGCTGAAAAAGAAGTAAAAAGGAAGAAGGTTGAAGTTAACATTACAACCAATATTTTAACAGAAGTATTTCTTCGGATTATCTACCCAATTTCTTCATGCATGACAAAAAGTATATCAGTTGGAATTTTAAAATCAATGGATTATTCACCAATTGTTATTTTAAATCATGGAAACAAAATGGTTACTTTCAGTGAAACTACTTGGGAATCTCTCATGAAACATTTACATCTTTTGGAGTGCTATTTAAGTAACACCACATTTGGAAGAAGAACAAGATTAAGTTTATTGGAATCAAATATTGAAGTTGATATAGTAAAACATCGTGGAGGACAAATTGTTCGCTTCAGAGATTTAACTACACATAATGTTAAATTATATTTCACTAAAGAAGAATTTTACACTTTAAGTTGTACTACCGGTCCCGTCACCAGATATTTGAAACAACTAATATTTTCAAGTGCAATAATTAAAGACTATCTAATTGATACATTGGACAAAAAACCTTTTGTTCCAATTTTATACGGTCCCGTGGATACTTCAATCTTTAATAGAATACCTCAAGAAGTTGAAATGTGGAGACAATTAAACAACTATCACACCAATTTTAATATTGATGAAGTGGCACAAGAAGTGAAAGAAGAAGAACAATCCTGTCTGTTATAAACATCGGCTCATTCAATTTTTAAGTCAGTTGTTAGTAAGACTTCATCATGAATAAACGGGTTTCGTTTTCTAATGCGCCACATATAATGGAAGTTAAAAGAGGTATAATTGAATTTCAAGCTTTCCGAGGAAATGATGGTAATTTTATTATTAAAGAATTAGTAATCTTGGACATGAACACATCAGTAGTTTATCATTATTTGTTCAAACCTCCAGTACCATTTAATAGACTAACAACTAAAGCGAAAGTTACAAACAAATGGTTGAACAAACATTTTCACAACTTAAGATGGGATGAAGGTTTCATTAATTATAACATGATGCCGCACATTATGAATCATTATTGCAAAGAGTTTAAAATTATCTACACAAGGGGATTGGAAAAAGCAAATTGGATACAATCATTTACAAGCAACGAAGTGATTAATGCAATAATTGATAAAGATTTCCAATGCTACTTCAACGAACTTTGTATTTCATCAAAAAGTTTTAAGCATCGAAGGTCGCAGTGCGCTTTAAAGAATGCCTACCGCTTGAATAATTTCCTTCAACAAACTGGTGGGGGTAGTGTCAGTGGTGGGGGTAGTGTCGATTATAAAAGTGAGAGCGCTACCATGACACAGCATGAGTATTACTCAAACCTCCGAAGAGACAACATCTCCGACGGACATTCTTATTAACAAGAAGATTAACAACAACATCAATATGGCATCACAGAACTTACTTCAAAGTTTAGTTGATCAGTTCAACGCTCATTCTAAATCATCAATTTTACCTACAAAGAAATGTTCTGAACTAAAAGAAGAAAAACACTACATCATTCATACTATTAAGAAAATGGAAACTTCAGTAGGTGATGCTATAAATTGCACTTTGAGCGAGGCACCTTATACAATTGGTGATGAAGCAAAATTTCAGATCTTCTTACCAAAGCGCTTCGTACAACTACTTCAAAATGAAGATCTTCGTATAATTCAACCCGGCGCACTCTATTTGGTATCACATGGACCCAGTGGAAACAACTCTACTGAACTTACAATTCATGTAACACCTACTACTGATTAATTTGTACATAACATTGTAAATATTTCTTTGTATTTGTTTTTTCAATAAATATGATATAAAACAAAAAAAAATAAAAATAAAAAAAAGCAACATATTGTAATGTCTTTGTACATTACAATATGTTGCTTTTTTTAAAAATTCCACAGGATGACCTTGACCCAATTTTGTATAATTATAAAAGGGGAAATGTACTTGCAAAATTCATCAGTCTACTGCTACCTTTCATACCGTACACATCTCGCTCTTAATCCCTGAATATAAAACTGCAACATGTCCCTAAAGGTCAAGTGTGCATCTTACGATACTAACACCATAACAACTTTTGAACAACTCGAAGATTTAACCAACGAAATGCGAGTTTTACTTACCGGTGGTTATCACTTAACTGTTGATGTTAGTGCTACTAATACAAGAATGTTCACTAAAACAAAATATTGCGATGATGAAATATTTATTTCTACACAACCTACAACTTCTTCATCGCCAACTGGTCAACATAACATCAAGTTCCAAAAGTATTACCAATGTTGAATAACTTTTGACAGACAAAACTACAACTAAAGAATCACATGATCAATATGAGTTAATAAAAAGGATGTGATACTTGTATAAATAATCATTTGCTTCTCAGCTCTCACCACGACAAGACCTATTTAAGAAAATGTTGTACAGAATGATGATTCAACTTGATGGAAAAATCTATGGAAAAGACTACAACACCATTGAACAAATGACCCAAGATTTAGATGTATTAACTAAAGAAGGATATCAAGCTAAATTAATTTTAAAATTTCCTGAAGTACATCCATTATCAACAGAAGAACTTGTTGCTATGGCTAAGGCGGAGAGAGAGAAAAAGTCTGAAGAAAACAAAGAGAAACAAACTTCCTAAATTTTAATAATCCTTACACTTGTAAGGTATAATTTTTTAAAACTCCATTTGGATGACCTTGAAATTACCCCCACCACTTTTCACAGTACATAAAACTCACTATTCAACACTATACACTCTTATTCTTTCACTGGACTCCGCAGCGTCAACATGGAAGAGCAAAAATACAAGTACAAACCTCGTTACTGTTGTGAACAACAGTGTACAGATTTAGGACCAATGATGGTGGATGGGTTAGCTTGTACTAAATGTGAATTCTTCGGATCTTGTTATTGCAAATGCAAAACAAAACAACTACCACCACCGGAATTGCGAACTTTAAAATTTTACAAATCAAGATATTTTCATACATGTTGTCCTCAAAGATGTTTCAAATTTCACCCTCTAGATCTTGCTCATTGTCAACGCACCAATTCTCATCAAGATGATTTTTGTACACATATGATAAAAAGATGTAAATACAGATCAGATTGGTATTCCGATCCTGTAGAACCATCAAATGTGTAATTTCAGTTTTACACTCTTTTTTAAAACTTCATTTGGATGACCTTGAGATTTCCCCCACCACTAGTTCTAATTTTTATATAATATTAAATCATTCCACTTCCAACACTCTAACTAACAACATGGAAAACAAATTTATCAAATTTGAACATATAATAACTGACAGGGAGGAGATGGAAGAATTGTTTCAAAACTTACTTTCTGTCATTGACGAATATCCTATAAGATGGTTCAGAATTGTAGTTCAATATTTAAATCCTGGTGAATTGTTTTCTTCATCAAGTGAAGAAGATGAAACAACTACTTCAGTTCAAATAATTGAATTAAAAGATGGAGAAGAAGAACTAAACGTTTTATTCAATCATAAGCTCAAGGTTCCCTATATAAAAGCCCCCTCCCTAGACAGCCCCCCTCCCTAGACGCCTGCTCAAGGTCACCATTATATAAGCCCCCTCCCTATGCGCCGATCCTCATTCCATCACCGACTCTCCAATAATGAACAACTCTCCATTGGCCCGAATGAATTCTAGTTTTGAAATAAACTCTAAAGAAGAGTTACAAGACATTTTTAATATTTTACAAGAACTTGTAGATAATTTTACAACCATCAAAATGAATTTGGAAATAACATACGATTGTCCTATTTGTGATAAGATTGAAAGTTCGGACGAAGACAGTTTACTAAATCTAACTCCTGCACCATCTGACACTACTGATGGTAATAATGAACAGCAAAATATTTCCCCCACCACTTCTTTGTAATTCTTCGTTCCCCCCACCACTTCTTTATTTAACTAACATTTCTCGCTTTCACTTCTCATTCCGTCTTCAACTTTTGAACTATCAACATCACTTGTTTTAAAATTTCAAACACTACAAAATCATGATGGATATGATGGATGAAGTTCCCTTCATAACTAGAATAGAAGAGGATAAATTGAAATTGGAAATTAAACGATTGGAAATGGAACGGGAAAACCAACTCGAAATGTTACGTTTGTTCAAGCTTTTCAAATACATCATCTGGGGACTCTGCGTTTACCTTCTCATCGTCGTTGGTGTTTGCATTTACAACTCTGTAGTTCATCACAAAAGTTCAACTTGTTTAAACTCTGTTGTTGCACATTAATTATATGTTCACAAATAAAATTCAAAATTTACTTCAGCCTATCCCACTATCACCAACTAGTTCAACTTTGAACTATTTCTGGTGGTAGTTGGGTAGGCTTTTTTAAAACTTACTCTGGATGACCTTGACATACTTTCCAGGCCCCCAGTTATAACTGTTGAATTTCAGTTTTGATCTTACTCTTAATTTTTGTTCAACTTTTAGAGTTTAGTTAACACAGTTGAATTTTACTTTTCAACTAACTCTTAATTCATGCCCAATTCTACTTCAAATTCAGGGCATATGCTCTCGCCATCTGCACCCTGCAGCTGCCCTGGCAGCTGACACCATCTGACCCCTGCAGCTGCCCTGGCAGCTGACGTCACTTCCGGTTTAGAAGTGGCTTTTTCCCACTACTTGCATGCGTTCCGATGCGGTCGATTTTAGTATTTATCAAGGAGTCCCATAATTTTTATTAATAAATTATAGATCCTTATGTCAGTTAACTGGATCGATAATCAGAAACTTTGGTGAAGAAGTCTCAGTGAAACAACAATACCATCATGTAAACAAAACCAAAAGGTCGAAAGGCCCTTAACGAAGTCCTTTGTTTTTTGGGATTTACATTCAACATTACCAATCCTTATTAAACAATATACACTGCTGTTCAAAATATCTGATAAGTTTTGTGCTGGGCCTTCAGATACGGTACCTTATTTATCACGAAAAAAGTAACTTAAATAAATAAATTTGTAAAACCCTCACCACATAAGATTATATATTTTACATATTTTGGGGAGAAAGCTTATAAAACGCTGCCGTTCAAGTAACTACACAGAAAAAACTGTTTTGTTGGCGCAACAAAATTTATTTTGTTGCCGTCGTTTTGTTGAGGTAACCAAATAAATTGGTCAAACCAACAAAACCAATGGTTTGGATCAACAAAAGGGTTTTGGGTATAAAATTTGGTATTCCCAACAAAAAATGTTTTGTTGTGGCAACAAAACTTATTTTGTTGCCCTCGTTTTGTTGAGGTAACCAAATAAATTGGTCAAACCAACAAAACCAATGGTTTGGATCAACAAAATGGGTTTGGTTATAAAATTTGGTATTCCCAACCAAATATTTTGTTTACCCACATTGCACTGAATATTTATTTCACGTCAAATAAACGTTCAACGTGAATCAGTAAGTTATTTCACATTTGGGCTAACTTTTTGAGTTTTAACCAAGCTCTGAACGGAGGCCGAGTAAAAAATGGCTAAGTAGTAAATAAGAACCGCTATTTTAATAGCTACCGTGGCTCAGGAGGTTAGAGCGTCAGGTCATTGATTGTGAAGTTGAGGGTTCGAATCCCGTCACAGAGGGATGTTTTTGATTTACTTTTTTTTATTATTTACTTTTTTTAATCTGTTGGTTGGCATAAATGCATTAATTCATGAATTTTTATGTAAAAATAATACTTTTCAATAACTCAAGCCAACAAAATGGTTTTGTTAATTCAACAAAATGTATCAGGATTTTGTTGAAATAACAATATAACTTTTTGTTGCAATTACAAAAAATTTTTGTTGCTTTAACCAAAAAATTTTAACAAAATTATTTTGTTAGTCCAACAAAAAATATAGTTGTCCCTATTTCAACCAAATTTTTTTTGTTGGGACAACAATTTTTTTGTTACCCCAACAAAACAGTTTTTTCAGTGTATCAATCGGTATTACTATACTAACTATAGTACTGAACCAATTTTCTCACAAGTACGCAAACAATAAATTTGTGTTGATGACACTCATAAACTAAAAGGACAGTGTGGTTAACTTTAAATTACATAGATAACGGTTTAGAACAAAGCGTTATTGGCTGTAAACTAACACTGTTTTAGTGAGTATAAATTAAATATACATTTATGATTTATCTCTGCTGGTGCCTCCGTTTTAATACAACTAGTATCGACAAAATAAATAACAAAAAAAATTTCTGCTCAAAATTGAGCAAATTTTGTACTATTTAGCAACTGTAGCCTATCATGACGAGTAGAAAATAATGATATTGACCGAAAAGAGACGGATGTCCAAAGTCTTTTTTTGACCTAATCGTAGTAATCACTCACATGATGACACTATTTTGAGGAAGCACATTAAGAAACTAAACATGAATCGCGATGGAACAATCAGCTGATGATGTACTAATTGCGTAATTTCTATTAAAAAGATTACTTTTGTTAAATTACGAGCTCTCGTTGGTCTAGAACCAAACCTGGTTCACATTAAACGTTTTAAGACCTAAAAAACATCGGGTTTGAATTTGGTATAATAATTTACCACTTTATAATGTTTGTAACTACTTGTAATGTTACAGCTATTAGTGCTTTTTGATTCATTATTGGTAGGCTACTTATTGCTTGGATCTATCGATATAAGGCCTTTGTCTGTATATGGATTTTTATTACAGTATAGGTGTAGTTGCTTTAAAATGAGATATTTTTCTTCACCCTTACCTTTTTGGTTTATAAATTGGGTCTACTTGATATAATTTATAAAGAATCGTTCTCATATAGATGTCTAAATGTCTACTATGTTCTAAGTGTCTTTTGGGTAGCCAGAAAAAAGGAAGAAAACCATTAACATGAAGGGCGGGTGCTCCATAGGCGATCGTCGTAGCATGTATTAGCCTACGTATTAGGCCTAAACTACGCCATATGCAATTTTTACATAAGGAAGTAAAGACAAATTGATGAAACTTTTTCATTGAACTCTTCTTTATACTCAGTAATAAGCTTTTTGCGCTTCCGGAGGTAACAGAAAATTAGTTTATAAATTTCTTTAATGGAAGAAATTAACAAAAATGTAAAGGGAAGTAGGCATACTTTAAAACAAAATATAATGGACATGCAAGTGGTTATTTTAAATTGGATTCAACGGTTATACATTCATACAAAACCCGCGGGAATAAAGAAAATGAAGGGATTTGGGGGTTTGTATGAGGAAGGGGCGTTTATCCATAACAGGCTATTACAATCACTGAAATTCCATCTGCGGTCGAGCTTCGTACATCCTCCCTAATGTTTGGAGGAATACACAGATTGACGGCGTCTTTATGACCAACAAATTAGCTTCCGTACAGTATTTAGTAATACAACCAGTTTTGCGGTTTGATTGTTGATATTACACGGGGTTGAGGTTCCGTCGCTGTTGAGGCTGCTTTTCCGAAGTTAAGTTACATAAGTTAGAAGATAAGTGAACATAGGTTGATTTAACGCAGCCATTCTATTGACTAAATACTATATTTTCGGAATACTTTTGATTGGTTTATCAAAACAAACCATAGTGGTAGTGGTGGTGTTCGGGTACAATCTATAGGAGGTATTGAGAACCGAGGGCACATGGCAGAGCTCATAGTAAAAAAGGTATTCTGTACAGCAAAACTGCAGGTGGGATATCTCGACATTATTGGACACATTGTTTTATGCTTCAATGTTAAAGTTACGACCGTAGAGTCAGAGCGGTATATTGCGATGTAAAATAGACCGTAAAACAACGCCATCGCATTAGGCTACAAAGTTACGGTAAAATTTGGGTTTAATACGGATAAAGTTACTCCAGCGACTTTCCATTAGCGTATTCATCTTTACAATATCGCGAAATTACTGCAGCCACATTTACCCCTCATTTAAATTTCCAGAAAAGTCCGACTGTTTACTTAAATGTTTAATTTAAGTTGAGACATGGGGGAGGTCGGTAGAGCGGAGTAGGTCGAGAGGAGCGGGAGGGGCGGGAGAGGCGGGAGAGGTGGGTGGGGGGCGGGCACGGAGGCGGTGGAGGCGGGTGGGGGCGGGAGGCTGCAGCGCAGGCTCGGAGTCGGGGACGGCAACACGGCACTGGTCGGGGTCCGGGGGCGGTACAGCGGCGCCGCCCCCAACCCCGCCCCCACACCTGCCGGGGCCGGGGCAATCTATCTGGGGAAATTCGCGAGGAAATATTATTTAACAAATTTCTCATGAAAGTTACTTACTACCGGGATCAGTTCGATAAACAGGTTTAGGTAAACAAAGGAGCTCAGGAGTAGGAAATTGAAAATTCCACTTGGTATAGAATTAAACTATTGGATGTATTGTTGAATAGAGTTTACTCAAATAATTACCTATTAAGAAAAAAATGTTGTTGTTGTTCGAAAGATCAAGATGCGACGTGGCTAGTGGAAAAATTAATAAAATAATATACAGTAGGCCTATAAAAAAAAAATAATATCCTATTATATACATTACTTGATATCAAGGTACGGTTTAGTAATAGATATCAAGGTACCAAGCTGTAATATCACTAGATCTTCATTGACAGAAATATGAAATAATAACAATAATTTATAGGCTTGCTTTCTAGACATGATATCAATCTATAATATCACTATAGATCATCAATATGAAAAGTATTGGATAGTATGGATGGTAGATAAACTTGATTTCAAGATTTAACGTCGGTGTCAATATATCAAGTTGTAATATTAATATCATTAACACTAGATCATCAATACTGTAAATATAGAATATATTTCAACATATAACATTTATAAAGATAAACAAGCTATGACTTAACGTCACAATCGCTGGAAACTAGAACTTGTTATCCTTTTTTATACAAAAATTGTTGACATAGAATTAAAAAAAGATAATTTATAAATGTTTATTGAGGTATACATTAAAAAATACAATATATTTATGTTATTTTAGAAATCAAATCAAATGACATCCTCTTTTGTTTAAATCAATATACGGTAACTGTCTTTACAAAAGTGTGTAAGGGTAACGGGAATCGGTTATGTGTAAACATAGGGTTTCGTTATGCGATCGATCAATACGGCAAGTGTTATTGACGATGTATTATAGTAAAAAAGATTATAAATACTGCTGTGTTACTTATTTCTACAAAACTTGTACAAAATTAGTTGTGTAAAAATAAATCATTGAAATGCTTTGTAGACAAACTTACTACTTTTGATGATGTACTTCGCATACCTGAAATCTTTTCTCAACCAAAACCATTTGAAATTAGTAACGGAAAATATTTGTTCAAGTGGATGATTTACGTTATTTTCTTTAGCTACAGACACAACATTATCATATTGATGTGACGAAAAAAGTTCACTTAATTTTACAATATGATTAATAAATCAGCGCAAATAAATTGAAAACCAAAAATTAATACATTACAAGTACTGTACAGCGAATCTATTGTTCATTAAGAGTCATCTTCACCCTTGGGCCAGTAGCCCATTGTTGCGCAGTCGGCAATGTTAACCATACGGCTTTTAATGCAAAACATGGTATTTTATTCCCCTGTTTCGGACGCCGTTTTTCAACCGATTTTCTTTTAACGTGATGGTGTTTAGTTGAATAGTTATATTAGTTCCCTCATACTTTGAAATTTTGAAAATTTAACAAATATTACTAAGGAAAATCGAGTTACTTTGCGACGTCACAGAGAGTAATATTTGTTAAATTTTCAAAATGTCGATGTATGAGGGGCCTAATATAACAATTCAGCCAAACACTTACCAAGTTTAAAGAAAATTAGTTGATAAACGGCGTCTGAAACAGGGGAATAAAATACCATGTTTTGCATTAAAAGCCGTATGGTTAACATTGCCGACTGCGCAACAATGGGCTACTGGCCCAGGGGTGAAGATGACTCTTAACACTGAAGGGAAAAGTTAGGATTTCAAAATATTACTAAGAGTACATAGATCGTCTCTATCTAATCAAGATTGAGAACCTCGCCAACTTTGTCGGCAATGGTAGGGTAAATCAAAAAGCCATCTCGACTTAAAAAGTCTAAACCAGATTTTTTGCAGAAAATTTCGATAAAATCGTATGAGCGTCTTAGTTTATATTGGTTTTACTAATATTCACATTAGGCGCCGTTGTCGCAGCATTCCTATTGACTTGGGCGTATATGGAGTTATAATAGAAGTACCTGCAGCGCAATATTAGATGAATAATAATTATAAAAGTGATTTTCTTAGGAATTGAACCTGTGACCTCTTGACAACCACGAACCAACTGATTGCAGAAGATTCGCTGTGCATCGCGAGGGGTCGCATAGCTCGATATATAGAATGCTAAAGGAAAATATAAAATACGACTGTTAATGTTAATACAGCCTGATTGATTTTCAGAAGTAACGAGGCAGTACAGTAGGGCCTTCCCTAAGAAGTTTTGACCAACAGAGAATCCAGCACAATATAGCAAGAAATGTTATTTCCCATTTTAAAAATAGAAATTGATTTCTCTTCAATTGAACCAGACATCGAGTTATTCTTAACACTTGATGCTGGTTATAATTTAGTAAAAGAGTGTTTAAAAATCCCATTTCCATTTCCCATTATAAAGGTGATTTCCATTTCATTATCACAAGGAGTACAAATTAAAATGACTTTTCCCATCTCCACTAATTTTCAGTCAACCCGAACTGAGGTCCGGAGAAACAAAAATATTACGAAAAGACCTACAGCGGTTGATGTTTTTTAATAAAATTGGTCAACGTGATTTCCTTCAAACAGAAAATTATCAAAAGAAGAAAAACAAGCAGGAGGAAAATGGTTTCGTTGAGAGAAGAACAATAAAAGCCCGGAGCCAGAGGATCGAGGATAAACAGGAGTGGCTATGGGGCGACCTCCTCCCCGCACGCACACTCACGGGCGTGAGCGCGGGCGCCCCGGGCGGATAAACATGTCGGTCGTATAAATCACAATAATCCCTGGTTACACAAACAGCGACACCGACACATGCTCTCCGACGCTCCACAGGTCGACGGTGTGAACTCACCTGACACGGGACATCAGCAATTTACGCAACTAGTTGATGAACTACATGGTTCGACAGCAGTTGCCATATACTTGATATTTGCCGCACAACGGCTACCCATATTCCACCGGAATTCAGCGGCCATACTTATAGACATAAAAAAGGTGGATTTACAAAAAATAGTCTGATGTCCATGTCTTGTTCTGCCGTGTTCCTGCGGTGCAATTTTGACAACCCGTAACCTTTCGCTGCTGTGCCCCTGCCATGCCCCTGCCGAACCCCTGCCGAACCCCTGCCGAACCCCTGCCGAACCCCTGCCGATCCCCTGCCGTGCCCCTGCCGTGCCCCTGCCGTGCCCCTGCCATGCCGCTGCTGGTGCTTTGGTCTTGAGCGCACCACCTGATCATAATATAGTTGCTAAAATGGACACGGAGGAGGTAGTTGCAGTCATCACGGCAGCTGTTTATGTATATCTCCGCAAAAAGTAGTCTACCAGTTATAGGCCATATCTTATATTTATTTATTTATTTATATTATTTATTGAATTATGTTTAGGCCCATATCATTCATAATATTTCAACATATTTATCATAGTTGTTGTGAGAAAGATCATGGTGCAGGATATTAGTGGGATAACATCCCCATACTGCCCAATCCATGTCGTACTACGCTAACCTGCACATCCCAAAAATTATCATTCTACAGTGGAACCTTGATATATCGAACCTCAATATATCGAAATCCTCAATGTAACGATGTTTTCTCATTCCCCTTGAACCTGCCTATCAATAAATTTTATTTCTACCTCTATATATCGACATATTAGAGAGGATAACCTCAATATAACGAACTTTTGGAGGGCTGATGCACGACCTAACCACCTCTACATATCGAAGTTTTGACTGAAAAACCTCAACATATCGAAGTTAAAAGAAGAACAACAAGTTGAATAATTGAACTCATCCATTATCTTTCACGTTGCAACCTGTCACAGACGTTGCCTTTTGCCATGCTTTGTGTTCGCAGCGCTGTTCTTGTTTACCGCATTTGCAGTTAATTTATTGTGTTGGTGTTGTTCCATTCATTATCCTAAGTGTCCGTTAAGTAGCCTTAAGCATTTTGTTTAAATGCATTTTACCTACATTATTCTCGTGGTTAGGCCTACTAATGTTACAACCCTATGGTTACTGCATGTATAAGAGTACAAACACCTTCTAATCCCGATCGTGTTTTAAATAAATGTTGTGTGTTTGCAGCACTGTTTAGTTTTTTGCTTCACCATTTATAGTCTTTGTCCTAATAAGCTCGTGATAAAAAAAGGGTTAAAAACAACTTATAATGTTACAGCAGACTGTTATATACTTTTGTGTACTGTACTAACAACAAATTTTTGGTTATGTAATCACAGTAAAACCCGTATTTATTCCTCAATTGCTAGGCCAATTGGAAATAGAAATAAGTAATGATGTTGAGGTGGTCGTGAACCTCAGTATATCGAAGACCTTGATATTACGAAGTTTATCATTCTCCTTCAGGTTCGATATATCGAGGTTCCACTGTATTCAGTACGTATGCGCGCGCGTATGGGTATCCTTGAGTAAGATGGTAAACGGGACTTGACGAATTTGCATTTCCCGATAGACTTCCATAAATTTGACTAAGAGTCATCATCACCTTTATTATGATATCGCGCAGTCAACTATGTTAACCATACAGTTTTTGGGGAAAACATGGCATTTTATTCACATGTTTCGGACGCCGTTCTCAACCGATTTTCTTTAAACATTTAGTTGATCTCTCGACCACACTTAGAGCTTTCATACCTAAAACGTTGAAAATGTGAAATATAACTCTCAGAGATGGCAAAAAGTAACTAAATTTTTCCTTACTTTAAGATTTCTTTGTACTAAAGACTTTTTATTTTTACTTATGTATGAGGTATGACGACCCAAGATAAAACCTTGACATATAAAACTATAAACATTTATTAAAAAACAACGCTCGAAACAGGAGATGCGGAGGCGCGTATCTAATGTTTTTACGACTAAGATGACTCGATGACTCCTAACACATTAGGTGTAAAAAAATGTATTAATAAAACATATAAAACAACTACACACCACTAACGTAAATATGGCATATCTATAACAAACCACAAAAAGAACCGAGAGCATAAGATGGCGGACTTTCAATGAAACCCGACGAAACTGCCACAGCAAATCTTTCCAAGTCAAATTAAAAATGAAATATCGGTTTTCCCCCTCGCGGCCCCGCCCTCGCCACGCCACCGGTCAAAGCGGCAATATTGCCGCAAAACTGGCTCGCATTGTGAAATTAGCGTTATCAATGTCAGGCTATGATAATCATAACAGAGGAATGCGGATATTGCGGGGGCGAGTGAGCGAGGGGCGCGCTTTCATCGCCACTCGGTGGGTCAATGAATGCAGAGGATAGCCACGCGACCGCCTGGTGGAAACATCGGCTGCGGCTGCAGAACAGAACGTCGGGCATCACTGTACCCTATAGCGGTATTGCCCTGAGTTGCCACACTGGTGGGTACAATGAATGCATCGCGAGCACAGGATAGCCACGCGACCGCCTGGTGGAAACATCGGCTGCGGCTACGGAACAGAACGCCGGGCCATCACTGTACCCTATAGCGGTATTGCCCTGAGTTGTCACTCCGGAGGATCCAATGAATGCAGAGGATAGCCACGCGACCGCCTGGTGGAAACATCGGCTGCGGCTACGGAACAAAACGTAGGGCATCACCGTACCCTATAGCGGTATTGCCCTGAGTTGCCACTCCGGTGGGTCCAATGAATGCATCGCGAGCACAGGATAGCCACGCGACCGCCTGGTGGAAACATCGGCTGCGGCTACGGAACAGAACGTAGGGCATCACCGTACCCTATAGCGGTATTGCCCTGAGTTGCACTCCGGTGGGTCCAATGAATGCAGAGGATAGCCACGCGACCGCCTGGTGGAAACATCGGCTGCGGCTACGGAACAAAACGTAGGGCATCACTGTACCCTATAGCGGTATTGCCCTGAGTTGCCACACTGGTGGGTACAATGAATGCATCGCGAGCACAGGATAGCCACGCGACCGCCTGGTGGAAACATCGACTGCGGCTACGGAACAGAACGTAGGGCATCACCGTACCCTATAGCGGTATTGCCCTGAGTTGCCACTCCGGTGGGTCCAATGAATGCAGAGGATAGCCACGCGACCGCCTGGTGGAAACATCGGCTGCGGCTACGGAACAAAACGTAGGGCATCACTGTACCCTATAGCGGTATTGCCCTGAGTTGCCACACTGGTGGGTACAATGAATGCATCGCGAGCACAGGATAGCCACGCGACCGCCTGGTGGAAACATCGGCTGCGGCTACGGAACAGAACGCCGGGCATCACTGTACCCTATAGCGGTATTGCCCTGAGTTGTCACTCCGGAGGATCCAATGAATGCAGAGGATAGCCACGCGACCGCCTGGTGGAAACATCGGCTGCGGCTACGGAACAAAACGTAGGGCATCACTGTACCCTATAGCGGTATTGCCCTGAGTTGCCACTCCGGTGGGTCCAATGAATGCATCGCGAGCAGAGGATAGCCACGCGACCGCCTGGTGGAAACATCGGCTGCGGCTGTGGAACAGAACGTCGGGCATCACTGTACCCTATAGCGGTATTGCACAGAGTTGCCACTCCGGAGGATCCAATGAATGCAGAGGATAGCCACGCGACCGCCTGGTGGAAACATCGGCTGCGACTGCGTAACAGAACGTCGGGCATCACTGTACCCTATAGCGGTATTGCACAGAGTTGCCACTCCGGAGGATCCAATGAATGCAGAGGATAGCCACGCGACCGCCTGGTGGAAACATCGGCTGCGGCTGTGGAACAGAACGTAGGGCATCACTGTACCCTATAGCGGTATTGCACAGAGTTGCCACTCCGGTGGGTAAAATGAATGCATCGCGGGCAGATGATAGCCACGCGACCGCCTGGTGGAAACATCGGCTGCGGCTGTGGAACAGAACGTAGGGCATCACTGTACCCTATAGCGGTATTGCACAGAGTTGCCACTCCGGTGGGTCCAATGAATGCATCGCGGGCAAAGGATGGCAACGCGACCGCCTGGTGGAAACATCGGCTGCGGCTGTGGAACAGAACGTAGGGCATCACTGTACCCTATAGCGGTATTGCACAGAGTTGCCACTCCGGTGGGTCCAATGAATGCATCGCGGGCAAAGGATGGCAACGCGACCGCCTGGTGGAAACATCGGCTGCGGCTGTGGAACAGAACGTCGGGCATCACTGTACCCTATAGCGGTATTGCACAGAGTTGCCACTCCGGTGTGTAAAATGAATGCATCGCGGGCAGATGATAGCCACGCGACCGCCTGGTGGAAACATCGGCTGCGGCTGTGGAACAGAACGTCGGGCATCACCGTACCCTATAGCGGTATTGCCCCTAGGTCGTATTTAAAAAGTGGGAAATTGCCATAAACGAGTAAATAATACACAAATAAATCAATAGAATTTAAGAATTAAATTACAGTATCCCAAATCCAAACCCCCTCCTTCCGATATGTAGAAGCCGATTTGGTGATGTGATTTTTTTATAACCAAGATCTGAAATATCGGGTATAGTTACTTTCAAACCGAGATTTTCCGTCACCTTACCAATATGTTTAATCGGTTTTGATACTTCTTGTGACAACTTAAGGTTAACTGACATTTTGTTTATCCTACAAAATTTATGGAGCCATAAAATACGGTTTAGAGGGTTATAATATAGAAAAAGTAAAACCACATTGAAACGAACAACTCATTCTCCTCATTTACCCAAAAATATACAGATAATTCACAGATACAATAGACGGCTATTTTCATTATATATATTACTAGAAGATTATAACTTTCCTGCAATAAAGCTGATGCCTAAAATTACTTAATCGGTAAATAATATTATCGTAAGGCTTTTAGTGGAGAGAGACAGTATGTAGGGCCTAACTGACAAAGTTCTCCTCGCCTAAATGGACATACACATATGTTTTCATTGCAGGTGGACGTTTCCTTGTCTTAACGTGATTTCCGAACCCCCGAAACGTTTTGTGTATATTCGTTAACGTCACTGCAGGTCCAAATAGTTATTATCAACGAAGACGAGAGAGAAAAAAAATAGAAAAATTAACCCAGGTTTCAGAAGGGGGGGGGGACTTTTATTAGTGATACTAGCGTAGAGTGACAATTTATAACTTGCGAAGTAAAAGCCTTAATAACATCTATAATTATTTAATACGCTAAGGGAGTTTTTTTGTGTAGAGAACTCCTACTACAATTTTTAACCGATTTTTAAGTTTTTTTGTATCATATGATAGGACTTGCTGGGTTTCCGCCAAAAACTGATTAGAAACGGACTGAATATAAAGGTGCTATCCACCACTGAAATCTCAAAATTTCCCATTGAAATGACATTAGGATTGAATAAAGCTATTTATACATCTGTTAATGTTCAGCTGTTAATATGTGTAGTTTTGGTGATTACAGATAATTCACAATATTGGATTGGTCGAATGTCATTGATTTAGAACAAAAAGTAACATTTGTATTGTATAAAATAAAAATTGCTCGAATTCGAGTATTTAGCTAGTTTCTCATAACATTTCAAGGTAATTTTAAGCTTCAAACTAAGTTTAGATGCTCTCTAACCAATTATCTGACAGAACGAATCGTAATTTACTTCTCACAAGGGTTGGGGTAACTCAAACGAGAATTCATTCAGTAGTTTGTTTGTGAAGGCCCAAAGGTGTCAGAGGATGAATGAAACGCTACAGTCCATTCAAGTCGGGCCTGTCCTCACGGTGTTCCTGGAAGGCTCCGGACATAAAGGCGACAGGGTCACTCGCACTACTGGGCCCAGGTCGAAAACGACCCCTGATGGACGGGCAGCGGGGTCACGAGTTGGGCTGGATACAAATTCGCCAGTGGTTGGAGGGTCGACGAAAAGATTCAAATTCGCCGGGTCACAAACAGGTAGAAAATCGGGACCGTCAAAACAAAAACATACAAACTCGCCAGTTCCAGGAATCCGCCCGCAGCCCCCTAGAACGGTGGACGAGTAGAAGACCACGGTTCAAGTATGTTTATTAGTCGGTGACGACCTACCCTAACAATATTTAAGCGGAATAGTAAAACGGCCAAGCAAACATCAATATATTCTAGGGGCCATGGGTAATCAGTATTAACGAAAAATGGCCAGGATCCGTTCAGTAGTTTCATCTCTAGACACTTAAAATAACGTTTTCATTATATAGGATTATTATTTAGTGGAAATTAAACGAATATCCAATCTCACATTGGTCTATGTTCCATACATAAAGTGTTCAGTTACCTTTTTATTTTTCATTATAATTTCATATTATTTGAGATTTTACAGGGAGAAAACAATTCAGAAATATAGCTTAGGACTCGGTCAAGTCGGAAACAACACTCAATTCTAGAGAAGAAAAGCCCGACCGGCCACATTTCAGGGTTCCCCGAGAGGATGAGAGCTACTTCCTAGAACTAGCGAGTTTGTATGTTTTGGCGGCCCCGATTTTCTACTGATTTGGGAACTGGCGAATTTGTATCTGGCCACGAGTTGTAGGATCGGTGGAGCGATTCGTCTGTCCCCCGCCTCGCAAGCCGTAACCGCGCTTTTACATAGAAAGCTTATAAGTATAGCTTATAGAAAGCTTATACCTATATTCAGCACCGGGCGGCACACGAATTCAGCACTCTGTAGCCCACTGAGAAAATCCACTTTTTATTTTTGTAAGATCGATATGGAACCCAAAACTTTTAACTTATCGTAATGTGGTGTAGATATTATATTATATTTTAAATGCTCCAACGCCGGGATAAAAGAACTAATTGATCCTCTTAACCGAAGTTAATGTAGAATCCCACCCAAACTTTGATAGGATGTACCTACACACCCCGTCTCTTCCCGAAGTCCACACATTCTAGCACTATTTTTTTCATTATTTGGCGCATGTTTAGCTGAGGTAACAGAAATTGTAGCCTACATTCCATCTGCAAAAAAACTCAGACAATCAAGTTATCCTCGGAGAGATAAAACAATATTTCCACTGCATTTTCCCTCGAGCCAAAACAATCTCCGCAAACCAGAAAGTCGCAATACGATTTCAGTTGCGCGTTTATACTCTCGGAGGAGTTGAAAGGGATATAAACCTGGCACGGTAGGAAAAGAAATCAAAACAAGATAACCGCTAGGTAGTTAAACAGTTGAAGAAACGCGATAGACGTGACACCAGAAAATATTTACGAACAGCAGAATCCGCTCGTCATAAAGTACGCGGCGGCGGCGGCGCGGCGGCGACATTCTTGCGCCCGTTGACAGATGAATGCTCGGTCCCCGGCCCCCTCTCGTTTGTTTCCTTATTCATTTGGCGTGTTTATCTGGCGGTTACGATTCCATCAGCAGCATTACACTACCGACGGCCTTTCTCGCCGCTACATTCTCACCAGATCCGCTTTATTGCCCCTTTCCATGTTTACGAGTTGCTACGTTTCCCGGTCGATTGGGAACAAAGTACAAGTCGCCGGTTGTAAGTGGCTGGGCAAACATTTCTAACATTTACAATGAGTTCATTTTGTGTGTTCATTATTAAATAGCATTTGCCAAATTTCTCATAATATTTTATCGTGATTAAAAAAGATTAACAAAATATCTCCGACGAAAATTATTTTGATGGTAGTCCCATGTCCCATATCTTAGGATGAAAAATACCAAATATTCTGGTTAAAAAATCAGAGACTACACTGTAACTAAAATAAAACATTGTTCTATGACAAACAAAAATAAGAAAGTTATTATGAAAAAATGAGAAAAAATTACAAAAAAAAAACTTTAAAACCTCTGCCACTAGTGGTTTGAACAAGTCAAAATCCTTTTAGGGCCCTTTGCACCATTTTAGTTTAAACCCGATTTACAGTTTAAACCTAAGTTTAACCTAAAAGTCAGTTGCACGTCCATAGTTTAAACTTGCACCTCCAGCTGATTTAACTGAATTAATCTAGATTATATTTCATCTAGTTTATCATTTATTTGTGCAAATGGCCCTTATAGATCTAAAATACTTTATTGTCATATAAAGGACCTTTTAGTAAAATATATGACAGAATTACTATAAATATTTAAACTAAGTACATGGTTTTATGATAATAAATACGCATTTAGGCCTAATTTAAAGTATAACCCGCCTTTAAATGTATGTAGGTATACAAACATATAAATTATTGACCCAGCATTAATAGACCAACAAATATATTTGAGGCCCTTTTCAAGCCAAAATCCATTTTAATCTTTATTTTTTTTCACTGTATAGTTTTAAAAATGTAGAAAATTAAGAACAAGGGACAAACTAATAAATAGACACACTTCTAAACGTTTAAACTTAAATATTTAAAGCTAACCGCCAATGAAATGGCATACTGAAAAAAAGGAACTAGCAAAATTATTATTATAAAGGCATTTTTCACAAGGTGTTTGTTTGATGTATTACCTTGTTCAATTTGTAATAGACTGAACCTTAGATAGAGTGTATATTCCCAAAAAATGTGTATATTCATCCAAAAATATGATGTCATACAGTTTACCAATCACTCCAAGTTAAATGACGGATGTTATAAAAATATAAGAAAGGAGTTTGAGAATTTTATATGTTAAAATAATGTGCGGATTCTATTATTTTGCAACCTTGTCGAAAGAGCGAAACTGTTTTTCTATGTTAATGTGAAAGACTCGGTTAGAAGTCACTACTTTTCATTGTTAAATAAAATAAATTAAGTCCAATATAAAATGATAGACACGCTAACGAAAACAAGTACCAATATAAAACAATTAAGTTAACAAAAGAACCGTTATAAGCCCTGGAACCAGCCCTCTCCTTGAAAGGGCTAAAGAAACTGGGAGCGAAATTGCCCCTAAATTTGAGCCAGTGACTTAGCTGCTTGGTCTTATAAATCACCCCATGCGCGCACCGAATGCGGGGCGGAACCACGGATTTGCCAATACCTCAGTCTGCATGAATTGCATATTTTAAATGTGTTTTATCAAAGTGTTTTTCTGTAATACTTGCTTTTCGACGTTTATCGGGTTATCGGGGTATGCAGGTTACAATTAATTGTACTTCAAATGTCAAGTGTATAAACGATTTGATATTATAAAGTGAATTGCATATTTTAAATGTGTTTTATCAAAGTGTTTTTCTGTAATACTTGCTTTTCGAGGTTCATCGGGTTAATCTTGCAGGTTACAATCGATTGTACTTCAAATTTAAAGTGTATAAACGATTTGATACTATAACGTAATACAGATACTTGGAGGTCACGAATTATGGATGGTTATAAGCGATGGCTTGTGGATGCGATATTCCCTAGTGGGGATTAACGTCCGCACCGGTGAATACTAGTTCATCCATAGAGACCATTCTCATAATTGGACCAATTCGTATATATGAGGTCGAAACTATGGTTCGGATCCCACGTTAAACTGTATATAGGTCCCTATAGATGCCATTAGCTGTTTGGCTATTAATTAACAGTCCAGTCTTAGGAAAATGTCGGCCTTGGTCAGTAACAAGACTACAAGATCGCGCCACAATCATTCTACACACATCTTTCATTCATATTCAGGTTAATACTTACTATGTGAGGTCCCTGTCTAAAACTAGTGATTTAGTGAAATATTGTTTTAATCTATGTGCAAAACCACTACGATGAAACATCGAAATTTCTTTTCTAGGTATCATAATCATATATTTTGAAATCTCTACACTATCTCACCAAAGGGAGAGGGGTGATAACAACTGGAATCCGTTGTTTCGAAAACTTTTGCATTTCATCAACTACCATGTCGTCCATAAATTAAGTTTAAACTCATGTACTTTTGTACTAAATGTCACGTGTAAATATACGCTCAGTGCAACGCTGCAAAGAAATAAAGTTTCAGAAATAAGAACATTATCTGGCTATTTAAATGGCATGAGTCACTCATTACGTTAGCTTGTACGAGGTTCCTATATCCTTCTGTACTGGTAACAAGCGGAACCTTCTGACATGATTAACTTGTTAATACCCCAGACTAGATATCGCAGCAGACCTGAGTACTCAGAAAATTTCCAAAGGAATTTTAAGTTTTGTATATATTCCATAGACACAATAAGAATGAGTAGGCCTATGTAGGTTTAATGCCATTGAATGTTGTTAAAATTTTTTTGTTATTTGGAAATGGTCAATGTTAATGGTTGGGAAAAGTAAAAATAAAATTGTATCAATATTCAACACTTTTTAATATTCCCATAAACCCCATTGAGGTGAGTATGTAGGTTTGCCGAAACATGGGTGTTGCGAGCAAATGTCAGTTAAACTCTACCTAGTGAATGTATACAATTTTTTACCACCAAATTTTACCAAGTTATGTAAATAAATGAGAGAGTTACTGGGTTTTATTTATTTCCCATATTTCCCATATCCCATAATACACAATATTAAATACAAAAAGAAAGACATTTTGTTCGTCTAAAAAAAAAACATAAAAAATATCTGAATATCCTTGTTAATTGAACCATTGACTAGATCATCATCAATTTACCTCTAAATAATTACTCCATTTAGTGTTGTATAGATACCATTATCCTTAAAATCATAATTTTACTCCACAAGGAGTTGTATGAAGAATTTTCTTACTGGGAGCATAAAAAGGATTTGATTTATGTACCATGTACGGCATCCGTCACAGAGATGGTAGATAACGGCGCGGCACGGCGGCGAGGGAGCAAGGACACAAACTGGGGACTCCGCCACCGCCGCTGAACAGTGTACAGAGGCTAGAGATGCATGGACAGTACACAGAGGATGGGGATGCTGCCTGGACAGAGCACGGAGACTAGGGGTGCTGCATGAACAGTGCACAGAGGGCTAGAGATACATAGGCAGTGCACAGACGCTGGGGATGCTGCATGGACAGTGCACAGAGGCTAGAGATGCATGGGCAGTGCACAGAGGCTAGAGATGCATGGGCAGTGCACAGAGGCTAGAGATGCATGGGCAGTGCACGGAGGCTGGGGATGCTGCATGGACAGTGCACAGAGGCTAGAGATGCATGGACAGTGCACAGAGCCTAGAGATGCATAGAGAGTGCACAGAAGCTAGAGATGCATGGAGAAAGCACAGAGGCTAAAGATGCATGGAGAGTGCACAGAGCCTAGAGATGCATAGAGAGTGCACAGAAGCTAGAGATGCATGGAGAAAGCACAGAGGCTAGAGATGCATGAAGAGTGCAAGGAGGCTAGAGATGCATGGAGAGTGAACAGAGGCTAGAGATGCTGCATGAACAGTGCACAGAGGCTAGAGATATTTGGACAGTGCACAGAGGCTGGGGATGCTCCATGAACAGTGCACAGAGGCTAGGGATACTGCAAGAACAGTGCACAGAGGCTGGAGATACTGCATGAACAATGCAGATAAGCTAGGGATGCATGGACAGTGCACAGAGGCTAGGGACGCAAGGACAGTGTTAGTTTTTAAACAAAAAACAATCATATGTTTAAAAATATAATCTATGATTTTTAAGCTCCTTGCGACCAATCAGAACAGCTAAAACTGGTAACCAAGGAAACAAGGGTAGAGTGTGGGAAGGTTACCAAGGAAACGTCGGTAATTGTGGGTAAAATGGCGCCAATCAATAGGGGACAACAAGTTTTTATCACTCTACGAGTCGTTGCCCGTCGATACTCAACGGATACAGTTACAGTCATGGTTAGTGGAGCCCTGGGCAGATGGTGTAAAACATGTATAAAATGTACCTTTTTAAATTGCAATTTCCTTCCAATTAATCATCTGATTTGCATAACCAAGTCACTTTAAACAATTTAACAATCAAAACTTATTTATATTTTAACCCACCAACTATAACATTGAGTGGTTTAAATACTATAAGACTGTATTACTTTACCTTTCCATTAAAAGAATAATACATTAAAATTTAAAACATTTATAGGAACTGGCCAAAATAAATTAAATCCTTCTTGAGTGTTTGCTTTTCTACGTATTTAGACAAATACCTCGTGTGTTTACAGTCGGTTGAATGAAAGGCTGTAAAATAAATTCATTGCAAGGGTTTGTAAATTTCGATTTTTGTAATATAAGGAAGTGATATAACGTTAAAGTAAGTAAAACCTGCTAATATAAAAAAGTTTCTTTTATTTTATACAAACTGCATGTAAATCGGCCTATTGGAAGCCTCAGTCGAACTGTCCATAGGATTGAAAAAGTTTACTTTTTCCCCATGTTAAATCGCCCTAAAAAGGTTATTTTTAATTTTTGACAGATTTTACAAAAATATTTTCTAAATATAAATAAACCTGCTAATAGGACCGAAAACGACTGTTTGGTACAAATCGGCCCATCGGTAGAAGTCAGACGAACTGTCCAAAGGTGTTTCTATCTTACTGTTTTGATTATATAGATTATCAAAACTTTGCATTTGTGAAGCAATCTGCATCTTCAAAGGCAATTTCAATAGCAAACGTTTGCCGAAAACCGGTCCTCAAAAAGTACAGTAGACCCTATTTAGAATATTATTGCATTTTCGACCAACACAATTTTTCAGTTGGGGTTTGTGGTATTGAATTGTACTAGTTAAGACATTAAATTTGATACAATAAACCCAATAGCCGACGTAAGCTTTACTTCCCCACTGGGGATTTAAGGGGACTTTTCTGAGGTAGGTCAGGAGACATAGACACATTTAAGCAAAAATTGGATGTCAATTTTTTTTTAATTTTCCAGTTAAATTTGGTTTAATTTTACTACCCTAATATAGCTACTGTACAACTTTTCGTAAGTCACATATCTAGTGATATATCTTCTTAAACAGCCTGTCTTCGATAAGACATCGCTTCAAGTGCTGCACAGCATCTACTTAAAATTTAATAACAGTTAACGCAGCGGGGCGACGAGGGGGGGGGGGGGGTGAAAAGATTTCAGCAGACAGAAAAGTGGCCGTGTCTAAAATGTAATCAGAGGAATAATTAAGGCCCTCGTGCCTGCAGGAGGGGGAGCAATAACCCTCCCCGTTGTTTCCGAGCCATATGCTTGTTATTGCTAACCGCCAAGTGATAAGTGCCGCCCTACTTTGCAGCATTTCAAAAACCGAATAAAGATATAATCGCTGGACAAGATGCGCTCAAAGGGTTACCCCCCATTGCATCCCTTCTTATTAAAACTTTACAAACAAAAACTCTTTGTAAGAAAGTAGACAGATCGTTCTTAATTCGCAGTTTCTTCCTTTTTTCATTAAACACTGCGACGTTTAATAGCTGGAAGGAGGTGAGGCTTTGTTTGGCGCGATTCCGCGGCACACTTACTTGAGAATTATCGATCGACGTTTTTAAATACCGTGATTATTTTTGGAGATTGAAAATCAAAGTAAACTGTAGATAGGTTCAATTTATACGATACTCGTATTAAAGTTAAAAATATATTCCATACCGAGTGATTTGAATTACTGAAACAAACCGTTGTAAGGTGCTGATAGAACAGAGCGTTCTAGGAAAATCGAAAGTTTGAGGCCTAAGATGCTCTATATTTTCCAACGTGGCAAATAGCGAGTAGGGGCTGGAACTTGTCGAGTACCGAGTAGAGTATGGAGTATGGCGAGTAGCTAGAAGGGGCTAACATGTGACGAGTAGCGAGTAGGGGTGGAGTGTTACGAGTAGCAATTAGGGGCTAACACGTGGTGAGTAGCGAGTAGGGGTTGAGTGTTGCAAGTGGCGAGTAGGAGCTAACACGTGGTGAGAAGCGAGTAGGATTGGAGTGTTAAGAGTAGCGAGTAGGGACTGGAGTGTGGCGAGTAGCGAGTAGGAGCTAACACGTGGCAAGTAGGGGCTGGAAAGTGTTGAGTAGCGAGTAGGGGTTGACGTGTGGAGAGTATCGGCAAGACACAGCGTTCAAGTAGTAAGGATGAGATTGTAGCATTTTACCGAGTGTATTCTAAAGCGAGTTTTATGTAACGCGTAACAATTAAAAGTTCCGGCGTTCGAGAAATAGTAAGTAGCGAGCAGTAAATAATATTTTCTTAGCGAGTAGTCGAGGGCTTAAGTAGCCCTAGCTTGTATAGATTAGATAAATGCAACTCAAATACCATGAATAAAATAGCGAATATCACGTCGCGCAGACCGTCGAGAAGTGGCCCGAAGCGCGTAGCGAGTAAGGAGTAGCCGTAGCGAGCTGCGGGCCGACATTGCGGTGCGGTGACTGCCGCGCGGTGGCGGAATGCGGCCGCGGTCGTGAGCCGTCCGCCTCTTCTTAACCACTTGTAAAGATGTTCGGAAAATAAAAGCCTCCTAATCGTCCCGCTGTAAACCCTACTACAGGTTTTTCAAATTAAGCCATATAAAGTGGCGGGGAACGAGCGTCGCGGTCGTATTCAATTGAATTAGCACATTGAATCTAACGGCAGACTGCGGAATGGCAGAATGGTTCGTGTATTACATGGCCGCATCACGGTAGCGCGCCGAACATGAGCTCACTTGCGTGATAAGTAATGGGAGCTAAAATTCGCTCTGATTCGATTTTCTGATTTTCTTTGAAACATCTATCATCAGTGAATTTTACATGTCCGTTGCTTCTTTTTTACACGGAATGGCTTGGCATGATGAAACTTTATCCGTGATGCATTGAAAGTACTATATTTCAGGATATTTTATGACTTTGTACATCCTCAGTAGGGGAGTTTCTTCAGGAGTCGGAATACAACAATATTAAGTAAGCATAAGTCGATTTTAACGGCTCACTTCGTACAGTACGATGCAACAAACGAGGAATCAACTGGTCGACCGAATTGCAACTGACCGATTAAACTTATCTGAAATGTATACTATCGAAACAGAACACTTAAAAGCATATTCGACCTCTTGAGACGATTACAACGAAGGGCAAAAGGATTATAAAATGCTAACTCTTTCAAAATATGGCAATACAATTTGCAACTGAACTTTTAACAATTTCTCAAACTCGTTTCATCGTAGTTTGCGGACACTACATACCGGTTGGAAATATAGCAGTCGATAACACTTTGAATTGAAATCACATTATCGAAAGTCAAAGGCGCAATTTTCTAACTAGAAAATGAATGTTGCACAGATCTTAAAAATTATTATATACGGAACGACCCTAGACTATTAAGTATTTTTAACATACTATAGGGGACGTACACAGAATCGTTATAAACCGTATAATAATCATGTCATAGGTCATGCCATACGCGTAATTTTAAATGCATTTATAGGGATGTCGTCACAAGCCGGGCCATTAAACAGTGAATATATGGGTAATTAATTATTATTTTTAAAATTCTGATTATTATATTTTAATTACAGGTACAGGTTATCAACTGGACTTGAAAATTAGTCTAGCGTGTACAGTCGTATGTGTCATTGTGTAGTGTGTTAATCTGATCATTCGGTCGTATGATATATCTTATGATTCTTCTTACCAAAACTTCCATTAATCGTTGGGGAATTTAGGCAACATTTTAGAAGAAGCTTACACGGTGAGTTTTAAGTCCCTTCCCCCCAATTTATTTTCTATGCGGTATAATTATAAGATTTAAACTTCGCACATCTATGTTAGACATACATTTTTTTTTCATGGATTCATTGACTCTCCAACTCCCATGAGGTACGGTCCACGAGGCGTTAGGCGAGATTCTTTAATGTAAGCATAGGTTGATAGCCTATGTACATCAAATCAAGTCTCTGGTTGAGCTTATCAAGAGTTATTGCATTTTTTTACAGCAATATGATTGAAATGCAAAGCTTGATCACCTACCATTTTTGACTCAGCGATCCTTTTTGAGGTCCAGTTTTCGGCGTTGTATTCTACTAACAGACAACTTTAATTAGATGTACAAATCAACCTATGCTTACATTTAAGAGTCTCGCCTTACTGCTCGTGGACCGTACCCCATGGGAGGTGGAGAGGCAATGAATCCATGAAAAACAAGACATTTATGTCTAACATAGTTGTGCGGAGCTTAAACCTATTTATACCGTGTAGAAAATAAATGGGGGAAAAGGGACTTAAAACTCACCCTGTATAGGTGTGACATGGATCATATTTCCTAACAATTAGCCATCCTCTTTTCAGTTTTCAGATTGATTTCACCACAGCAAAGACTCACAAGCTCGAGTCCTGATAACTTGACACCCTTTTGATACCTAAAGAGCCAGACCGTACGCACGTGAGTCACTATTGCTATCCTCGGTGTTAGTTTGTGGCACAATCATAAATTGTCCACGCAAGTCACGGCCGTTAGACGCGATTCTGTCGCTGATGCTGCCGATTTGCCGATATGATCAATCAATATTTTCGGCCATTTAAGAGTCATCTTCACCCCTGTGCCATTAGCCCATTGTTGCGCAGTCGGCAATGTTAACCATACGGCTTTTATGCTAAAACAGGGTATTAACTTCTCCTGTTTCGGACGCCGTTTTTCAACCGATTTTCTTTAAACTAGGTAAGTGTTTAGTTGAATAGTTATATTAGTCCCCCATACCTCGAAATTTTGAAAATTTAACATTAACTAATTATAAGTTACAAAGGATAATCGAGTTACTTTGCAACGTCACAAAGAGTAATATTTGTTAAAATTTCAAAATTTCGAGGTATGAGAGGCCTAATATAACTCTTCAACTATACACTTACCAAGGATAAAGAAAATCGGTTGGAAAACTGCGTCCGAAACAGGGGAAGTAAATACCATGTTTTAGCATAAAAGTCGTATGGTTATCATTGCCGACTGCGCAACAATGGGCTGCTGGCACAGGGGTGAAGATGACTCTAAACGCAGTTGAATCGCTAGCGACCGATTTCACGATGTCCGATAGTGTTGAGAGCCAATATTACCAGGTTTGATCGAGTAATATCGGCTCCGGTTAATCCGGAAACTCCGCTTCCACCGAACTCGACGGAGTTTGTGGGGAATGTATCCCAGGATCGCCCGCCCTAGTGGTGATGGTGATCGAGCGATTTATTTCAGTTGCATTTAATTAGAGCTGCATGCAGCGCGGCGCGGCGGCGGCGGGACTCCCCTACATCTAATTGCTAATTCTGAGTTCAACGACTCCAAAGTGGCTGCTCTTCTCCCTGCCGCCACTTAGTGGCTTATTCATTTCCTTTCGCCTCTCGATTACACTTTAAGATTTTATTTGATCTCTTTGATTATTATCCGTAACCATGTATGTAAATGTATTTGTAAAATCAACAAAACTTTCTATCTTCATTATTTTTATTGACAATCTTGATAAAATTTGGTATGTACATTCATTATCAAGCGTTCAACTTATATTTGCTTACAAAACTCACATGGCGGCAAACCTACGTACTCACTTCTATGGGGTTTATGGGGAAAATGAAAATAGCACCATAACTTGATAAAATTTGCCATGAACATTCACTGGGTAGGGTTTAACTCATATTTACAAAAAAAAAAAAAAAAAAAATGGTTGCCAAATTACATACTCTTATCCCCATGGGTTTTATGGGGAAATAGAAAATATTCCAAAATTCCATGGGAAATTCGCTGAGTACGCAGGTCTGCTGCAACGGGGGTATTTTTCTTCTAAATGATGTAATTTAATTTAACATCCATCAAACAATTTACATATACTAGGAGTACGCATATTCTTCGCTTATGATGGTGAACGGACTATAGATAGACAACTCTAAATATATATTTTTTCTAAAATAAAATAAAACCCATTCAAATAATGGATTAAAACACACAAGTAAATTCATAGAGGTACTAAGTTTGACTTAGGCTCTTATTCCTTTGATTGAGCCTTGACAGTGGTATCAGAAAATGAATAGTGCTTAAAAAAACCTACTGTACAAAGGGATAGGCTATTCATCAAGGTTTTAAAATATATTTCAGATTTCTGAGTTAGTCACCGTACATTGTAAATGTTAGAATAGCAACATAACCCTTGTCACGCACTGTTTGTTTACTATGTCATTATGGCATTTGTGCCGACGTTAAATGATCACACAGTGACTTGTGAATATTTCTTTTAGACTGGATCTCCCAGTTTTAATCATTACAACTTTTATTTTTATTATTATTTTATAAAAACCTTTATATTTCTGAAGTTACAAATTACGCATAAAGTCTATACATAGAAAGTTTGAAGTCGATCTGAGACTTTCTTCTAAAGTTATCGTCGGACATTGAAATCGGGTTTCACTCCTCTTCGATCCGTTCATCCAATCAAATAAAGAATATTTGTACTTCAATAAACTTAAAGTAAATGAACATTAGGGTTTCAAGGAAAAACATTTACAACTTCTTCCATAGATCTTGTATTTGTTCGCCTACGGACACCCTGAGTTGAGTTCGAGATGAAAAGTCTCCGTCTCATGTACCTTCGTAGCCTACTTCACAAGGTTCCAATGAAATTTTGCGATTGCCGTATTTTTTTCAATAGGAACGTTGTTGCCTTGACGTTTAAGCAAATATAATTCAACCCATTTTAATAAAGGTACATACCAAATGTTATCAAAGTAATTATTGATTTCCCATAAGAATGACATAAGAATCGTGTTTTGGACCGTGTTAACAGTTAAGCTAAATCGATAATGTAAAATACAAACACTCTAGACACATCCAAGACCGGTTTGAAATTTGAAAGTTTAAACCTAGTTTTCATAGCCTGAGCATCTAATTTGCTAAATTATTTTATTAAATGTTACCGTACACTCTTAAAAAAGTTCCATTTAAAAGTTGTCTGAGCTTAAAACTAATTACATAATAGAAGTAAACAATTTAAATACCCGCACTTTTATCTTGACTCCATTTTTATGTAACACTTTTTAGTTTTAACCTGGTATAATATCTCAAGATAAATTGGACGATATTATGACGAGTATCATAATTTTATGATAAGTATTTATATAAAAAGAATATAATTATTTTTCATATTTTGACCACTATGAGTGTCCAAAAATTATAAGCCGTTCAATACACCATATTTTATTGAACATGATTGTCACAGATCATTCTAATAATTTTATTAATCGGCGCGAGATCAGCGCCTGCAGGGAATCGGTTAGGCAACTTGTATTCTGTATATAAATTGCTTAATAGTTTTGAAGGCGTTTGTTAACATCCATAATTTTACTGACTGCTGTTCTTAGCTTTTTACTTATGTTTAGTTTTTTATATACGGTAATAGATTTTTTGTTAACTAGGGTGCAATTTTTTACTTTGGACTCAGACCTACACACAGGTCTTTGACCTATGCAGGGTTTTATTTCATTTATTTTATGTACTTTGTACCATGTTAATTTTTGGAAATAAACTTGATTTTGACTAAGTTTTTTAGGGTCGCTGATAGCAAGCATTGCCATACCGTGGAGGTACCTACATGCAACTTCCCACGTTTTTGAGCATCAGGTATGTGTAATGTATTAACTGGAGGGAGAAGCAACGTTTATACAGGGTGTTAATAACTCTATTTTATTTGTTGTTAGATCCTTATAAACTTGGTATCATTTGTTAGATAATTAAATTTGGCAACTTTTGTGTCTTGGAAAGTTTTGATAAAATTGATCAGTTTTGAGTCATTTGAGTTTGAAAATTTTAAATGGCCACCATTTTGAAAATACACTTTGGAAAAAATTATCTTTTCAATGAAAATGGAATTTGGTGTGATAAAGATTCATGCCAAATATGAACCTAATACAATGATTTGTTACAGAAATAAAGAATATTTGGTGTAAAAAACAAAATGGCGGCTAGCGGGTTAACGAAGCATTTTAGGACATAATTTTACAGGAACTTTTTGCTCATTTTGATTTGGGCAATAACCTCCTGAATTCCTGAAACGCTTTTCCCGAACAAACTGTATGTCATATCGTCTCTACTTCGCAACTGCGTATTTCTTACACCAATAAAAAGTAACTGAAACTGGCTAAAGAAACAATTAATTTGAAATACAATTATAACTAAATGTACACAGACGAATCTATTGAACATATACGATGAAATGAGCGAGCAAAAGTGCAGGCTGGTGCCACAGGTGCCACTCTGAGGGGTCAACAATCCTTCAACACGTGAGACTAGAGCAGTTTCAGGACATAAGCATAAAAACTTGGTGTAAATTCTTTGTGCAGAGCTGTGGCGGGAAATGACAGAGTAGCGAAAAGCACATAATTGTACCGCCCGCGCCCTGCTGTTAGAGTCACGTATTTGACGCCGAGTACGGGGAGTATTACGCTCACTTGCAACTGTAGTGTGGGGAGTATTGCGCTAACTATACAGTTGCAACTGAGTATTGCGCTCACTTGTAACTGTAATGCGGGGAGTATTGCGCTTTATTTCAACTGTCCGAGTCTGCGCGATTATTATAACACACTGAGTCCATGTAAGTGACTTTTCCGTTAGTTCCCAAACCACGAATAAATACCGTGTCATGAATTTTCATTTAACTATTCATTAATATTATACGTTGAATATGTCACAGCTTACGGTAGAACATACTGTGCGGATGTACTTTTATGGGGACCGTGGTTTAAGTCCCCTCACTTAGTCAAAGTGCAAGTCATGAACTTATATTAATAAGTAAGTCAAACGACAGAGAAGTATTACTTACAAGTTTCGTTGGTTTTTACCTTAAGAACAACATGGGGAACATATTTTTTGTTTCTAATTGGTAGACTATGTGATGTTCAAAATACTAAATCAATATGCTTTAAAATCAAATCACATTTCAAATTCACGCGGAGTAGGCCTACTCAAATCATCTGCGGGGATATAAATAAACTTTGGTGGTCGAAAATATTCACACCCGGGTAACTTGGAGAGGGAACTGCAGGAAGGGCATCCTCCGTCATTACCGCGAGATCGGTGTCGTTATCGCATGTTTATGCCCGAGATGCAGTAGGGGCGCCTGACGAGGGTCCGCGCCCTGCGCCCCGTGGCCGCCGGCGCCCCGTGCTGGGCGCCCTAATGACCCCGCCGCCCCGGCCAATCGATGATTTTCCCTCTTGACCTGGTTACGATATTGAAAATAGAAACTTGGGCGACCATTTGCTCGGTATAAAAAAGGGCTCGGTATTGCCCTGTTTCCTGTAAATTATAAATTTACATACTTCTTTTCAAGTCACAATCTCGCACAAGATTATCCTGGAATACCGAGTCAAAAAAGCTTGTTTATTTCCAAGACGCCTTTCTGAATGCTTCAATATACACATGAAGGCGCTTCACTCTGGTATTAAAATTTGCTGAACCACACGTTGAGACTGGAATAAGGGTTGTACTTGTTCAATTATCGGCTGATTTTACCATTGCATAACAAATTATTTGTTGGAAAAAATAAGAAACTCTTTCATTATTTACAAAGTACCACTTCAAAACTACAGTATACATTATTTTAATTTTAGTATAATTTAGTAATTTAGAAACTGACAACAATGCATAACCACATGTTCATACCTCAACACGTGGTTTGAACTTAAAAAGTTCAGTCAGCAGTTTTCAGCAAACGTTTTGTTTGATTTTTACTCCATAACAACAATGTTGACAATTTTAGGGTTTATATTCAAAATTATTACAAAGTACTTTTTTCCAAGCATCGAGGCTTATATCAATATTTTTCTATCCGAGGATTACATTATTTGAAACGTTACAATAAATTCGTTTGGGCAGTTTTCGATATACCTGTGCATAAATTTAAATATATGAATATACATTACTAGTATAGGACTAATTTCATTACCAATCAATGCTCATAAAAACAAATACTCTTATAAGATCTCGTCTGCTAGCACTCAATCGACAAACATTAATACATATTGCAAAACAAGGCCACAAGTTTAGAATTAAAATTTAAATTTCATACTTTTGCAAGGTCTAAATGATAATAAAAAATAAACTTAAATGGACCAACCTCATGGTGCGCTTTTAATTCAAAGAAATGTCAATGGATAAAATTTCTGAACTAAATATTAGAAGCAAACCCTGTTATTTTAAATCTCTCTTTTGGAAATAGCTATGCGACTCGAGCTACAGCTCCAAGACTCTGGCAGAAACAGTCATGCGACAAAATAAAAATGGTGTAGTCACATGGCTGTTTCTGCCAGAGTCTATGGAGCTGTAGCTCGAGTCGCATGGCCTTTGACATATTGATTTAAATTAATGAGAAGTTTTTTTTTGTTAATTTAGATTAACTTCCTTGTAAGAAGAGGTGTAATATTACTCGTTTTAAATCAATTTCGGGACCATTTAATAGGGCAAATAAATATTGCTGTAATTGAGCGATGGGCCATTAAAGCAATGCTACTGTAGCTTTAGATACGGTGAAACCTGAATAAAGTAGAAAAACTATTGATCTCAGTGTTGTCACCATACAAACAATATGTTTACCCAAGATGCTAAGGAAATGTGTTGGTCATATCACATGATATGACATAATAAAATTTGGGGCAACCTCCATAGGAGCAAAGTAACCCCCTCGCAGCACTCACGGAGTCAACTTTCCCAAAAACGAACTGCGTGTCGGGAGGTAGGTGATAAAAGAAAATTGTAAATAGGAGCTGCAGCTCACCCGTCCCGGGGGCCATTAACATGATGAACGACGAAAAATATTTCTGGCTCAAATGGATCAGCGGCGATGAAATATGCAAAGTCGCGTAAATACGCGGCACCTGAGCGGCGCGGCGGCGGCGGAGTGAGCTTGGCTTAGAGGACTCGTTAATTGGGTGTCGGTGCTGCGTAAATCAGACCGCTGACACCGCCTTAATCAGCGCATCTCGCCGGCATTACGCGATTACCGTATTGTACACCACCCCCACCCCGCCCCCGCCCAATGTTTACATGTGTCAATGCTAAATGCGAGCTACGACCCCTCCGATGTTACGATAGTCCAGTAGTCCGATAATGGCGCAGTCTTATGGTCCGACAGTGCCGTAGTTCGATGGTCCGATAGTGACACAGTCCGATGGTCCGTTAGTGACACAGTCCTATGGTCCGTTAGTGACACAGTCCTATGGTCCGTTAGTGACATAGTCTGATGGTCGGGTAGTGACACATTCCTATGGTCCGTTAGTGACATAGTATGATGGTCGGGTAGTGACACAGTCCTATGGTCCGGTAATGACACAGTCCTATGGTCCGTTAGTGACATAGTCTGATGGTCGGGTAGTGACACAGGCCTATGGTCCGGTAATGACACAGTCCTATGGTCCGATAGTGACACAGTCCGATGATCCGATAGTGACACAGTCCTATGGTCCGATAGTGACACAGTCCGATGGTCCGTTAGTGACACAGTCCTATGGTCCGTTAGTGACATAGTCTGATGGTCGGGTAGTGACACATTCCTATGGTCCGTTAGTGACATAGTATGATGGTCGGGTAGTGACACAGTCCTATGGTCCGGTAATGACACAGTCCTATGGTCCGTTAGTGACATAGTATGATGGTCGGGTAGTGACACAGTCCTATGGTCCGGTAATGACACAGTCCTATGGTCCGATAGTGACACAGTCCGATGATCCGATAGTGACACAGTCCTATGGTCCGATAGTGACACAGTCCGATGATCCGATAGTGACACAGTCCTATGGTCCGATAGTGACACAGTCCGATGGTCCGTTAGTGACACAGTCCTATGGTCCGTTAGTGACATAGTCTGATGGTCGGGTAGTGACACATTCCTATGGTCCGTTAGTGACATAGTATGATGGTCGGGTAGTGACACAGTCCTATGGTCCGGTAATGACACAGTCCTATGGTCCGTTAGTGACATAGTATGATGGTCGGGTAGTGACACAGTCCTATGGTCCGGTAATGACACAGTCCTATGGTCCGATAGTGACACAGTCCGATGATCCGATAGTGACACAGTCCTATGGTCCGATAGTGACACAGTCCGATGGTCCGTTAGTGACACAGTCCTATGGTCCGTTAGTGACATAGTATGATGGTCGGGTAGTGACACAGTCCTATGGTCCGGTAATGACACAGTCCTATGGTCCGTTAGTGACATAGTCTGATGGTCGGGTAGTGACAAACTCTGATGGTCAGTAGTGACATTATTTTATGGTCTACAAGTCCAGTTCAAACATCGACAATGTTGACGGATTTGAACGATTATCAAGTGTCGAAGAATATATTATTGTAAATAAATCTGCCGTATTTCAAAATTAGTACCTGTAGGATTTAGTTAATGTTTTGACAGTTATTGCCAACTGTTTTCAACAAATCTTTTGGTTGGATTTTTAATTTCAACATTTTACAATACCTGCTTTACAGGGAAGTAATTAAATTGGTATTACAAATTACATAGCGGCATACGTAAGGTTATCATCTTGACGACAGAGAGCTAAAATACTTTACATATTTACGCTAAGAGGTTAAAAAGTTTAAACTGAAAGAAACATAAACAAATTACACAAAAAGCGAAAACATAAACAAACACTTGCCTTGGTTTGACACCTGCTAGTCGCATAATATAGCTTATCTTGTACATTTTTAAAATATTTACTTCAGTGTCTTTTATTTGGTATTTATTTCTTTTAGTTTGTATTATTTAAATTTCGGAGGCCAGAATATTTATTTTGATTTGTTCAAATGTAATCGGTTTGTACTACGTGTATTTTTGACATGCTGGAACTACATATTTCTGTATTCTTATTTGAGCTAGAGTTTTATACCAAAGCGATCTAATGATTGTTCAATAATACCGAAATCGGAGTAATCAATCAATTACTTTTAATTATTATAAATCCGTATTAAAAGTTATGTCAGTGATTTTCGCAAGAGATGGAAAATGAAATAAATAAATTGTGGATGTTTATTTTGCGGCGGAGACGACGGAATATTTATACCGTGTATTGTGAAGAGGGCGTATGTATATGTGGGATCACGGGCCACTAGGCGGGTTTCACGGGCGGTCGGCGCATAATGTGTTGGCACAAACACGTATCCCGCATGTGTCATTACACACCACAAACGTTTCCGCCCCCCCCTCCCCCTACCCCCCCCCCCCCCCCCGACAGATCGCCGGTCTCTCAGAGAGACGTACAACGCCTGGGTCTTGATCTGTACCGGATACCATACACGATCTGTATGTTAAATGAAAATAACAATATTGGTCCTTCGGCCCGATCGAATATCTAACCAAATTATTCCAAATTTAAATGGAATATTTAACCATTAAAATGTTTTAATACATTGCAAATTAAAGTTATTGGTCCTCCGATCTGGATCAAACATTCCACAATCGTTTTTGTATCCCAAATTAAAATGATTAATCCTTTGGTCTGCATCAAATATCTGACACTCTCTATAGTCATAAAAAAATCTAAAAATTATCATTATTGGTTCTTCAATTCGGATTAAATGACTATAACAATCTGTATCCAAAAATTAAAATTGTCGGTCATTGAGTTCGAATGGAGTACCTAACAATCTATAAATTAATCCCAAATTTAAATGATTGGTCCTTCGGTTCGGATCAAATATCTAAAAACCTGTATGTTCATCCTTTAAAATAATGGGCTCTTCGGTCAAACAAACCTAATTATTTGTATCATACATAAAAATGAAACCATTTTAACAAAGAGCAATATATATAACGACACCAAAGAGTAAAAAAACAAAAAAACTATATATTTTGCCACATAACATTGTTGTGGAAACGTTATAAACTAAATCAGAAAATCTTCATGTACAGGGACATTTTAGGACCTCCAAGCATAAGTCAAAATAAACTAGATAAAAACTTTAAGGATAATGTACATATTTAGTGGAATGCACCAGAAACACATCACCGAATTATTAACGTGAATCATAAAATGAACTGCTGAAAGATAACACGTTTTAACAAAAATAATGTAGACCATTTAAAAATTTTCGCGACGGCTAAAGTAGCAAAATCAATTGATAAAAACAGCCTCAAAGAAAAAAAAGAAAGAAAGCGTGAAAGAAAGCTGAAATAATTTATAAATGGAATTAAATTTGCTGATCAATATTCCTGACATCGTTGCTCAATAGTACGCGTGTTTTTAATCGTACAGTAGTAGCAATGCAAGGAACTGAAAAATTCTATGGGAAAAGCTGAGAATTTTAAATGCATATTTTAATATAGATGAAATTATGTTTAGTTAAATTGCAAAGCAATTATAGAAGCATTCTTAGACATCAGTCCGTAGGGTAAAGATTTTATTTATAATTAAGAGCTTTGAATTTGATCACCTTCATAGTGACTTGTTATTGAAATTGCGAATAGTTCGTTTCCGTTGGTTGGACATAAGAAAATGTAAATAGAATGCACTACCTTGGGAATATTATTAGTTATTTAATTATTTATCGTGTTTTCCTGCATGTGTTAAATGCTTTAAAATAAGCCCGTTAAAACCTAATCACCATTTCCAAACTCTATTTAACCCAAAAATATTTCAAAACACGCTTGTTTTCACCGAGAGGATGTTTTACGTTGGGGTAAAAAATTAAAAAATTAAACTCCGGGTAAAAGGGAGTTTAATTAGCAAGTCCACAAGTGGACATCGACGCGAGCGGCTAATTTCTTTTTGAACTTGTATCTTTTACCGATTAACTGAGGGCGACAAAAAACATGTTGCTGGGCGGCACCTGACGGGCCGCACATGTGACGGTTGTCACCGCTTTTTGCCCCCCCCCCAACTCCCCTCCCCCCCCCCCCCCGGCGTCCGGTTAATTAATTAATTATTCTAAACACATTGGCGCTGACCGGCTGCACCGTAACGATCGGTGCCCAGCCTAGGAGTTATAATGACTGTCACATTTACAAGCTCCATATTAATGGGGGAAATGGTTTGAATTGTTTCGAAGATAGAAATCGACTCCGCCTTGTTTGCAAATTAAAAAAGGGTAGGTGTAAAACGTATCCCTGAGGGATCAAGTTTTTTTTAAAGAAATTACTACTCATATTCTACATTTATGCTAGATCGCTTTAAGAAATTAAGTGAGTTTACAAAAAAGTAACTTATTTCTACTTCGTGAATAATTCTTTTACTTAAATTTACATTTAATAAATTGGGTGGTTAAATTTAGAATTTTTATTTCAATTTAAACAAGAAAACCAACTACGTTTATTCCATCTGTATTAAACTGTTTATGATTTGCTATTATACAATAATCCCTGAAGAAAGCACTGTATGTGTGTTTGTGCCAAAAAAACAACCGGGATAACGACTGAGAAGTTTTGGCCACGATTCGCAGCGTCGGGCAAGTCAAACCAACCAGACATTCGGCTGAGGAACATAATATTTTTTATTGTGTAAACCATTAGAAAAGAGATTGTATGGACAAACAACTTTCACACACTATGCCATTGCAATTGACAAAAAGAAGCAATTTATTTTGTAATACCATTGAACACAAACCAAAATCAACAACAATCTTCAACAACAACGTAAACAATGATTTAATAATCGAACAATCTTCATAATATCCATTTAAAAAAGAGCGAGAAAAGAAACCAACTGCATGTAAATTGTAGATGAACCAAACTCGATGGAAGAGTCTGAAATAGTACATCGAAAGTTCAATGAGCGTTTTTAACTTGTTGTTTTATGATATTTTAAATTAGTAGTTAAGGGCCACTCAGGCCTAGCTTTTAAGCTCAAGGTATACACCACAAATAATGGTTTTTATCTCATTGTCGTTAATTTTAATTTACTTGCAGATGTTTCCACGGGTTTTTTACAATATGCACATTATTTAATAATTTACCGTAAAAGAATTCATTTATATATCTAGAGAGAAAACTACAAAAAGGGAACTACCACTCTTTAAAAATAGAGATTTATCATGGAACTATGTGATGTAAAACATATATGAATCGCTGGAAAAATGCTTTATAACTGTGGTAAATAAAGGATGAATCTTTCAAATAAGTTTTCTAACCCTTTTCGTCGATTTGTTTACCGGGAGGCCCATTTCCTACATCTAGATTTATCACCAAAACAATTTTTGTTAACAGAGACAACTTCAACATATTGCACGAAAATAGTCCTATAAGGGTTGATAATCTGTTGCCAGATCCACCCAGAAATGTATGGTATACTGTTTTCCACATGGTAAACATAAAAATAAATGACAACATTTCAGGGCGAAGGGGTGACGGAGCTCAGCTATTAAAGTTTTCATCGGACAGTTAACGTGCAACCTACTGTGATTTTTATAAATTATTTCAAGTAATTAACTAAAAATAAAATACCCCAATTATTCCCAGCCAAGGTATTTAACTAAACCCATAGCAATAAGCACCAATACCTCAAGTAACATCATAATGAGGTACGTTATTAAACCAAATTAATATAAACACGTTACATAATAAGGCAATTCAGCAGTCGTCACTTTATGAAACAGGTTATAGACCAATGAGAACTCCGCATTCGACAAAATTCTATTCGTATATCAGCTGTTTGTTCGATTTCGATTCATGTTTTAGTTAGTCAATGTGCCTAACCTCAAAATAGCGAGATGACCTAATGTAATTGTGAACGATGATTACGTCAAACAACATCGGTCGTGGCTACAAGTATGAAACGTAGGCCCTATCAACGATGCGTGTAAGTGGGCTATACCTGCGTCGATACTTACACCATGATCCAACGTAGGTTTAGATTGATGTTTTAAAATATGTAATTGGTGTTGGCCTATGAAATATAAATTTTCTATATGTTTATTACTATGTTTTAAAGTGATATACCTAATTTGAGTTTGTAATAGATAAAGTAATGAACGCAACAATTGTATTCTGAAATTATTTGGAAATTATTATTAGTTCTTCGCGTTTAACTGTAATGCATACATTAATTACAGTTTCAACGATTGTATGGTAAAGGCTTTAGAGCCACGAGTGGGATGTAAGTTGAAACATGAACGAAGCTAAATATCTAAAAAGCTGAATCCTATCGTTGCACAGACTTCTTTACCTACAACCAACTTAAATTTGAAATTAGTGTAAAAATGAAGTAATTAACATGTCGAAAATGTATAAGGCTACCGATTCAAAACGTAGCTACACCTGATGTCACTTCACCTAATCTTCATTCTCACTCACATACGATCACATTGTTGAGCTGAGGCACATGAATCGTATAATGCAACAATCTGTTGATATAAGAATTACGTAATTTCTACAACTATTCTTAGATCCCTACACCAGAATAGTTGTACAACATAAGTAGTGGGGTTTGGTTACTTTCAAAACGGAAGTCGTGCCAATTGCCAGCCGCTGCCGGCCAGCTGCCATCGGCCAGCTGCCAAATCAGTCGCTGCCGCCATATGCCATGCCATATAGCTTCCGGTGGGGTAGGAGATGTTATTTGAAATTTGAAATTCAACTTGACAATTGGGTTATGGAAAGTATGTCAAGGTCATCCAGAGTAAGTTTTAAAAAACCCTATCCCGCTACCACCGGAGTAATAGTTCGGAGAGTGGAACTAACTCCGGTGATAGCGGGATAGGTATAGAATTAGGTTTGTGAATTTTATTTGTGAAAAACATACAATCAATGTGTGACAGCAGTGTTTAAACAAGTTGAAGTTTTGTTATGAACTACAGAGTTGTAAACACAAACACCGACGACGATGAGAAGGTAAACGCAGAGTCCCCAGATGATGTATTTAAAAAGTTTAAACAAACGTAACATCTCGAGTTGGTTTTCCCGTTCCATTTCCAATCGTTTGATTTCCAATTTCAATTTATCCTCTTTCATCCTTGTTACAAATGGAACTTCATCCATCATATCCATTATGTTTGTGTTTTTTTTGAAATTTTGAAAGAAGCGATGTTGATAGTTGAAGAGGCGAGGATGGAATGAGAGTTAAAAGAGGGAAATGTCGGTTAAATAAAGAAGTGGTGGGGGGAAAGAGCGTTGTTACATAGAAGTGGTGGGGGAAAGATGCTGCTCATCATTTGCCTCAGAAGTTGTGTCCGACTGTAGAGGGGTAAGAGGAGTAGTATTTAGTAAACTGTCTTCATCAGAACTTTCAACCTTATTACAAATAGGACAAGCGTAAGTTATTTCCAAATTCATTGTAATAGCGTTAAATTTATCTATAATTTCATTTAAAGCATTAAATATTTCTTGTAAATCATCTTTTGAGTTTATTTCAAAACTAGCATTCATTCGTGCCAATGGAGAGGTGTTCATCGTTAGAGAGTTGGCAATCGAATGAGGATTAGCGCCTAGGGAAGGGGGCTTATATAATGGCGACCTTGAGCAGGTGTCTAGGGAGGGGGGCTTTCTAGGGAGGGGGCTTCTATATAGGGGACCTTGAGCTTATGATTGAATAAAACGTTTAGTTCTTCTTCTTCTTCGTCTTTTAATTCAATTATTTGAACCGAAGTAGTTGTTTCATCCTCTTCACTCGATGAAGAAAACAATTCACCAGGATTTAAATATTGAACTACAATTCTGAACCATCTTATAGGATATTCGTCAATGACAGAAAGTAAGTTTTGAAACAATTCTTCCATCTCCTCCCTGTCAGTTATTATATGTTCAAACTTGATAAATTTTCCTTCCATGTTGTTAGTTAGAGTGTTGGAAGTGGAATGATTTAATATTATATAAAAATTAGAACTAATGGTGGGGGAAATCTCAAGGTCATCCAATTGAAGTTTTAAAAAAGAGTGTAAAACTGAAATTATACATTTGATGGTTCTACAGGATCGGAATACCAATCTGATCTGTATTTACATCTTTTTATCATATGTGTACAAAAATCATCTTGATGAGACTTGGTGCGTTGACAATGAGCAAGATCTAGAGGGTGAAATTTGAAACATCTTTGAGGACAACATGTATGAAAATATCTTGATTTGTAAAATTTGAAAGTTCGCAATTCCGGTGGCGGTAGTTGTTTTGTTTTACATTTGCAATAACAAGATCCGAAGAATTCACATTTAGTACAAGCTAACCCATCCACCATCATTGGTCCTAAATCTGTACACTGTTGTTCACAACAGTAACGAGGTTTGTACTTGTATTTTTGCTCTTCCATGTTGACGCTGCGGAGTCTAGTGAAAGAATAAGATTGTATAGTGATGAATAGCGAGTTTTATGTACTATGAAAAGTGGTAGGGGTAATTTCAAGGTCATCCAAATGGAGTTTTAAAAAATTATACCTTACAAGTGTAAGGATTATTGAAATTTAGGAAGTTTGTTTCTGTTTGTTTTCTTCAGACTTTTTTTCTCTCTCTGCCTTAGCCATAGCAATAAGTTCTTCTGTTGATAGTGGATGTACTTCAGGAAATTTTAAAATTAATTTAGCTTGATATCCTTCTTTAGTTAATACATCTAAATCTTGAGTCATTTGTTCAACAGTGTTATAATCCTTTCCATAGATTTTCCCATCAAGTTCAATCATCATTCTGTATGACATTTTGTAGAATAGATCTTGTTGTGGCGAGAGCTGAGAAGCGAATGATTATTTATCAAACTGTTACATCCTTTTTATGAAATTGACATTGATCACGTGATTCCTTAGTTGTAATTTTATTTATTAAAAGTTATTCAACATTGGTAATACTTCTGGAACTTGACGTTATGTTGACCAGCTGGCGATGAAGAAGTTGTAGGTTGTGTAGAAAAAAATATTTCACCATCGCAATATTTTGTTTTAGTGAACATCCTTGTATTAGTAGCACTAACATCAACAGTTAAGTGATAACCACCGGTAAGTAAAACTCGCATTTCGTTAGTTAAATCTTCAAGTTGTTCAAAAGTAGTTATGGTGTTGGTATCATAAGATGCACACTTAACCTTTAGGGACATGTTGAAGTTTTGTATTTAGTGATAGAGAGTGAGATGTGTACGGTACGAAAGGTAGTCGTAGACTGATGAATTTAACAAGTTGATTTTCACTTTTATTATCACACAAAATTGGGTCAAGGTCATCCCATGGAATTTTTAAAAAAAGCAACATATTGTAATGTACAAACACATTACAATATGTTGCTTTTTTATTTTTTTTTTTTAGGTTTATATCATATTTATTGAGAAACAAATACAAAGAAATATTTACAATCTTATGTAGAAACTAATCAGTAGTAGGTGTTACATGAATTGTAAGTTCAGTAGAGTTGTTTCCACTTGGTCCATGTGATACCAAATAGAGTGCGCCGGGTTGAATTATACGAAGATCTTCATTTTGTAGTAGTTGTACGAAGCGCTTTGGTAGGAAGATTTGAAATTTTGCTTCATCACCAATTGTATAAGGTGCCTCGCTTAATGTGCAATTTATAGCATCACCTACTGAAGTTTCCATCTTCTTTATTGTATGAATGATGTAGTGTTTTTCTTCTTTCAGCTCGGAACATTTCTTTGTAGGTAGGATTGTTGATTTTGAATGAGCGTTGAATTGTTCAACTAAATTTTGAAGTAAGTTGTTTGATGCCATCTTAATGTTTTTGCTGATGCTAATCTTCTTGTTAATAAGAATATCCGTTGGAGATGTTGTCTCTTCGGAGGTTCGAGTAATACTCATGCTGTGTCATGGTAGCGCTCTCACTTTTATTATCGAGACTACCCCCACCACTGACACTACCCCCACCACTGATGCTACCCCCACCACTTTGTTGAAGGAAATTATTCAAGCGGTAGGCATTCTTCAAAGCACACTGTGACCTTCGATGTTTAAAACTTTTTGATGAAATACAAAGTTCATTAAAGTAGTATTGGAAATCTCTATCTATTATTGCATTTATCACTTCATTGCTTGTAAATGATTGTATCCAATTTGCTTTTTCCAATCCTCTTGTGTAGATAGTTTTAAACTCTTTACAATAATGATTCATAATATGCGGCATCATGTTATAATGAATAAAACCTTCATCCCATTTTCAGTTGTGAAAATGTTTGTTTAACCATTTGTTTGTAACTTTCGCTTTAGTTGTTAGTTTATTGAATGGAAATGGAGGTTTGAACAAGTAATGATAAATTACAGATGTGTTCATATCCAAAATTACTAATTCTTTAATAATGAAATTTCCATCATTCCCTCGAAAAGCTTGAAATTCAATTATACCTCTTTTAACTTCCATTAACTGTGATGCAGTAGAAAACGAAACCCGTTTGTTCATGATGAAGTCTCATCCACAACTGACTGTTATTACAAACACGATTGTTCTTCTTTTATTTCTTGTGCTTCTTCGTTTATATTAAAATTGGTGTGATAGTTGTTTAATTGTCTCCACATATCCACTTCTTGAGGTATTCGATTAAAAATTGAAGTATCCACAGGACCATATAAAATTGGAATGAATGGTTGTCTGTCCAATGTATCGATTAGATAATCTTTAATTATTGTACTTGAAAATACTAGTTGTTTTAAGTATCTAGTGACAGGACCGGTAGTACAACTTAAAGTGTAAAATTCTTCTTTAGTGAAATGTAATTTTACATCATGTCTAGTTAAATCTTTGAAGCGAACAACTTGTCCCCCACGATGTTTGATTATATCAACTTCAATATTTGATTCTAATAAACTTAATCTTGTTCTTTTTCCAAATGTGTTGTTAGTTAAATAACATTCCAAAAGATGTAAATGTTTCATTAGAGAATCCCAAGAAGTTTCAGTAAAGATAACCATTTTACTTCCTTGATTTAACATAACAATTGGTGAATAATCCAATGATTTTACAATTCCAACAGATATACTTTTTGTCATGCATGAAGAAATAGGGTAGAAAATTCGAAGAAATACTTCTGTTAAAATATTTGTTGTAATGTTAACTTCAACCTTTTTTCTTTTTACTTCTTTTTCATCTTCTCCTTCTTCTTCTTTCTTCTTATGTTTGTTAAACTTGAGGAATTCATCCATTTCTTGTTCAACTTGCTTTTCTATATCAGAACTATTTTCATCCATTAGAGGTGTATTTTCTTCTCCGTTACTAGAATTCATCTTGCGAACGATGTTTCCCATACGACGGTTGAAGATAGAATGAAGTTTCTACTAGTTAATTTCCTGCTTTTATATTTTTTGTAAAATTCTTGAAATTTATACAATTACATAATTGTTTATTTTCAACTTGTGTTTTATAAACAAAATTCTAACCTTAAAAATTGAGGAAGATAATTCTAACCTCAATATTTTGCAGTAGTTGTACTAATATTTTAAAGTACATTTTTCACTATTCCGGTCAGTGGTGTGTAAGTAACTATTTTATCATGTAGAATTAGACAGTATGCCGAAGTTCCATCCGCTACTAATTCTTCAAATTCCATTTCAATTTTTATATCCACACTTGATGATTTTACTGATTCATTTTGTTTTGAACAATCGATTACAATTATTGGAGCTTTGGAATAATACTGATCAGGTGATAATAGTGGTGTATTAGTCTTTCCATAATATGATGATTGAAATCTTGCATACATATCATATAAAATGGAAAAACGTTTTTTGCTAAACATGACATTTAAATTGTCATATGGAAAGAATTGAGAGTTTAAGAAAACTTTACAATTCTTTATTTTACAGTGATCAAATTGACCAGCATTTGCAGTAATAACATCTTTTCGCTTAGTTTGAAAACCGAGTATTATGTACCTTGCACGTTCCAAGTAAGTTGATGTTTTGACGGTCCATGTTTGTCGTTCTGTTTGAGGTAATGTAGGGTATTCATGAAATTCCCAACTTCGGAATGGCATTACAATGTCACGGTCAGATTTTAACTTTCTTAACAATACGATTCTATGTTCATCAGCCAATTTTACATGAGGTACTCTCCAAACAACTTTATCCAATTGTAGTTGCCATTCCAGTTTATCTTCCGTAGTTGCAGGGTCTGCAAGTATTAAGTCCTTATTAGTTGAAGATCTGAGTAATACTAATTCTTGTTTAACATTTATTATAACCCTTTTGTAATCTTCAGCAAATCCTAAAAGCAATCGTAAAGGTACATGAAAATCAAAATGACCGTTGGAAGCAGGTGTTATAGTGTCTTTATCGGGAGCAACCCATCCGGCGGTGACTATTGAATTTTTCTCATGTGGTGTTAATGATGTTAATCCTTTTAATGTAGTTGTTATACCAACCTTTTTTGTTGAATCAACTGTCACCCCTGATATCTCATATCTTATTTCATCAAAAAGATATGCCATTGGGTTATTTATAAAAGGAACTGTTGAAGCAGTTTTTCCATCCAATTTTAATACCCTTCCTTCGATGTACAAGTAACTTTCACATGGTAATGTGTAAATATCTTGTTGTTGAATGGGAATTCTTATTTCATCATTATTGTTTAATTTTGATGAAGTGTAAGGGTTGTGTGTGTGATATTCCTTCTCCCATAGTGTTTCGTCGAATGTCGGTCCTTGAGATATATCCAGGATATCCATCGTTGTTAAGTTTCAATCCAATCTTTTGTAGAAAACGAATGTTGTCTGATGTTAACTCTTCCAATGTCGAGGAGCTACTGAGCTCCCGACTCTTCCGTTGTGGTTTAAATGATAATCCCATGTTGATTTTTATGTCGCCGCTCTGATGTGTATTCGTATAGTAATTGTTTCTCCTCTAAAGTCAACACTATGACCGTCTTGATCCAATATGTTCAGTACGATGTCTGAAATGAAACTGGTGTTTAATGGTAGGTATATCAAGTTTTGTGGCTTCTCAACAATTTTAAAACCTGGAGCAACTGTTGGATAAAATGTATGTAAGATATGCTGATTTACTCCTTCTCTATATGATCCATGTATAATATTACATGTTACATCAATACTATTTACTTTTAATATTGTAACAGTTGTATTACCTGAATGAGTAGTTCCAGGAGTAAAGATTTTCTTTTTTGTATCTGTAAATCCAAGTAAACTGCCAATAGAGTTTTTCATTCCGACATCTATATAATATTTTGAAGTTATTTCTGCTTTTAAAGTATTATTATTTCCTTTGATTGTGATATTATCTTCTCCGAGTTTTTTCTGCAATAATTGGTTTATATCATCAATTTCATAAGCTCCAGTAGGAAATGTAATTATTTTCAATTCTGAGTATTTTCCTGCAGCATCCTTAGTTTCATAATAATGTAGTAAATTGTTTTTTCCTTCTGTAACATTAGGAATTGAATTGTAGGTAGTCAAATCAAGTAATGCTGCTTCCCATAATCTTTCCTTGGATAAACGCAATGCTGGGAATAGAGTACTTTTTAATGTGGATGAATTTCCACTCAGTGACACTGTATACGATGACATCTTAAAGGTGACTGACACTTTTCGCTAGAAACTCCAAACATAAATGTCCACATATTTCAGTATTGTTAGGTTGTTCTCTTTTATAATTGTAAAAAATGTTTTTGGAGTTTTGAAAATAATGTTGAAGTTCTTTAGGCGGTGGTAGATTGCCAAAACTGTCAAAGTAGTAAACGGTTTGTCCGAGCTTTTTATAGCATACCCAATGAGTGCCTGGACCATAGGTGGAATCCAAATTTACTATTCCAGTTTCATTTTTCCATATTTTAGTTGGTAATGCATTTTTTATAAAAACTCCTCGAAAGAATGGTATTTTCAAACATTTTACATAATCATTTAACTGATGATTAGTTAAGGCTTTATTTGGAATTATCAATTGATTTTTTTTATTTAATACACACGGTACGGTCTTAGGTATAAACCTGCTCCGTTTTTTACCATTGACCAAACAGAAGCCTTTTTTACTTTTGCTTTACGAGTTCTACGACGTCTCTTTCTAATATTTCCACCTTTTTTGGGAGCTCTTCTTTTTGCAGGTCTTCCTCTGCGACGTCGTCTTCCACCACCAAACTTAGCTTTTGTCTTCATGGCTGTTGTTACTGCCCAAGCCGCTGCTTTTTCTGCAATACTTGCGTCACTTGATTTTACTCTTTGCCAAGCTTTTTCTGCTAGAATTTTATCTGCTATTGATCTATTTGTTGAATCTTTAAACTTTGAATATGCTATATCGTGTTGTTTGCAAGCTTGATCTAATTTATTAATTCCAGGATCTCCTCTTGCTAAACGTTTTGCCAACTTAGTTCCAGGTCCACAATATTGATAACCTCCAGGAATATGTAATTCGTATGGTAAAGCGTCTATTGCTCGATTTACAACAGCACCAATAGGTATCCGTCTAAGCAGGGATAACGCAGTTGAAGTTATACCACGTCCTCTCTTGTTGCTGTCTTGATGATGACTGAGTGATACGGCCTTCATTATGTAGTCTTATATAAACTGGTGTGTTTACTCCACAAGATACATTACATAAATGAATAAGTTATGTATAATTTTTTATATTTAAACACTTAGTTATTCAAATTAATTATATATTGATTTATAATTCTATTTTTAATCCAAGCTTCCCGTTCATCGGGTTGAATTATCACATGACTCGTTGTACTAGCTATATGATTGTGGGTATCAATAAGTAAATTTCCTACTATTCTTATTAAACAATCTAAATTTACAGCATCTTTTGGATGTTGAGGATCGTGTAACTGCATAATACGTTTATCATTACATGTGTAAGCGGTCGAATCACTTTTTGATGTTGTTATGACTTGTCCAATAGTAGCAGCATCATTTAAAACTTCACCTGGTGAAACATTAATTATTTTCTTCATCTTAGCATCAAATTTAGTTCCATTGCGTTTATCCCAAATTATTGTTTGTTTCACTGTGACACAATCATCTTCTTCATAACCAGGAATAATATTTTTTATTCTTCTATTATGACCTTCGTATGTACCTAATAAAGGACCTTTCGCAATTAATGTTTGTGCCATTATAGGTACATCCGAACTTTTTTCACCAAGTCTTACGTGTGTTATTTTTTTACCTCCCGCATCCCATTCATTATTACTTTCTTGCATTAAATTAAACTTTTCATTTCCATGTATGAATGTATTTCCTCGCTTTAGCACGGCATCTTCATGTTTTACAAAATTTGATGTTTCCTTTTTTAATTCTTTAGATAATTGTTCCATAGTAACAGCATCTTTTGGTTGAGAACCAAACTTTACATTCGTCAATGTTTTACCATGACAATCGATTCCATTAACATCTTGTAAAATACAGTTGTCCTTGATGTATTTTAGGTTTACAGCATCACCGTCTTCCTTTGGGTATCCAATGTCATTTATAATAAATTTATAAAAAGAAAATCCATGTTCAGTTTTTTCCGGTATTATAGAATGTAAATATTCTTTATTAACTGAATCCTTATTATTTTTGGGATTTCCCACATTGGTTATTCTATAATTTCCAGCATCATATGTTTGTCCATCTTTTAAGTTGTTACCCCATTGCAATTTTAAAGTATTTGAAAGTTCAGATAATAAGTATTCTTTAGTAATTGCATCAGAATCTTCAGTTGGTTTACCAACATTAATTAATCTATGTGATTTAACATCGTAAGTATTCTTATGTAATTTCAATGATGTTGAAGTAGCTTCTTTTACTGTCTTTAAATTTGCTCCATCGGTATCTTCTTCTGGATCTTTAACTAATTTTAGTCGTTTATTATTTATGTTATAGTCACCTCCAGGTGTTTGCGGTAATCCGCTTCTTTTTCTGTCTTCTCCAACTTGCACTCCTAATGCGGAGTAGCGTCCGAACTTGTCGACGCTCATGTTAGAACTGATACATCTTACACTTGCAACTTCTTTATATTCGCGGACAATTATACAACTATGCCGCGATTTTTAAGTTCATCAACTAGAGCCACCCATTCATTATTTAAACCAGTATGACCGGCTTCCATAGCTTCATGCAATAGTCTCATTCTGTCAACTAATTTATTGATGTCGTTGTAGTAGATAACATTTGTATTGTATAGATTTTTCATTAATCCTTTACCAGATGTTGAAGTATCTCCTTTACTCTTTTTACCATGTTGTTCAAGAAGTGATAAATCCATAAGTGATAAAGATTTTCTTTTTAATGGTTGTCTCACAGCCGGTGTGGTACGTAATGTTGGTAATTTTCGTGGAGGAAACAATTTTTTTATAACAATATTATATTTTGTTGCACGTGAACGATTAATCATTGCATCCTTTGAGTAGATTCTTTTATGAGCGTTAGTATTTTGTAAAATTTCTTTAAAAGTATTTAAATCTTTTGCCGAATATTTTATTGGTATATTTTTAAAAATTAATTCATATAATCCTTTTGTTCCTTCATATAATCCTTTATATCTATGATCACCAATAATGATATAATCGTCTTGAGTTACTTCAAGCTTAGAGTTACCAATTTTCAATTCATTTCCATCGATTCTTGCTCCATATACATGTGATTTACTTAAATTTGGATTTGATTTCATGTCATGTAGCATTTTCATTATATATTTTCGTCCAAGAGGTCCATGTTGTAATATATCACTACTCAATTGAGTTAAATTTGGAATAGATTGTTCTGCTTCAGGTATTGGCTGTTCTTCCTTTTCAACAATTGATTCTTCTTCTTTTGTTTCTTCTTGCTCACTAGCACTTGTATATGAATCATCATCATCTTCTTTTTTTAATGCTTGTACTTATTGTTTAGAAACCGGTAGTAAAACATCTCCTTCATAACGAGGTTTACCAATAGTTTCTGATATTTGTTTTAAAGGTTCCGTGATAGGTTTAAATGTATTGTCTAAAAATTCTTCTCTTTCACTTAAACCCATCCTTAATGCACGATTCTTTATCCTAATAGAATCACTGAGTGATTTTATTTCTTTTAATAGTTTTTCTTGATTCACCATGTTTACACTGTGAAGTTCAACGTGTAACTAGATGTAGCATTGGTAGTTCAACGCATAAATACAAATTTATCCAACCCTATACGATATCTACCATTTTTAATATCTTCTTCTTTCATAATAACGAGAAATCCATATTTTTCATTCCATGCTTTACCACACATTTCTTTAAATTTGTCAAATGGCATATCCGCATTAACATGATCATTATATATATGCTTTAAATTTGTCTCATCTTGCTTAAAGATGATCAACATATTTGCATTGTCTCTTATAAGCTGTTTTGGAATTTTACTGTATGTTTGACCAATATAAATGCTATCAATATTATGATGTCTTCCCATAGCAAAATAGTTTCTTATAGTATCGTGATTTTCACAAGAAACATCGTCAAATATAAAAATGGAAAATGGTTTTGCTTCATTTGGTTGCATGATTGTTTCACTAGCATTAAACTTGTAGAAATTCACTTCAGGTACATTTGCAAGTATTTTATCTAATAATTGATATTTTGGTTGTTGCAATGATTTTGAAAAAATATATATATTGTTGAAGCGTAAACCTTTAGGATTAGTTATAAGGTTAAAGACAACATTAGTTTTTCCACAATTTGAAGGACCAGTTATTAAACATCTTATCGTATTTGGTAATAATTCACCATGTTTACTATGATTTAACTTATTATTGTCAACCGTCAATTCATCAATATTATTAATATTAAATCGATCTTTTTGTTGTACAATCTCCATCTTGTTTAAAGGTTAAACACATAATGACCTATTAAATAACTATACCAAGTCTTTTGAAGGAATCCAAGAGTCTTCACTTTTATCAAATCCTAACCACCTAACTTTAACCATATCCTTTTTCCTTTGTAAAATTTTTTCAACAAGATATACATCACCAACTGTTGATTTTAACAACTCATGTCCATAGAATCCACCTTGAAGTAATTCACCCTTATTATCCTTTAAAATGTAAGTTTCAGGTATAGTTGGTTGCACTTTATAAATTGTAAATACTTCATTAGTCCAATTTGGCAGATATCTTTTACTAAATACACCTTTGTATTTGCTTATACGAACTTTATCATTAACCTTAAACTTTTTTGGTTGTAACTTTTCTATTTTTGGTGTTGTATTATTTTTGATGCGTTGTAATACAATTTTAGCATTAGCACTGTTTACTTGGATAGGTTTCATTCCGATGGTACGATGATATTTGTTGTTATATTCTTTTATAAGTTGTGGTAATATGTCATACCACACATATGATCCTCGTTTTGAAAATTATTTATACATTGCTCCTTTTAATGTTCTATTGAATCTTTCAATTATTGAAGCTTTAACTTCAGAATTTGTAGAATAATGATTTATTTTATATTTTTTCATCAAAGCTCCAAAATCTTTATTAAAATATTCTTTTCCATCATCCGTTTGTAAATGTTTAATTTTAAATTTATTTCTTTGTATTGTTGTTTCCATAGCTTTGGTAACACTTTTACCAGTCTTGTCCTTCAACGGTAAAGCATCAGCTATTTTAGTAAAACAGTCTATAATTGTTAAAATATATTTAAATCCTTTGTTTACTTTACTGTGTGGTATCATTTCAATGAGATCAGCTTGGTAAAGATCATTCATTCCTTTAATGATTGTACTTCTTCTTGGAAATCTTCTTCTTGCTGGTTTATGTAGTTCATTTACAATCTTATCCTTTACACTTTCCATCTTAAAGTGTTGCTTGTACACCGTTTGTAGAAATACTGATCCATACAATGGTTTATTCTCTTATATATAGTTTAAATATGGGTCAAGGTCATTTTATATTAGTGTAAAAAAGAGGGAACATGGCATTGGGCTTGCCATGTTCCCTCTTTTTTACGGAAAGGAAAAAGGAAGAAGGTAAAGGACGAAGAATAGGTTTACTGGTCGATAGGGTTTAAGGAATAGTGGCCAAATGGTAGAGTATTAATTTTATCTTCTAAAATATGTCGCTTGTCGTCTTTGTAGCTTAATGCCCACTTTGTTTGTTTGACACTAAAAAGTTGGTGGTTATAACTTCTAATAGTGTTAAATGTTGCAGTTGTTTCAACATTTTCAAACAAACATCTTTTATAATGTTGAAACTGTACGTTCTTCTTTAGGAAAGATGTCTTTATTCCTTTAGCTTTCTTTGTGACTTGATATTCGTTCCTTTCATTTATGTACAGTTGAAATGAATACAGTTTAGACATTAATGCTACAATTTCCATCATCGGCACACCATTTGTTTCATCTTTAAATTTTCCCAATACTTTTTTGTTTTTGTCATAGTCGTAATTTGGATGGTCCTTAGGATAATCGGAAAAATCAAAATCATCTTTATATACAAAGGTCCGTAAATCCTCATACATGTCATTTGTTTTAATCCAGTAAATAAGTGCATCCGTATCCATAAATGCAATACCAATGTTATCTCTTCCATAATAATTAACCATCTTCTTATAATGAAACTCGTACATGTGTGTTTTAGAAATATCCAATATTGACATTCCAAGATATAAAGGACGATCCAATACAACTGATTTTTTGTTCATAGAAATAACGACAAGATTTTCATTTATAATTACAGATGAACCAAAGTTTGGTTGTTGCACTAATTTCTGTAATTTTACTGGATCAGTTACTAATTTAATATCCTTATGTTTCCTTTTGTTTTCTAAAGTCTTGCCAAATATTGCATTGTTCATCAGTTTGAAGAAATCTTTTTGAAAACTTGATGTAGCAGCAGCTCTTCTTCTTGTGTTGTTGTCGATGTACGGTTTCAGCCAACAAGATTGAGAGAATTGTAGTATTCGATTAATTTTTGTAATTTTTAATCCCAAGTCTAAAGCCTGTTGTATCATCCAATAATGTCCAACATACCTAGACTTATTGTTTAAAGTCATTAATAATTTTGGCCATCTTCCAGTAGGGGAAATTTCAGTCTTTGGAAGAAGTGGTAAATCGTAATGATGATCATGAAGATGTTCAGGATATTCAAAATCGACGTCAAAAATGTAACCAGTTTCACCATGCTTTGGTATATCCATTATGTTTCCAATTGATTCTGGATCTATCCATTTAAAATTATCATATGGAAGGGGATTTGACATTGCCCATCCGTATAAGTTATTTGCATCGAAATAACCTAGGAATGTTGTTGGTTTTGATGCATCATAATCGGGCAGATACTTATTATTAGCCTTAACATGTCTGGTTACACTTTGTGTCAATCCCCCTCGAACTCCTGATTCTAACATTAAAACCATATCTATATCAGTAAGAAGTTGTAATTTACAATTTGTTTCTTTCAACATGGCTTGCCATGCTAGTCCAGGTGAAGTGTATGAATGAAGAGGGTCCAATCCATATGCTGCAAAACATGTATTTCTAAATTCTTCCATTATATCACATAATAAAGTTACATCTAATTTAACATAAAAATCTGAATATTCTCCCAATGTTGTAAATCCTAATTCATTCCATACTTTACATGCATGATCATAATCCTCTTGAGATATGTCCATGTCATATAGTTTACTTTTAAATTCTTCTTTTGGCGGAAGTGATGTTTCATTAAACTTTTCTAAACTGTCTATATAATCATATGGGAAAACACCTTTCCGAAGTACGAGATCCAGTTTGTCATTACTTACAATCTTCTTTGTTTCAATAAAATCTTGATTCCTTAAATTTTCAGAAAGTTTAGACAAACTCGACGGCATAAATCGGTAGGAGTCTAAGAATCTTAATTTGACATTTCCAACTGTTTTAGAGAAACTTATAAATTTTTCTGAAGTTTCAGCCAACACATCTATTGAACCATCGTCTCTTCCTAATTCAGGTATTATAAAATGAGCATCATACCCACTGAGGTTATGCAGAACCACAGGAATAAATAGTGGTAAACGATAGCTCAAATTACATTTATTACAAGCAGCACCCCTGTAATAACCTGTAAGGTGGTCATGATCTTTAACTTTATAATTGTCAATGGTAAATTCATTTTTACATAAGAAACAATGAGTTGCATTTTCATGTTGAATTTCCTCTTCTTCCTCCATCGGTTTCATTGGTATGATATTTGTATATAATCTTTGTACATTTTCAGCTATTAAATATAAATGGTCAAGAAATATTGTTTCCACATTTTCACCACGATATACTAGAGGTTCTGAAGTTAATCCATATTGGTTTAAATGTTCTTCTGATAATGTTGATTTAACCATTAAACAAAAACTATTTGGTTTATGCATTTGATATTTGACACTTTTTCTAGCTTCACAATTTTCATCTTCTATAGGAATTAGTGTTGATTCAAAATCCGCATATACAACTATAGGGATACGATATTGATGATGAACTTTTTGAAATGTAACAAATGCTCTGCTTTCTGAAGGTAAAATAATTTTTGCTTCATAATTATTGTTACATAATCTTTTGTGCTCTTGTAACCATTCCATTCCTTGTCTTCCTTCTCGTTGGAAATTAAAACATCTTTTGCAGATCAGCTTTTTGTTTCGATTTTTTGAAAGTTGTTTATTAACAAGAGAGTCAAATTTCTTTATATACACATAATGAGATACATCTCCTTGTGTTAGTAGTAGTAAATCTGTATGATCTGCTAGCTCTTCTTTAGCAATACGTAAAGGATAAACTTTATTTGAACTATCTAATCCAAAAACATTAATAGATGTGCCGGGATTTTTCTTCTCAAATTTTGATATATCTTTTAGTGATACAGGATAACTAATTCCTTGAAAGTTATATCTATATCTTTGATTTTCATAGTGCTGGTTTGGTTCATTACAATGATTTGGTACAAATTTACATGTCATTGCATATCTAAAACATTCGTTATCTTGATTTTTCACATTAACACATGATCTTGTATCCTCAATTATTTTTGGTAAACGAATATAACTAGATCCCATTAGTCCATATCCATGTTTATGAACTCTTATATTTAATCCTTCAATACTTATAAGACTCCACCCTGATCCTCGTCCTTCATGTTCCTGAATTTTAGTTAATATTTCTTCTATACATTTTTCAACTATTGAATCAATGTCTGAACTTCCTATGACAGTTTGATTTTTAGTTATAAATCCTCTTGGTGATAATTCTTCTTGTACATTTATAAACATAGCTTCTAGTAGTAATCCAAATTTGAGAAAATTTAATCTTTTTAATTCTTCTTTTAAAGTTCTACTGATGATTGGTTTTGCTTCTCTAATAAATTCTTCTAAGTTTAAATCTTCATTTTGAATCATATGATGCATTACTACCTTTCCGGGTAAAGCTGATACTTGTAAATTTGGTAAAGTTGTTGTAGGTCTTGCTGTTATTTAATTTTGTTCTTCTTGTTCTTCTTGTTCTTCTATGTTGTTGTGAATTAGTTCCTTATGTATTTCTAACAGAATATCATCATTAAACGATTCCAAACATTTATCGCAATGATACATGTTTGGTGGTGTTCACTCTTCAAAATTTCGCCAAGAAATGAAATGAGCTCTCCCTTTCCTTCTTTTATAATAGTTCCCCCACTACTATTTCATCTTCTTCTTCTTCACTTTCAGAAGAAAACAAACGTCTTGGACAAAATATTAATCTTCTACTAACAGATTCTTCATTAGTATTCTCTATATGAATTGGAGTTTCAATATGTATTTCTTCATATTCAAATGATGACGAAGACTCTGATATTACTACATCCATATCCAAATTTTCATTCTCCACATCATTGGCATTTTCTTCTTCTGATGTTGTTACATCCACATCCATATCATTTATAGTTTCTACTTCTGAAGTTTCGCTATTATTTTCATCTTCTTCCATATTTAAATCCTCTAATTGAATTTTATACAATATTTCAATCATAGATTTCCTTGGATAATCGGTGTTGTCCACAGGAGCCAATATAGATGAAATTATGTTTAGTTAAATTGCAAAGCAATTATAGAAGCATTCTTAGACATCAGTCCGTAGGGTAAAGATTTTATTTATAATTAAGAGCTTTGAATTTGATCACCTTCATAGTGACTTGTTATTGAAATTGCGAATAGTTCGTTTCCGTTGGTTGGACATAAGAAAATGTAAATAGAATGCACTACCTTGGGAATATTATTAGTTATTTAATTATTTATCGTGTTTTCCTGCATGTGTTAAATGCTTTAAAATAAGCCCGTTAAAACCTAATCACCATTTCCAAACTCTATTTAACCCAAAAATATTTCAAAACACGCTTGTTTTCACCGAGAGGATGTTTTACGTTGGGGTAAAAAATTAAAAAATTAAACTCCGGGTAAAAGGGAGTTTAATTAGCAAGTCCACAAGTGGACATCGACGCGAGCGGCTAATTTCTTTTTGAACTTGTATCTTTTACCGATTAACTGAGGGCGACAAAAAACATGTTGCTGGGCGGCACCTGACGGGCCGCACATGTGACGGTTGTCACCGCTTTTTGCCCCCCCCCCAACTCCCCTCCCCCCCCCCCCGGCGTCCGGTTAATTAATTAATTATTCTAAACACATTGGCGCTGACCGGCTGCACCGTAACGATCGGTGCCCAGCCTAGGAGTTATAATGACTGTCACATTTACAAGCTCCATATTAATGGGGGAAATGGTTTGAATTGTTTCGAAGATAGAAATCGACTCCGCCTTGTTTGCAAATTAAAAAAGGGTAGGTGTAAAACGTATCCCTGAGGGATCAAGTTTTTTTTAAAGAAATTACTACTCATATTCTACATTTATGCTAGATCGCTTTAAGAAATTAAGTGAGTTTACAAAAAAGTAACTTATTTCTACTTCGTGAATAATTCTTTTACTTAAATTTACATTTAATAAATTGGGTGGTTAAATTTAGAATTTTTATTTCAATTTAAACAAGAAAACCAACTACGTTTATTCCATCTGTATTAAACTGTTTATGATTTGCTATTATACAATAATCCCTGAAGAAAGCACTGTATGTGTGTTTGTGCCAAAAAAACAACCGGGATAACGACTGAGAAGTTTTGGCCACGATTCGCAGCGTCGGGCAAGTCAAACCAACCAGACATTCGGCTGAGGAACACAATATTTTTTATTGTGTAAACCATTAGAAAAGAGATTGTATGGACAAACAACTTTCACACACTATGCCATTGCAATTGACAAAAAGAAGCAATTTATTTTGTAATACCATTGAACACAAACCAAAATCAACAACAATCTTCAACAACAACGTAAACAATGATTTAATAATCGAACAATCTTCATAATATCCATTTAAAAAAGAGCGAGAAAAGAAACCAACTGCATGTAAATTGTAGATGAACCAAACTCGATGGAAGAGTCTGAAATAGTACATCGAAAGTTCAATGAGCGTTTTTAACTTGTTGTTTTATGATATTTTAAATTAGTAGTTAAGGGCCACTCAGGCCTAGCTTTTAAGCTCAAGGTATACACCACAAATAATGGTTTTTATCTCATTGTCGTTAATTTTAATTTACTTGCAGATGTTTCCACGGGTTTTTTACAATATGCACATTATTTAATAATTTACCGTAAAAGAATTCATTTATATATCTAGAGAGAAAACTACAAAAAGGGAACTACCACTCTTTAAAAATAGAGATTTATCATGGAACTATGTGATGTAAAACATATATGAATCGCTGGAAAAATGCTTTATAACTGTGGTAAATAAAGGATGAATCTTTCAAATAAGTTTTCTAACCCTTTTCGTCGATTTGTTTACCGGGAGGCCCATTTCCTACATCTAGATTTATCACCAAAACAATTTTTGTTAACAGAGACAACTTCAACATATTGCACGAAAATAGTCCTATAAGGGTTGATAATCTGTTGCCAGATCCACCCAGAAATGTATGGTATACTGTTTTCCACATGGTAAACATAAAAATAAATGACAACATTTCAGGGCGAAGGGGTGACGGAGCTCAGCTATTAAAGTTTTCATCGGACAGTTAACGTGCAACCTACTGTGATTTTTATAAATTATTTCAAGTAATTAACTAAAAATAAAATACCCCAATTATTCCCAGCCAAGGTATTTAACTAAACCCATAGCAATAAGCACCAATACCTCAAGTAACATCATAATGAGGTACGTTATTAAACCAAATTAATATAAACACGTTACATAATAAGGCAATTCAGCAGTCGTCACTTTATGAAACAGGTTATAGACCAATGAGAACTCCGCATTCGACAAAATTCTATTCGTATATCAGCTGTTTGTTCGATTTCGATTCATGTTTTAGTTAGTCAATGTGCCTAACCTCAAAATAGCGAGATGACCTAATGTAATTGTGAACGATGATTACGTCAAACAACATCGGTCGTGGCTACAAGTATGAAACGTAGGCCCTATCAACGATGCGTGTAAGTGGGCTATACCTGCGTCGATACTTACACCATGATCCAACGTAGGTTTAGATTGATGTTTTAAAATATGTAATTGGTGTTGGCCTATGAAATATAAATTTTCTATATGTTTATTACTATGTTTTAAAGTGATATACCTAATTTGAGTTTGTAATAGATAAAGTAATGAACGCAACAATTGTATTCTGAAATTATTTGGAAATTATTATTAGTTCTTCGCGTTTAACTGTAATGCATACATTAATTACAGTTTCAACGATTGTATGGTAAAGGCTTTAGAGCCACGAGTGGGATGTAAGTTGAAACATGAACGAAGCTAAATATCTAAAAAGCTGAATCCTATCGTTGCACAGACTTCTTTACCTACAACCAACTTAAATTTGAAATTAGTGTAAAAATGAAGTAATTAACATGTCGAAAATGTATAAGGCTACCGATTCAAAACGTAGCTACACCTGATGTCACTTCACCTAATCTTCATTCTCACTCACATACGATCACATTGTTGAGCTGAGGCACATGAATCGTATAATGCAACAATCTGTTGATATAAGAATTACGTAATTTCTACAACTATTCTTAGATCCCTACACCAGAATAGTTGTACAACATAAGTAGTGGGGTTTGGTTACTTTCAAAACGGAAGTCGTGCCAATTGCCAGCCGCTGCCGGCCAGCTGCCATCGGCCAGCTGCCAAATCAGTCGCTGCCGCCATATGCCATGCCATATAGCTTCCGGTGGGGTAGGAGATGTTATTTGAAATTTGAAATTCAACTTGACAATTGGGTTATGGAAAGTATGTCAAGGTCATCCAGAGTAAGTTTTAAAAAACCCTATCCCGCTACCACCGGAGTAATAGTTCGGAGAGTGGAACTAACTCCGGTGATAGCGGGATAGGTATAGAATTAGGTTTGTGAATTTTATTTGTGAAAAACATACAATCAATGTGTGACAGCAGTGTTTAAACAAGTTGAAGTTTTGTTATGAACTACAGAGTTGTAAACACAAACACCGACGACGATGAGAAGGTAAACGCAGAGTCCCCAGATGATGTATTTAAAAAGTTTAAACAAACGTAACATCTCGAGTTGGTTTTCCCGTTCCATTTCCAATCGTTTGATTTCCAATTTCAATTTATCCTCTTCCATCCTTGTTACAAATGGAACTTCATCCATCATATCCATTATGTTTGTGTTTTTTTTGAAATTTTGAAAGAAGCGATGTTGATAGTTGAAGAGGCGAGGATGGAATGAGAGTTAAAAGAGGGAAATGTCGGTTAAATAAAGAAGTGGTGGGGGGAAAGAGCGTTGTTACATAGAAGTGGTGGGGGAAAGATGCTGCTCATCATTTGCCTCAGAAGTTGTGTCCGACTGTAGAGGGGTAAGAGGAGTAGTATTTAGTAAACTGTCTTCATCAGAACTTTCAACCTTATTACAAATAGGACAAGCGTAAGTTATTTCCAAATTCATTGTAATAGCGTTAAATTTATCTATAATTTCATTTAAAGCATTAAATATTTCTTGTAAATCATCTTTTGAGTTTATTTCAAAACTAGCATTCATTCGTGCCAATGGAGAGGTGTTCATCGTTAGAGAGTTGGCAATCGAATGAGGATTAGCGCCTAGGGAAGGGGGCTTATATAATGGCGACCTTGAGCAGGTGTCTAGGGAGGGGGGCTTTCTAGGGAGGGGGCTTCTATATAGGGGACCTTGAGCTTATGATTGAATAAAACGTTTAGTTCTTCTTCTTCTTCGTCTTTTAATTCAATTATTTGAACCGAAGTAGTTGTTTCATCCTCTTCACTCGATGAAGAAAACAATTCACCAGGATTTAAATATTGAACTACAATTCTGAACCATCTTATAGGATATTCGTCAATGACAGAAAGTAAGTTTTGAAACAATTCTTCCATCTCCTCCCTGTCAGTTATTATATGTTCAAACTTGATAAATTTTCCTTCCATGTTGTTAGTTAGAGTGTTGGAAGTGGAATGATTTAATATTATATAAAAATTAGAACTAATGGTGGGGGAAATCTCAAGGTCATCCAATTGAAGTTTTAAAAAAGAGTGTAAAACTGAAATTATACATTTGATGGTTCTACAGGATCGGAATACCAATCTGATCTGTATTTACATCTTTTTATCATATGTGTACAAAAATCATCTTGATGAGACTTGGTGCGTTGACAATGAGCAAGATCTAGAGGGTGAAATTTGAAACATCTTTGAGGACAACATGTATGAAAATATCTTGATTTGTAAAATTTGAAAGTTCGCAATTCCGGTGGCGGTAGTTGTTTTGTTTTACATTTGCAATAACAAGATCCGAAGAATTCACATTTAGTACAAGCTAACCCATCCACCATCATTGGTCCTAAATCTGTACACTGTTGTTCACAACAGTAACGAGGTTTGTACTTGTATTTTTGCTCTTCCATGTTGACGCTGCGGAGTCTAGTGAAAGAATAAGATTGTATAGTGATGAATAGCGAGTTTTATGTACTATGAAAAGTGGTAGGGGTAATTTCAAGGTCATCCAAATGGAGTTTTAAAAAATTATACCTTACAAGTGTAAGGATTATTGAAATTTAGGAAGTTTGTTTCTGTTTGTTTTCTTCAGACTTTTTTTCTCTCTCTGCCTTAGCCATAGCAATAAGTTCTTCTGTTGATAGTGGATGTACTTCAGGAAATTTTAAAATTAATTTAGCTTGATATCCTTCTTTAGTTAATACATCTAAATCTTGAGTCATTTGTTCAACAGTGTTATAATCCTTTCCATAGATTTTCCCATCAAGTTCAATCATCATTCTGTATGACATTTTGTAGAATAGATCTTGTTGTGGCGAGAGCTGAGAAGCGAATGATTATTTATCAAACTGTTACATCCTTTTTATGAAATTGACATTGATCACGTGATTCCTTAGTTGTAATTTTATTTATTAAAAGTTATTCAACATTGGTAATACTTCTGGAACTTGACGTTATGTTGACCAGCTGGCGATGAAGAAGTTGTAGGTTGTGTAGAAAAAAATATTTCACCATCGCAATATTTTGTTTTAGTGAACATCCTTGTATTAGTAGCACTAACATCAACAGTTAAGTGATAACCACCGGTAAGTAAAACTCGCATTTCGTTAGTTAAATCTTCAAGTTGTTCAAAAGTAGTTATGGTGTTGGTATCATAAGATGCACACTTAACCTTTAGGGACATGTTGAAGTTTTGTATTTAGTGATAGAGAGTGAGATGTGTACGGTACGAAAGGTAGTCGTAGACTGATGAATTTAACAAGTTGATTTTCACTTTTATTATCACACAAAATTGGGTCAAGGTCATCCCATGGAATTTTTAAAAAAAGCAACATATTGTAATGTACAAACACATTACAATATGTTGCTTTTTTATTTTTTTTTTTTAGGTTTATATCATATTTATTGAGAAACAAATACAAAGAAATATTTACAATCTTATGTAGAAACTAATCAGTAGTAGGTGTTACATGAATTGTAAGTTCAGTAGAGTTGTTTCCACTTGGTCCATGTGATACCAAATAGAGTGCGCCGGGTTGAATTATACGAAGATCTTCATTTTGTAGTAGTTGTACGAAGCGCTTTGGTAGGAAGATTTGAAATTTTGCTTCATCACCAATTGTATAAGGTGCCTCGCTTAATGTGCAATTTATAGCATCACCTACTGAAGTTTCCATCTTCTTTATTGTATGAATGATGTAGTGTTTTTCTTCTTTCAGCTCGGAACATTTCTTTGTAGGTAGGATTGTTGATTTTGAATGAGCGTTGAATTGTTCAACTAAATTTTGAAGTAAGTTGTTTGATGCCATCTTAATGTTTTTGCTGATGCTAATCTTCTTGTTAATAAGAATATCCGTTGGAGATGTTGTCTCTTCGGAGGTTCGAGTAATACTCATGCTGTGTCATGGTAGCGCTCTCACTTTTATTATCGAGACTACCCCCACCACTGACACTACCCCCACCACTGATGCTACCCCCACCACTTTGTTGAAGGAAATTATTCAAGCGGTAGGCATTCTTCAAAGCACACTGTGACCTTCGATGTTTAAAACTTTTTGATGAAATACAAAGTTCATTAAAGTAGTATTGGAAATCTCTATCTATTATTGCATTTATCACTTCATTGCTTGTAAATGATTGTATCCAATTTGCTTTTTCCAATCCTCTTGTGTAGATAGTTTTAAACTCTTTACAATAATGATTCATAATATGCGGCATCATGTTATAATGAATAAAACCTTCATCCCATTTTCAGTTGTGAAAATGTTTGTTTAACCATTTGTTTGTAACTTTCGCTTTAGTTGTTAGTTTATTGAATGGAAATGGAGGTTTGAACAAGTAATGATAAATTACAGATGTGTTCATATCCAAAATTACTAATTCTTTAATAATGAAATTTCCATCATTCCCTCGAAAAGCTTGAAATTCAATTATACCTCTTTTAACTTCCATTAACTGTGATGCAGTAGAAAACGAAACCCGTTTGTTCATGATGAAGTCTCATCCACAACTGACTGTTATTACAAACACGATTGTTCTTCTTTTATTTCTTGTGCTTCTTCGTTTATATTAAAATTGGTGTGATAGTTGTTTAATTGTCTCCACATATCCACTTCTTGAGGTATTCGATTAAAAATTGAAGTATCCACAGGACCATATAAAATTGGAATGAATGGTTGTCTGTCCAATGTATCGATTAGATAATCTTTAATTATTGTACTTGAAAATACTAGTTGTTTTAAGTATCTAGTGACAGGACCGGTAGTACAACTTAAAGTGTAAAATTCTTCTTTAGTGAAATGTAATTTTACATCATGTCTAGTTAAATCTTTGAAGCGAACAACTTGTCCCCCACGATGTTTGATTATATCAACTTCAATATTTGATTCTAATAAACTTAATCTTGTTCTTTTTCCAAATGTGTTGTTAGTTAAATAACATTCCAAAAGATGTAAATGTTTCATTAGAGAATCCCAAGAAGTTTCAGTAAAGATAACCATTTTACTTCCTTGATTTAACATAACAATTGGTGAATAATCCAATGATTTTACAATTCCAACAGATATACTTTTTGTCATGCATGAAGAAATAGGGTAGAAAATTCGAAGAAATACTTCTGTTAAAATATTTGTTGTAATGTTAACTTCAACCTTTTTTCTTTTTACTTCTTTTTCATCTTCTCCTTCTTCTTCTTTCTTCTTATGTTTGTTAAACTTGAGGAATTCATCCATTTCTTGTTCAACTTGCTTTTCTATATCAGAACTATTTTCATCCATTAGAGGTGTATTTTCTTCTCCGTTACTAGAATTCATCTTGCGAACGATGTTTCCCATACGACGGTTGAAGATAGAATGAAGTTTCTACTAGTTAATTTCCTGCTTTTATATTTTTTGTAAAATTCTTGAAATTTATACAATTACATAATTGTTTATTTTCAACTTGTGTTTTATAAACAAAATTCTAACCTTAAAAATTGAGGAAGATAATTCTAACCTCAATATTTTGCAGTAGTTGTACTAATATTTTAAAGTACATTTTTCACTATTCCGGTCAGTGGTGTGTAAGTAACTATTTTATCATGTAGAATTAGACAGTATGCCGAAGTTCCATCCGCTACTAATTCTTCAAATTCCATTTCAATTTTTATATCCACACTTGATGATTTTACTGATTCATTTTGTTTTGAACAATCGATTACAATTATTGGAGCTTTGGAATAATACTGATCAGGTGATAATAGTGGTGTATTAGTCTTTCCATAATATGATGATTGAAATCTTGCATACATATCATATAAAATGGAAAAACGTTTTTTGCTAAACATGACATTTAAATTGTCATATGGAAAGAATTGAGAGTTTAAGAAAACTTTACAATTCTTTATTTTACAGTGATCAAATTGACCAGCATTTGCAGTAATAACATCTTTTCGCTTAGTTTGAAAACCGAGTATTATGTACCTTGCACGTTCCAAGTAAGTTGATGTTTTGACGGTCCATGTTTGTCGTTCTGTTTGAGGTAATGTAGGGTATTCATGAAATTCCCAACTTCGGAATGGCATTACAATGTCACGGTCAGATTTTAACTTTCTTAACAATACGATTCTATGTTCATCAGCCAATTTTACATGAGGTACTCTCCAAACAACTTTATCCAATTGTAGTTGCCATTCCAGTTTATCTTCCGTAGTTGCAGGGTCTGCAAGTATTAAGTCCTTATTAGTTGAAGATCTGAGTAATACTAATTCTTGTTTAACATTTATTATAACCCTTTTGTAATCTTCAGCAAATCCTAAAAGCAATCGTAAAGGTACATGAAAATCAAAATGACCGTTGGAAGCAGGTGTTATAGTGTCTTTATCGGGAGCAACCCATCCGGCGGTGACTATTGAATTTTTCTCATGTGGTGTTAATGATGTTAATCCTTTTAATGTAGTTGTTATACCAACCTTTTTTGTTGAATCAACTGTCACCCCTGATATCTCATATCTTATTTCATCAAAAAGATATGCCATTGGGTTATTTATAAAAGGAACTGTTGAAGCAGTTTTTCCATCCAATTTTAATACCCTTCCTTCGATGTACAAGTAACTTTCACATGGTAATGTGTAAATATCTTGTTGTTGAATGGGAATTCTTATTTCATCATTATTGTTTAATTTTGATGAAGTGTAAGGGTTGTGTGTGTGATATTCCTTCTCCCATAGTGTTTCGTCGAATGTCGGTCCTTGAGATATATCCAGGATATCCATCGTTGTTAAGTTTCAATCCAATCTTTTGTAGAAAACGAATGTTGTCTGATGTTAACTCTTCCAATGTCGAGGAGCTACTGAGCTCCCGACTCTTCCGTTGTGGTTTAAATGATAATCCCATGTTGATTTTTATGTCGCCGCTCTGATGTGTATTCGTATAGTAATTGTTTCTCCTCTAAAGTCAACACTATGACCGTCTTGATCCAATATGTTCAGTACGATGTCTGAAATGAAACTGGTGTTTAATGGTAGGTATATCAAGTTTTGTGGCTTCTCAACAATTTTAAAACCTGGAGCAACTGTTGGATAAAATGTATGTAAGATATGCTGATTTACTCCTTCTCTATATGATCCATGTATAATATTACATGTTACATCAATACTATTTACTTTTAATATTGTAACAGTTGTATTACCTGAATGAGTAGTTCCAGGAGTAAAGATTTTCTTTTTTGTATCTGTAAATCCAAGTAAACTGCCAATAGAGTTTTTCATTCCGACATCTATATAATATTTTGAAGTTATTTCTGCTTTTAAAGTATTATTATTTCCTTTGATTGTGATATTATCTTCTCCGAGTTTTTTCTGCAATAATTGGTTTATATCATCAATTTCATAAGCTCCAGTAGGAAATGTAATTATTTTCAATTCTGAGTATTTTCCTGCAGCATCCTTAGTTTCATAATAATGTAGTAAATTGTTTTTTCCTTCTGTAACATTAGGAATTGAATTGTAGGTAGTCAAATCAAGTAATGCTGCTTCCCATAATCTTTCCTTGGATAAACGCAATGCTGGGAATAGAGTACTTTTTAATGTGGATGAATTTCCACTCAGTGACACTGTATACGATGACATCTTAAAGGTGACTGACACTTTTCGCTAGAAACTCCAAACATAAATGTCCACATATTTCAGTATTGTTAGGTTGTTCTCTTTTATAATTGTAAAAAATGTTTTTGGAGTTTTGAAAATAATGTTGAAGTTCTTTAGGCGGTGGTAGATTGCCAAAACTGTCAAAGTAGTAAACGGTTTGTCCGAGCTTTTTATAGCATACCCAATGAGTGCCTGGACCATAGGTGGAATCCAAATTTACTATTCCAGTTTCATTTTTCCATATTTTAGTTGGTAATGCATTTTTTATAAAAACTCCTCGAAAGAATGGTATTTTCAAACATTTTACATAATCATTTAACTGATGATTAGTTAAGGCTTTATTTGGAATTATCAATTGATTTTTTTTATTTAATACACACGGTACGGTCTTAGGTATAAACCTGCTCCGTTTTTTACCATTGACCAAACAGAAGCCTTTTTTACTTTTGCTTTACGAGTTCTACGACGTCTCTTTCTAATATTTCCACCTTTTTTGGGAGCTCTTCTTTTTGCAGGTCTTCCTCTGCGACGTCGTCTTCCACCACCAAACTTAGCTTTTGTCTTCATGGCTGTTGTTACTGCCCAAGCCGCTGCTTTTTCTGCAATACTTGCGTCACTTGATTTTACTCTTTGCCAAGCTTTTTCTGCTAGAATTTTATCTGCTATTGATCTATTTGTTGAATCTTTAAACTTTGAATATGCTATATCGTGTTGTTTGCAAGCTTGATCTAATTTATTAATTCCAGGATCTCCTCTTGCTAAACGTTTTGCCAACTTAGTTCCAGGTCCACAATATTGATAACCTCCAGGAATATGTAATTCGTATGGTAAAGCGTCTATTGCTCGATTTACAACAGCACCAATAGGTATCCGTCTAAGCAGGGATAACGCAGTTGAAGTTATACCACGTCCTCTCTTGTTGCTGTCTTGATGATGACTGAGTGATACGGCCTTCATTATGTAGTCTTATATAAACTGGTGTGTTTACTCCACAAGATACATTACATAAATGAATAAGTTATGTATAATTTTTTATATTTAAACACTTAGTTATTCAAATTAATTATATATTGATTTATAATTCTATTTTTAATCCAAGCTTCCCGTTCATCGGGTTGAATTATCACATGACTCGTTGTACTAGCTATATGATTGTGGGTATCAATAAGTAAATTTCCTACTATTCTTATTAAACAATCTAAATTTACAGCATCTTTTGGATGTTGAGGATCGTGTAACTGCATAATACGTTTATCATTACATGTGTAAGCGGTCGAATCACTTTTTGATGTTGTTATGACTTGTCCAATAGTAGCAGCATCATTTAAAACTTCACCTGGTGAAACATTAATTATTTTCTTCATCTTAGCATCAAATTTAGTTCCATTGCGTTTATCCCAAATTATTGTTTGTTTCACTGTGACACAATCATCTTCTTCATAACCAGGAATAATATTTTTTATTCTTCTATTATGACCTTCGTATGTACCTAATAAAGGACCTTTCGCAATTAATGTTTGTGCCATTATAGGTACATCCGAACTTTTTTCACCAAGTCTTACGTGTGTTATTTTTTTACCTCCCGCATCCCATTCATTATTACTTTCTTGCATTAAATTAAACTTTTCATTTCCATGTATGAATGTATTTCCTCGCTTTAGCACGGCATCTTCATGTTTTACAAAATTTGATGTTTCCTTTTTTAATTCTTTAGATAATTGTTCCATAGTAACAGCATCTTTTGGTTGAGAACCAAACTTTACATTCGTCAATGTTTTACCATGACAATCGATTCCATTAACATCTTGTAAAATACAGTTGTCCTTGATGTATTTTAGGTTTACAGCATCACCGTCTTCCTTTGGGTATCCAATGTCATTTATAATAAATTTATAAAAAGAAAATCCATGTTCAGTTTTTTCCGGTATTATAGAATGTAAATATTCTTTATTAACTGAATCCTTATTATTTTTGGGATTTCCCACATTGGTTATTCTATAATTTCCAGCATCATATGTTTGTCCATCTTTTAAGTTGTTACCCCATTGCAATTTTAAAGTATTTGAAAGTTCAGATAATAAGTATTCTTTAGTAATTGCATCAGAATCTTCAGTTGGTTTACCAACATTAATTAATCTATGTGATTTAACATCGTAAGTATTCTTATGTAATTTCAATGATGTTGAAGTAGCTTCTTTTACTGTCTTTAAATTTGCTCCATCGGTATCTTCTTCTGGATCTTTAACTAATTTTAGTCGTTTATTATTTATGTTATAGTCACCTCCAGGTGTTTGCGGTAATCCGCTTCTTTTTCTGTCTTCTCCAACTTGCACTCCTAATGCGGAGTAGCGTCCGAACTTGTCGACGCTCATGTTAGAACTGATACATCTTACACTTGCAACTTCTTTATATTCGCGGACAATTATACAACTATGCCGCGATTTTTAAGTTCATCAACTAGAGCCACCCATTCATTATTTAAACCAGTATGACCGGCTTCCATAGCTTCATGCAATAGTCTCATTCTGTCAACTAATTTATTGATGTCGTTGTAGTAGATAACATTTGTATTGTATAGATTTTTCATTAATCCTTTACCAGATGTTGAAGTATCTCCTTTACTCTTTTTACCATGTTGTTCAAGAAGTGATAAATCCATAAGTGATAAAGATTTTCTTTTTAATGGTTGTCTCACAGCCGGTGTGGTACGTAATGTTGGTAATTTTCGTGGAGGAAACAATTTTTTTATAACAATATTATATTTTGTTGCACGTGAACGATTAATCATTGCATCCTTTGAGTAGATTCTTTTATGAGCGTTAGTATTTTGTAAAATTTCTTTAAAAGTATTTAAATCTTTTGCCGAATATTTTATTGGTATATTTTTAAAAATTAATTCATATAATCCTTTTGTTCCTTCATATAATCCTTTATATCTATGATCACCAATAATGATATAATCGTCTTGAGTTACTTCAAGCTTAGAGTTACCAATTTTCAATTCATTTCCATCGATTCTTGCTCCATATACATGTGATTTACTTAAATTTGGATTTGATTTCATGTCATGTAGCATTTTCATTATATATTTTCGTCCAAGAGGTCCATGTTGTAATATATCACTACTCAATTGAGTTAAATTTGGAATAGATTGTTCTGCTTCAGGTATTGGCTGTTCTTCCTTTTCAACAATTGATTCTTCTTCTTTTGTTTCTTCTTGCTCACTAGCACTTGTATATGAATCATCATCATCTTCTTTTTTTAATGCTTGTACTTATTGTTTAGAAACCGGTAGTAAAACATCTCCTTCATAACGAGGTTTACCAATAGTTTCTGATATTTGTTTTAAAGGTTCCGTGATAGGTTTAAATGTATTGTCTAAAAATTCTTCTCTTTCACTTAAACCCATCCTTAATGCACGATTCTTTATCCTAATAGAATCACTGAGTGATTTTATTTCTTTTAATAGTTTTTCTTGATTCACCATGTTTACACTGTGAAGTTCAACGTGTAACTAGATGTAGCATTGGTAGTTCAACGCATAAATACAAATTTATCCAACCCTATACGATATCTACCATTTTTAATATCTTCTTCTTTCATAATAACGAGAAATCCATATTTTTCATTCCATGCTTTACCACACATTTCTTTAAATTTGTCAAATGGCATATCCGCATTAACATGATCATTATATATATGCTTTAAATTTGTCTCATCTTGCTTAAAGATGATCAACATATTTGCATTGTCTCTTATAAGCTGTTTTGGAATTTTACTGTATGTTTGACCAATATAAATGCTATCAATATTATGATGTCTTCCCATAGCAAAATAGTTTCTTATAGTATCGTGATTTTCACAAGAAACATCGTCAAATATAAAAATGGAAAATGGTTTTGCTTCATTTGGTTGCATGATTGTTTCACTAGCATTAAACTTGTAGAAATTCACTTCAGGTACATTTGCAAGTATTTTATCTAATAATTGATATTTTGGTTGTTGCAATGATTTTGAAAAAATATATATATTGTTGAAGCGTAAACCTTTAGGATTAGTTATAAGGTTAAAGACAACATTAGTTTTTCCACAATTTGAAGGACCAGTTATTAAACATCTTATCGTATTTGGTAATAATTCACCATGTTTACTATGATTTAACTTATTATTGTCAACCGTCAATTCATCAATATTATTAATATTAAATCGATCTTTTTGTTGTACAATCTCCATCTTGTTTAAAGGTTAAACACATAATGACCTATTAAATAACTATACCAAGTCTTTTGAAGGAATCCAAGAGTCTTCACTTTTATCAAATCCTAACCACCTAACTTTAACCATATCCTTTTTCCTTTGTAAAATTTTTTCAACAAGATATACATCACCAACTGTTGATTTTAACAACTCATGTCCATAGAATCCACCTTGAAGTAATTCACCCTTATTATCCTTTAAAATGTAAGTTTCAGGTATAGTTGGTTGCACTTTATAAATTGTAAATACTTCATTAGTCCAATTTGGCAGATATCTTTTACTAAATACACCTTTGTATTTGCTTATACGAACTTTATCATTAACCTTAAACTTTTTTGGTTGTAACTTTTCTATTTTTGGTGTTGTATTATTTTTGATGCGTTGTAATACAATTTTAGCATTAGCACTGTTTACTTGGATAGGTTTCATTCCGATGGTACGATGATATTTGTTGTTATATTCTTTTATAAGTTGTGGTAATATGTCATACCACACATATGATCCTCGTTTTGAAAATTATTTATACATTGCTCCTTTTAATGTTCTATTGAATCTTTCAATTATTGAAGCTTTAACTTCAGAATTTGTAGAATAATGATTTATTTTATATTTTTTCATCAAAGCTCCAAAATCTTTATTAAAATATTCTTTTCCATCATCCGTTTGTAAATGTTTAATTTTAAATTTATTTCTTTGTATTGTTGTTTCCATAGCTTTGGTAACACTTTTACCAGTCTTGTCCTTCAACGGTAAAGCATCAGCTATTTTAGTAAAACAGTCTATAATTGTTAAAATATATTTAAATCCTTTGTTTACTTTACTGTGTGGTATCATTTCAATGAGATCAGCTTGGTAAAGATCATTCATTCCTTTAATGATTGTACTTCTTCTTGGAAATCTTCTTCTTGCTGGTTTATGTAGTTCATTTACAATCTTATCCTTTACACTTTCCATCTTAAAGTGTTGCTTGTACACCGTTTGTAGAAATACTGATCCATACAATGGTTTATTCTCTTATATATAGTTTAAATATGGGTCAAGGTCATTTTATATTAGTGTAAAAAAGAGGGAACATGGCATTGGGCTTGCCATGTTCCCTCTTTTTTACGGAAAGGAAAAAGGAAGAAGGTAAAGGACGAAGAATAGGTTTACTGGTCGATAGGGTTTAAGGAATAGTGGCCAAATGGTAGAGTATTAATTTTATCTTCTAAAATATGTCGCTTGTCGTCTTTGTAGCTTAATGCCCACTTTGTTTGTTTGACACTAAAAAGTTGGTGGTTATAACTTCTAATAGTGTTAAATGTTGCAGTTGTTTCAACATTTTCAAACAAACATCTTTTATAATGTTGAAACTGTACGTTCTTCTTTAGGAAAGATGTCTTTATTCCTTTAGCTTTCTTTGTGACTTGATATTCGTTCCTTTCATTTATGTACAGTTGAAATGAATACAGTTTAGACATTAATGCTACAATTTCCATCATCGGCACACCATTTGTTTCATCTTTAAATTTTCCCAATACTTTTTTGTTTTTGTCATAGTCGTAATTTGGATGGTCCTTAGGATAATCGGAAAAATCAAAATCATCTTTATATACAAAGGTCCGTAAATCCTCATACATGTCATTTGTTTTAATCCAGTAAATAAGTGCATCCGTATCCATAAATGCAATACCAATGTTATCTCTTCCATAATAATTAACCATCTTCTTATAATGAAACTCGTACATGTGTGTTTTAGAAATATCCAATATTGACATTCCAAGATATAAAGGACGATCCAATACAACTGATTTTTTGTTCATAGAAATAACGACAAGATTTTCATTTATAATTACAGATGAACCAAAGTTTGGTTGTTGCACTAATTTCTGTAATTTTACTGGATCAGTTACTAATTTAATATCCTTATGTTTCCTTTTGTTTTCTAAAGTCTTGCCAAATATTGCATTGTTCATCAGTTTGAAGAAATCTTTTTGAAAACTTGATGTAGCAGCAGCTCTTCTTCTTGTGTTGTTGTCGATGTACGGTTTCAGCCAACAAGATTGAGAGAATTGTAGTATTCGATTAATTTTTGTAATTTTTAATCCCAAGTCTAAAGCCTGTTGTATCATCCAATAATGTCCAACATACCTAGACTTATTGTTTAAAGTCATTAATAATTTTGGCCATCTTCCAGTAGGGGAAATTTCAGTCTTTGGAAGAAGTGGTAAATCGTAATGATGATCATGAAGATGTTCAGGATATTCAAAATCGACGTCAAAAATGTAACCAGTTTCACCATGCTTTGGTATATCCATTATGTTTCCAATTGATTCTGGATCTATCCATTTAAAATTATCATATGGAAGGGGATTTGACATTGCCCATCCGTATAAGTTATTTGCATCGAAATAACCTAGGAATGTTGTTGGTTTTGATGCATCATAATCGGGCAGATACTTATTATTAGCCTTAACATGTCTGGTTACACTTTGTGTCAATCCCCCTCGAACTCCTGATTCTAACATTAAAACCATATCTATATCAGTAAGAAGTTGTAATTTACAATTTGTTTCTTTCAACATGGCTTGCCATGCTAGTCCAGGTGAAGTGTATGAATGAAGAGGGTCCAATCCATATGCTGCAAAACATGTATTTCTAAATTCTTCCATTATATCACATAATAAAGTTACATCTAATTTAACATAAAAATCTGAATATTCTCCCAATGTTGTAAATCCTAATTCATTCCATACTTTACATGCATGATCATAATCCTCTTGAGATATGTCCATGTCATATAGTTTACTTTTAAATTCTTCTTTTGGCGGAAGTGATGTTTCATTAAACTTTTCTAAACTGTCTATATAATCATATGGGAAAACACCTTTCCGAAGTACGAGATCCAGTTTGTCATTACTTACAATCTTCTTTGTTTCAATAAAATCTTGATTCCTTAAATTTTCAGAAAGTTTAGACAAACTCGACGGCATAAATCGGTAGGAGTCTAAGAATCTTAATTTGACATTTCCAACTGTTTTAGAGAAACTTATAAATTTTTCTGAAGTTTCAGCCAACACATCTATTGAACCATCGTCTCTTCCTAATTCAGGTATTATAAAATGAGCATCATACCCACTGAGGTTATGCAGAACCACAGGAATAAATAGTGGTAAACGATAGCTCAAATTACATTTATTACAAGCAGCACCCCTGTAATAACCTGTAAGGTGGTCATGATCTTTAACTTTATAATTGTCAATGGTAAATTCATTTTTACATAAGAAACAATGAGTTGCATTTTCATGTTGAATTTCCTCTTCTTCCTCCATCGGTTTCATTGGTATGATATTTGTATATAATCTTTGTACATTTTCAGCTATTAAATATAAATGGTCAAGAAATATTGTTTCCACATTTTCACCACGATATACTAGAGGTTCTGAAGTTAATCCATATTGGTTTAAATGTTCTTCTGATAATGTTGATTTAACCATTAAACAAAAACTATTTGGTTTATGCATTTGATATTTGACACTTTTTCTAGCTTCACAATTTTCATCTTCTATAGGAATTAGTGTTGATTCAAAATCCGCATATACAACTATAGGGATACGATATTGATGATGAACTTTTTGAAATGTAACAAATGCTCTGCTTTCTGAAGGTAAAATAATTTTTGCTTCATAATTATTGTTACATAATCTTTTGTGCTCTTGTAACCATTCCATTCCTTGTCTTCCTTCTCGTTGGAAATTAAAACATCTTTTGCAGATCAGCTTTTTGTTTCGATTTTTTGAAAGTTGTTTATTAACAAGAGAGTCAAATTTCTTTATATACACATAATGAGATACATCTCCTTGTGTTAGTAGTAGTAAATCTGTATGATCTGCTAGCTCTTCTTTAGCAATACGTAAAGGATAAACTTTATTTGAACTATCTAATCCAAAAACATTAATAGATGTGCCGGGATTTTTCTTCTCAAATTTTGATATATCTTTTAGTGATACAGGATAACTAATTCCTTGAAAGTTATATCTATATCTTTGATTTTCATAGTGCTGGTTTGGTTCATTACAATGATTTGGTACAAATTTACATGTCATTGCATATCTAAAACATTCGTTATCTTGATTTTTCACATTAACACATGATCTTGTATCCTCAATTATTTTTGGTAAACGAATATAACTAGATCCCATTAGTCCATATCCATGTTTATGAACTCTTATATTTAATCCTTCAATACTTATAAGACTCCACCCTGATCCTCGTCCTTCATGTTCCTGAATTTTAGTTAATATTTCTTCTATACATTTTTCAACTATTGAATCAATGTCTGAACTTCCTATGACAGTTTGATTTTTAGTTATAAATCCTCTTGGTGATAATTCTTCTTGTACATTTATAAACATAGCTTCTAGTAGTAATCCAAATTTGAGAAAATTTAATCTTTTTAATTCTTCTTTTAAAGTTCTACTGATGATTGGTTTTGCTTCTCTAATAAATTCTTCTAAGTTTAAATCTTCATTTTGAATCATATGATGCATTACTACCTTTCCGGGTAAAGCTGATACTTGTAAATTTGGTAAAGTTGTTGTAGGTCTTGCTGTTATTTAATTTTGTTCTTCTTGTTCTTCTTGTTCTTCTATGTTGTTGTGAATTAGTTCCTTATGTATTTCTAACAGAATATCATCATTAAACGATTCCAAACATTTATCGCAATGATACATGTTTGGTGGTGTTCACTCTTCAAAATTTCGCCAAGAAATGAAATGAGCTCTCCCTTTCCTTCTTTTATAATAGTTCCCCCACTACTATTTCATCTTCTTCTTCTTCACTTTCAGAAGAAAACAAACGTCTTGGACAAAATATTAATCTTCTACTAACAGATTCTTCATTAGTATTCTCTATATGAATTGGAGTTTCAATATGTATTTCTTCATATTCAAATGATGACGAAGACTCTGATATTACTACATCCATATCCAAATTTTCATTCTCCACATCATTGGCATTTTCTTCTTCTGATGTTGTTACATCCACATCCATATCATTTATAGTTTCTACTTCTGAAGTTTCGCTATTATTTTCATCTTCTTCCATATTTAAATCCTCTAATTGAATTTTATACAATATTTCAATCATAGATTTCCTTGGATAATCGGTGTTGTCCACAGGAGCCATTTCCAGTAAATGAGGAATAACTGTTTTTGATCCGGCTTATATGATATTTTGCTAAGTATGTCAAGGTCATTTTTGAGTAAGCGAGAACTGGGAATAGATCACTAAGCAGCATGATGATTCATTACTACAAAGTGATCTATTCCCCATTCTCTAAGAAGTGTCCAATCAATAACCAAAGTCCAAGTTCATTTTTTTTTTGTTTTGTTTAATTTAAGTCTTTTACATCTTCTTCTTTTATTACACAATTTATAGGTTCACTGTTCGATGTTTCAATATGTTGTTTTATCTTGTGCTCCAGCTCTTCTATTCTTGCTTCCTTTATCATTAATTCCGATTGTAAGTAACTGATGTAATCAGCCGCCATGTCTACCGTTCTTGATCTTATTTCTCCTAACTTAACACCAGGAATCAATCTCTGTAGTTTGTAAAATCTCAACCTTATTCTTGACTCTCTTACTTTAGCCATTTCTCGAAATCTTTGTTTTCTATCTTCTTCTTTGCTTGTGGTCAAGTCCATACTTCTGACAAGTTTACTTTCAGAGTGATTCCTCTATAGTAGGCTTGTCCTTTATACACTTTCCCCCACCATTTTCAATTTCCCCCACCCTACTAATGTAGGTCAAGGTCATCCAATATAACGCGAGAACGAGGAATAGAGCACTAAGTGGCATGTTAGTCCATTACCACAAAGTGATCTATTCCTCGCTCTCTATTCTACATCTACTTTTTTTTCATTTTACTATTTTATTATTTTTTTTTGTTTTTCTTGGGGGGAATGAGTGTTTACTTTTTACAATGTTCATTCTTCTTCTCCAACTTTTCAATTCTTTCTAACAATTCCAACAAATATGCATTGGTTGCTTGCAAAGTTTGTATTCTAGTACATCCCACTTTAATAGAGGGAACTGTTAACTGTAATTTTGTAAATTCTATCCTTTCTTTCTTGCATCTTTCTCTCATGTATGTGTTTTTCCTGATTCTTCCTGATTGAGCTGATATTAAGTTATTACAATCCGAATGGGGTTTTGATACTTTAAATACTGATGTACAAAAATTAGTTGATGTTGTTGGCTGTTGATTTTCATAGAAATTTTGTGTTGAAGTAGTAGTTTGCTGATTTCCATAACAATTTATACTTGAAGTGGCCGGTTGCTGATTTTCATACCAAATTGAACTTGAAGTACTAGGCAGCTGATTTTCATACCAATTTGAATTTGAAGTGCTAGGCTGATGATTTTCATAACAATTTGAACTTGAAGTATTTGGTTGATAATTTTGATGCCAATCTACAGATGCCAATACAGGTGTTGTGGAAGGATGCTCCATCGTTGTATAGAGTGAATTCTGTTCTACAATTTTGCTGGTTTTATCTCATTTCCCCCACCAATAACTTCTACATTTCCCCCACCACAATAATTTAAATTAGATACCAAACTTCTAGGGTCACATCCAAATCTTCTTCTTTTAAATATTTTATAAATGCAGAGCTTTCTGATGTTACATTAGGTGTGTTTAAATATGCCATTATTTTGTCATGACTTTCTTCATTGTGAATATAGCAATGTACATTTAGCAACTTTTGATTATCTTCTTTAGACTTGACAAATCCTGCAACAGAGCTCCAATCTTCATATTTAATTTTAAAATGGCAAACTTCGAACTGCATGTTGTTTCAACAAATGCTGCAACAATATTAAAAGTCTCTTCAAACAACCTGCATTTATACATGTTCCCCCACCACTTTATAATCTCCACTCCTTTCCCCCACCTTCTTCATATGTAGAAGGGGTATTATGATTTCAATGCACTATACTTAATAAATTCAAACAAATTTTGTGCACAAATGTTACATTTTTTCTTAACTGTTTCAAATTTCATCACTTGGCCTTTTACAAGGTGAACTAATTTACCTCCATCGTCTTCAAATTGTTCAAAGTCTAAAACAGATGCTTTTCCACAATCATGACACATTTTTGTTCCATCTTCAAAAATAAAAGCAAGATAAATACCAAATCCACTATTGTCCTTCTTAAATTTCATGAGCATTTCACGAATCGGTTGAGGTATTTTAGATTTATCTGATCTTATTATATAATGGTAAAGAAACCCATTATTAATAATTTGTTGTAAACATAAAACTAACAAGCTGTCCATAGTGTTAGACTTGTACTGAAAGTTATATCCATAACTATCTCCTTATATGCTCTTACCCCCACTACTTTTATATAGGTCAAGGTCATCGCATATTAAGCGAGAACTGGGAATAGATCACTAAGCGGCATGTTATTACATTACCACAAAGTGATCTATTCCCTATTCTCTAAAGGGGTGCTGATAATTTAGATTCCTAAAATTTCTTTTCCTTCTTCTTCACCTTCTTGAACTGTTGTATTACCAGACATGTGTGATATTAATTTCTTCAATTCTTGATTTTCCATTTCTAATCTTTTCAATTTTAGATCTCTTGCTTCAACTTGTACTTTCAAAAATTTGATATAACTTCCAGCCCAGTGGATAGTTTTCAATCTTGGAGCTCCAAGTTCAATTCCAGGTATTTGAAATTGTAGTCGATTAAATTCCATCTTCATATCTTCTCGGTCTCGTTTGTCCTTTTCTTGTTTTTTCAATCTTTGTTTTTCCCTGTAGGAAGAAGTCGGAACACAAGGTACATGATGAAACATTTTGATCAACAATTTCTCAAAGAATGAACTTCTACACAGATAATCAACATATTTATCCACATTTCCCCACCAACTTTAAGCCAGTAGTGGGGAGACGGCAGTGGTAGGGAGAGTTATGTTAATGTAATGGTTACTTCTACCGTTACACTTGCTCCATTCTGAAAGAGATATTTGTAATATGGTTCTGGATACTGTTCTCTTTCAGATCCTGCATGGTTCTTGAATAAAGTTGAAAGCTAATCTTTTTGAATAATCATTGTAAAACACTTCCCTCACACAAACAAGAATTTTTTCTTCCAAAATTTGACTTGAACTAATGGTATTTTGCTTACATCGTCCTTGTCCATGATGGGTAGCTTGTAGGTAAAATTATTAGGTGGTAGTTTTTGTGGTTTATCCAGTAGAGAACAAAATTTCTTGTACAATTTCTCCTCAATGTCTGGAAAACGATGTATATCAAACAGATTGTAGTATGAAGGATCAAAAGGTATTTTACGAAACATCTTCGGTCACTAGTCTCTTTAAGACTGATCTCCTGCACAAATATTTAACACATTTATAAACATTCCCCCACCAACTTTTAACTTGTGGTGGGGATATTTTCCCCCCCACTACTTCTTCAAAATAGTGGGGGTACCTTAGTCCAATTCAGATTCAGATTCAGAAGACAGTAAAGGTGATATGGGTGATTCCAATGATGAATCCAATATAAATATTTCAATAGCTTCCTTAATTATATCTTCATCACTATCGTTTATCATTTCTTCAAATAGTTCTTGTTCAATCTGTACCATTTCTTCCTCTTCCATCATAGAATCATTATCAGTTTCGTCATAATTTTCCTCTATGTTTTCTTCCTGTATTTCATTTGTGCTTTCAAAAACATCTTTAACTTGAGAATAATTAATAAATGGAGTATCTCTAGACAACATGTTTCTTTACTACTTCTTTTACTTCAAATAACAAACTATGCATCGCTTACTTAGTCTTATATATACTCCTACCCCCACTATTTTTGCAAAACCAAGGAATAGTAGGGGGTTTATATCTATTCTTCTCTATCTAGGTTATATTTCATTGCTGTCACATCTACTATAATTTTCTGCTCTTCACTTTATTGCGAATAAATATTGTCCAAGGAAATAGTTCATTAATATTGTTAATTGTTACTTTTATACTATACAAAATTTCAAATGTTCTACTAATGAAACAAAAACTATAACTCCTAGCTCATTGTTTGCCATAATTTTTTCTTCAATTTTCATCCGTAAGTTTGTTATCAAACTCCATATATTAATATCATTGGCTATGAAACCATCAATTCTGGTAAGCATCTTCATGCCGCAAGGTGTAGGTACAGACTAGAAACTTGAAGGTTCATAGCCCGCCTTTTTATTAATTTTAAAATGGGGAGGGGGAAGGAATAAGGATTGGGAAGGGATAGGGTGTAGGGTGGGGGAAAGGTAATTTTTGTTATTACACTACTTGTGCAAGAAAATAGCCACCAGTGTCCACACCTTGTTCATAGCACTCCATCATAGATTGTGCCCACTGCAACATGCGGTCTCTGTCATTTGGTGTGACAAGTAAAGAATGACTATCACCATACAATATAAAAGAGTCAATTCGTATATAACATCCTAAATTTAACCATTTATTAGCTTCAACCATAAACTTTTCTATTGTATCAAATGGAAATTGTGGATCAATTGCTATAACTTTACGTTCTTCACTAAGTTCAACACTATAATCATCATCGTCTTCACTCTCACTCTCACTACCATTATTTAAAATGTCTTCAGGTTGTACAAAAACATCGGAAATTTCGGAAGAATTAAAATGGTAATTCACATTAGGAGGCATTTTTTCAAACAAATAATATTTTAAAAGGTGGAGAAAAAAATACAAGAGATGTACTTCACGGCACAAAGTGCGAGTACAGACTAGAAACCTGAAGGTTCATAGCCCCACTTTTATAAATTTTAAATATGGGGAGGGGGAAGGAATAAGGATTGGGAAGGGATAGGGTGGAGGTGGGGGAAGGGTAATGTGGTTATTAAGCCACTCTTGCAACAAAGTACCCAACACCAATGTTCAGTTCGTATGATCTCATCACATCGTCCTGCCAAGTAAGAATTTGTTCTCGATCATTTGGAGTTAGAAGGAAGAAGTTACTGTTATTGTAGACAATAGGTGAACCAATTATAATGTTGAATCCTAAATTTAGCCATCTATGTGCTTCAAAAATAAATCTTTCAACTACATCAAAAGGAAATTGTGTTTCTATAAAATATACTTTGAATTGTTCATTAATTTCAATTTCATCTTCACTGTCATCTTCACTTTCATCTTCACTGCTATTATCCATGTCTTCTATCACATCTTCTTCATGTTCTTGGAAAGCATCTTCTTCATGATGTTGGAAACCATCTTCAGGTGGTTGAAAAACATCTGCATTTTCAGAAGGATTAAAATTTTCATTAAAGTAAGGAAGCATTTTAAAAATAAAGATATTAAGACTGGCAGAAACAAAGCAACAAGAGCGGCGAAGCAACAAGAGTGGTGGAAGAAACCAGAATGAAACACTAGCCATAGCCGGCGCGTCTTTTATAACGGTATGCAAATGAGAGGGGTTAGCAGCCGGCCATGACCGGTCATTGGCCCGGGAGGTGGGGGAAGGAGTGGGGGAAGGAGTGGGGGGGGCTCCATTTTTTCGGGGGGGGGGGGCTCCATTTTTCGGGGGGGGGGGGGTCATTGACCTTTCAGGTCCGGTCATTGACCCTAAGGAGTGGGGACGGACACAGAACCCTCCTTTGCTTACTACTACACGGATCAAACTAGCCATGTAGCAGAACTTATTTCTGCTAAGTCGCATGTAAGCTAAATAGCTTACATCCCTAAATTTAATTCTTAGGTGGCCCTGAAAAGGGCCGTTTGGCTGGGTTTGGTGGACTGCTATGGAGCTTAAGGCATAAAAAAATAAGGGACTTCAATGTTGTTTTAATCGATTTCAGCAGGATCGGCTTGTATAAACTTGTACAAATTAAGTGCACAAATATCGCATTTTTCTTCTTCTGGGATGATAAACTTGTATGACAAGTAAGATTTGTATTCATAAATTCCACCATCTATTGTAAAATCCAATAATCCATTTCCTATTGCAGCCGAACCACATTCTGGACACATATTTGTTCCATCCATAAATTTATACTGAAGGTAATGAAAAACTCCAAAATTTTCCCTATAAAAAGAATACACTTCTTGACGTAGTGTTAGTGGAAGGTTTCCATCTTCAAATGCAAGTTCCACCAACACTATATTTGAAACTATCTGTCGCAAACATAATTCTAATAGAGTAGGCATGTTGCGGCAGTGGCCTCACGGATTGGAATGAAGACTCTGGAGTAGCTAGTATAACGGTTAAATGTAAGTAGACAACCGGTCATGACCGGCCATTCACCCAGAGGAGTGGTAGGGGAAGGACTGGTGGGGGAAGGAGTAGTGGGGGAAGGAGGGGGGGGCTCCATTTTTTCGGGGGGGGGCTCCATTTTTTCGGGGGGGGGGGGTCATTGACCTTTCAGGTCCGGTCATTGACCCGAAGGAATGCAGACAGACACAGAACCATCCTTTACTCACTACTCACATGAAAGTAGGTCACGAGACTTAGAGTGTTAAAAAATAATGGGGGAGAAACACAACGCTATAACGCGTTGTGTTTCTCCCCCAGTATTTTTTTAAGCAATAATTTGGAAAAAGCTATGTGAATTTACTTGCTACGCCCCCACCTTGTAATACCATCCAGTTTGTGTCTGAGGAGATAGTCTTTAGAGTCTAACTCATAAACTGATTTCTCTTTGCGCAAGGATTCAATCACTTTAATATTATATCTTAAGCCGTTACAAGTTGCCAAAATGTGTTCGTTGTCAATAACACTTTCAAAAAAATAGACACAACCTCTCTTAAGCCTATTTCCTTTCACACCAATAATTTTGGATTGGTATTCAACAGTGGGGGTTTCTGTCACTTGTGGTTCAGAAATGTGTTTTACGACATGTACACGGCAAAAACTTTCGTTTTTTACACATTTCCTCCCACAAGGTGATCCTTTCTTAATTCCCCTAGTAAGCATTTCAGGGCAAGTAGTGGGACGGCTAAATGCCCTACGACGCTCTTCTTGTAATAATTGAAATTGCTCTGAAGGAGCGGGTTTAGGAGTAGGTTTAGGAGTAAGTTTAGGAGCTGGTTTAGAAGCTGGTTTAGGAGCTGATTTAGGAGATGATTTAGTAGCAGATTGAGAGGAATCAGTTTTGTGATAGGTATGATCTTCAGGTGTACTACGTGGTGGGGTAGGAGGCAATGGTGATAGTGGGATAATGGGTGTGCTAAGACGATGAACAATGGTTTCAACGGAAGGGGTATTAGGATGGTGGTGAACTGGCTTCTGCGGTGGCGGCATAGTAGTTGATGGTGGTGCGGAGTCCTTTGAAGGCGAAGGCGAAGGCGGTGAAAAAATACTACGAAGTCTAGAAGTGTTGGTTGGCGGAAGAATAGCTCTAGAAGTTGAAGGTTGAGATGCAAGTCGGTTCTTGTAGCAATCAGGAAGGTTTTTGAGGCGAAGAGTTTTCTTAGGTGCAGGAACAGCCGTAGTAGAAATAGAAGTCGAAGTAGAAGTAGTAGAAATAGTAGTCGGTAGAGAAGACATGGTTATAACTCCAAGTTCGCAGCGTAACGTCTGGAATCAGAATGAAACACTGGCCGCGGCTGGCTCGGCTTTTATAACGGTATGCAAATGAGAGGGGTTAGCAGCCGGTCATGACCGGTCATTGGCCCGGGAGGTGGGGGAAGGAGGTGGGGGAAGGAGTGGGGGAAGGAGTGGGGGAAGGGGGGGGCTCCATTTTTTCGGGGGGGGGCTCCATTTTTTCGGGGGGGGGGGGTCATTGACCTTTCCGAAAGTGGGTCAAGGTCATTCAAGATTTATAATGATCCAAGGTGATGGGAACAGTAATACTGTTCCCACCACCCTGTTTGCCTAGCGGTTCCCACTCCCAACCCACTAGTTACGTTCTGCAAGGGAGGTCCCTGGGCCGTCCGCATCAAAGCGTAACTTCCCGTCCGCATCAAAGCGTAACCATTAATTTCAGGGAAACTGGAACAGTTAATGCAGAAACGCAACTCTAACCCCACCCAAACTAATCCCACCCATCATATTCCTAAACAAAATGCAAAAAAAAGTCCGGCTTGCGGATGTCCCACCCATTTTAAATGAAGTTCAACTGAACTTCTGAATTTACAGTTAATCTACCCCCTAACATCTAGCTGTAAGGCAAAACAAATGCACAAAACAAACATAAATTATTAGTACCAACACATCATTATTAAAAACCAAATAATTCAACACAACCAAATACCATCATTATTCTTAAAATTAATACACCTTAATGCTAAACACCTCTTAAAATTAATACACCTTAATGCTAAACCCAACTTATAACTAACATCGCAATGCGCAAATTATTTCTTAAATTAAATACACCTTAAAACTAAACACACACACACATACCACATTGCATTAAAAAACGCAACATAGTAGAAGAAGTTCAAATATATATAGGCCTACTATATATTTCAAACCTCTTGCTGAGTCGCCAACAACCTTTCGCTATGAAAGTTTGTTGGCAACTGAAGCAAAGATATAGCTCCTATCGCTCCTCGGGTTTTCAAGTAGTGGGGGAAGTTGTTTCACTCCAGTACAGTGTTCAATCCAGTCCAGTTCACAGCAGTGTAAAAGGAAGGTAAAGAAGTGGGGAGCGGCGCATGCGCAACAACACAAAACCAAGGTTTGAGGTTAGAATTATCCATGTGCAGTAGCGCTAAAGTGAGTAATACAGGACTAGGCGCATGCGCATAGCATAGACTCATTCCGATCCGGACAACTCGTTGCATGCGCAGCAGGTTTGAGGTTAGAATTATCCATGGCAGCTGCCATATTTAGTCTGGTTTCACCACATAAAGTCAACAACCGGTGGTGACCGGCCATTGACCTGGAGGAGTGGGGGAAGGAGTGGGGGAAGGAATAGGGAAGGGGGGGGCTCCATTTTTTGGGGGGGGGGGTCATTGACCTTTCCGATCGGTCATTGACCCGAAGGAGTAGGGATGGACACGGAACCTTACTTCTCTTACTACTCAGGTGAAAGTCGGTCAACCAGTCATTTGCTCACCATCTGCCGCCATCTGGCTGGAGTTATTGCCTCTATAAAAGTGGGTAGTTTATCGCGCCACAAACATTCATTGCCTTGCATCCGCTCAGTCATCATCTCTCATTAGTTTTATGTTATGACTACTTCGGTAACTAGGTTTGAGGTTAGAATTATCCATGGAATAAACTTCGTTACTTTTAGCATTCATATTGTAGGTTAATTCTAACCTACAAAATTACTACTCCGGCATTTTCTTTTACACTTCATTTTATATCTCAGTCTTCTTTTAACTTCTAAATGTAACACATCGGTTACAATGAATACACAATGTTTAAAATTAAAGCTTTTGCGAACACAACACATATTACGAACTACTTCTAAACCTTCAATTTCAAAGTGTAAAACTAATTTAAATAGAGTTAGAAAGAAGTACAGTTTTAACCCATTATACTGTTCAACAACTTCTCAGGTTAATGTTGATGATAGTGTTATTCACGACATTTTACGTTCTATGTTACACTTCAATAACTTTGAACTTGTTACACCTATCGACTGTGTTCAACAAGTTTTTTTATTTTACCCCCACCATTCTCTATATAAGGGCCCCGACAATAATTCCTACTTCATTATCTTCTATGCTCTTCAGCTAACAACATCTCCACTCTAATTTATACTACAATAATAATGGAGACCAACCAAGAAAATGTTCAAGTTCATGAAATATCATCAACAACTCATCCAAGGGAAAATCCTTCTAGAAATTCAACTTCAACAACTCCTCAGAACCCTGTACAAGTTCCAGATGTATCTTCTACAACAATAAATGATGTAGAAGCTATTCTTCAGTCCCTTGTCGGTTTCGACTGACCTGTATGACGATCACCGATAAACTGAACTCTTAGAGTTCAATCTTTTTTAAAACCCCCTCCATATGACCTTGAAGCAATTATCCCCTCTCCTTTATACACTAACTCCTACTTCAAAAATTAACACCATCTGCTCACCCCTTCTCCACCCCTTCATTTGATTTAGCCTCTCCCCACCTGAAGCTATATGGCATATGGCGGCAGCGACTGATTTGGCAGCTGGCCGATGGCAGCTGGCCGGCAGCGGCTGGCAATTGGCACGACTTCCGTTTTGAAAGTAACCAAACCCCACTACTAACATAGGTGTCAAGGCTGATTAGATATTACGTAATTTCTATTTTAACACTACTTTCGTCAAATGCCGAGTTCTTATCCTTCTACAACCTGTATTTGAATGATACTTAAGTTTAACACCTCTTCGGTTCTAGAAAACTGTGCAAAATAAGGCATAAGTTGAGACTTAATGAAACAAAATTGCACTAGTGCATAACCATCGATCAAAGTAGAACATAATGTATTCTTTAAAAAGTTCGCGGCCGGTAAACACCCCTATATTCCGTGACGTCAAAATGACGTAGCGTTTTCCATGAGGGTACTTTTCCGGGGGTAAAATTCCGCTACCCCATGTAGGGCCTACCTCTTTGTGATTCTACTTGTAATATCATTATTAGTACTAATTGTAACAGTCGTAGAGAAATGTTTGTTGATGATGACATTGCAGTCAGTTTAGGCGGTCGTGGTGTGGTGGTGGGGGGGGGGGGGGGGGGGGGTAGGCCGGACACATCGGCCATGGCGTGTTTACACTGCAGTTTACACCGTAAACGCTCCGCTGTGATGCGCCCCACACTGCCTGGCGGTAAATCTCCCCACTATTTGTACAACTGCTCCACCATCACTGCGTTTATACTGTTACTGTTACAACTGATCGTTCTCTCATTTGATGGCTTGCATCTCCGCTCACACCAGTAAATATGAGAAAAAAACATCAGGAAATGTTCGGTTATCCTGAAAATTTTGCAATGACTTCGATGGGTGGACGGTGGACGTATTTTTAAGGAATTTGTTATTTTTGCGGCACTTTCATTTACGAACTTTCCCACTGTAGGCTATAATAGTTAAATGTCAATGAAGGGGAGTAAGTCATGGTATACAGGATAGAAAATGGTGAAGGATGGAAAACCCACCATACCAACGACCAAGACGACGTCTCAGGCAGTGAAGCAATGGTCGGTTCCGCGAAATTGGATAATGTATATATTTAAATAAGCAATTAAATTTAAATTCACAACACTTAGTTTTCTGTTTCTAGTGATTATCACATTTATATTTTCTTCAAATGATTTAGTTTGCTTTACTGGGTGACCGAAGCATTAAAAATGGAATGGGGGTTGACGAGGAGTAAGAATTATCTTCAGCTTTGGGTAGGTCGCGGTGTTAACCATATATACGGTTTATGGGCAAAACATGGTTTCCTGTTACCCTTTTTCAGACAACGTTTTTCGACCAATTTTTTTAAACTAAGTAACCAATTATTTGAATAGTAACATTAGGGCTCTCTTAACTTAAAAGTAAAAAAATACAAAAATATAATTGTCTGTGACGAAGAAAAGTAACTCAATTTTCAATATTTTAAAGATTTTTCTTACTATACAATTTATTTTTACAGTATATCATGTATGATAGAAATAGATCTTATCTTAATCTACAAGAAAACACATATTTTAGCAATAAATATTCCAAAACAAGGTCCGAAACAGGGGAATGGGGAGGCATGTTTTCGGTGTTTAAAGTGTGAAGATGACTCAAAAGATAACTTAAAAAAGTATTTTTTTTAAACTAACTATCAACTGCACAAGTTTTGGAATGGACAGTTTGAAATCACTATACACAATTTTATAGCCTAATATCAATAATAATCTTACCTTAGACAACTGGGAATAAAATATATAAATCAATATTTTTATGAGTAACAGTAGTTGCCCGTCGATACTCGACGGATACAGCTCAATTCGTGGCGAGGCGAGTTTTTGTTGTTGTTTTTTTTACGCTGATGGTGATGAGAAAGATTGTAATTTTGTAACAATGTATTTTTTAATTGCTATATTATTCTAATTAATCAGCTGTTTTAGATAATTAAGTATAGGTATAGGCTTAGTATTAAAAGATTTAACAATCAATACTTATTTAATTTTGATCTAACCACTATAAAACTGTACAGTTAAAATAGTATAAAACTGTATTATTTTCCTGTCTAAGGGATAATACATTATAATTGTATTAACGTTTCTAGGTACTGGCCTTAATAAAGCAAATTTTTTTGAGCGTTTCTTCTTCTACAGTTCTTCATTAGACGAAATACCTCGTGTGTATGGGACCAGCTGATTGAAAGCCTGTAATATAAATTTATTGCAAAGGTTTGGGAATATCAAATATTGTAATTTAAGAAATTAATATAACGTTAAATTGAATAAAACCTGCTAATATAGAAAAGTTAAGCTTTAATTAGATGCAAACTGCATGTAAACCTCAGACGATGAACTGTCCAAGGGATTGAACAATTTGTCTTTTCCCCATGTTAAATCTCTATAAGAAAAGTTAATTTTCATTTTTTTACAAATAAAACGTAAATATTTTCGAAATACAAATAGAACCTGCTAATATAGGACTGACAACGATTGTTTTGGTACAACCCCCATGTTAATGGGCCAAGTAGAAGTCTCAGACGAACTGTCCCAAAGGTGTCTTTTACCTTACTATTTTTAGATAGGAATTTGATAAAACATTAGCGTACTTCATCTCTTTGTCGGTAATATATTGTGCTAAAACAGTATATACCTTATAATTGGCCTAAATATTTTGTTTGACTTGGCTAAAATATTTGCTTACATCGCCCCAAAGATAGCAAATCACATATTCAAACGGCATGTTTTAATTGGAAGAAATCATAAATTCGTTTGAAAATCCGTTGAGCAGATCTGCTGTGCTGGCTGTACTTTGCTATACAAACACACAAGGAAAGAGCAACCACGGAACGCGTCTCGTGGTTATCCCCTCAACCGCGCGACTCTGCGAACACGCAAAGCAAAAACCTAAATGTGACAAGTGTTCGGAATTCATACGGCCAGAGAGGTGACGTTAAGCCTAAATTGGCTCATTTCCCGTCGCCTGTCGGGGCTAAAAACTGCGCTGCGAGACAATGACGCGCCGCGATCAGAACCATGATAACAGGATAAATCAACATAAAGAATGTCATAATTTAGAATGATCCAGCGGCAAAAAGAGACGGTAGCGGGGACGCGTCGCGCGGTAGACCCATCGGAACCGACCCGCGCGTCTCAATCCGCCGGGGGGGGGGGGGGGGGGGAGCTGACTTGTAGACTAAATGCTTCAAAATATCACCAACAAGATTGGATTGGAGGAACATTCTTGTAAATGTTCAAAATGTCCTGCAAAATGTCATACGAATATATTATGATGATTTTTGCGATTGCAAAAAATCGTCAACATGTTTTTGCTCCGGTCAACGTTACTAGGCCTATCTGCAATATTTTGGTGTACAAACACCCCTAGTGATATTATATTTAGTGGAAATTTGACTGGGCATGTCATTTGGTGGAATTCTCATACAGAATTTATTGGTGATACGACTAATTGGTCTCAGGTCAACAGTTTTTATGCTCGTCAACATATCAGTTTGCAATATTTTTGTAGTGATAATATATTTTTGAAATTTTTGCAGAACATGTAGAATGTTTATTAGAATGTTAATATTGAATTCGGTACTAATCCGACTGTTTTAAGAGTCATCTTCACCCCTATATCAGTAGCCCATTGTTGCGCAGTCGGCAATGTTAACCATACGGCTTTTAATGCAATGGTATTTTATTTCCCTGTTTCGGACGCCGTTTTTCAACCGATTTTCTTTCAACTTGGTAAGTGTTTAGTTGAATTATATTAGGCCCCTCATACCTCGAAGACGTCACAGAGAGTAATATTTGTTAAAATTTGAAAATTTCGAGGTATGGGGGGCCTCAAATAACTATTCAACAAAACACTGACCAAGTTTAAAGGAAATCGGTTGAAAAACGGCGTCCGAAATAGGGGAACAAAGAAACATGTTTTGCATTAAAAGCCAAATGGTTACCATTGCCCACAGCGCAACAATGGGCTACTGGCCCAGTGGTGAAGATGACTCCTCACCCGGCCAATATGGGTTATGCTGGTAACACAATAGTTAAACTCCCTGGCAAACGCGCCGGTAGGAGCGGACCTATGTACCACGTGGGCTTCCAAAGGGTTGGCCATCTCTCTGCTTGGCAATCAACTCAGAGAGGCCGAGTACGTAAGATTGCTGCCACCGATGAAATGCATCGAGTAACCTGCTCCTTTACACATTTTAGCAAGTTTTAACATGTTTTATTAATGAATGAGAAATAATTTTTTGATAAGTTTTCCATAGAATCTATTTTAAAATTATTTTATTACACGTATGAAATATATTTGGGGTTTACATTGAAATCAGTTTAGGAAAGCTTATAAAAAACTAAAACATTCTATGTTTTTCATATTTATTTTAATAATTATATAGTTACAGTTTTCAAAGCGCAAGATTCATAACAAAAGTTATTATCCATGTTGCAATTATATACATCCAAACCCCAGGCCCATGGAACGATATTTCTGGTTTGCAAACTCATCCAAACATATGGGACCATCCATACACCTGGTGATCTATAACGACATGGTTGTCGTATTCACAGGTACTATTAAAAATTTTGTTTGGAATTGTTCTTTAAAGAAGATCCACTAAAATTTCCTCTAGGACAAATTTCCCATGAAAAGGCGTTTCAACAAAAGTTGGTTAAGGTTTTTAATGGGTTCAAAATCAATAAATGTATGTTGTTTCGTTGTAGTCAATTCCCACATATTCGTTTTGGCACTATAAACCATATTGTTTGGTAAATTTGAACTATTGTAAAGATTGCTATCTAGTTCCAAGTTGGAAGTTTATGGAAATTTAACAACATTAAGAGTCTGCACTACCTGCGCCATCTCGGCAGTTTGTCCCATAAGAGCAATGTTAAATTTGAAACATCACTGTGAGTTTGTTTTTCGTCGGAAAATTTCAAACTTGATGTCATTTTAAATGTTACCATAGTATCTTGTGCTTGACGTGATAGAAAATTAATTTAAAAAACTTCCCACTCGAATAACAAATAAAATATAAACATATTTTACACCATTTTTAAACCATTTTTAACCAATCTTTAGTAGGTTTATTGAAAAACTATCCACGTCATGCACTCCGCCATTCCCTTATGGTGAACATATTCAAGTTTCATGCAAATCCGATGTAAGATTATCGAGATATGGTGTTTCAAAGACAACAGTAATATTTTGAATTTAACATTGTTCTTATGGGACTAAAATCCAAGATGGCGCAGGTAGTGCAGACTCTTAAAGCGGTCTTAATGGTGGAAGCAATGAATTAACGGATCAAATGAAATTAGTTTTACCAATTTATTTGAAAAAGTTGCAGTTGCATTATACTGTGCTGCAATATCAAATTAAGATTTTACAATGTGATCTACATAGGTTAAGCTTCTAAGAATTAGTGATTTTTTTAGAACTAGTGAGATTGTTTATTATTTATTTGGGACAGAATAAGTGAAAGTTGTTGTAAATTATAATGCCGTTCTAAACTAATTAATTAATAATAAAATTCAAGAATGCTAAGACAAATCTTTTCATTGGACAGAAAAATTATCGTAAAACAATAAAAATCAACTAACATTTTTAACTTCAATTTCCAAAACTCTATACACATTCATACGTTAAAACCAATAATGTCATATACCGTAGTTAAAGTAATAATAACATTAAAGTTTCTGTAAAACAATGTTTGATAACAAACAATGATAACATATGTTTTAATAATCTGATCAAAAGTTATGAAAAATGCGATAAGAATGCGGTTAACCTCACACCGCATTGATAATTTAAGTAATAAAAGTCAACAAAAATACCAGGATTTACTTGTAACCGGTGCTGTGTTAAACAATAGCTGATTAGAGATTATTGAGCTCTGGAAAGAGCTCTCAAAAATTATCACAAGAAACGGAATTAAGTCGCAAGTTTTGAATCTTCAGTCACATACTCCGCCAACCTAGATGCTCAATCAAGCCAGAATCACAGCTAATGTATGCAACAGTTTGATCTCGTTCGGACGAGAACCTATCGGTAGAGCGTTTGAGAGTTGTGTCTGCAATCACCGGTGTCCAAGTATGTGATTTTAGAACATTGTAAATTTAATTCTAAAACATGTTTGTACACTTTAGCGACTTTTCCAAGTGTTCAAAAATTATTACAAGGTAAAAAGCAGTACGGTAGGCATTCCTCAGTGAGACTACTAGCGCTTGCGCGGCAACGAGAGTGAACTACATAACGCCACAAGAGTTATCGCAGTACGCAAGCTTAGGAAGAGCGGTCGAATTTGTGGGAGGAACGACGGAAAATTTTGAATGATTTATGAATGATTGGAGTAATTTATTTATAAATTGAATTTCCATTTAAATTTTTTAGTTAGGCCTATGCCTACTTTCAGTTCTTTAAAATGCATTTTGTATACGGGTGAATAGATTTAAACCATCCATTCAAAATCATACCAATCATTAATCGTTTAAGATAAATTTTAACTGGATACTGTAAATCAATAAAAAATTAAAATTAACTGCAGTAAAGCTTAGTGTTGAAGTTTTAATCCTTAGTAAAAAAAGTAGAAATACCACTCCAGTGAGTGCCAATTTTGAATAACATTTTTCAAGTTTGTTGACGCAGTTTGTAATGAACATTTACAATGACTACACTTTGTTCCCTATTTTGTTTGAATAGGTTTTCATGAAGCGACATTTTATGGTCACATCCCATGATTTTATCAGAAAGATCATTCTTGAAGGTCTTAAATCTAGGAAATGTGTTATGTTAAGCCTCCTAGACCATAGCCTACTCAATGCTTTGTCTCAATGAGTTGTTGGTAAACAAATTTTGAAATATACTGAGTTTGGACATGTTTACATCTAGGAGGCCTAGGTAAAATACCCCCGTCGCAGCAGACCTGCTTACTCACCGAATTTCCAAAAGAGATTAAGATTTTGTATTTCCCCCATAAACACCATAGGAATGAGTATGTAAGTTTGCTGCCATGAAAATGTTATTAGCAAATGTAATGGTTAGGTAAGGTAAATATAAAATTATATCAATATTCGGACTTTTTAATTTTCCCCATAAACTCCATGGCGTTGAATATGTAGGTTTGCCGCCATATGGGTGTTTTAAGCAAATATCAGTTAGACCCTACCTAGTGAATGAGCACACCACATTTCGGTATTCTCTGAACCAGGTTTCGGCCTTTTATACAGTGGATTTCGCAGCGGACAGGGCAACTTGGGATGCCAGGTCACGGCTGCACTTATTGGCAAAGTTGCGTCGCTTGGCACAACTTGGGAGGGCCCTAATAGCTCTTGTATCGTCTGTTGCCCCCCCCATCAACCCCCCCCCCCCCCGGCACTCGCTGACGACCATCTACCTTGTTTTCACTTAATCTCACAGCCCTGTAGGAAGTAACTGCTGTGCGGCTACGGTAGACTTGGCCTGGCGAGTCATGTGGGTGTTAAACATGCCCCCTTCATTGCTCCACGCTGAATAACATTCAACATATTACACTTTGTATCCATGTTGGAATTTATACACTAAAAAGAACTTGAGTTAAAATTCATTTATGACCTGTTACTTCGAAAGAGACCGGGAGCTATCCATATATTTTTGTTTCAAATCTAAATAAATGCATCCATTAGTGGAAAATCACGCAAACCCGATTCCATGTGAGGGCCGATACCTAAAATAGTGAACAATCAAACGTTGAAACGTTGCATTAATTTAATCAAACCGAAGCTTAAAATGACATACAGGTCCTAAATATTATAACTTTTTAAATCCCCAGGTTTACAGCAAATCGTTACGAATACGAGGACCTTCGAAGACATCAGATAATTTTTTCCCTTTAGGTAAATATTCTACAAAACTATACTGGCCTTGTGGCTCTTTAAACGTGATAATGTATTAGTAGCAATATGTAGCCAGTCCGACCACAAAATAGGGAATACGTCAGGAAATAATGTGTTTTAAACTTTTGGTATTTCCATTTTAATGTAAAGTTTAACAGTCTGCTAATTTCGGACGCGTTCTTAATTTGAGGTCAGATTTGCGCCTTTGTGCAATAATAAAGTTTATATAATGCTTAGTAATCCTTATATCGTATTAATTTCTTTAACTTCTAGAGGGTTGTATCCCTTTGAAGACAAGATGTCACAAGGGGTCCAAAAATATAGAATAGTAGCCTACAGAAACTAATATCGCAATATTTATCTATGTATTAGTTATTTTTATGTAATACCGTTGGAAGAATGTTGGTGAGAGGGTCACTTGAAACTTGCCTTGTAAAGCTACAGTGGTTTGCCTTGCTTACACATTTTTGCTTACGCATTTACATGTAAATATTGTAACACATTATTAAAAGATCTAGAATCATCCAGAACCTACTGAACCTTCCATTGTAAACAGGACATTATAGCCTTCATTCGCATGTTTGTCGACCTTGTTGTGAACAAACAAGCTCTAATATAACCCCCGGTTCCAGACACAAGTCAGTCATCTGCCGACTCCGGTCTCGTGTTGCTTTAGTCTTAAATCTTTCATCAATTCTCTCTCTTCGTGTCGTCATTATTTTTAACTTAGTTAACAGTCAATCAACTTATCGAAATTAACGAACTTATTGCGTCTCGTTGAAATTAGAGCTTGTTTGCAAATTTTAACCGTTTTTTTTATGTACGAACTTTCGTGTGAATAAACGAACGAGTGGACCAGAACAGTGTTTTATTGAGGACTTCCCGGGGGACCTTTACAATATTGGTGGCAGCTTAAGGGTACGAACAGAACGAGTGGGTCGCGGTGGAGGTGTAGGTCGCGGTCGCGGTCGCCGTCGACATCCATGTAAATCAAACACATTGTAGTTAACGAGGCCTTGCATAACGAGTAAGTCGCGGTGGAGGTGACTCGCGATGCCATCCAGGAGGTTTACAGCGATGCTTTTAAAAATCAAAATCGTTTGATTTACATGGATGCTTACCTCGCGGTTTACCTGGATGCTTCGTTGTGATTGGTTCGTTTGGGGGGTGATGTTGTTCGCGTCCGCAGCATTCCATTAAAGCTACTCCCCGGGTTGTGCTAAACGAACAACAAATTTTGGCTGCTGAACTATTACGCAAGTGATCTCTCAGCTATGCCAGCTGTCAGACCAAATCCTAATGGCCCGATCCCGGGCCACTATTAAATGTACTGACGCAGGTGCTTTGAACTGCAGAACATATTTTATTTATTTTATTATTATTTAAGATGGTAGCTGGCTATGATAGCCATACGATACATATACATATTGGTTCGTTTAAGAGGGCGATGGAGTCAATCCAAATTCCGCCTTTCCCCCATAAGAGAAATGTTAAACGGGATGTCAAATAACTCTTTTATTTATAATCAGAAAATAATGGTTTATAGCTCTAAATAAAGGGTTCATCAATACAAATTTTGTTTGCGAGAGGAATTTTTTATAAAAATTATTGTTTTTTACTAACTTGAAACAACAAAGCAAGTTTTTTACTACTTTTAAAACATTTTATACAGAATTTTTTAAACTATTTACAAATAATCGATCTCGCAAAAGGAACGGGGAATTTAATTGTGATTCAAACTCTATTTATTCTGAACCAATCGGACAAAAAATAAAGAAATTATATGACAAATGCCGGGGACAAGTTTAGCATTGCTCTTATGGGAAATAAATCCAACATGGCGGCACTCCAACGCCCCCTTAAAGCCGAGCGTCCCCCGTCGCGTACGCCTGAACCTTTCCCACCCCTCAACCCAACCTAGTTATAGCAAACCAAAATACATGTAAATACGAGGTATGCCATAAGTGTAACTCTTAATTAGATTTAAGGTTAAAATAGTTTTATTTGACATCAAAATTAAATTAATTTTAATAATTATTAATTTATTAGCTTTATGGGGGCTTGAACAGATTGTAAATTTTCAAGAGTATTTAATCTTCAAAGGAAATCTTTATTAATCTTAGCAAAGATAGGCAGAAGAGAATCGTGCAGATCAGCTTTTCGTGGTTTAAACATTTTAACACTAGCTAAGTCTGTATATTTATCAAACAATTAATCATTTTCTAACAAAATGTGACTCAAAATTTGGCACAAAATTTCATAACTATGATACACGAAATAAAAATTGATTTAGATCTGATTTTCACATACTTAAAATTTACCATAAATTACCATGTTATGCGGGAGCTAAACCTTTTAATAATCTCCCTGATGAAATTAGACCTATCAATGATAACAAACTATTTTGGAAATATCTTTGAGAATATTTGATAACTAATGCCTTTTATATTGTGCGGTAGAGTGCATAAACAAAAACCATGCAAACACTTAAATTAATAGTCTTTTAATAAGTAAATGCACTTTGCCACAATGTATTATTTGGGTTTATAATAACCTGGTGGCCCTTTCTTTTAATTATTGTACTGGTAGTCAACACAATATGTAATTATTGTACATTACTAAAGAAATAAATCTGTTCTTACATATTGAACATTTACGGTAGTTATCAAAGTTGTACCTCTTATTAGATATCAACAAAATGTATAACATCTACGTATAACAACGTAAATATCGCCATTCCTGTAGTTGTAATCGCAAGTTATGACGCTCTAAGGTACTTATACTTTTCAAAATATAGGATTATTTATTTTATTTAATAAGCACGCTACACACATTACTCTCCAATGGTCTGAGCTGCACTGACAGCGCGGGTGACCTCCTCGCTATGTGCGGTCAACATCGACCGCGACCTAACTTGTGGCATCGACCGCGACCTACACCTCCACCTCGACCCACTCGTTCTGTTCGTACCCTAAGGGATACGAAAAAACCAACTTCGCCTGCGGTCGCACTTCCACGTCTACTGGTGTCTCACGCTTCAGGGATTCTTCATCTTCCATTCATTCCTTCGGAGGAGGTACTACTGGATCCGGATTTCATCTCCAAGTCCTCATCCTGCCGTCCTGGTCTCCACGAGCTTAGCTGAACTCTCCTTCAAAGGCCTTAGTTTTTGACAAATATAAGTTTGATTGGATATGTCTTTACAATCATTTAAATTAAATAACAACGAATAAACTAACTTGTTTACAGTTATGGCCATGTAATCTGAGGTTGGTTTTACAAAAATATGAGTTTTGTTATTGTTTGGCATAGGTACAGGTGGGAGATGGTATAATGTAAACATATTATTTTCTGTTATTGGGACATAAACTACAAAGATTAATTTACTATCCATGTCAAAAACAGAGAGTGACAGTAATCTAAAGATATTCATATGCATTTGCTTTACTTAATGGAACGGGATAGTTTGTTCCTGTGGGTAAATATCTTCTGATTTTACTTAACTCTTTAATTAATTGATGTGGTGTGAGTATTGAAGGATGTAGTATGTGTTGTTTAGCAAACAGAATTGAATGTATTAAGTTTGAATATTCTCTACTAAGTTCTGAGAACAAAATTAACAATAGTGTTATATGATCTTCTGTGTTTTGTTTTAGTGTTTGAATTTCTGATGTTTTGTTAACTATCCAAGATACATTCTGCAAGAGTTGAATATTAGCATTGAATACTTCTTCTGCATGATGAAGGTTGGTTACTGTGTTATTAAAGTTAGTTATTGTGGATTGAACTATTTGTGACTGTGTTTTAAGCAAATTTGTCAGATCCATTTCTCCAATGTTTAGGTCGTTAATGGCATTATTGTAGTATTCTGCATCTTCTCAATCCATCGTTCCAATTACTACTTTGAAGACTTTTCCTACTGCATTAAATAAACCTCTGACTGGTCTTTAATGTCCTACTAGGTCCTTAAATGATACATCTTGCTCTTCGATTGTTGGTAATAATTTTTTAAGTAGATTTAGTGATGTAGTACATGCCGAGTAAGTTGTCAATTTATGGTCCATGCATAGCACTTCTGTTTGAGTTAATATCGTTCTGAGCATGCTGAGTTTGATTTCCAGAGATGATATATTCAGGTAAGTCACTAATTTCCATCGGTTGGTGTAGAATTTTGCATTTCCTATATTTTCATAATAAATTCCGGCTGATTTGTTGAGTGGTTGTACATCGTACAGCTCTTCCGCTTTCAATAACGTTCTGAAACATATGCACGCTTTATGCGGTTTGTATGCACCTTAACGTTTCTCCTTTTAATTTTTAACGTTACATTAACAGGCGAATTAACTGCAATGATTTCGTAAGGACCTGAATATTTAGGGTTTAATTTTTTGCTGGTTGATGGGTTAGTTACCTCATTCTCTAGATAAACTAAGTCACCTATCTCATACTCATCATGACTTGTACCTTTATCATAATATTTTTTATTTGTTTCTTTAGACTTGATGATGTTTTCTTTGGCTAGTTGATGTGCTGTGTTTAGCTTAAGTTTTAGATCTTCAATGTAATTGCCATAAGTGTATTTAAATTCTGGTTTCTGGGTTATTGCTGTAGGGAGAGTTGGGGGAAAGCCGAAGACAAGTTCGTAGGGTGTGTAGTTGGTTGATGAATGAATGGAAGTGTTGAAAGAGAAAGTTGCCATTGGAATCCACTCATCCCAATCCGTCTGTGAACTAGTTATGAAATGCAGAGGTATTGTACTAGTGTGTGGTAAGTTCTCTCTAGTGCTCCGTTTGATTCGGGGTGATAGGCTGTTGTTTGAATGTGTTTTAATTTAAACAGTTTAGCCATGGATTTGAATAGTTCTGATGTGAAATTAGTTCCTTGATCACTCAATATCTGTTGTGGAAGTGCAAATTTACAAACAAAAGGGTTTACAAATGTTTTTGCTACAGTTTTTGCTTCTTGATTCGGCATGGGTTAAGCCTGTGAAAATTTTGTTAAATTATCTTGTATTGTGAGCAGATATTTGTTTCCAGATTCCGTTAGTGTTAAGGGGCCAACAATGTCAAGGGCTACCTTTTGAAAAGCTCGATTTGATGTGTCGGTAATAACCATTGGTTCTTTATGTTTTTCCTGATTAATTTATTTTCTTGGCATGACTTACAATTTTGAATGAATAGCTTGATATCCTTTTTCATAGTAGGCCAGAAGTATTGTTGCTTAAGTCTCTTGTACACTTTATGAAAACCGAAGTGTCCACCATGAGGGCTTGAATGATTTTCTTTCAATATTTGATTATCTAATCTTGTTCAGGTGTTATTCTATCATTTAAATATACTGTAACTTTGATATCAGTACCTTTAAATATGTATCTTAAATTAGTTCGAACCTGAGGCCAATCTAAACCATCTTGTATTCCAATACGTTGCATCGAAATAGAATTAACTTTCTATTGAGAGAGATAGTCACGTAAGACTATTAATTAATCAAATAAATCTTCATATCTTAACTTATCATTAGCGTTATCCTTAATTACAATGTAATACACATTAGTTCCATTGTGAGTTAGTGGAACTACATTCTTCAGACATGGTTTACTATATTTTATGTTCTCCAGATGATTAGTTTTATGAGTCATGTCCCGGAACAATTTATTATTTCTTCACCTCTAGATCCTTTGATATAGGTATGAGTACATTGTCATTGCAGTTAATTGGTGATGTTTCCATAACTTTCAGTTATATTGTTGTTGATAAAAACTTTCTTTTCATTTTCTCGTAGGAAATCTTGGTAAGTTGCTTGATTAGATTGTAAAGAACAGATTTGTTTTTTTCTTTTGTTCTTCTGAGTCACATTCTGCTATCGCTCTGCTTAATGCGTCTGCATTAGTGTTGTGTTTACCAGGTTTATATATTATAGAATAATCGTACTCTTCTAACATTAGTCTCCAGCGTACTAGCCGAGAACCAGGGTCTTTAACTTTGAACAGGTAAACTAGTGGTTTATGATCAGTGTAAATAAGAAACTTTTTTCCGTTAAGATATGGCCTGTAATGTTTAACTGACCAAACAATGGCTAGGAGTTCTTTTTCAATGGTTGCATAGTTAAGTTCTGCTTTATTGCGGGTCCTAGATGCATAGGCTATTGGTAGATCGTTGGGTACTGTTCCTTGGGATAAGATTCCTGAAATTGCATATCCTGATGCTTCCGTGGTTAAAATAAATTGTTTTTCAAAATCTGGGTACTGTAAAATAGGTTTAGTGCTCAATTTTTCTTTCAAGACTTCAAATGAATATTGGTGCTTATCGGTCCATAAAAACGGTACATTTTTCTTATTTAATTCCGTTTATGGTTTAGCAATCGTTGCAAAATCCTTCACAAATCTTCTTTAATAATTACATGAGCCTAAGAACGCCTGGATGTCTTTTACAGTTTTCGGTATTGGATAGTTAATGATACATTTAACCTGATCTGGATTAGGTTTTACGCTGATTCCGTAATGACATGTCTGAGGAAAGCTACTTCTTTTCTTAAAAATTCACATTTCAATGGGTTAAGTTTCAAATTACTTTTCTTTAATCTTTCTAGGATTTCTAATAATTTTGTGTTGTGTTCTTCTAATGTTGCTGCAAAAATAATGATGTCATCCATGTAAATAAAGGCTCTTGATCCCTGCAATCCCGAAACACATTATTAAAATATCTAGAATCATCCAGAACCTACTGAACCTTCCATTGTAAACAGGACATTATAGCCTTCATTCGCATGTTTGTCGACCTTGTTGTGAACAAACAAGCTCTGATATAAACCCCGGTTCCAGACACAAGTCAGTCATCTGCCGACTCCGGTCTCGTGTTGCTTTAGTCTTAAATCTTTCATCAATTCTCTCTCTTCGTGTCGTCATTATTTTTAACTTAGTTAACAGTCAATCAACTTATCAATTAACGAACTTGTCGCGTCTTGTTGAAATTAGAGCTTGTTTGCATATTTTAACCGTTTTTCATGTACAAACTTTCGTATGTGAATAAACGAACGAGTGGACCAGAACAGTGTTTTATTGAGGACTTCCCGGGGGACCTTTACATACACGAACACTTCTGAGTAAATATGAGATAAACGGTTTATAAAATAAAAATAAAAATGAAACCCCTGTTCTTGGGCGGTTGTTGTCGCTCCGTTTTACACTGCTTATTCCAGTTTCTGTGTAGCCTAAACCATAGCGCCGAGCTGTCAGCATGGATAAACATTGCTTTAAACAAGTGTCAGTGGGGTTATTTATTTATGCGCGCACGAGATAGCAAACGTATGGAACCCAAAACTCAATGAAAGCATTATTTTTGGGACATGCATAACATACTTTGTCTGAACTGCATGGTAGTTATGTATATCTCGTTTAATTTGTAGTGCCAAGGGGACCGAGCTTATGCTCGGTAAAATTATTAACCGTCGCTCTCCTTTCTCAGATAAAGCTCGATCGCTCCGCTCTCTCGCCAGGCCAATAGGTGCACTTTGGTATCAGTTTGTTGAAAAACCCTATGTTTATATCTAAAATTTATTATCAGTTGATTTTTCTGTTCAATTCAGTAGCGTCAAACAAATCTCCCTAGGGATAAAATGGAATAACTTTGAAGGGCTCTAGGGCAAAACCCCGATTCTCCCCAGCCATGGAACCAACTTCAATCGATTCCTGGTGGCCAAAATCCCCATGTTCAACCAAAAAATAAAACTCTTTGGACGGAAAAAATTTTGACCGTGTTAACAGTACTTGTTTTAGAATATAAAATTTTAATTTTAATATAAATGTGGCTACTAGCATTCTAAGGAGCCGTTTTTAATTTTACACTTAAAGTAAAATAAAGGTCTTACAACAGAGCTTCTGTAGTGCAATTTAGACTAAATTTTTTCAAATTCCCTTTCGCTCCAGGACGTTAAAAATATTTCTCTGCAGTTGAATTAAGAGTACTTAGATATTAAACTATCAAGTTATAGGACTTCTCGCTACAGAGAGAACTAAAAATCCCGTACCACGAGCTTTAGTGATGTAAAATCAACTGTTTTATATTGAAATAATATTATTATACCATTTCACACATCGTGATGCTTACAAGATTTAAATTCTGAAAGGAAGGTCTCTGTGCACCAGTGCACCCCATAATTTTCAACACACAGTTTATTATCGGCACAATGTTTGTTTATTCACAAACTAGCAGCAATTGTTTGGGACTTCGCCTATCCTGCATACCCATCAAAAATCCCCGTGTGAATCGGTAAATTTGGGCTTTATTTAAAAAAATCGAAACTAGCACAACAAAAATTAAAACACAATTCGACAATAATACTGCAAGCTTCAACGGGTGTTTTCAAAATATAGAACCTCAATCGAAACCAATGCTCATAAAAATTTATTTTAGTTGTTAAAAAATTTCCAAAATTTTGCTACTGTCAGTTTGTTAAACATTTTCACAGTTTACTTTAAACATATATTTAATCTTTGTGTTAAAACACTTGAATTATAAGGATTGTATAAACGTGGCGATTTTTAATCGATTCTGTTTAATTCGCCTTAGTAAGAAAAAACAAACATCCTTTAGTCTTTGGTTTAACTTGATTCGTAGGGAGGAAAGACTTACAAAACTTAACAGACATGTAAGTTTCGAATAAAAACGTTTTGAAAATGTAGAAGCCGTGAGCAAGTGTAAATTCGGCGTTACTGCCTGTCGTTCCGGGCGCAATCCGGTCTCTTGTTATACAGCAATAAAACGAGGGCGAACATCTGCGCTTTACAAGAGGCGCATCTTGTTACTGGGAATTGATTAATTGCCTACTGTGGGAGTTTAAATGCCCGACGGCCCCTGGTTCCGATGGTGGTGATGGTGTTTCCATTCACGGGATGCTCAGGCAATAACGGGATTTAGGGGGATCCGCTACGTTAAAACGTGAAAAAATTAGTACATTTCTTATGTGTGATATTTTAGTAGTATTCTTTAAAATTTCCTTTCTAGGAAAGTATAAATGCAGTACCATCAGTATTATATACTATATTATAATTGCATTTAAGTAGCGCATTGCACAATTACCTGTTATGCATCTTCAAACACGCGATTCCCGAAAGCTATTCTGCTAGCCCGCGAGCTAGTGTGTCTGCGAGTCCATGAGCCATTGTGTCTGCGAGTTCATGAGCTATTGTGTCTGCGAGCCCGCGAGATTTTGTGTCTGCGAGTCCGCGAGCTAGTGTATCTGCGAGCCCGCGCAAGATAGTGTGTCTGCGAGCCCGCGAGCTATTGTGTCTGCGAGTCCGCGAGCTAGTGTATCTGCGAGCCCGCGCAAGATAGTGTGTCTGCGATCCCGCGAGCTATTGTGTCTGCGAGCCCGCGAGCTAGTGTGTCTGCGAGTCCGCGAGCTATTGTGTCTGCGAGCCCGCGAGCTATTTTGTCTGCAAGTCCGCGAGCTATTGTGTCTGCGAGCCCACGAGCTAGTGTGTCTGCGAGCCCGCAAGATTGTGTGTCTGCGAGCCCACGAGCTAGTGTGTCTGCGAGCCCGCAAGATTGTGTGTCTGCGAGCCCGCGAGCTATTGTGTCTGCGAGTCCGCGAGCTAGTGTGTTCGCGAGCCCGCGAGCTATTGTGTCTGCGAGCCCGCGAGCTATTGTGTCTGCGAGCCCGCAAAATAGTGTGTCTGCGAGCCCGCGAGCTAGTGTGTCTGCGAGCCCGCGAGCTAGTGTGTCTGAGAGCCCGCGAGCTAGTGTGTCTGCGAGCCCGCGAGCTATTGTGTCTGCGAGTCCGCGAGCTAGTGTGCCTGCGAGTCCGCGAGCTAGTGTGTCTGCGAGTCCACGAACTATTCCGTCTGCGAGCCCGTACGCCGTGCAGTTCGCCACAGTACACTACTGGTGGGCCGGTAATTGGCTCAGATGTGCTGCGGCGGTGGCGACATCAATACCCCATCTCGACCCGGCCTGCAGCCTGCTCCACTCCGGATTGATTCCCCAGGCCCTCCGTTGATCCTACCTTTCAGCATATTGCCCGTCCCTCCCCGCAACGCTAAGCCTCATAATTCGCACCGCCTAACTCATGTCACTCCGGACTCGGTCAGATTGGCATTGCACACCACAGAACATTTCAGCGATAACCTACGAAACAGTTTGTACTAAATGTCATTGTTCACTTCCCAAACCCTTCTGAAAAACTTCAATAAACATTTCGTTTAACAGGATATGTTTTATATATTAGCTTTGTGAACGCATTGCTAAATACATAGTTCCTATTCGGTCTAAAACCGTATCTTATTCTGGTTAAATAAATCAGTTGTAAATTCATAATTCAGAGGACACAACTTTTACGTAGGCTGTTACACATTCTCTATAACCGAGACAAGAGTCGCATCCAGTATTAACCAAGCATTATTTTATATTATTACTATTGTAATTATTTCTAAGTTCTCTGATTTTTAAATTTCCTGATAAAATTTCTAGTTACTGACTTTGACTTCCGTAGTTACCACGTAGAAACCATCCCCTAACATTCTTGTGGCGTATACTGTAGTTTATAAGTAGCTGGTGTGATGAGTGTCTTATTGAACCACCATGTATATTGATTTTGTGTTTCAAACATTCTAGGGCCAATACATCCATTATTTTTAATATGAAACTTCAGTTCATTTTTCCAAAATCACATATACTTTTTTTATACTATTCGATCGTTCTAAATGGCACGAGTCGCCAAAGCGCTTATGCGACTCAAAAACCGCATGTACAGCCCGAAGGACAACAATTCCATCGATTTGTTGAACACCGGCATACGAACCTCAACATCTTCGTACCGTTCTGAATATACAATATCAATTTCAGGTTCAAAAATGTTTTTATACAAGGGATTTAGTAAAATACCAAAGCGACCACTTCGTCAAAGAGGTGTTTACTGTAAAAGACACTTCCGCTCAGAGGGCCGAAACACGAGAAGATTAACGAGCCAGAATAATAATAAAAGATGATAGGGGTCGGGGGCGGTGCCGCCGAGTGGGGGGGTCCTGGGGGTGGTCAGGGGGGGGGGTGGGCCGCCCCCGGAACAATACGTGTCCGGACTCGGACTGACCGCGATAAAACATGTGTCGGATGAAGGGTTCTTATATTAGCTGGCTTACGGTCCTGTCCGCTGATCCCACCGCCTTCCGCTTGCCGCAAAACCGCCCTTGAATACTGAAGAGTGGCGTAATCTGACGGACAAAGCCATCGGACATAACTACCTTCGATCAGCTCTCGGATTTTATCTTGAAACACAATGATAGTTTTGTCTGAAACGCAATGAAAATTAGGATTAGAATATATGGTTTATAAGTAATTCTCGCAAAAAAAATGTAGGAGTTACGGGCTTAGTGATAAATTTGTAAAATATTGATACGATTTAGGACAAACTATTAACCGAAATAGTCATGAAATGTTGCAGCTACCTATTTCTTATAAATTATGCTTGAGAAATAGTATATTTTCATTCATAACTCCATATTTAAGAAATATTTTGTCTTTTAAAGCAAAAATACAACGAAAACAAAATACTTGAACAGTTTTTAGTAGCGAAATACAAATATATATCTGGTTTTAACATTGATTTACTTATTGCAACTTTTCGAAATCATTATATTTTTTAGTTTGGCCTGAATCTTTGTACATTTTTGTGAGCGCAAAAAACCACGCTGGTTTGAGTGTTGTAGATGTTTGTTTTTCATTTTTGATTACAAACAACACTATCATACTAATAAAAAAAGTTTTAACATTTTTTTAAAACGCCTTTCGTGGCTGAGCAGGCCACCCGCGCATCACCTAATATAAAATGCATCAGTAGCGCGCCACCACCGGGGCGACCGGGGAACTATAGCTTCGCGGTAAAAAAAATACGTGGCGAATAAATTTAAGAAGTTTTTACGACTTACATAGGAATAGTCTGAATTGTATCATTAGAACAATAGATTTAACATGGGAAATACGTATACAGCATACAATAAGCCATGACCTCGCATCATCGCTTATTAAAATTGTTAAATTAAATTATATTTAAGTCTTCAATAAAAATATTGTGAGTTAACCACGAATAGTTTGCATCTAATTGTCAATTTATGTTCCAGTGACAACACCAAAAGCACTATAGTACAGAAATACGTTTTCCCGCATTACTAAACCTAATCCTAAATATACAAATCTTGTGTAACTTTTTCTCACATTGATTTTATATGTTTATGATTATTATCTTTATGTATAAAACATTTTTTGAATCCATTCAACAAGTAATATAAAAATAACACGCAAACAATTACAATTTCGATAGTGAAATCACTTAAAACGTGTGACTCATTAACGCAGGGCTTATCTTGGGGGCTGTTACGTACGGAATTCAATTACTGTATCTCAATTTTATACAAAACTTGGTTGAGCTCGCTTTTCAGCCGAACTTTATACTGGGTGATTGGTATTAGTATGCCAGTTGTTTTAGCCTAAAACCATAAGAGGAATTGGAAAAAAGTTACAGGCTAACTATTGATTTTTGATCCTCAATATTGCGGAGATTTTAAATTTTCAACTTCATTTCTAACGCTATTTTTTCAATTGGAGGTCAACTTATTTGTTCCTTAAGAATAGGGGTGAATTTGCATTGGTTGTATCTACAAAACCATTCAGTAAAATAAAAAATACTAACAACTAAGAACTTGTTGTTTATATCCATATTGTAGACCCCTATAATTGTTTTTTAGATACAGAGTTCAATGTATCTCCAAAACCATTCAGTACAATAAAAAATATTCAAGGATAAAAAATGTCTTGAAATTGTGTTTTGAGAAAATCTTATTTATTTTAATTCTTTGTTCTTCATTAAATTTAATTTTTCAATGTGGCGAACTCATATAAATAACATTTATAGTAATCTTATGTTATTTTGAATGAAATGTTAACAGTTTTATTCTTGGGTTTTTATATTTTACTATGGATGGTTTTGTAAATGCATTCAATGACAGCATCTCCCTTGTTATTCTTATGATACAAAAAATAACCTTTAATTCCTCCCAAGTCCCTAACCGTTACATTAAAAAATGTCAAAGAATAAAAATTCCTTAAAATTGTGGGTAAAATAAAAAATACCTAAAATGGGCTTTTGTATTTAAAATGTTTAAGTGGCCTCAAAATCGGAAAAATATAGAACAAGTGAAAATTTGAAAAGTACTTCACTGAACAGGATAAGAAAATCAATATTAGTTAGCATGTAACGTTCTTTCAATTCCTATGGTTTTCAAACCAAACAACTAGCACATTAGGTTAACCTCTCTGGATGCAGAGCCCTACAATACTACACAGGTAATTGTCTAACCGTAAAAAATCAAAAGATCCAATCCAAATTATACCGGTTGGGTTATTTATATGCAAAATGTCAAAGTGAAAATCATGTTTATACATATAAGCAATTAGTTACCTTGTTACTTGATAAGCAATTTCATTCTGTTGTGTTGGCTCACTTGTAACAGATGCTCGTTGCGTCAGAACTGTCTTGTCAAATTTTATTCATTGGAAAACTGGTGTCTAACGAATTTGTACCTCCTCGTTGAAATAGTAAGTTGAATTGTCAATTATAAAATAGAATTAAGTTTATTATGTTTTAGATATTGTACAATAACTCATTAAATACTTCTGTTCTCTTACAAACATTGCATTGTAAATAATTAACTTCTATTTAAATGAGACAAATATCTTTGTTCACTATTGCCTGTTTGAAATTGTTTGGAATTTTCACGTGTTCTTTAAAATCAAGAATATCAAAAGTAATAAAGAAAAAAATTAATTAACTTGAGTTACCTAGATATTAATGTGTTTGGGAATTTCGTTTTATTTCCAGACGAGGTTCGAGGTTACGTTTACTTTACAGACCCAGTCACTTCCACTCAAACCAAAAGTAAGATCTGCCCTGTTTGTATTTGGTATATGGGTTTAGATTATAAGAAATTTGAAAGCTGATTCTAGCATATGAATTTATTGATAATAAAATCCTACTTAAAATAATCCATCGAAGTTATGCTTTTCACCTGAAAATCCTGTACTTTAGGCTATCACAACATTGGTTTCTGATTCAATATCTAAATTATATTTATGTTGCCCTACCATTGGCTATCTATCTCATTCGTGGGTATAAAATCTAGACAAAACACGATGTGGACAAACCGGAACATATTATCTACCGGAGACGGATGAAGGATGTAATAGCGGCGCGGCGGAGGGGCGGCGGTGCGGCGGGGTTGTTCAGGGTTGTGCAGCAGCATCCGAATATTGCGGTGAGGCTCAAGTGGAATAATCGGGGGTGGTTTCGCAGTTTGGAAACCTTTGTTCGCCGAGAGGTCGGCGCTCAAAGACCGCCCGCGATATCCGGCTCTGGGATAACATCACTAATGCGATTTGATTTTCATTTTTCTGCCACACTGCCTAACTCGATCAGTCAGCTGGCGGCGGCTACCATCTCGCCATCTCCTCCGTGACAAGCGGAACACCCGGCTGTTGTGAAGGGAACGGTCCAAACCCTGAGATTAATATGACAAGTGCCAATCACGATCAGAAAATGGGACGAAACTGACCCCACGATTGTGAGGTGAGTTAAATTCGACTGTTTTAACAGGGTATAATGGAATACTTACTTAAATAACAAGTACCAGGTTAACCGAGCCTTGCTCGTTGGTTTTGATTAAATTTTAATATTTTCACCAACAACCAACTATACCTCTTCACAGTTAACAGCTGTTTCAAAAGGTCTGCTTGACATTAATGTTCCTTTATTTTTGTTTACATTTAGTTGTTATTTCGTTACCAAAATAGCAACCCATAAGACCAATGTTAAAAATTACAATTTTTAAACTTAAATTTAGATCAAATTAGATTTTTCCTGGGATTGAGACTGTTTCTAAACTTATTTTTGGGCCGAAACACTCTTTAATGCAAAGTTTAAGCAAAATCTAACAGCTAGATTTCGAGATCGTGGAACACACATCCCTTCAGAGATTCCTCGTATTATAGTATAGGATATCGTTTGGGTTAAAACCGGTACTTAGCAAAAAAATATTAGACCAAAATATTATTATAAAATTAATTAAATACATGGGCAACTCCTATACGTAAAATAAAGAGTTTAAATATTTATGAGAAAATATTTAATAGGTTTTTCACAAATTAAAAATGTCTCAGATGCCTTAAAAACCTTTCAAGCCATATAATCTTAGTAAGAATATGTCCTTTGTGCTCGAGAATTCTTACAAAATTGTAATTAAAAGAAGCCGGGATTTCGTTAAATCCGCTCATAAAGCCACAAAATTAGTCCCAAACAAAAGGTTATTTTCGAAGAAGGAGTCACTCGGGCATAATTAATTCCAAGACGCAAAAAGGTGTCGGCGATAAGGCTCATAACGGGGCATTAGCGGTGTAATTATTTTTCTCAAAGACTTTGTTGTCGGATTCCCTCGTCCGAGCCGAAAGGGTCGAACCGTTATAACCGAATTATTTCCCTCTTTATTGCCGGTTTCAACGCGGCGTCAAAAGAATGTCGAAGCTTAATCCGGCCGAAAACGTTGTCGGGCTCCCGGGAAAAATTTCAATCACGACGTCAACTGAAGCAGTGGCGAATCGTGTAAAGCGGAGCGGCGGCGGGCCCCTCAGGGGAAGTGGGGGGAGGGGGGCAAGGGCGCTTCTTGACATCTTCCTCGGGGCGCGATAATTGTGGGGCGAAGGTGTGAAATTGTGTCACTCCGACGCGGCCCCGGGCTACACGTGTATTGCTGGCGAGGAAACGCTTCCGGTCGAGAGGTTATTGATATACTGTATTTGGGATAACTTCTAGCCGCAGGTACCTGAAGCATGGATTTCGCAATAAGTCTTGCGATTAACTCTTCTCTGCGGTATTGATCATCTAAACATAACCTAACCTAAATATTATAATTTTAGGGAAAAGTTAAGGCCTCAAATATTAATTGGGCTCCCTTCTGGACATTTCAGAATTTTCATGATTTAAGTGAATATTTGCAAAATTCCCTTGGAAAGAAGAGTTATTGGCTTAAACAGCAAGGTGGGACCAAGCCCAAAAATGATTGAAAAAAATGGGCAAAATATCGCAAAACCACAGTTATTGTTAAATTTACTTTGAAACATGTATCTCTCTTAAAATTAATGTTTGAGTAACTGAACTTGAATATACAAAAATGTTAACCCCTGTCAGTATCCTAGCTCTTTATTTAATCAGGTATTACTGAACAATTCAATTTGATAGAGGAAGTCATTTATTTTAAATCATCTTATATGCTTTAAGCTAAAAACACATTTTTCGTAATACTATGAATTTTGTTACGCATAATTGTGTCTTTTTCAAGTTGATAGAGGGTGGTTCAAGGGTAGTATGACAGGCATATGTCAAGGTATCCGCATCTTCAAAGGAGTTTTGCAATGGCAAACGTTTAAAGCAAGCCGTACCTCAAATGCAAAATAATAAAAATATTATTGAATTTTGAAGGTTGCCAGGCTGACATTATTCACAAAGGCAAACTTTTGAGATGGGGTTTGCGTCATTGAGTTCTACTGGTTAAGATATTTAATTAAACCCATTAGAAGACGCGTAAGATTTACTTCTGACTCCGCGTCAGCCATTATCATTTTTAGGCATGATCCCTGCTGGGGATTTCATGGGAATTTTTATGGCGGTAAAGCAGGGCTTGTAACAGTTCTTGAGGTTCATAAAAATAAAAATATAACCAAAATGATCAAAAAATATCCAAAAAATAACTTGAATAAACCCAATATGTCGCTGAAAATTCCAAAACCGGCATTTTACCGGGGTATTAAATATAGACCTATATAGGCAATAAAAATGTTGTAGGATTATTTTGAACTAGGTTAGTAATCATATACTAAAGAAATAATAATATTTAAAAATTTTGAAATAGGAAAAAATCGCCCCAATTCATTTTACACTTTTTCCATTTTTTTCCTTTTTTAGACATTTATTTAGTGTTTACGAGCTTCGTCCAAATCGATCAATGGATCAATAAAAACTTAATTGCTCTAAAATAATAACCAAAACCCCCAAAAAATAACAAAAATAACCAAATTACAAAAAAATAACAAAAAATAACCTGTTACAAGCCCTGTAAAGGGATGTTATAGAACACATTCGACAAAAATTCATTGGCTGTACAATTTTCTTTTTCATTTTCAACGAAATTTTGGCTCAATTCCACTACACTGCAGCAGGTAACGCTGGAGCCCGGCTGCAGTGGTTGAGCGGCTAGCGTTATCGGTGACAGATGTCCGAGTGATTAATTCCGAATCGGATGTATCGATTAACCGGATGACGCGTGGCGCTTCCGGTCACCCCCGTCGCCGCAAACCTACGTAGTACAAGTCAGCGGGCGTGACAATCCGCAAAGGCAAGATGGATGAAGTTGAAATGTTTTGAAAAATTCAGGTGCGTTATAAAGGGAAATATGATTCGGACAATTGAGGACATGTTATATAGTAGTATTAACGCTTATTACAGTAACACGTGTATTACTTTAAAAAGTTTTCAAAATATAAAAAATGCAGTTTTTATATTATCAGAATGCTTACTTTGAGGAACAGCTCGAGGAAGAATAATAAAAATGGGGTTTCAAGATTCATGTCAAACTTAATTAAAGATTTTTTTAGTCTCTAAATTTTAGAAATTGTACGCTTAATTTTAAATTCAAATGCCAACTTACTCAAGTACAAGAGATCAATATCCTCCAAGAGCAAGAATGGATTGTCGCGTAGAAAAACATCGAACAAGAGATTTTGAGCGCCTCCCTTCACATATGGGTGTTAAGTTTTTAAATAAATTTCCAGATAAATTGAAAACTTTAATGACCCTCAAGTTTTTAAATCCCGACCCAAAGCAATATTGAACACTGACGTCATTTGCATTTTACTCGGTCGAGAAGTTCATGACTTTCGCTTTGAGACATCGCATCAAGGTTTGTTCACATTTTATTCAGTTTTCATTAATAGTCACTTTTGTATGTTTTTTATTAAATATTGTTTCAGTGTGGTTAACCATTATATTTGCAGATTTGTGGCCATATTTTTACTTTCCAAACATTTGATTTGAAATGGCGAAATTTTAGTATTCTATTTTTTTTTTCGTAGTATAGGCTTATTGTATTTTTCATTTTTCAGACCACTCCAAAGTTGGTAGGGATGTTTTCTTGTTGTACAATCACTCGACCTATTACAGTTTCTATTCTTATTTTTATTCAAACGAAGACGTGTATTGTTATTAATATAAATATTAATATGCTATAAAATGTAACAATTGTCTATTTAAGAAAGTAAAGATATTTATTATTATTTAGCTTGGGCAAAAATGTGAAATCTAAACAAATATAACTAAAAATCAAACTCATTCAACTTTAACAGCTTTTCACTGAAATTATTTTTATTTTTACTTTATAAAAATGTAACAATTATCTTATCTATAGTAAGATGCACGAAAATAGTCCGATGGAAATTTTAACAGCTGTGTCCCCCCTCACCCCCTCTCGCCCTGCTATGTTGTCATTTTGTGGTTTTGTTAACATGTGTAATACAGTAGAATAATGTGTTTCATAATAAATTTGGCAACAATGGATCGACTCTCATCGGACTATTTTTCGTGAATCTTACTATAGTAAACATTTTTATAGGCTATAATACCACAATTGATGTGTTGTGTTTTATTCCCTCTTTTTATCGATAAGAACTGACGATAGATTTAAATCACCCCTCCAAAAAAAGTTAAAATTTTTCATTACGACTATAAAACGTAGACCACATTAAAAATGAACAATTTAAATAATTTTTAACAATTAATTTACTTATACTAACTTGTGCTATACAAAACTCCAAAGCAATACTTATCAATAGACTTTTAAAGTATTTATAAATCCACGTTTAACATATTCCAAAATACAGTTCAGGCTCAAGAATACGATTACCCGACAAAACGAATTCGTTTTTGAAAGACGTTATTTCACAGGCTGAAAAGGAGAACAGAGTTAGGTGGAGTTAAACGCAAAGAGATATTTATCAGGTGGATTACGCCGGTCAAAAGAAATCCTCAAACGAAGAGCTCTCCCGTTCTGCAAACCGGGCTAATTTAGCCAAGCGGCTGCATCACTTTCAACAGGAGGAATAAAAGTTAAAAGAAACCTCTAAGGCAAAGAGAATCCTTCAGAAAACAATATTCGAGTTCATGAGAAGCATGTGAAAAGATTAAAATTCACCTCGGGGGTCGCTTAATGCAATTAGGGGCGGTGACTGCCGTTTGATCTCGGGGCGGAAAAGCAGCAACGGCAGCGGCTCCGAGCAGCAGCATTTCAAAAGCCACTTGTTCCGCGTCGAGATAGAATCTTTGGCCCGTCCCCGTCCCTTACAAGAGATTCACTTTGCGATACGGTTGTCGCAAGACTGAGCTGGGGTACGTCCGGGGGTCGGCGCTGACTGCAGCGAGCGAAGCGAACGGGGTCGTCAGAGTACCCTGGCAAAGTCGGCTACCGAGGGACTTATGAGTCATCTTCACCCCTGGGCCAGTAGTCCATTGTTGTGCAGTCGGCAATGTTAACCATACGGCTTTTATGCTAAAACATGGTATTTTATTCCCTTATTTCAGACGCCGTTTTTCAACCGATTTTCTTTAAACTTGGGAAGTGTTTAGTTGAATAGTTATATTATAGGCCTCTCATACCTCGAAATTTCGAAAATTTAACAAATCTTACTCTCTGTGACGTCGCAAAGTAACTCGATTTTCCTTAGTAATATTTGTTACAATTTTAAAATGTCGAGGTATGAGGGGCCTAATATAACTATTCAACTATAAACACATACCAAGTTTAAAAAAAATCGGTTGAAAAACGGCGTCCGAAACAGGGGAATAAAATACCATGTTTTGAATTAAAAGCCGTATGGTTAACATTGTCGACTGCGCAACAATGGGCTACTGGTCCAGGGGTGGAGATGACTCTTAAGCGTCGTCCTTATGTAAACACCCAAACATGCCCAGAATTCCAGTTTCGGACTACATTTCGGAATATATATTATGAAAAAAATCTTGTAGGTATACGCAGGAGTCAGAAAACTCAAAACTGATACAGTATATTTGTAAAAATAACTTGAATCTTAAATGTAAGGAAAATTCGGTTACTTTTTACCACCACTGACAACTACCTACTAGTATCACTTTTTCAAACTTTTAAAGTATGAGAGCTCTATTGAAACTATTCAACTAAATGATTACCAAGTTCAAAGAAAATCAATAGGAAAACGGCGTCCGAAACTGGAAAATACAATATAGTAAAATGCTTTGCCCAAAGGTCGCATTGAATGTAGGCCTATCCAACAATAAGGCTCTAGAGCTTTGGGCAGTGGACACAATCACAAGGCATCTATAGTTGGCAATAACAAAAAAGACATAAAATCAATAATATTCAATAAATAAACAAAACAAGTTTACTAAAATGTTTAGTCTAATGATATAAAAAACATTTTCTCACAAAACCTATTAGGTTGACGTATAGTTGCATAAGTGTTAATACACACGTATTTGAACATATATGGCTTTTTTGCCGAATGTTGAATAAAAAATTATAATCATATAGGTAATAAGTTGAAATCAATAGCTCCTTCCCTATGTGGGTAAATTGTTAAAACTAAGAGCATTAAGTAAAACACAAAATAACAAGTTTATCTGTTTTTACACTGCCAAATCTACTACAAATCTATACGACAAACTTGATGAGTATGGCCAAATAAATTTCACCTACAGATGCAATTTTATACCAAGTTATTATTCACTAGGTTTTTAGCTCTATGAATTTAAATTTAAAAAAGGATAGTATACTTCTATAATGGATAGGTTAATATTTGTATTTCTGTAACGAACTGGCTTAACAATGCTGATCTTGAAAGTGCTAACTTATATTTGTGTTTTAGATCTTTAAGCCGACAAGGGCTGTGACTCTAACGAACCAAGGAGATTCCCTGACAACTTTTAATGTGAGAGCACATTTAATATTCCACCCCAAATTCAATATTTTCGTTTGAGGTAAGGCGTCTCGCTCCAATTCTCTCGGATGCAGTTTTTCCTTCTGTACATAATCTTTTCCATATTGTAGGAACAAACGAAAAACATTTTTCATACAACATATCTTTCTCATCGCAAAGACACAGAGTGAAAACCTTTAGGCTTCATAACTAGAAGAAATGAAATTAAAAACATGAGTATTAAAGAAATTAAAACAGCCACACATTTAGAATAAAATAGCTATCCAGTTAATTTTTTTTTTTTTAATTGTTAAGAATGTTTTTTTTAGTTTTTCGAAAATTTGTTTTATTTTTTAAAATAGAGAACAAATAAGACCATTCAAGTCGTTATAAAAACTAACAACGGATAAATAACAGCAATATTGAACTCCTCAAAATCTTAGAGATTTTATCTACGACCGTTATAAGAAGCACCAAATAATGTTATTATATTTAACGTTATGAAGAGGCACAATATTAAATTAAATTCAACCTGTTGCAATGAGGTCTTTAATATACAGTTTATAATACTACTTTAAAATACGTGTTCAATGAGAGATCGCGAGCTCGGTATTTGACGAAAGTAGTGTGTAGTAAAAGAAATTAACTGAGCAATTCGCACATGTTGTTTTATTACGATTCGATTCACGTGTTAGTTTCTTTATGTGTGCAACCTCAAAAGAGAGTGATCATTGTGAGTGAGAACAAAGGTTAAGTCAAGCGCCATAGGGTGCAGCTACGTTTTCTAGGGGTGACCACACATAACCTATAAATCTTTTACCTGTTTATTACTGTGATTTACTAAGTTTAAGTTTGTCGTATATAAAGTAATATATGAAACGCTTTATTCAGCCTTTAAGCCACTTGTTAGATAGTTAGAACACTCGCGTCGCTCCTTACTTATGTCAGGGCTTGTAACAGTTCTTGAGGTCAATAAAAAATAAAAATAAAACCAAAATGGTAGAAAAAATAACCAAAATATAACCTTGAATAAACCCCAAATGTCGCTAAAAATTCCAAAAACCGGCGTTTATCGGGATATTAAAAATGTGAAGGCAATAAAAATTATGTAGGATAATTTTTAACTAGGTAAGTAATCATCTACTGAAGCAAGATTAATAATATAATATATTTCGTCACAAGGGCCGAAAGTGGCGTTTTGCCGGCCCCTAGATCGTGTTTCAAGTTCTCGACTTCGTCTCGAACTTGAAACGATCGAGGGTTGGCAAAACGCTTTCGGCCCGAGTTATGAACGATATTTCTCATCACACTACACAATTCAATCAATTCTAAACAAGTGAAAAATTACTTTTTCGTTCATAACAAACAAAACATAACCTCAACCTCAACTAACTTAGCGAGATGTACTGCTTGAGTTTCTGGTTGCTAGGCAACCACTTCACATCAGCTAAGGCCACCAAAACTAATACTCTAACGGTAAGTGACTACAGCTGATTCCAGGGGGAAAGCACTATTTTCCCAACTACGTCATATATATTTAACAGTTGCTATCAGCTGAACTACTAACTACGTCACTGATTTGTTATTTGTTGTTGTTCTTGTTAAATACCTAATAATATTCTAGATTTCTCTGCTACCGTTTCCATTACCGCCCTAGGCCGGTAAAACAGGTGTTCGTTGGTAAAAGTGAGGATCGTAAACAGGTGATATCGATGTAGTGTGATGAAAAAATCATTTTTAAAATAGAAAAAAATCCTCCCCGATCCATCTTTTGCCTTTTTATTTTTTTCCCCTTTTTTAACATTTATTTAGTTTTTACGAGCTTCATCCAAATCGATCAATAAAAACCTAATGGCCCTAAAATAAAAAAATAACCAAAATCTCAAAAAATAACAACAATAACTTAATTTAAAAAAAAATAACAAAACATAACCAAGAGCAAAAAAATAACCTGTTACAAGCCCTGTTATGTCCTCATGGCTTAAACGCCATAAAGTACGCAATCTATACACTAAGAACTATTAAATCCATACTCTCGCCAAAAATTACTATCGATGGTTAATCGCAAACCTTTCACTAGCCTGTGCTGTATTCAACCGTCTCTGACGCGGCCACGTTGGCCCGGGTGAGCGATCGCCCTGCGGCGGCGGCGGAGGCGGCGGCGGCGGAGGCTGTTTTTGCCCCTAGGGGAGATTGATCCGACGCGTCATCACTTGTCCATTACCCCGCTGTTGTGTCCGATTTGTCACTTCTTGTCCTCTAATCACTTGTATCCGTCACAAAGTGATTACGAGTGGACACTGGACACACGCTTACACTTACACTTCACCACCCACATCCCTCCATCCCTCCATCCCTCCATCCCTCTACGACGTCTCGTCTTCTCAGTCGTCTCTAGCCTCCGCTCCACTACCTCTACTCCTTTATCCACTACCTCTGCTCCTCTACTGCTTTTGCAAAACACATTTTAATTTTCCATAATAGTTATTTTTTCTTCTAGGGACTAAAGTACAAATTTTTCTCCCTGAGGGGAAAGTGTTGTCGCCCGAAGGCGAAGCCGAGTGCGACAACTTCCCTGGGGGAGAAAAGTACTTTAGTCCCTTGATGCACACATGATTTTTCTTCCACCTACACGAATAAAATTTAGGACTAATAGGCCTACCGTATATAATTTAACTTTACCTTCATATGATCCCTTGCTCCGTCAAGCTGAATCAGTCACATCAACATAAAAACACACAAGGTAGGCCATATCATTTTTAAAGAACATGTAAAAACAAAATAGAATTTAAGCCTGGTCAAAAGTTTTACACTTATGTTTTTTACTTCTTAGGTTGATAGCCTACCCAAGCGAAATATAAACAAACACGTTCACTACCACGGCCATCTCTGGTACTAGAGATGCTGCTCACTGCTGACAGAATGGTCACCAGTGAGCAGCAGCTACAGCTGCTATTAGTCAACAATGAGTAACGAAACAAATACAAGTAACAGCTGACTGTGGCTCATGTTCTTTTTAATCTCTCTTTTAATGTTATTCTTATGTACGAGTAACTAACTTTAGCCCCGTGGTACGAAAAAACTTGAGTTTTCCCTAGGTAGGAAAATTAAGTATTCAAGTCACATGGGATAAAAACTAGTACTTTAGTACTCTATTCCAAGGAGTAAAATACGGCTTTCGATAGTAGGTGGAGGAAAACATTATTTATTGTTTGCATTATTGCTGAAAAAATCCACTGCCTGTCACCATGAGCCAAAAGCCTGTACAATGATTTTATGCCCGCCAATGTTTCTGTTATCGTAGCCTGCGATGGAACCGTAGATCGCTGGCTTGAGGATAAAAATCAGCTGCTGCTCTCGAATTATTGTTCATAAAAACATTTGACTCTTAGTTGTCGCTAGAGAGGCCAGCACGATTTTTCATCTGTGCATGTGGACACACGTGACTTCTGTAAAGACTGGCAGGGAGGATCTGGCACAGATCACATCTCCCATTGTACATTGGCCACGGTCCACCCTGGGCCATTGGATGGGTATGACCTCGTCATAATCTATACTTCATCAATATTAGCGACCATCGTCAAACAAACGGTGCCATAAGAAATATTTGGATTTAAACTACGATTGAATAGTCTATTACACTATGCTACAGAAATTGAAATCGGGAGACGTATTGCATTTGCCCATAACCGTACGATAACTATGATCAAGATCATTTAGTCGACTTTGTTTAGTAAGGAATTACTTTGAAAATTGTATAGAAACATAAATAACTTTAAAAATTGTATCCTACAGATACCAAAATAACTTAAGTTATATAAATAATTAAAAATTTCTGTGTGTCGATATCTATTTCACAGTGAAAGTAATTCCTTGCAAGGATTGTCTATCATCTACAATCACTACTCACCGAATTCAGGGGCTAACAGTCATAATACTTACCTGAAAACAAACATAAACGTTAATAGAGGTTAATAAAAACAAATCATGGTTTTCATCCTGAATAGAAGTGGCAGAAAATATGTTAAACGTTCATGCACATGTAAAGCTAGATACACAACCAGGACAAACAAGTAGAGACCTGCAATAGCAATGGGCAACAAAAAATTAAGGTGACAAATCGGTTCATCATTAGCGAATTTGAAAAATGGGGCTATTAATAAAGGAACTCCTGTTTGTTTGTCTCTTTTTATTGCCATATTTTTTGAGCATTCCTACAATAGTTTTTACAAACTTTAATTATACGGACCGCAAAGTTACAAAAACATATAAAATACCCGTCAACATGTTTGTGACCCGTATTTTCTACATGTTTTTATTTTTAAATTGTAAAAATTAATTTTAACACTACCAAAAGAATGACTACTCCGTAAGTCTGCAAAACAGGGGAACGTATAAAGAGCTTCAAGATGTGATGTATTTTGGAACGTAACTACACAAGACATGATATGTCACATATGATTTTAACAACCCAGTTGTAAATAAGTGAAATAAAAAGTGATTCCCCTCATTGCACTTACAAAGTCATTATGAAAAAGCAATAGTATATTTCGTCACGAGTCCGGAAAGTGGTCGTTATCGAATTCGATCGAGCACCGATATACCACTTTCGGACGAGTTACGAACAGTACTTTTTATCATACCACCTTTAATAAATTTACAGTTTGGATAAAAATTAATAGATTTTAACCTATATACCCCCTCTTACGTTGTTATTTGTTTATCTTTTTTTTTGAACTATTTACAGCTGTTCAAGGAATAGCAGACAACGTATACCTTTACGAAGGAGTTAAAAATATTAATAAATTTGTATTTGCATAACTTTCAGATCTTGCTTTAAATAGTCGAGTAATTTAAGTAATTTAATTTGAGTAATTTAAGTAATTTGAAACGAAAAATATTGATATTACCTAAAAACGTAATAAAGTGCTTATAAACAAATGATAATTTTAAAAATTCTATTTGATATTATAAGTTGGGGATATTCAAAAGTTTTAACGAAGGTCTTTCTCACAGCCTCACACCCCCAAATGCGAACATTACATTAACGAATTCGATGAAAATATTCAGTAGTCTACTTTGGAGGTTTCGAAATTCTTCAATTCGAAATAATAAACCCCCATTAAAATGGTATCGCTTATGAAAAATTCAAGTAGGCCTATATAATAAGTGTGTGACTAGGATAATTCCACAAACCCTATCGAACAGCTAATATTCCTCAATTTCTCTTGTTACCACAAGTTACGTTATACGTCTATCTCACTGCACATGGTTAGAGGGGCCAAACACAGCGGAGTACTAGTCCAGGCTCTGAACAGGTTGAGCATGCACTGAAAGTCTAACAACATTTGACTTTGGATTATTGTTGAGGACATTTAGTAGTTGTAAAAAACCGATGTTGCCATACATTTCTAGAATGCACACAACACGGGGGACGCCCTCTAGAGGAAGTCGTAGAGGAAACTCTATTGGCCTATGTCATGTTATGTATGATTTTAAAGGTCTTTGAATGTAGATTCGAACACCACAAACCCGATCTCTAAAGGTGGAATACAACGCGAGTTATTGCGTTTTGAAATTTTGGCAAAATGCTTTTAATGCAAAGTTTGACTGCCTGCCATTTCTGACTCGATCGTTCATTTCAGGTCGGCTTTGCGGCATTGCTTTCTGTTAAACCTGATCCTAAAGCTTACGTTAAATATTTCACAAAAACTTTCATTGGTTGTCCCAAATCGTGCTGAAAATCATAATGTAATCATAATATTTCGGACAGCAATTGAAGACGGCAAATGAAGACTTAAAATAAAACATTTAACTAAATTTCCAGGATCTTCATAAAGAGGAGATAGATAGAATGTAAACAGATTTGAAAACAATGTCACCAACTCGACCTCAAATGAACGTTTGAGCCAGAAATGGCAGGCAGTCAAATTTTGTCTGAAATGATTTTACCGAAATTTCAAAACGCAATAACTCGCGTTATATTCGACCTTTAGAGATCGGGTTTGTGGCATCTGAATCTACTTTCAAAGACCTCTAAAATGATATACATGACATAGGCCAATACAGTTCCCTCTACTACTTCCTCTAGGGGGGGTGTCCCCCGTGTTGTGCCAACTCTGAAAATGTGGCAACATCGATCTACTAAATGTTCCCAACAATAATCAAAAGTCAAATTTCGTTAGACCTTTAGTGCATGCTCAACCTGTTTAGGGCCTGGACTATACGGCTGCAGCGTGGCCGGGGCTGCCTGTCCCTCACTGCGGCTGCGGCTATACCGGTGACGGCTCCAGTACCATCCAAGCTCTCCGTTTATCGTTTATGGCACCGTATAACCTGATGAACTGGATTTTTATCGCCAATATATTGCCCTGGTTTCCGTACACTCGCCAATTGACGTCCGTGTTCGCCTCGGTATGTCGCGGTCGTTCGTGTTCGTGTTCGCCTAGTTTACCGTCGATATTTTACGTCCTAGTCATCGTTATTATTAGACTCGTCTCCCGACGAGTTTCAATATAGGCAGAAATTGAGCCGTAAAACAGTATGAAACGAGAGTTTCCAACAATTTGTACTCTCTGTGATACAATCTTGCATCGTCCGTGCGCGGTCGTATAAGTCGCGAGGGAAGGAAGTTAAACGTACGACTTTATTCACTCATTCGAATGGATGAAGTTGATGGTATTGCCGGTTTGAGAGCCGTAACGTCTTTGAACGGGTTTAGATTGTTTAATTTATGGACGGACTGAAGCGAAATCTCGCACACTTACGTTTACACGAGCGCGAGCGGCTATGTAACGACTGTACGTTAACATCTGATGGCTACAAAAGACCGTGAACAATTTACGGGATTGCCTAATTTCACTGCAAAATTTCTTATCGACATTTTTGTTGTGGATAAAGCCTTACACAATGATGGGCAGTTTGATGAAAAGTTGAGCGAAAGTTTCAATATTCCATCCTAGAAGTTACTCTGACGGAAATTAAATATAATCCTTTTGCATTTTACAGATATCGAAATTCGGACGAGTAAACTATGTTTCACGGTAAACAATATTGATTTCATTCCGGGTTAACGTTACTTAAAAAAAAAAATTCAGTTGACAAAGGGTTACGCATATACTTTTTCAGCAATCTCCGAATCTCCCATATTTTACATTCAAGTTGACACAAAATGGTGTGAAGAGAATTTTACTGTAGTGCTTTACAGCCAATTCAAAAAGGAACCATCCCTTACACGTTTATTTTGATTTTAAAGATACATTTCGGCATAACACAAGTATAATTTATTTCCTAAGAGATGCAATTGTGTTTTCTTTCAATTTACAGTCCGGCATTGTTGTGCGCATTCTATCTGTCAAACCCACCCCCAAAGACCCTGTCAACCACGGCAAAGTCCGCATCTCAATCATAGTAATGCCCACGTCACTGGTGACCTGGCTGACACTCTGACACGCCAAACACACATGTCCTCCGCCGTTAGACCTGTCTATAAATCATGTAGCACAGGGGGGGGGGGGTCAATCAAATCAATAGAATAGACCGGGTAAGGGAGGGGGGGGGTCAAAGGCGCAACATGTGGCCGTAGACAGCGATTAGCCTACCAACTACCGAATGTCGTATTTATGGGCAATTCCATAACTTTGATGGGCCGCTGAGAGCATATTACATCGGATGTCCCGCCTCCGCCTCAAACAAGCTGACACCTCTGGATAATAATTTATACGTGCGTTCGCCACACTACAGAGCACCTCAGAAATCGGACTCGATGCACTTCTGGAGATTGATATGTCAGTAGAAAGGACAGCGGTAAAATTTAATTCATCTCTAAAAAAGGTTTTAAATAATTGTAATATATTACTATAGGAATTCATTTACATTACGCGAATTCGGGTGTTTAAAAAGGTCGGATTTGGACTTAAAGCATTCAAATACCTAATAAAAATGTAATATTGAGGGTATTTTACAATAAATAATTTGTCAAATGCTTGAGAAAAATCAAAGAAATTAAAAAAACTAAATCATGCACATAGTGACACCATATCTGGGGGATAAATTGGACCTTGAAAGTTAAAGGTTTTCACGCATCCAAGTTTTAAAATTTCAAAAATAATCTAAGTAATTTAAAAACTAACATGGTAGCATACATTTTTAAACAGAGACGGCAAGTAATAACTTATGTAATGTATATTTAAAGAGAAAGAATAAGCAGACTAACGGAACGTAATAAAAAACGCTATGAAATAAAGGGCGGCGCACGAATAACGAAATGAGCCAACGATTGATAAACGATATCGGCAAAAACTGCAGTTAACTCGATGGAAATCCAACAACAAACCAAATGAATACAGAATTATCACACACTCAATAAAAAAACAACGGGGCAGAACGTTGCGGATAATGCGGCTTTAAAATCAATACTAATGGCAATAAAAGACAATAACTGCCGTTGCCATCGAGGTTTGATGAAGCAGTCTAAATATCAATCGGCGGCTCTTTCATATTTACGACGTCAAAAATTGAGTTTTGCGAATTGTTTTGTCGTCGATTCCGGGAGTGGCGGCCGTTTGATGGAGCGATCCGAAAATGATTATACATTCTATTGACTCCTGGTCGGAGTGGTTTCTGATGGGCGCAACCATCCGCCAGCGACGACGCGCGGTTCTGTGGTCAAGAGAGGAACTGACCAACGGAATAATTGTACTAATCTGAATAGGAAAGAGTATCAAAATTAGGGAGTGTTTAATAAAAAATCTAATTTTAGGTATGTGAGGAAACTTTCAAAGTATAAAAATATTTTGATACCACTGCATAGAAATAATCACATTGCGAAATTTGTAAACCCTACGCAAAACAGTTCATTTCCGGTTTCCGTTTCTTTTTCGCTCTAGAGCGGCAATTTTTTCTACCGCACGCTAAATTGAACAGCAATTCAGCTGTTTTTACAATCATGCCACAGATGTTGGTCATTGATGTCGTTTATTAATTGCTTCTTTTTTAGCTTGAGGTTATGTTTGATAGTTCACAGTGCATTCCAACCAAAAAAATCAAACATTATCTAAATGAAATTTTGTATACAATAAAACATTTAATCTGTTGCAATTATGTTGGAAGGAAAAATCTTGTGTGTATTACGAGCGCAAATAGTCATTGCCGCTCTCAAAATGTTTCGACACACAAAGCGTCTTGAGTGGCAATGACGTACTTTCCGCTCTTAATACACAAATAGCTATTTCCGAACGCGCAAACAAAAAAATATCGAGTTTTGTGCCAGGAGCACATCATATCGCTGGTTTCCAGGTCCGTAATTCTAATATTCTAACATTTTATGAAGTCAAGTAATATTTAATAAAGGAAGGAGGTGAATACGGTATCAGGCTTAAATACCTATTTTAATTATTTTAACTACATTTTTGATATTACGTTGCCAAATTTTATGTAAGTAAATTTAATTAATAATTACTAACTGTAAAAACAATTGTATTTAAGTATTATATAAAACTATCATCAGTTGAGAATTCAGGCCGACAAAAATTTGATCGAACTGAAAACATAACTGATGCCGTGGTTACAGATTTCAGAACGGAAATAGATTTTTAAGGGCTAACACAATATACTATATTGCAAAAATAAGACATTACACAAATCGAAGATATACAACAACATAACCAATTCAGTGGCTTCAATGAATTGTAAAAATAAATTAACCTGCCGTTTCAATTAGATCGCCTTTGACATACGGTCTGCAGTATGTGCGGAAATGCGGACTTTATGTTACAAGAAAAACATAAATAAAAATTTATACAATTTTTTTTACGACATGGAGACAAGGCCATTAATAAAATTCCCAAGACAAAAGAGTTATGCAAGTCTATTATGTCAAACAACTAAAAGGTCTGACCATTTTGCATAAACAATCGTATAAAAAACTATAAAGACCAGTCAAAATTAGAGAAAAATACTGTATACTGAAGTAAAGCTGTCTGGAAGTCATTAAAATTAAGACAAAACACGCAACACACTGTCACAAAACAGTCCAATATTATCTCCAGCCCAAATTAGTAATTCGGGAGGCAAATGAAACGAACGTCCGGGTCGGGGAGCGGGGAAACATGCATAGCACATTAATCTGAACAAGTATGAAGCATCTGTAGCCACCCATCCCGACCGTCATTAGGAATATTACACGAGTATAAAATTGGGGGAGTAGCGTGGCGGCAGCTGTCGCGCGCGTGCACAGAGCAACGCCGCTGACGCTACAGGTATCGCGGCGACACGGTGGCGTGGCGGCGCTGGCGCTACAGGTATCGCGGCGACACGGTGGCGTGGCGGCGGCGCTGACGCTACAGGTATCGCGGCGACATGGTGGCGTGGCGGCGGCGCTGACGCTACAGGTATCGCGGCGACACGGTGGCGTGGCGGCGGCGCTGACGCTACAGGTATCGCGGCGACACGGTGGCGTGGCGGCGCTGACGCTACAGGTATCGCGGCGACACGGTGGCGTGGCAGCGGCGCTGACGCTACAGGTATCGCGGCGACATGGTGGCGTGGCGGCGGCGCTGACGCTACAGGTATCGCGGCGACACGGTGGCGTGGCGGCGGCGCTGACACTACAGGTATCGCGGCGACACGGTGACGTGGCAGCGGCGCTGACGCTACAGGTATCGCGGCGACACGGTGGCGTGGCGGCGCTGACGCTACAGGTATCGCGGCGACACGGTGGCGTGGCGGCGCTGACACTACAGGTATCGCGGCGACACGGTGGCGTGGCGGCGCTGACGCTACAGGTATCGCGGAGACACAGTGGCGTGGCGGCGCTGACGCTACAGGTATCGCGGCGACACGGTGGCGTGGCGGCGGCGCTGACGCTACAGGTATCGCGGCGACACGGTGGCGTGGCGGCGGCGCTGACGCTACAGGTATCGCGGCGACACGGTGGCGTGGCGGCGCTGACGCTACAGGTATCGCGGCGACACGGTGGCGTGGCGGCGGCGCTGACGCTACAGGTATCGCGGCGACACGGTGGCGTGGCGGCGGCGCTGACGCTACAGGTATCGCGGCGACACGGTGGCGTGGCGGCGCTGACGCTACAGGTATCGCGGCGACACGGTGGAGTGGCGGCGGCGCTGACGCTACAGGTATCGCGGCGACACGGTGGCGTGGCGGCGGCGCTGACGCTACAGGTATCGCGGCGACACGGTGGCGTGGCGGCGGCGCTGACACTACAGGTATCGCGGCGACACGGTGGCGTGGCGGCGGCGCTGACGCTACAGGTATCGCGGCGACACGGTGGCGTGGCGGCACTGACGCTACAGGTATCGCCGCGACACGGTGGCGTGGCGACGCTGACGCTACAGGTATCGCGGCGACACGGTGGTGTCGTTTAAGAGTCATCTTCACCCCTGAGCCAGTAGCCTATTGTTGCTTAGTCGGCAATGATGTTAGTCATACGGCTTTTAATGCAAAACATGGTATTTTATTCCTCTGTTTCCACCGATTTTCTTTAAACTTGTTAAGTGTTTGTTTGAATAGTTATATTAGGCTCCTCAAACCTCGAAATTTTGAAAATTAAACACACATTACTATCTGTGACGTCGCAAAGTGATTCGATTTCTCTTAGTAATAGCCTATTTGTAAAATTTTCAAAATTTCGAGGTATGAGAGTTAACTATTCAACTAAACACTTACCAAGTTTAAAGAAAATCGGTAGAAAAAAGCGTCCCAAACAGGGGAATCAAATACCATGTTTTGCATTAAAAGCCGTATAGTTAACATTGCCGACTGCGCAACAATGGGCTACTGGCCCAGGGGTGAAGATGACTTAAGTGTACGTAACAGGGTCTCAAGAGATGATCAAGTTTGCAAGCAACGCCAATAGAGTGTAGCGAGGGACAAGGTGCGAATGTCAAGACCCGCACGCAATGGAGGAGTGGTGCGAGCTGCCCGAGCTGCGCGGTTATGGACTAATTGGCCGCGCTGCAATTGACCGCGGCGGGCAAAAACCGCGCCAACGTGACGAAACCCACATAAAGACAAAGTGGGACTGATTTGTCTGAGCGGGTAAATACATAAGTGGGCTTAAACAGCGACAAACTACCGCTCATGTCTTTTTGTATCGGGCTGCCAATGGACGTTAAAGGGTTCGAGTTCTTTAAAAGGTAAACTGCATGGAAACCACTGTTTCAAAGCATGTATTTTCTGTACTTTCGACAAAAAAAAATACGAAATAGTAGACACATTTATTACTTTTAAGTACTCATTAAGAAATTTTAACTAAGCTGAATAACATGCGTGAACCAAAAAAATGAAATTAACAAATGATTTGAGTTTTGAAATTATTATTTTTAGCTAATAATCCTTTTACGTCATTTTTAACTCCAATCTGAACTTTTCCGACCATGTGAGTTCAAGGTGTAAAAAGCTGTCTCATCTGAGAGTCCTGTACAGACATAGACATCTATTCCCAAATGCTACGAAGCTTCAACTTATTCAGGCCTTAGTGCCCTCTGCCTTTGAATACTGTCTTCCTGTTTACGGCAATGTCGTGAGTGCAGGAGTCATGGAAAGAACGCTGAGAGTGCAGAATATATGTGTCAGATTATTTGTGGCCTGAAAAATTTGATCATTTGTGTGTTGCAAGTCACAGTTTAGGATTGTTACCTATGTCTGATGTCTGCACCATTCGTACATCTATGATTCCACAAAATACTTATTTCTGGCAAGCCTGAGTACTTAAGAGAGAGGCTGAAAACTCACTCTGAAGTACAGTACGATCCCGCTGTACCAGACAGGATGCTGTGTTGGAGCTGCCTTGCGTACGTCTGGAGGTTGATAGGAGGCAATTCCCTTATTTTGCTTCCAAACTGTATAATGGATTGCTCCCTGTCTTAAAGGATGACAAAAACAGCCATGTGGCGTCAAAAAGCTTCCACATCGACTGTAGAATTCAGTTTTATTAAATTAAGATTCAAGCGGATTTTCCTATAGGGAATACGTTATTACGGTGGTAGCCATGATAAGAGATAATCGTGGGACCATGTTAATTTTTTTTTTCATTTTGAGGTCCACAAAAGCCAAAACACTATTTGTTCATTTTTGTATACAGGGTGTTCGGAAAAAAACATTTAAGGAATTCAGGAGGTTATTAGGGCCTACATTTTTACTCCCGTGCATGCTCGACCCATATACCGCGCCAGTATCGCATGTTCGTCCCCAGAAACTGTTGCTCGCCCCCCCTCCGCCCTCCCACTGTACGTGTCGACGTTTAATGCCCCCGTTACGAGGGGATCCTCCTGGTTTTTACAATCAGAGGGAGAATTGCGACATCTCCCCGCATATTCCACCGTTTTACGAAAGGATTTCCAACGACGGATTGTGAATTGGTAATTGTTTGCAGTGATATATAGACAGCAATAAGCAGTCATGAGCTTTCCTCCCTTGGGAATGAATTTTACGTAGTAACATAAAATACCTAGGATAAAACGAGTCCTCCCGCCCATCCTTGTCGACGGACTGAGATTTTGATTATATTTATTAAATTCAATCTACGAGTTTACATAGAATTATATTAGCACGGAATTTGTTTAGTTCAAATTAGAAACAATTTACATTAAATTAATAATGAAGCAAAAAACAAACAGATTAATAATGATAAACACACTATTTTAAACACGTACTAACACTATAACTTTTTATGCTAAACATATACGAAAACTTTTCATGGGCAAATATTTTCAATCTTTATAAAATAATTACTGTAACATATAAAATAATTGAAAGAACTAGTCATCTGAGAAATACACAAAGGTTTTCAGGATTTAAAATCCACCTAAAATACCTCTCATGGGCTTATAATAGGGAGGCGAAAATCATTTTATAATTTCATATTGGCAAATTTCGGACCACACATACTTGAGCTCATTAAGTTATACTACAGATTTTTTACGCACGGAAGTGTTTATACTTTTACAAGTATGGTATTACAGAAAAATCTGTTTAAAGTTTAGAAGGGAAGGGCACATCAACCAACTAACGTAGGTATTCAAATAATGTAAATTTATGGTAAGGTAAAAAGTGACGTAAAAAACAATCTACAATATTTTCATGACAAGACTTCAAAATCGAAAAAGGTCGAAATAAAAGCCCACAAAACAAGAAATGACACTTGGTAGGATATTCACTTTTTGCGGAGCGAAAAGGATTGTAGCGAAACTGGGTAAAATTCGAACTAATTAGGGGGATGCGGCGGCCTAAGCCCGTTACAAATCTGGGATTAGCCAGGCGGTCACGCGGGGCCGATATCAAACAGTGTAAATGGCTATTAATCTGGTGCAGACAGGCCAGCGTGCTATCAGGGCGGCATTAGTGGGCGCAGTGATAACGGACCATCCATCACTGACCGCGGCTGTGGCTACGACGATACGACGACGCTACGACACAATGATACTGACCGCTGCTGTGGCTACGACGATACGACGACACCACCACACAATGATACTGACCGCTGCTGTGGCTACGACGATACGACGACACCACCACACAATGATACTGACCGCGGCTGTGGCTACAACGATACGACGACACCACCACACAATGATACTGACCGCGGCTGTGGCTACAACGATACGACGACACCACCACACAATGATACTGACCGCTGCTGTGGCTACGACGATACGACGACACCACCACACAATGATACTGACCGCGGCTGTGGCTACGACGATACGACGACACCACCACACAATGATACTGACCGCGGCTGTGGCTACAACGATACGACGACACCACCACACAATGATACTGACCGCTGCTGTGGCTACGACGATACGACGACACCACCACACAATGATACTGACCGCGGCTGTGGCTACGACGATACGACGACACCACGACACAATGATACTGACCGCTGCTGTGGCTACAACGATACGACGACACCACCACACAATGATACTGACCGCTGCTGTGGCTACGACGATACGACGACACCACCACACAATGATACTGACCGCGGCTGTGGCTACGACGATACGACGACACCACGACACAATAATACGACGATACAATGTTAGGACGACACTACGACACAATGATACTGACCACGGCTGTGGCTACGACGATACGACGACACTATGACACAATGATACGACGAAACTACGACACAATGATACTAACCGCGGCTGTGGCTACGACGATACGACGACATCATGACACAATGATACGACGATACAATGTACGACGACACTACGATACACTTACGACGTTATACAGAATGGTATTAGTGGGTGGCCGCAGAGCGATAGCGGACCATCAGACGCTAGTGATAACACTAGTGAGTTAATAAACAAAAATTGTAGACCCTCGCACCTTCCCCAGGAGTCTCCTGAAATCTTGAGACTGGTTGTCGTCGACGCCACTGAAATCTTTGACGAGAGTGGAAGACAGGCCACGTGTCGCTTGTCTCGTCACAGATTTTCAGTGGCATCGAGGACAACCAGTCTCAAGATTTCAGGAGACTCCTGGGGAAGGTGTGAGGGCCGACGATTTTTGTTTATTCAATGTTGCCGCCTACAAGAAATTCACCGTGTATTCAGTAATGAGTGAGGTTACCCACGATTAAATTTAATACTATCAACTTATGTTTGTATTCCGTAAATTAAAATACTATACTAAAATGACCACTCCGAACGAAATAATGATTATTATAATTCGTCGCCTTCCAGGCATAAGGTCGTATCTAAAAAAAAAAAAAATGGATTTTTAGGTTACGACAGTTTTTGAATCTCCCAAACAGCCTCTACACATCACACGAATCGTCGTATGTCTATCCCTCCTAGTTTAGAAGATACAGGCTATGTCCTATGAGTCGTATCTCAAAAAAATTTTAATTTAAATCAGACGAAAGGTCGTATCAATTAATGATACGACTGTTTGCCTGATACAACCCAGTCAAAAAGGCGTCGTATCTCAAGATACGACTTTTCGTCTGAACTATAATTTTGACCTTGCCTAGTATAACCTTGCATAATGTATTCAGGCAAACTGTCGTATCTTGTTTATATATATAATTTTCTAAGTATATATATATTTTCAAATCTCTTGGCGTGTACTTTAAAGTTTAGGGTATCATGCATTACTAGCCTAAAAATAAAGTTTCTAAGTTCATTCGTTTAGAATCTCTGAAGCAAAATGTAGGTGTAGTTTTTGTTTTTCTGCTCTCCTGAAAAATCACTGAAAATGAGATACGACCATATGCCTGGAAAGCGACGAATTGTATGTGTGTTTGGAATGTAAACAAAGGGTTTTGTGCCGGAACACATGATTTAAAAACTTTTAGCTGAGTTAATTACTGCTAAAATCCATACCAATACCCCATATATTAAGTTATAGACCCTTTTTGGAGGTACCTCGAAATTTTACATTATTTGGAAAAAGGGTCCTCGCGTTTTCTTGTACTGTCCCCGTTTTCTTAATATAAGTATCCTCTATCCCTTTATTTCGGTTAAGTTACCTAGATTCTGTAGCTTTTTTCATTAGCAAAAAATAAAAATTGTCAAGCCCAAAATCAATTATACAAAGAAATTAAACCCCACGAATTTTGTTTTAACCAATCTAGATGACTGATATAAAGTGAAATAATACCCTCCAGGGGTTATGGACGTCATAGTATATTTACAGGCTTTTTAGTTTCAGTTTACATAATTTTCTGTGTCATTATTTGTCTCATCGTTGTCGTAACATTATAACTTTACAGTGCCATAGAATATTAGCGCCGATAACTTTTACTTCATCATATAGTCGATTTTTTTTCACTCGTACTATGAACAGTTTTAGTAATGTTAGGGCCTACTTTTATACGAAAATTATTTGTATATTTGTTCAACAAATGTTCTTGAATGAGTTTTTAAAAAATGGAAAAAATATTTTATTTCATTTGAAAATATACTGAATACGATTATAAAAATCCTCTAGGGTGGTTCGACTTACAAATTCGGAACCTTTCTGATTATTCATCCTTAACAAACCGTTTACGAACGATTGATTTGATGGTGGCTTCAGCTTTTAGAATATATCACTTCTACCATATCTGAATGAGTTCACCAAATTATAAGTAACACAATTATTTTTTGCTTATTTATTGATATCAGACAACACCTAAAAAGGTTGCATACCCATATTGATCCAACTAATTTACGAAGAAACCAGGTTCAGCACACATGTGTCAAAAACAAACCGTCATAATAATTTAAATAATCTACCACACAGCAATGCCCATTAAGATTACTTCTCCAGTCGTTATCAATTTTGTACAATTTTATGTTATGTATTTCTTTTCTCTACTAGGAGTAAAACACAGGTCAATTATGCCAGATCTGACCCCAACATTTCAATACTGTAAATACCGTAAATATTGTCGTAAGTGGTAGTTTACTTAACTAAGAGTCTATTTTCTCCAATCTCCACGAATTTCTGTATTGGATTTAGAGATCTTAAATTCGCCGTAAGCCTGTACAAATTACAAAGATGCACAAACAAAACTATAGAATGTGAAAAAATCATAAATTGCAGATTGATGACTACCTACTTGATTACTTTAACAAACATACTTCGTTCAAGGCATACAAGTGCTTTCAGTTCAGTCACCCAACTTCATCAAAATGATTTAGTCTCTAAACAACTACGGCACTACGGTGGTGCTCCAATGTTTGACACTTTATAAGTTATTTGTCTGTGAATCTTTCTTGGACACGTTTTGATTATTCAGGTTAAATTTTACGTTGAATTAAATTTTTAATCGAGGGTTGGATAATTCTATTTTCCAGTCCTGGACAAATGCAGTTTTCGTCCTAAAGCCCTTCAAAATTCCCATGTTATTTTTAGGAAGATCTTTTGGAGCTACTAAATTAAACAAAAATCAGCTGATAATTGTAGAAACTATTGTGTTTATCCTGTGGTTCAACAAATTTATACCAAAGTACAGCATCCTCTGGCATGGGTAGTGAGCAAAGCGAACAAGCTCGTCTTAAAAAGGAAGAGGGTGAGTGAGCGGAGCGGACGAGCTTTGTCTGAGAAAGGAAAGTGATGCTTAGTAATTTTACCGAGCATAAGCTCGGTCTCCTTGGTATGTTTTTGTACTCTGTATTAACAATGGATATTACACCGAGGTAGCTAATAACTATATACTTTTGGTGCAGACACAGTAGTCCATATGCACATGCAGCAATAATGGATTTTGCACATACCCTTGCTACTGCTGTACAATAGTTATCCATAGTATATGTACAGTAGTTATGTATGATTAGAACATTTCTATATCGGATACACATTTATACCCGACTGAACACAAATCTTTCCGAATGACAGTTTCAATTTACCCCAAAAAGATGTTGTACTAAAGTATTTCAGAGAAACTTATACTTTGCAAACCACATTATCGTTTTATATTTTTGTACCAAAAGGTCGATGTAACAAAGGTATATTACAAGAAAAGGAATATGTGTATGAGGAGTACATACAATTTCTGATTTGTGGTGTACAGTTTCAACAACATATCCTAGTATACAATTACTGAACATATTTAAATACTAGTATACTTACGATTTGAGTGAATAAACAGCCTCTTTCTGAATGAGGCAACTAAAGCTTTAAAACTGTTTATATCAAAAACTTGATATAAAAAGACATCAGTAAACAAATGTGATTTCTAAATCTTATGAATTAAAAATGTCCTCTTACAGCAGTAGTGCAATACTGTATTGTATGTCTATATAATTAAGCAAATTTTTTAAAGAAACGAATTAAAATAGGCAATGTTTTAACAAGTTTTTGGCCAAATTGAAGTAGTTTGTAATCATCTAACATTATAAAAGTGAAAGATATCCTAAGTTTGAAAAGAGAGCAAATATTTCAAATTTATTTGAGCGTGAATAAGTTTGGATTGTAAAAATAATTTCATAGTTTCAGGTGTTTACCTAAACCTATGTATACAAAATATTTAGTGGTCAGTACGATTACATGGCTAATGCGAGGAATTATACATTCAGGAAATACAGGATTTAGATAATATTAAAAATAATATTTTGTGAGAATAGTGCCCTCTTCTACTCTACGCCCCCATCACTACAAAAAATTGTCCTTTAAAAAGTCAAGAATTCACCCTCCCTTATAATAAATAAGAATACAAATAAATTACTGAGTGATGGGTCGTCAACTTACATGCACTAATACAATTGAATGAATGGAGGATTTCCAATTTCCATTTTCTGGTTTGGTGAACAAAGTCATCGACATGCAGTTCTGTTTGTTTACTAAACAAAACTTGTCAAAAGCAAACACAAATCTTTTGATAAAAATTCATTTCAATAACTGAATCCATAAATTTTTACTTATGAAGCATATCAAAAAATAAAAGTACGACTATATTATGAGCAATATATTGATATTGACTATCTAAACTACTTGTCTTTTAAACTTGAAAACATTTTTTTATAAAGCCCCCTTAATAAGGCATTTAATGCTTCGATCCATTGTTTTAACAATTAAGCTCAAGACCTATAAATTTATACATTCAACTTAACAGACGTAATATTACGATGAGAAGCCGTTTAGCGTAACTTTACCTTACCTTTTATCACAAATAATTCGTCATGTAACAAAGAAAGGCTTACTTTAAATTCTAACAAGTTAAACATATTTTTTAGGACAGTTATAATAAGCATCATTGAGTTAACTTTAAAAACTTTAAATATCGGAGCAATAGATATTTTAAGAGAAAATGTTCTACTGTAAGTGATAAAGTTTCCGTTCATTAATGCAGTAATAAAAAAAATCATTGACTAATTTCTTACCTAATGATGCCGCAACGATTGGTGCAGTTAATTGGCTAAACATTAAGTAAATTTTGAAAAGAATACGGATGCCTTGTGCATGGAGGCTCAACTGACGTGCAACTTATCAACCATCTTGGCACGAAGACAAACTAGTGATAACGATGACAGTTTAAACGTATCACTAAGAATTTAATGGACTGACTGAATAAATTTAAATCAGCCAAACCCCTTTTCTAAACCTTTTATAAACAGGTTTAAACCCGTGTGTTACAATGATTACGTTAAAAATTTCATTGAGAATATTTGTTTAAAAAGTCGTATCGATGCAATTTGCAGGGCTTGTAACAGTTCTTGAGGTCAATAAAAAAATAACCAAAATAATGAAAAAAATAACCAAAAACAACCTTGAATAAACCCAAAATATCGCTAAAAACTCCAAAAACCGGCGCTTTATCGGGATATTAAATATATATCAGTATTATATAGGTCAGTAATCACTAAAGCAATGATAATATTTAAAAAAAATTAAATAGGAAAACATCCTCCCAAATCCATTTTTTCCTTTTTTCCCATTATTTTCCTTTTTTTAAACATTAATTTAGTTTTTACGAGCTTCATTCTAATCGATCATAACAGCCCAAAAAATTTAAAAATAACCAAAATCCCCCAGAAAAAAATAAAAATAATCAAAAATAACCAAGAGCAAAAAATAATAAAAAAATAACCTGTTACAAGCCTTGAATTTGTAATCAAATGCAAAAGCAAGTGGGCACTTCCACTAGCTGTTGACACTTGTACAAGACTGGAGATCCCTGTGGAGGGGGGGGGGGGGGGGGGGGCAGGTGCCCAAACGAGACGATAAGATGTCACTCACAGGGGCTTACAGGGGGGGGGGGGGCCGCCCCCGAACAGCCGCTGTATTTTGTGTTTCTGTTGTTCGCCACTCTTCGGAATAGCTGCAGTTCCGTCTCTAAATTGAAATAAATACAATCATCTGCAACCAGTTTTACTTCATACTCAGGGCTTGTAGCAGTTCTTGAGATTAATAAAAAATAACAAAAAAATAACCTTGAATAAACCCAAAATGTCGCCAAAAATTTTAAAAAAAAACGGCTTTTATCGTGAAAATAACAAAAATTAAAAAAAAATAACCTTAAATAAACCCAAAATGTCGCAAAAAATTTCAAAAACCGGCGTTTTATCGGGATATTAAAAATATGTAGGCAATAAAAATTGTGTAGGATGATTTTGAACTAGATAAGTAATCATCTACTAAAGCAATAATAATAAAAATTTTTTTAAATATAAAAAAATCCTCTGTGACCCATCTTTTATTTTTTTCTATTTTTTCTTTTTTAAGATTTATTTAGTTTTTACGAGCTTCATCCAATTGATCAATAAAAACCTAATTGCCCTAAAAAATAACCAAAATCCCCCAAAAAATAACCAAATTTAAAAAAATAACCAAGAGCAAAAACAACAAAACAAATTTAAAAATAACCTGTTACATGCCCTACATACTGCATACTTTTCAGTGAATAGTTTTTAGCTGATTAAAACACTACTTCTTGATTTTCAAAGTTCGAAACCTTTTTTAACTTGTGTAAGTACTAACCTTAAGTGTTTAAAGTTACGTTGAAAAGAACAACTAGGCCTATGTGTTTGTGATTAAATTTTAGTGCACTATAATCAACGCTTTTTTTTGTCTTACCAAAGTTCAAGATCTTTGTGACCAAAAGAATAATTATTTGTGTATAACCCGATTGCCTTACTTTCTCACGATCTCAGGGCAAGCGTCACAGGATTCTATGGTAGAGCCAGCTTCTATTGCAACCGCCCCATAATTTAAATCCAAGCAAAGTTGATGATAAAAGTACAAAATATTTTACAGAATCTATAAAGCAATGATTGAAGAAAAACTTGAGCTTTACGTTTTCGAACTAATCGATTTCCAATTTTCTTTTTTACAGTCAATTTTGTTTACAATTTCCACCGAGAAAGAACTAAGTACAGAGACGATTAAGTACAATTACTTGTAAAAGTCATTGATTGATGTAGTTGGCTAATGCACAATGTGTAAAGGAATATTTTACAATCATTAAAAGAGTATCGATTTTTGTGGCTTTTAACAATGTTAACGAAAACTGCTCAAACCCTAGTTTTAAGTCTGATGGCGTTGTTATCAACAGGGTGTGTCACAAACAAGTACTCTTTTCACTAAAATAATTTATTCTTAAAATTTTCGAAGGTAATATTTTTTAGTTACAATTATTTCTTTATCACAGAGTAAACTACAAGTTCATAATTAACGAGGCAGTTTTGTAAGAAATTTTATTCGGCGTATCTTCTAAAATCATAATAAATTTATAAATCAGCGTATAGGCCTACTAGAGTATAGAGTTAAAATAATCCTATCGCACTATTTCCTACTAATATAAAAAGAATAGGCTGTTACGATACGCCAAGTGTAGTAATCTTTTAGATGAATACCTTTGAATAGTTAAATGGTGTAGTTAGAGCAATAAGTCACTTTAGGCTCAGTGACACGATATAACGTTTAGAGAGTTAATAAGTCATTACATGATATTGGAAGATACAAGTTTTTTAGTTATGTATTTATCTAAACGGATTTGTTTTTATCTTTTTTTCTGTTTCAGCAAATTTTTTATAGGAAATACGCTATTAGGGTAGTAGCCATGGTAAGACCTAAACCCGGGACCTTGTTACTTTTTCATTTTGAAATGTAGGACCAGGTCTGTTTTCATGAGTTCGCAAACCAGCGTAATCGGGTTATGGAAAAGGGGGTTTTATGGGTCAAAATAGATTTGTGGCATGGAGAAAACCCTGTATCTCGCGTATTTATTGACAGAACTTGATTAAATTTTATATGCACATTCACTAAGTGTAGTTTAACTTACAACTCCCATATGGCGAGAAACCTATATACTCAACCCCCATGGGATTTATGGAGAAAACGAAACATAGAATCTGATGCAATTTATAATGTACTAGCTTATACGTCATGCTTTAAAATGCCAACCAGAGGAAGTTTTTGTCCTCAAGTGAGCTCGTTCGATACGCTCACTCGCTGCAAGTCTGATAATGTCGAACCACATTTCGGAACGACGCGTTCCCCATAAGCTAGGCCCATTTGGGAAATTTATTCCATGAGTAATTTTATTCACTTGTATATGTTTATATTTGTATAGTTTGTGTTAAACTCTTTATAAATGAACTTGTCATTGATTCTTTTATTCATAATCTTGGGAAATGTTTGCAATAAGAATCTCACTTTATTGTTCTCTGATTATTATTTATGTTTGTAACTTTTTTAGCCTCAAACTCTTTGAACCCCTCTAGTGATAGTAGTTTATGCAACTATTGCATTTTGAAGGCTAAATACAATCGTTGATTACATACAACCAACTTAAATTTGGTAAACCGCTGTAATAAACAAGTCAAACATTTATCGGTTATAGACAGTCACAAACAGAAAACGCCACTTGACATAATCTTCGTTCTCACTATAGTGCATAATCACTCAATCACAATTGTTCGGGGTTAGGAACGTAAAGGAACTAAAAGATAAATAGTAACGGAACAATAAACTGATGAGCGGTTTGCGTACTTTATTTATAAAACTTTCGTCAAATACCAAGCTCTCATTGGTTTAGAACCTGTACTTAATAAAATAAAACTCTAAGTTGAAGACGCCAGTAAGCAACAAGTTTGAATCTGGTTGATTGTAATAATCTCTTGATTGTGTTACTTGTGATATTATTATTTTTGCTTATTGCCACGATCATGGATAAAATGTTAGATGCCGCGCGGCGCGGCGCGGCGTCCCGGCGGTTGCGGCCAATCGCGAGGGAGAGTGCATCGACCATCCATCAAGTGGTGATTTTAATAAGAGCGCGCGACAATGTTGTCCCGCACCGCCACCACCTAATATTTGGCGCACATAAATTCGCACAATATTACGAGAAAGAGTGCGGGGGGCGAAGACGGCGGTTAGTGGCCGGAAGGGGGCGACCCATAAATACTCCGCAGTGATAACATTTGTAAAGACCTTTTATTTCGTCGTATATACGAAAAAGAAAGGATATTACCGGACAGAAGAGGAATTTATCATCTAAATTCCTACGGCGAGGGAAGGAGTGTGATAACTCACTCGGTCTAATAACCGGGAACAAAGTGGCTTGCACGCGCACGCAGATGGCGGTGATTTAACACGCAGATAGCGCGGCGTGGCCCACACGGCGCAATTGAAACGGCAAATCCGGCCATAAACTGCGCCCCGTTACGGGAGAAATACGGGCCGAACCTGCACTTGTCACCGCCGCCGAGGCGGGCAGACCTGCAATACGGGCCGAACCTGCACTTGTCACCGCCGCCGACGCAGGCAGACCTGCAATATGGGCCGAACCTGTACTTGTCACCGCCACAGAGGCGGGCGGACCTGCAATACGGGCCGAACCTGCACTTGTCACCGCCGCCGAGGTGGGCAGGTCTGCAATACTGGCCGAACCTGCACTTGTCACCACCGCCGAGGCGGGCAGACCTGCAATACGGGCCGAACCTGCACTTGTCACCGCCGGCGAGGCGGGCAGACCTGCAATACGGGCCGAACCTGCACTTGTCACCGCCGCCGACGCAGGCAGACCTGCAATATGGGCCGAACCTGTACTTGTCACCGCCACAGAGGCGGGCGGACCTGCAATACGGGCCGAACCTGCACTTGTCACCGCCCCCGAGGTGGGCAGGTCTGCAATACTGGCCGAACCTGCACTTGTCACCACCGCCGAGGCGGGCAGACCTGCAATACGGGCCGAACCTGCACTTGTCACCGCCGGCGAGGCGGGCAGACCTGCAATACGGGCCGAACCTGCACTTGTCACCGCCGCCGAAGTAGGCAGGTCTGCAATACTGGCCGAACCTGCACTTGTCACCACCGCCGAGGCGGGCAGACCTGCAATACGGGCCGAACCTGCACTTGTCACCGCCGGCGAGGCGGGCAGACCTGCAATACGGGCCGAACCTGCACTTGTCACCGCCGCCGAGGTGGGCAGGTCTGCAATACTGGCCGAACCTGCACTTGTCACCGCCGGCGAAGCGGGCAGAAATGCAATACGGGCCGAACCTGCACTTGTCACCGCCGGCGAGGCGGGCAGACCTGCAATACTGGCCGAACCTGCACTTGTCACCGCCGGCGAGGTGGGCAGACCTGCAATACTGGCCGAACCTGCACTTGTCACCGCCGGCGAGGTGGGCAGACCTGCAATACTGGCCGAACCTGCACTTGTCACCGCCGCCGAGGCGGGCAGAAATGCAATACGGGCCGAAACTGCACTTGTCACCGCCGCCGACGCGGGCAGACCTGCAATACGGGCCGAACCTGCACTTGTCACCACCGCCGACGCGGGCAGAAATGCAATATGGGCCGAACCTGCACTTATCACCGCCGCCGAGGCGGGCAGAAATGCAATACGGGCCGAACCTGCACTTGTCACCGCCGCCGCGGCGGGCAGAAATGCAATATGGGCCGAACCTGCACTTGTCACCGCCGTCGAGGCGGGCAGAAATGCAATACGGGCCGAACCTGCACTTGTCACCGCCGCCGACGCGGGCAGAAATGCAATGTGGGCCGAACCTGCACTTGTCACCGCCGCCGAGGCGGGCAGAAATGCAATACGGGCCGAACCTGCACTTGTCACCGCCGCCGAGGCGGGCAGAAATGCAATACGGGCCGAACCTGCACTTGTCACCGCCGCCGACGCGGGCAGAAATGCAATGTGGGCCGAACCTGCACTTGTCACCGCCACCGAGGCGGGCAGAAATGCAATATGGGCCGAACCTGCACTTGTCACCGACGCCGACGCGGGCAGAAATGCAATATGGGCCGAACCTGCACTTCTCACCGCCGCCGAGGCGGGCAGAAATGCAATACGGGGCGAACCTGCACTTGTCACCGCCGCCGAGGCGGGCAGAAATGCAATACGGGCCGAACCTCTATTGTCACCGCCGCCGAGGCGGGCAGAAATGCAATATGGGCCGAACCTGCACTTGTCACCGCCACCGAGGCGGGCAGAAATGCAATACGGGCCGAACCTGCACTTGTCACCGCCGCCGACGTGGGCAGACCTGCAATATGGGCCGAACCTGTACTTGTCACCGCCACAGAGGCGGGCGGACCTGCAATACGGGCCGAACCTGCACTTGTCACCGCCGCCGAGGTGGGCAGTTCTGCAATACTGGCCGAACCTGCACTTGTCACCACCGCCGAGGCGGGCGGACCTGCAATATGGGCCGAACCTGCACTAGTCACCACCGCCGAGGTGGGCAGACCTGCAATACGGGCCGAACCTGCACTTGTCACCGCCGGCGAGGCGGGCAGGTCTGCAATACTGGCCGAACCTGCAATTGTCACCACCGCCGACGCGGGTAGACCTGCAATACGGGCCGAACCTGCACTTGTCACCGCCGGCGAGGCGGGCAGACCTGCAATACGGGCCGAACCGCACTTGTCACCGCCGCCGAGGTGGGCAGGTCTGCAATACTGGCCGAACCTGCACTTGTCACCACCGCCGACGCGGGCAGACCTGCAATATGGGCCGAACCTGCACTTGTCACCACCGCCGACGCGGGCAGACCTGCAATACGGGCCGAACCTGCACTTGTCACCGCCACAGAGGCGGGCGGACCTGCAATATGGGCCGAACCTGCACTTGTCACCGCCGGCGAGGCGGGCAGAAATGCAATACGGGCCGAACCTGCACTTGTCACCACCGCCGAGGCGGGCGGACCTGCAATACGGCCCGAACCTGCACTTGTCACGGCCGCGGCGGGCAGACCTGCAATACGGGCCGAACCTGCACTTGTCACCACCGCCGAGGCGGGCGGACCTGCAATATGGGCCGAACCTGCACTTGTCACCACCGCCGAGGTGGGCAGACCTGCAATACGGGCCGAACCTGCACTTGTCACCGCCGCCGAGGTGGGCAGGTCTGCAATACGGGCCGAACCTGCACTTGTCACCGCCGCTGAGGTGGGCAGGTCTGCAATACTGGCCGAACCTGCACTTGTCACCACCGCCGAGGCGGGCGGACCTGCAATATGGGCCGAACCTGCACTTGTCACAACCGCCGAGGCGGGCAGACCTGCAATACGGGCCGAAACTGCACTTGTCACCGCCGCCGAGGCGGGCAGACCTGCAATACGGGCCGAACCTCCACTTGTCACCGCCGCCGAGGCGAGCGGACCTGCAATATGGGCCGAACCTGTACTTGTCACCACCGCCGAGGTGGGCAGACCTGCAATACGGGCCGAACCTGCACTTGTCACCGCCGCCGAGGCAGGCAGAAATGCAATACGGGCCGAACCTGCACTTGTCACCGCCGGCGAGGCGGGCAGACCTGCAATACGGGCCGAACCGCACTTGTCACCGCCGCCGAGGTGGGCAGGTCTGCAATACTGGCCGAACCTGCTTTTGTCACCACTGCCGACGCGGGCAGACCTGCAATATGGGCCGAACCTGCACTTGTCACCACCGCCGACGCGGGCAGACCTGCAATACGGGCCGAACCTGCACTTGTCACCGCCACAGAGGCGGGCGGACCTGCAATATGGGCCGAACCTGCACTTGTCACCGCCGGCGAGGCGGGCAGAAATGCAATACGGGCCGAACCTGCACTTGTCACCACCGCCGAGGCGGGCGGACCAGCAATATTGGCCGAACCTACACTTGTCACCACCGCCGAGGTGGGCAGACCTGCAATACGGCCCGAACCTGCACTTGTCACGGCCGCGGCGGGCAGACCTGCAATACGGGCCGAACCTGCACTTGTCACCACCGCCGAGGCGGGCGGACCTGCAATATGGGCCGAACCTGCACTTGTCACCACCGCCGAGGTGGGCAGACCTGCAATACGGGCCGAACCTGCACTTGTCACCGCCGCCGAGGTGGGCAGGTCTGCAATACGGGCCGAACCTGCACTTGTCACCGCTGCTGAGGTGGGCAGGTCTGCAATACTGGCCGAACCTGCACTTGTCACCACCGCCGAGGCGGGCGGACCTGCAATATGGGCCGAACCTGCACTTGTCACCACCGCCGAGGCGGGCAGACCTGCAATACGGGCCGAACCTGCACTTGTCACCGCCGCCGAGGCGGGCAGACCTGCAATACGGGCCGAACCTCCACTTGTCACCGCCGCCGAGGCGAGCGGACCTGCAATATGGGCCGAACCTGTACTTGTCACCACCGCCGAGGTGGGCAGACCTGCAATACGGGCCGAACCTGCACTTGTCACCGCCGCCGAGGCAGGCAGAAATGCAATACGGGCCGAACCTGCACTTGTCACCGCCGCCGACGCGGGCAGACCTGCAATATGGGCCGAACCTGTACTAGTCACCGCCACAGAGGCGGGCGGACCTGCAATACGGGCCGAACCTGCACTTGTCACCGCCGCCGAGGTGGGCAGGTCTGCAATACTGGCCGAACCTGCACTTGTCACCGCCGCCGAGGCGGGCAGACCTGCAATACGGGCCGAACCTGCACTTGTCACCGCTGTCGACGCGGGCAGACCTGCAATATGGGCCGAACCTGTACTTGTCACCGCCACAGAGGCGGGCGGACCTGCAATATGGGCCGAACCTACACTTGTCACCACCGCCGAGGCGGGCAGACCTGCAATATGGGCCGAACCTGCACTTGTCACCACCGCCGAGGCGGGCAGACCTGCAATATGGGCCGAACCTGCACTTATCACCACCACCGAGGCGGGGAGACCTGCAATACGGGCCGAACCTGCACTTGTCACCACCGCCGAGGCGGGCAGATCTGCAATACGGGCCGAACCTGCACTTGTCACCGCCGCCGCGGCGGGCAGACCTGCAATACGGGACGAACCTGCACTTGTCACCGCCGCCGAAGCGGGCAGACCTGCAATACGGGCCGAACCTGCACTTGTCACCGCCCGCGACGCGGGCAGACCTGCAATACGGGCCGAACCTGCACTTGTCACCGCCGCGGCGGGCAGACCTGCAATACGGGCCGAACCTGCACTTGTCACCGCCGCCGACGCGGGCAGACCTGCAATACGGGCCGAATCTGCACTTGTCACCGCCGCGGCGGGCAGACCTGCAATACGGGCCGAACCTGCACTTGTCACCGCCGCCGACGCGGGCAGACCTGCAATACGGGCCGAACCTGCACTTGTTACCGCCGCCGCGGCGGGCAGACCTGCAATACGGGCCGAACCTGCACTTGTCACCGCCGCCGGCGCGGGCAGACCTGCAATACGGGCCGAACCTGCACTTGTCACCGCCGGCGAGGCGGGCAGACCTGCAATACGGGCCGAACCTGCACTTGTCACCGCCGGCGAGGCGGGCAGACCTGCAATACGGGCCGAACCTGCACTTGTCACCACCGCCGACGCGGGCAGACCTGCAATACGGGCCGAACCTGCACTTGTCACCGCCGGCGAGGCGGGCAGACCTGCAATACGGGCCGAACCTGTACTTGTCACCGCCGCCGCGGCGGGCAGACCTGCAATACGGGCCGAACCTGCACTTGTCACCGCCACCGCGGCGGGCAGACCTGCAATACGGGCCGAACCTGCACTTGTCAACGCCGCCGCGGCGGGCAGACCTGCAATACGGGCCGAACCTGCACTTGTCACCGCCGCCGAGGCGGGCAGACCTGCAATACGGGCCGAACCTGCACTTGTCACCGCCGGCGAGGCGGGCAGACCTGCAATACGGGCCGAACCTGCACTTGTCACCGCCGGCGAGGCGGGCAGACCTGCAATACGGGCCGAACCTGCACTTGTCACAGCCACCGACGCGGGCAGACCTGCAATACGGGCCGAATCTGCACTTGTCACCACCACCGAGGTGAGCAGGTCTGCAATACTGGCCGAACCTGCACTTGTCACCACCGCCGAGGCGGGCGGACCTGCAATACGGGCCGAACCGGTACTTGTCACCGCCACAGAGGCGGGCGGACCCGCAATATGGGCCGAACCTGCACTTGTCACCACCACCGAGGCGGGCGGACCTGCAATATGGGCCGAACCTGTACTTGTCACCGCCCCAGAGGCGGGCGGACCTGCAATATGGGCCGAACCTGCACTTGTCACCGCCGCCGAGGCGAGCGGACCTGCAATACGGGCCGAACCTGCACTTGTCACCACCGCCGAGGCGGGCAGACCTGCAATACGGGCCGAACCTGCAATTGTCACCGCCGCCGACGCGGGCAGACCTGCAATACGGGCCGAACCTGCACTTGTCACCGCCGCCGACGCGGGCAGACCTGCAATACGGGCCGAACCTGCACTTGTCACCGCCGCCGCGGCGGGCAGACCTGCAATACGGGCCGAACCTGTACTTGTCACCACCACAGAGGCGGGGGGACCTGCAATATGGGCCGAACCTGCACTTGTCACCGCCGCCGAGGCGAGCGGACCTGCAATACGGGCCGAACCTGCACTTGTCACCACCGCCGAGGCGGGTAGACCTGCAATACGGGCCGAACCTGCACTTGTCACCGCCGCCGACGCGGGCAGACCTGCAATACGGGCCGAACCTGCACTTGTCACCGCCGACGACGCGGGCAGACCTGCAATACGGGCCGAACCTGCACTTGTCACCACCGCCGAGGCGGGCGGACCTGCAATACGGGCCGAACTTGTACTTGTCACCGCCACAGAGGCGGGCGGACCTGCAATATGGGCCGAACCTGCACTTGTCACCACCGCCGAGGCGGGCGGACCTGCAATATGGGCCGAACCTGTACTTGTCACCGCCACAGAGGCGGGCGGACCTGCAATATGGGCCGAACCTGTACTTGTCACCGCCACAGAGGCGGGCGGACCTGCAATATGGGCCGAACCTGCACTTGTCACCACCGCTGAGGCGGGCGGACCTGCAATATGGGCCGAACCTGTACTTGTCACCGCCACAGAGGCGGGCGGACCTGCAATATGGGCCGAACCTGCACTTGTCACCACCGCCAAGGCGAGCGGACCTGCAATACGGGCCGAACCTGCACTTGTCACCACCGCCGAGGCAGGCAGACCTGCAATACGGGCCGAACCTGCACCGGTCACCGCTACAGAGGCGGGCGGACCTGCAATACGGGCCGAACCTGCACTTGTCACCGCCCTGCAATACGGGCCGAACCTGCACTTGTCACCGCCCTGCAATACGGGCCGAACCTGCACTTGTCACCACCCTGCAATACGGGCCGAACCTGCACTTGTTACAGCCACCAAGGCGGGAAGACCTGCAGTACGGGCCGAATCTGCACTTGTTACAGCCACCAAGGCGCGCAGACCTGCAATACGGGCCGAACCTGCACTTGTTACAGCTACCAAGGCGGGCAGACCTGCAATACGGGCCGAACCTGCACTTGTTACAGCCACCAAGGCGGGCACACCTGCAATACGGCCCGAACCTGCACTTGTTACAGCCACCAAGGCGGGCAGACCTGCAATACGGGCCGAACCTACACTTTTTACAGCCACCAAGGCGGGCAGACCTGCAGTACGGGCCGAACCTGCACTTGTTACAGCCACCAAGGCGGGAAGACCTGCAGTACGGGCCGAATCTGCACTTGTTACAGCCACCAAGGCGCGCAGACCTGCAATACGGGCCGAACCTGCACTTGTTACAGCCGCTAAGGCGGGCAGACCTGCAATACGGGCCGAACCTGCACTTGTCACCGCCGTCTAGGCGGTCAGCGCTGCGAAACAGGTTGCAACAAGTATTTCTTTACTTTTTTGCAATGCCTTCCAGATTTAAGTCGAACAAAGATAAAATACTGAATTCCACGATTTTATTAAGAACTTATAATACAACAGTTGCCTAAACTACTATCATGTATAAGCAAATTTCGGTTCAAAGAATTCGTTGATACAGTACTAGGCAACGTATACCTAAGCCCAGGACCATTTTTTTATGTTGAGAACTCGGACGAAAGAACGTGAACTTTAACTTATATTCACTGACGACACCCACATGGCTGAAAACCTACATAGTCAACTCCAAATAATATTAATTGTTGAAATCATGAGTATGATAAAATTACATTGGAAATGCAGAACTACTTCGACTGGGACATTTCAATATTTTCTTTAAGTTATCTGCGCCAGAATGTGTCTGTTGTTTAAAGACGAGTTGTTAAAGTATTTTGATAGAGAGAATCACAAACGCCTTTGGAGAAAAGCGTGTAGTGGAAACGTGTGTAGGACGTTCAATGGCCTCCAAGGTCAGGAGGAAATTAAGTAATCCAAATGATGTTCTCGTTAGTGACTTACTTTGGATTACGTAATTTCTTCGTGCCATATTTAGAGGTCATTGAAAAAAGCTAAAAGCTGCTCTTTGCTATTACTAAAGCGGTCCTAACCCATACATGTAGTAAACATCCCGGGAATCGAATCCATTACCTCTTAAACCGATGTCCATGACGCTAACCAAGATGCCCGTTTTCGGGTGTGTCACCACTCACTGGAGCTGACTTAGACAAGCGTGTTTTGAGAACCTGAATAAAGTAGCTTTGTTACTGTACGATATCCAGCATGTTCTTATCAGAATCAATCATTAATGGTACAATCAATAAAGAAAACTCGGTCCAGTTTCACACATTCACATTTTTTCTTTAGGTTTTTTCAAAGGAATAAGGTTCGACTTCAATTTTGACAAATTCTTCAAGTATCAAAAGTGCCTGGTGCCAATGGTTACTTTCTCGTCATAATCGGATGGGTCGAGAAGTTCGATGCGACAGATTCCGCTATTTTTAATCTAATGCTTTTATTACTTACAGTCCATAGCCTTTGTTTCGATTTTCTGACCCACAATATATCACAACCTAAGATATCACAAGATATCCGTTTAAATCATGTGAGAGAATTATCCAATGTTTCATAACTTCCAGCAATTACCTACTACCCTAACATCCCCCTGTGCCTGTTGCAAAGTTGGGACCAAATGACTAGCTTGTATTTTTGAAACAAGGTTATACCAAGCCATCAATACCAAGGTAGAGAGAACGAGACTAAACCTAACTCTTGGTCTGACTAAAGTAAAATTGTATAAATCCTAACACATCAATCTAACCTTCATACCAAACAATGGAAGTGAAAAATAACTACTAACCATTTCACAATTAATTTACGTCTTTCTTAAAATTCTAGGATGAATTATCTAAATCAAAATACGCGATCAAACATCAACCATAAATTGAGGATGCAACCGTAGCTTATAATCTTAAACGATCTAATGCTTAAATCCCCCCAATTTTACTATGAAAATCTATAGTTTTACCAACTACGAATCGTGCTTTGTTGCAATCGTTTCGGCAGTAACAAATTACGCTACTGCGATTACGTGATTAATGATTTTAAACGGGAGATTGGCAAAACCAGTCAATGACGAACCGCGCTGAATCGGAGGGTCAAATATCTACATTTCAACCCTTATGTATACGAGATTCAACAAAATTAACTTTTATAATGTACTAAAAGTAATAAAATTATGTAAATTACCCATAAACTAAAATAAAAAAAGCTATGATAATTTATACATTTATTGTTTTAAAAATACAATTTTATGAATATTATTAATGAATTAACACAATCCAGAGCTTTTTGACTGAATTTAATATTAAACACAGATATAGTTATAGGTTTGAAGCAAAATGCGGGTGTGATAATTAAATTTATTGAAAGTGCAGACTAACATAAGGTCCGGGGGAAAGCGTAAATGTGGAACGGGGTCCTCCGAGGCCGCGTCTCCGCTCCATCTGAAAAACCCGCAACAATCTGTTAATGGCTTGCCCATCCAAGCGATCTATTTTAATCTATAACTATTTAATAAAGATCAAAGTATACATTATGACGTCATCGGTGACGTCATCAGTGACGTCATGACATTGACATTCCTAAAAGGTCATTGAACTGTGCCAGGTCTCTCAATTTCACACTACTTTTGTGAAACGCAAATTTTTATTCATTCGCAAAGTGGGCTCTACTAGGGTCTTTTCTAAAAGAGATACATAGAAACTTACACAACGAAAACCTAACAAAATAATTTAGCATTTCACTATCTGTGTGTTCAAAAAATAATATTTGCATAATTTAATAATTAATAATAAAAGATTACAGCATTCCTCTGGTTTAACGTTTGAGTAGTTGTAAGTAACGTTAAATTTCCAAATTACGGTTCTATTTTACATAGAAACTATTACAGACTGTGAGTAGTTAGGCAAGGAACTGTTTAAAATGTTACATACAAATATTTTAATGAATTAAAATAATGTTCACCTAGGCAATCTCATAGCAAGAATCTTTTGTTGTGAAAAATATTAATTAAATTTTTGTACATAGACATTATTTAAGATAGGATAACGCTTTATAAGAATATTCATTACATTTGTATTAAACATAAAGGTAAACCATTTTTCATTACGACTTTTCATGTACTATCATCAGCTTTTTTGAAAAGGCCTCCTCCACTCATGTTAATATATTTCATTCCAAAAAAACATTGAGGTTTACAAATGATTTTAATAACTTTTCCAATAAAACCCCTTTCCCTCGCTTATCCCGAGCAAAACACGGAGCGTGAACAATCATTGTATGGACGGTTTCCTTCTTGTAGTGTACATTTAGTGTTACAAAAACATATAACGACGACGGTTCAAAACGTATAATATGTAATTTATTAGTCGAGCACTTGCAAAGTGGAAATCAAGGGTTCCAACTCAAGGTCGTTTGGTACACAAGCAATTGATTACGGAGTTGCACTACGCAAAATGAAAAGTTTCATCGAAAAAGAAATTTTTTAACACCATATCAATGATTAAATGAACAAACACTAACTTGGCCCAATAGAAAATTAAAAAAGGTCTAGGCCTATTTTTAAAATAACTGTTTCTTGTCGTCTCAATTTAAAATTGATGACATTTAGAAATATATAATTGGAACAAATAAAATTTTTCTAGAATAGGCTTGTTCTACCTTAACAAACGAATAGTTTCATAAGGATTAGTTGACAAAATTAGCATATATACCGTATTTTTTTGTAGAAAACATGAAATGACGAATATTTTGTAAAGAAATCTTAATTACTTCCCCTTTTTTTAAATTCATACATCCATCCAATCATTTCCTACGGTTTCGCATCTTACTTGTAAGATAAGCTATATATCGTAGAGCTTTCATTACCAGCCATAAGTTTCATAAGAAACAACAGCTAAAATTAGCTTTATGATTTTATAGCATACAGTGTGCCTTTTGTCTGGAATTATAAGACAGTAACACATGGCATTTTGATTTATCCTACAATGAATATTTTAAGTGGTAAAATTTAAACTTTACAAATTATGAGCCCGCAGCCTGTTTTGGAAAGCATCGCTTAGGAACGGCATAACTACTCGCATAGCTATGTGACTATGAAACCACAGGTGAGATAACTCACTCCGAAACATTGTTAGCGCGAGGCATAGTTCCGAAATATGGACAAGTTACTGTATTCAGAACAAATTCATTAAACAGATCATTTTCTGAGCTATTAATGTCAAACGGAGATGGGGATCCCAGTAGATTACAGTTATGCTTTACTGTGCCGAATGAATAGTCTCGAACCAGAGCTTTAGGCTGTAAACTATTTAAGAGTGGTGATTTTCAATATCATCCCTACAAGATTACTGCAAAAACTCTGCTCAAGTCTCTGTCTTGAAGTTTCTTGGAGACATTCAGAACAGTGCCGAAATTACTGTCATAAATTGACAATGAAACACTACGTATAATCAGGTAATGTATTATACCTGACCTAGTTAGGTTAGGTAAATTATTATACTCGGCTTCGCCTCGTACTTGAATTCGATCGAGCACCGATATACCACTTTCGGACGAGTAACGAACAGTACTTTTCATCATACCACCTTTAATAAATATACAGTTTGGATAAAAATTAATAAATTTTAACCTATATACCCCTTCTTACGTTGTTATTTGTTTATCTTGTACTTGAACTATATATTGGAGTCAACGAGGTTTAAGTTACTGTAAGCAGAATACGCTAGTGGTGTCAAACATTGGAAGTTTTTTCCGGCCTAGTCCCGAAAACCACTGTTTCGAGGACTAGTCCCGAAAACTTTGTTTACCAACACGTTTATCCAACCCACCGGGAATCAACTAGTTTCGATCACAGCTGACCGTTCCGAAAACAACGATTATCGCAATGGTATGATGAAAAAGTTTTAATTTGCTTTACGCCTATTTGCTGCGTGTTGGTGTTGATCTGTACAGTGTAAAACTAGGCGAAACACTACCGGACTTTTCACCGGACCGTACATCGGACCGAACATCGCACTGTACAGGGAAGTAAATTTACCCCTAACATTTCCCCGAACAAGATATCGGACCAAGCATCGTACCGGACAAATAGGCCTACATCGAGGTGAACGAAGTTTAGAGAGACAGGGAGAGCGTGAATGAGTGAGAGCGTTATAGGAGATGGTGGAGAGGGGAAGGGTGTTCCATTGCGAGCGTTTGGGTGACGCTCGGGACGGCGTACGGAGCAAAAGTGACCCCGACAAACTACCGTACACCGGACCGATCTTTTCTTTGAAATTTCGCCAGAAAACCACCACCTGAGCGCTTAGCTCGACGTTCGGTACGGTGCTCGGTCCGACGTCTCGTACGGTGTAAGGGACCATTAGACACTACCATACTTGCGCTTTTCGTCCGGTGCGATGCTCGGTTTGATGTACGGTCCGGTAAAAAATCCGGTAGTGTGTCACCGGCCTTAGGCGATGACTGGGGCTACTGCCACTTAAAACAATTCAGGATTTTTCAATTTTTTTTTTAAGTCTATATGAGCGGCATCCATAAACATCCAACACTATAATATTTTATATTTTTGTTTTATTTTAGTGTTAGTAGGCCTTTTTACTGCTATTTTGATTTTAATTTTACTATTAATGTACAATATTTAATGTCGTAAACCAGACCAGGTGTTTTGCCGGTTCGATTGTCCCAAGTGGTGCAAAAACATCATTGTATGCTCAACTAAACGATTTTTACTGGAAACACCTTAAAACCACCGTCTATAATAATCATGATTACTCTTATTAATTTATTTTTCAATATGAAAATCGATTAAAACGACAGTATACCAAACATATTCTACATCTGCAAAAAAGGTCGGTAAAAACCCTCTTAACTCGATAGACGAAAACCACGTAGCATAAAAACAACAAGTTTAGCATAAAAGCGAGGACGTGCAAATACGTGTGTATCACGGTCGAATGCGCAGATATTGCGATCAGCGCAAACGGCGGACGGACGGACGGACGGCGGGTTTACTGCTGGACTTTCTATTTGATGGTTCCGTTTACGAGCACTTTACACAGAGCCCCCCCCCCCCCCCCCCCCGGCAACATTGTACATTCCACGGGCCAATCTTTCTTCCCAATACGACTGTCATACGTCTGAAATATGTAACGCCGTGTTGTGAGGCTTAGCTTGGGGAGTGCAGCGGTGAACGTGGTATTATCGGTCATTGTACGCGGGAACGAACGCTTCAGTGGCGTGTTTTATTTTACCACAGTTAACAATCACTTTCTAAATCTACGGCCGTTGCAATAAGCACCAATATTGATATTAATTTCATAAAGAGGTACATTATTAAATTGAAATCCGCTACATAATGAATTCCTTCTAAAGTACAGGAGTCGCTTTACGATACAGGTTATAGACAAATGAGAGCTCGACATTTAAGAATCATCACCCTTGGGCCAGTAGTCCACTGTTGCGCAGTCGGCAATTTTCACCTTACGGCTTTTAATGCAAAACATGGTATTTTATTCCCCTGTTTCGGACGCCGTTTTTCAACCGATTTTCTTTAAACTTGGTAAGTGTTAAGTTGAGTAGTATATTAGGCCCCTCATACCTCGAAATTTAGAAAATTTAACAAATATTACTCTATGTGACAAGAGTTACTCTATGACAAGAGTTACTATATTACTCTATGTGAGCAAAGTAACCCGATTTTAGTTAGTAATATTTGTAAAATTTTCAAAACTTTGAGGTATGAGGGTCCTAATATAACTAATCAACTAAACACTTACCAAGTTTAAAGAAAATCTGTTGAAAAACAGCGTCCGAAACAGGGGAATAATACCATGTTTTGCATTAAAAGCCGTATGGTTAACATTGCCGACTGCGCAACAATGGGCTACTGGCCCAGGGGTGAAGATGACTCTTAGGAGTTAGGCCTATCGTATAATAGAAATTACGCGATTCGCACTTCAGCTGATTGTTCAATTACGATTCATAGTGTATTTTCTTTATGTGCCTTCTCTCCAAAGAGTGTAATCTAATGTGAATGCGACGATCAGATCAAGCGTCATCGGGTGTGTCTACGATCTGGATGGGTGACCGCCTAACCTGTAAATGGTCTACATTTTAAAAACTTTTTCATGTACAATTGTACTTGGATTGGAAATACGTAGTTGTTTTTGTATTTCCTCTGCTGCGCCGTTGACACTACTTGATGTATGTATTGTGTACAAGAAACGAATCAAGAATACCTGATTTGATTTAATTTATTTTACAATTCATTACAACATTTAAGTTGGTCGTCGATAAATAGTGGATGCAAAGATTGTATTCAGCGTTTATAAACGACTAATATCATTTCTAGAATTACGACTAGGTTATAGCATTATGCGTGATGGTCCCATGACGACGCAGAATATTTTATTAGTACTGTACATTCAACATATAACGACTCAAACCTTGTTTTAGGTAATAGGCTTCGTTTAAATCACAAATTCTGTCCATACGGATGTGACAAAAAATAAGGCTACAACCCTTTTACGAAGTTCGAAAAGAAATTTAAGTAAAAAATCTCGAGGGGATGGGAGCAAGGCCGGGCCCGGGGTAGAGAATTCCTCACTTTTGTGCCCTCTTATTGTTAAAAGCACATCTGCGGACAACAGACGTTCTCAGAGAGGTCTATACGATATGGAACATATTAATTTTACTCGCTTGGAATAAAAACATCAACATCCTCTTATAACTCCTTAAAGACTTTCATCCGCGTTATAAGTACGATTAGGTCAAACGAAAGAATCAAATCATGCCATAGAACAAATTTCTGATTAAAAATTTTCAAAAGGTTATAAGAGTTGAAGTTTACGAAATCCTGTTCATCTTTAAAGGCGTCAAAATGCGTTAAAAATTATTGCAGACCATATTTCTTATACGTTGTATACTGGTTTATATTAAACAAAACGAACAATGCTTAAAAGTTATAAGGGTTTATAAATATACCATATTAAATCCCCCTAAGTTCAAAGGTAGGAAATAAAATGTTCACCTACTCATCTAGTATACGGTTAGGTCTACTAATAAAACTATTATAGAAAATAGTTGATAAATAAGATAATATTTTGCAAACAAAATGTTACACATGATCGAGTTTGGTGGCAGTGCTGTACGTTCGTTAACTGCCATTTGAATGGAGATTATTTTGGGTAGCCAACATATGAGTTTAGGGTGACAGGTGTTTGATGAGTATTTACCGGGGAGATGGCATTAAAATTAGCGGTGTGAATTTTGGGTACACATGATCAGCAATTAGGGCCTACTAATGCCATACGATCAAAATCGCTGAGCGTTCGCCCGATTGACTATGTCGCACTACAATCGTATTCGTATACTGTATCGACATGATCATAATCGCCTTTTTAAAGTAATTATTAAAATTATATTTAGTCTATAGAAAACCTGTTATAAAACAAGTTTTATATTTAGGTGTTATAGCACTGTTTATATTTAAGACGCTTCCGATGTGGAATCGCGACCAAATCGGGAGGTAAAAATCGATTTCAAACTAAATCACTATTTAATAATTGACGATTAGCAGCTTTAAGTACAATACTGTCTAAAACTGCGACTATTAATAACCTTACAATATCTGTGCATTGTAACTCAATCGATAAAAAAAATAAGATAAGTCATGTATTTAAGGAAATATCAAGTTTAATAAATTTTCATTTAATTCATTTCTAAGCACACAGAAACATGCTGACATTGAATACTACTGTAGTTCCTCTTTAGCCCCATACGCATGCACGACAATACGTCAATTAAACTAAAAAGTTGAACACAAATAAAAGCTACAAATATAAAGTAAACTATTAAAGGCCCTAATTAAAGAATTTACAGATACTATTGGTTTCACCAAACTAATAGTGGTAAAGAATCTATTCTAGGCAGTCTTATCTTATATTCTAAAACAAGCAATGTTTGCACGGGCAATTTTTTTCGCTCCAAGGAATTTTTTATTTTTTAGTTGACTATGGGGATTTTGGCAACGAAAAATCGATTGGAGCTGGTCCCATGGCTGGAAAAAATACGTTTTCCGTCCTCCAGCCCCTCAAAGATTTCATGTTATCCATACGGAGATTTGTTTAGTTACTAAAATGAACAATAATCAGCTGATAGTTGTATAGAATAAAAAATGAGTTAAGTTTTTAACCTGTAATTCAAGTAATTTAGACCAAAGCGCAGTTTGCTTCTGACTGGCGAGAGAGCGAAGCGAACGAGCTCGTCTAAAAAAAAGAAGACGGGCAGTGAGCGGAGCGAACGAGCTTTGGCTGAGAAAATAAAGTGACGCCTAATAATTTTACTGAGCGTGAGCTCGGTCCCCCTGGTACTTTTACCTAACACGAGAAAAATGCAAGGCTATTTAAAACCGCGATTTTAGTATTTGGTTGGGAGACTAATGATGTAAGGTTTAGTTGAAACTTTAAGCAAACCGGGGTAGGTAGATTGTTTATATTTAATAGATGCCAAAACTATTATTGGGGGTTAAGAGCAAAAATTTATAAACATATGATGTTTGAAAATCAGTTTTGCAATTTTAATGATGATGGAGAGCACAAAATGACTGTCCATAATGAAATGCTGATTTAATTTATGATCTCCTTCATCAATGAAACTGCAAAACTATACCATACTAAGACAATTTCCGCTCAAACAATATACAAGATTTTGCATCAATTGCATACATCATTATTCTGCTAACCCCGGTTGCTTCTTGATGTTTCAACAAAACCTAACCATCATTGTTGGTATTACAGTGTCTCTTATTTCCTATTTTGTTTACCTATGTTACACGTACAGTTTCCATAGAATAACAAAAGTAAAATCAGTGACTTTTGAATCATCTAAGATACCACTGGTGCCTATTCCACTCGTTGACTAGATTCTGGTGTCTATCAGCTGATATTGTTATTTTCCATTAAAGCATTTGCTTTTTTTAATAAAGAATCTAAATCTAATAAAGTGTCAAAATCTAATAATAGCATGAGAATTCGCATTCTCCGGCTTATACCTAACCGCTAAATATTGACTTAACCCACAAGTTTGCGGTTTACAGAAATCGGCCAATCAAGTTTTCAGATAAAGTTTTGAGTGATCGGGATTTCCTTACATTTGCCTGTGTAATTTTTAAACAGGAAGCAATATAATGTTGCTACACACGCCCAATCTCTTTGTGGTACTGTATTGTTGTTGGGAATTCTAATTATTTGTAAACAGTACGTGTTTAAGCCTATATTTAACCTGTTAGTAGTGTAAAATGAATAAAAAAAACAATCGCATTTATTTTCATATCATGTGTTCGATCGTCACTGTTTAGAATTCCCGCAACTTAAAAGAAGTAATAATAATAAACTAAACAACGTAGGATATAGTCTTACGTTTACCAAATGTGTAAAATAATGATGCGATATTAACTAAATAAATAACATTAAACGAAAATCATGAAAATCAGGGATGGGGGTTCGCTCTTGGGACGGTCTTGTGGAGGGGCGCCATCTAAGTCAAATGACGACGAGCTTTAAAAGCCTATTAAAAGCCATATGCCACCAAAGTTGGACGACGACAAAGTCGGATGACGTCAAATCTGGACGATTTTTGTCGAAATTTGGTGGGTTGCGTCAAGCGAAAAAATTATTCGATTTTTAAGTCCTAGCTTGACGCCTGACGCATGCACCCACCAAATTTTAGGCAAAAATAGTCCAGGTTTGTCGTCATCCAACTTTGATGCAGCCCCCTTAAGAGTCATCTTCACCCCTCGGCCAGTAGCCCATTATTGCGCAGTCGGCAATGTTAATCATACGGCTTTTATGCTAAAACATAGCATGGCATTCTCCTGTTTCGGACGCCGTTTTTCAACCGATTTTCTTTAAACTTGGTAAGTGTTTAGTTGAATAGTTATACTATGTCGCTCATACCTCGGAATTTTGAAAATTTAACAAATATTACTAAGGAAAATCGAGTTACTTTGCGATGCCTCAAAGAGTAATATTTGTTAAATTTTCAAAATTCCGAGGTATGAGCGACATAGTATAACTATTCAACTAAACACTTACCAAGTTTAAAGAAAATCGGTTGAAAAACGGCGTCCGAAACAGGAGAATGCCATGCTATGTTTTTAGCATAAAAGCCGTATGATTAACATTGCCGATTGCGCAACAATGGGCTACTGGCCGAGGGGTGAAGATGACTCTTAAGGATGTGTCATAGGATTCCCGGAATATTTTCAAATATCAATACCTAAAGAATATATGCAAAAAATTATTCTCTTGTAGAGTGAAGGAATAGAAATCCGATAAACCACTGATTTGTAGAATATACAAAGGGATATTTCACACAAAATATCATAGTCTTCATTTTATGTTTAAAATGGAATTCTCATTTGTCAAGAACCATTACCATGAAAAGTACTGTGTATAATATTTGACGAATTATATTCGTCAAATATTCGTCAAATTCAACAAATCTATGTCATCTATCTATTTGTTATATGTCTAATGAGCAACGAATTATTTTATCTTAAACGACGATATTTTTAAATTACGTCCCTCAGTTTCCTTTACGTTGCAAAATTTTGGCAAATCTTTAAAAATAAATAAATGAAATTAAAAAAAAACACGGGGAAACAATAGTCAAGAGTCTACTTTAATTGTTTGCAGTTAACTTGTATAAACATAAATATGATTCTGTCAAAAAAATAAATAAATAAATAAATAAATAAATAAAAAAAAAATAATAATAATACAAGACAAAACTGTTTTTCCACTCCCTTTATCGCCTACTGTCATGCGGCATGCTTAGGCTTACTCACAATAGGAAAAGGTCCAAACTCACCTGAAACAAACAAAAAGCCCAATTTAATGATGCGCATGTCATACTCATATAGAATATAAGGAAATCATCAGACCACAGTATGAATTGAGAAATGAACAGTCTCCAGTCAACTAAAATTACAAGAGCCCAACCTTCCTTTTCAAAAATGTAATGTGGAAAAGACAACATGGAAAGTATAAAAATACCACATAGCACCCAAACACTTAATTATCACTTGATTGGCCGGTATGAGCTGGTCATTATGAGTTAACTCTGGGAGAAAAATATTTTTAACTTGGTAAATATAAAAATAAATAAATCAATCAATCGACCGTCTGTATGCTACAAGCTCATAACTATTGGTTACTAATTTGACAAAATGAAGGAAATTTTACTTTTTACCATACTTCTTTTCTCATGCATGTTCGAAATGACCAACGAATATTTATTCATTTCATGATTCTGTCCACAATTGCCCGAGAGAAAGGATAAATACTTAAATAATTCGATATTACAAAAATAGATGGCTAATTGGTAAAACAATAGAAAGCAGAAAAGCTTTAATATATTTGTATTTCTAATATTTTATACAGGGATTATGATTGAATATTAACATTATTTTTTCAATTAAACCAGTGGTCTTCAAAGTCTAAAAATTGTTTTTGTTATTGATTCATTATATAAATTATAATAACAAAACCTTTGGCAAAGTTATGGCTTACATTTAAAATGGTTACGTTACTTGGTTGTTGTAGTAATATTTTTAATGAGTACTATAAAATAAGAAAACATATTGTACTTCTCATTGATAAATTTTATATTCATGTAAATTTAATTGAAAAAACAGTAGTTAATTTACGTTCACGTTTTATTTGGACTAATGCAGGAATATAGTGTTGGCATTATGTATGTGAGTTTTAAATTTAAGTCCAATCCTTTAAAACAACAACAAATTTTTAGAAATTTTGAAAACAGCCTTTGACGATCGATGCTTAAGCCCCACGTTTCCAGTTTACAGCCTAAACGTGAAACACCGCCCCCAATTTTTCGGTAACAACTTCACAAATGGCCATTGAAGTGGGATGGAATTTCTGAAAAGTGGTTTCGCGAATATTATCTTATCAACATATCTTATCTGAAATGGAGGCTTGACGGAGGCTTGCTTGCACCGGATGGGGGATTTATTTCGGATTGTTTCCCGCAAAAGAGCGAAACGCAAACAGCTGAGACGCCGGGCCGGGTGGGGAAACTTGTCCCAGCCCTCGCCTTTGGCCGTCTCTTTGAGAACAAGCTCAAAAATATCATTAAAGTTTAAACACACAACACTAGCTTGCTGTACCAAAAGCAAAGTAAAAAACATACAATGTTTTTCTTATTGCAAATGAGGTTCGAACATATTTTTTAGTATTTTAAATACACTAAATTATATTAAAGAAGACGAAGAATATTTGCAAATATTTTAACAAATTAGAAAATTCCAATGGTTTAAGTAAACAAAAAATATAAGCAAAGAAACTAGACTAAATTTAATGTTTTACCAATAAAATAAAGAAAAATAGAAGAATCCTCAAACGCATTACAATTGAATAAATATTTTACTTCATTAACTACTTATGTATTTTATGAAAAATTTTACACTTTAAAGAATACTATGTCCATAAAAAATAATCATTAACAAAAGGAAATTATAAAGAAAATTTGTTTAATCCCTAATAATTTTACAGTGCAGCTTGCCATTTGCTTACAATACAGCTGATATTAAGAATATCAGGAGAATTTCCAAAAATTCATGGATATAACACAAGTACTTCATGGAAACAAAAAAAATAAGTACAATTTCCAGTTCCCAGGATTTTGGGTTTAGTTGATACCCTGTCGGTAGTTTCAAAAGTCAAAAAATTCATTTTAAAACAAAGGCCATAAACGAATTCTCGATTATATGACATCAATGTTACACATCAGAAATTCTAAAGTGCGCATCGTCGCTTGAGGAGCGTCGGGCGGTGATGGGATGCCCCCCTCCCCCAACCGGGTAAAGGTGATGATCCTGCCATTATTTAGCCTAATCCAGGCACGATGCGGGTACAGGCTATCATTCTTATCCAATCTCAATTTGTCGCCGCTGAGGGCCCATCAGTATGCTACACTACCCCGACCTTTGGCCCACCTTCCAACTCACACCCTTCGCACCTTCTACATCATACACCTCCAGTGATGAGCTAAACCGTTATTTTTCGTTAACTGTTGCTTTGTTACTTTCATTACCGTGTTTTTTCAACTGTGTTGTAACAGTTAAGAATGTCGTTCTCAAAGAACTATTCGTTATGCAATACCAGTTCTGGCTAACCGTTCTTTTCGATTACTCAATGATCGATTATAAAAACCATTCTGAATAAATGTTCCACATATTCCACCCTTCAACTATTTTATGATTTTTCAGTTCTCAACATAAGGTAACTTTTTATCAAAACTTTACTCATCTACATTAGAAACAATAAAAACTCTATTTTTATACCCGATCAAAACCACTATACAACACGTAGCAACATTAAATCGGATTTGTGTTCCCTAGGCTTACTCATGCAAATCTAAAATAAACACCATTTATCTTTGCCGCATTATTTATAGAAATATTCCAACAGAGATTAAACTGGCCGAGAGTGATAGTGTTGCAGTGCACAAGCATCGCATAACTGGCTTTTAAATATGGGATTCGACCAAGCTGAAGCTCTCCTTCGATCACATTATACTTGAAAATAATCAATGTAATTTTATATCTGACGAAGCTCTTGTGTTTTTTAAGTGCCGACTATATGAACTTAATATCAGATAGATTAAGCTTTAAATATATTATAATGGTGATAATATTTTTATTATACAGGAAATTGTTCACGTATTAAAGTCATTATCATCCGCTTTTATAATGTTTGTAAATATATTTATATTTTTCACTGTTTGGTTTTATTAAGGTTTCTAATTTACTGTACAATGTGCATTTATATGTTCATGTGAATATTCAAAAAAGTGAAGTGTGTGACCAGCAAAGACTCATTCCCAGAATGTGAATTATTTAGTTTCCTTTTATTGTTAAACACACTATTATTGTATTTTATTACAAAGTGAATATTTTCGAAGTTGAAGACTACATACTAAATTTTCCTAAACCCCACTTTTTGTGTCGGGCAGCATAATAAAACATATTTTACTTCCTTGCTTGCCTTGGTTGTATCTTGTTACACCACGTGGCCAAATCGATTAGAAACTTACAAAAAAGAGGCAGAAGAAGCAACAACAGCGCGTGTAGAGTGTAGAGGTGGACAAGTCGTCAGAGCAAGGGTGGGTCATAGCGGGCGACATCAGGGCTAAGTTATTGCTGTCACTTAAAGTGGGGTGCAACTGACATTAGTTAAAATCTCACTAGAGGCGAGAGGCGGCGAGATTACCCATAATGCCGTTCACTGTCTACATCACGTGACTTCCTACTGCCGTCCGTGACCATCGCTGGCGTTGTTTGGGTCACTTTACACAACAAGGGTATACTTTGAATTTGTAGAATTTTGAACTAAGTCACGTTAATGGGTTTACACAACAACAACAAAAATAGAAATAAAACAGAAACGTCTACGACACTCAAAAATATATATACACTTATAGTGCATATAATACAGATAAAAAGTAAAAAGGGGTATGGAAAGGTGGAAAATCGCAATCGGTTTCAACCAGACACACCAATCATCATCAAGCCCAAAGAGAGAAAGATATCTGGGTCTGATGATGATCGGAGTGACCGGTTGAAATCGATTGCAATTGTCCATCTTTTCCACCTATTTACCGTCTGTAGGCCTATTATATGCGTATAAGTGGAAATACCCTTTTGAATGTTGTACACGTTTGGGTTTAAAATTTAATTGCATCAAACAACACGTATCCTGCTAAAAATAAAAAATAAAGTGTTAACAAACTATTATAGATTACCTGATTGCCAAAAATGTTTATACTTTCTAACGGATTTATTTAATTTGAAAGTAAAATCTAAACTGTGTAAATATAACGGCGTCATTTCTAAAACTTGAGTGAGCTATATTTATTAATACAAAATACGCAGTTAAGAATATTTTTGATAAAATAACAAGCTTATAAAACACTCAATATGCGTAAAAATTTGAAATTTAATTATTTATTACAATTATTATTAATGGCCGTTACAGTAAGCACCAATATTACAAGTAAAGTCATTAAAAGGTGCATTATTAAACAAAAATTCAACCCCATTGCTTAGTTATTCCTTAAACGTACAGGTTTCACATTAAAATACAGATTCTTGACCAATAAGTGCTCGGCTTTGGACGAAAGTAGAGTTTTAATATAAAGTAGGCAAAATATGTAAAGAAAAATGGTAGTTTATTTTAACTTGTTCGGCTGCAATATATCGTGTCTATATTGTGTGTAACTCCCTGCAGAGGACGTACAGTATTTTCAAAAAGTCCAAGGGGCGCAGTAAAGGACAAACAAACCAGGTGAGCAAACAGAGTTAACTAGAGGCACGGTGAAATTTAAAAATAAGCAACACAAAATAAGAGTTCTTTCAGGGGACGGAGTAACAAGATTAAGCCTAGAACCGTGGAATCAGAATCAGAATCAAAGCGGGCTAACGTCGTTACGGCAGCTACTCACCTTTTATCTACGAGTAAAATAATTAAGGGACAAGCGCCGCGTATTTCGCTTAATTAAATTCTCTCTTTTGGGGCAAAGAGTGCGAGACGCTGCGATATGAACTTTTCCGGCCGAACATAAACACACGGAGTTTAATTTCGTTAAGGAGTCGCCGAGATTCGACCGTAAAGGGGGGAAGACTGTCGCGAATTAAAAACGCGCGAGATAATATTAAGAGCGGCGTCAGGGGTGGAAATGGGACGGAAATGCCGTCAGAATCGGATAAAGAAGACTTGCGACCGCGGCCATACGGCGGCGGTGCGGGCGGTATCGCACAGCGGTGACCTGATACACTAGCACCGTCGCGGCTGCGGTCGCGCTCCACTGGTAATTACGTGTAAACAGGCCGGATCCCATCTACAGGCGATTACCACGCAACCCGATAATGTTAAGTAACGGCGTTGTTAAAAATGTCGCGGGGGGAGTAGCTCGCGATTAAAGAAAATACTGATTTCCACCGAAGTGCATTTAATTTCCGGAAAATAACTCGTTAAACTGCTTAAATCGTTAAAATAAGCAGTTTTCACCAAACTACCGTTTTCTGGCAATTAGTTCGTCGAGTTGGAGTTTATTTTGTAGCATTTTAAAAGTTCCGTGAACAACAACTGTTAATTTTTCCGTGCGCTAACCTCAAAAAATGTGTTTGTCTTACACTAAAATCGTACTAATCCAAAACAAATAACTATAATGTAAACAAAAAACTACCTGCAGACAACATTTTCAATACAAGGCTTTGGCACGTCATTCATTCGAATTACATATCAGATGTTTTATGGAATATTTAAAGATCGAAGTCAATTACTAAACGTATCACATATAATAAAATTTTTATTGTTTTTTATTTTACTGTGTGATGAAAAACGTTGTTCATCACTCGGAATGAAAGAGGTTTTTCTTGGCTTAGTCGCAATTGAAAAAAGACACTTATGGCATAGTGATGAAAAATACTATTTACAGAAGGACAAGCTGATAGCACTGAAAAATGGTAATTTCCTCACTTCCAATTGGGGCACAGTCTTCTTCTCACATGTTTAAAGTAATTCAAGCACATTTTCACCCGGTAACTTCTATTATAAAATGTTAAGAAAGTTAACCAAGTGAAAAATTGTGTTGTTATTTTTACTTGTACAGTAATTTATAATATTTATTGATTGTTGTTGTTCATTGTATTGCTGTTTGATACTGTTACTCTCATCGCTACTACTGCTACTGTATTTTTATAATTTTTTTCATTGGTTATTTCGTTCTAATTTCTTAAAATTATCGTCAAACCTCTACATTAATTCAAATGTTATTACCACTTAATGTTCTGTCACAAATTGTATTTTTGTTTTCAGTATTATGTTCTAAGTGTAAACGATTTTCCGTCTAATAAATAAATGAAATAAAAATGCTGATTTAATAATTAATTATTAAATTACAGAATCATGCATACAACCCAAATAAGTCACCGATGATACGGTAATAGTATGTTTGGAGATTGCTACCCTTCTCATACGGGGGGAAGTAAAATACTAACACTATAATAGTATGCTATGACAAGTCGCTACGTAACAGGAATGGGGTAGTTTTAAGGTCGCGAACTTTTGAAACCGACGCTGAGGAGGGTGGCTGGTGTTAAAGAACCAAGAACTCGCTATAACGGTAAACATGCAGAACATGCCGCAACTTGAAACTGTAGTGTAAAAAATGTCAATGTAAAACTCTTAAAATGAGAAAACTTCCAAGTTTTACAATTTTCTGACTAGTGTTTTAATGGAGGTATCTGCCATAACACTATAGGGGAGCAGATAACATCTTTAATTATAAATGTTTGACTATTTCTGTTTGCGGGCAATATAGTTTTAGAATCGCTTCTACCTATCCGACCATAAGGTTTGAAAAAAGTTACAAGAATAAAAATGTCTTTAAATTAAGAATACAATCCAAAATAAACATAAAAATGGGGGGGGGGTTACTATTTAAATATTTTTCCTTACGCCGAAACCCAATTTTGGAGGAGGGCATTGAAAGTTTTGATACTTAAAAAGTTTCTTCTTTTGGTCACTAAGACTTCCCCAGAAGATAATCTCGGTATCGGCAGCTGTTAAACAATTTCCGTGGGGGGATTCAGACTTTTTGCCTAACCCTGTATAGTTTGGCGTCTTCAAAGACAAATTCTCCTTCCCTTAAGATCCGTGCACGTTACTCAATTCTCAATGATCTTGTTAGTATGGAAAAATTAGATACCTAGCTGATCATGTTGTACATCGTCCATATACATTTCTAACCGCTTGGTGTTAATTTGATGGAAGCAATCCCTATACCCAGTTTTATGATATTGTCCAATAAAATTAGATCCCAAAATCCCCGAGTCGCATGATTTTCAGCATACTACTCTGTCACGACACAAAATCCACTCGAGGTGCAGCTTAAAATTAACAAAGTGGGACTACCTGTGTTTGGAGAAACCACTTACAGTAGTTAGCTAAACAAACGCTTGTCGGGGGAGGGGGAGCTCCGTTTAGCACAACGGAGGGTTCAGATGGGCGAGGGGGGAGGGGGGGGTGACAGAGGATCTGGCTGTCAGCGAGAAATATTTGAATGCGCTATTGCCGGGGTGACAAGTTAAATCTGCGACTACCGCCCTTCAGCCGGGCTTTGGCGAGACGCGTCTGTTCGGTTCTCAATATCAGAATGTATAAACCGGATATTAGGGCGCCTTGTCCTTCTGAGGATAGAAAATTTCATCTTCGAGCAGCATAAACATTCACTTTGTGTCATGCGACTTTGAATAAATTCGATTTCCGTAAGTTTCAATACAAGTTATTGGCCACACATGATCGTGGTCTTAGAATATTTAAATCTCCAAACGTGTTCTCGTTTTGAGTTTAGCGTCTTAATACTGAAGGAAGAGTTGATAAATAGAACATTTTATTTTCGCTTTGTATCAAATTGAAAGGACGTCGAGATATTTAGATAATACCTGTTGAATCGTGTTCGGTATGCAATTTCGCGCAAGGAAGGACCGGGCTAGGCTAAGGCTTGCTGACACTGTTGCCACTGAAAAGCCACATGTTAAGAGTCATCTTCACCCCTGGGCCAGTAGTCCATTGTTGCTCAGTCGGCAATGTTAACCATACGGCTTTTAATGCAAAACATGGTATTTTATTCTCCTGTTTCGGAAGCCGTTTTTCAACCGATTTTCATTAAACTTGATAAGTTGAATAATTATATTAGGCCCCTCATACCTCGAAATTTATAAAATTTAACAAATATTACTCTCTGTGACGTTGCAAAGTAACTCGATTTTCCTTAGTAATATTTGTTAAAATTTCAAAATTTCGAGGTATGAAGGGCCTAATATAACTCTTCAACTAAACACTAACCAAGATTAAAGAAAATCGGCTGAAAAACGGCGTGAAAACAGGAAATTAAAATACCATCATGTTTTGCTCTAAAAGCCGTATGGTTAACATTTTTGCCGACTGCGCAACAATGGGCTACTGGCACAGGGGTGAAGATGACTAGACGGCGCTCACCCCCACCCCTCAGACCTGACGTTGTCAGTTTGATACCCGATGGGATTGGTACGGAACCAGTTGCCATTTATAATAGGGTTATAATTGTCTAACATACCGACGTTAGTTGGTCACAAGTCCAGTTTGGAACATTCAAGACCAAAACGTTACAAAATGCCACAGGCATACACACACGATGCACACACATAAAGAGCGAAAATACATGTTGTATTTGCTGAACATACGCATCAACAAATAGTGCGAAATATGGGACAAAAACTTGTTTAACCGTGGGACAGAAAGAACTATTCAGAAGTTTTTATCTACAGTAAGTGTATAGGTTTGACGAAACTTTGCTTCCGCAACATTTTTAACTGTGTAGCTGTTACTTCGGATATTGCATTGCATCATATCAGTAAAATTTAAACAAACTTTCAGACCGTAAGGTATTGTAATGGAGTAAGGAGACTGTAATTTTCTCTGTATAAGACACGAAACTTTCTGTCGAATTTAGACGCAGTAGAAATTTATTTTTAATAAAATGTGTGCATTTTCCACAGTTTCAAAATTATCGTTGTGAATATGGAGCACAACCTGATAATTATTTGAATGTTATTTCCATTCTTTTTTACTGTTGTAATAAGCGGCAGATTTGTAAAGAAGATTAAGATAATTAAAATTATTCCACATAATTATTATTATGCTGTTTTTATATGCAAGTTTCATGTAAAGAATTACGTAGGTGGAATCATAGTTTAAACAGGACAAAAAGGCGATCGATTTGCTGAAAGGAAGAGTGGAATCCTCTTTTGGAGTTGAAAAAGAGTCGTCCAACTAAAAGATTGGTTCAATTTCAACTAAAATAAGAACGAAAAATTAGTGAAAATTAGTTATTTTCCTACTGTAAAGAGAGTTTAAAGGAATTTGAGTATTTTATGAAATCACGACACCAAAGGAATATGAACTAAAGTTAGTTATGAATATTATTTATAAAATATACTCACTCTTAGGTTTGATTGGGTCCCAAAGGCAACTCCAAGGAGCCCAACCTAAGATGAAAGATTTACATTAAGTTTATACATCGGTTCGAGGTGATGAAAAAACAACATATATTTCCTTTAACAGAGACAAAATCTATATATAAGTGGAAGTTGGGTTTCGAATGTAGTATGTAACACAAGTTGTTTAAGCATTCACAGAAGTCAAAACCCTATTATATACTTGATTGAATGCGCTTGACGTGAAAAGTCCAGAAAATTTGACGATACCTCACCCTCTTCAACCGTTTGAAAAATAGAGACCTTTAAAAATTGCTGGTGGCTGAAAAGTTGGGTACCTTCTTTTATTTTTGCAGTCTAAGGCCTCAGGGGTGTATCTTATCTGAAATCTGATGGAAAATCGTTAGTGGGGGATTATATTATCTACAACTTTTGTATTTGAGGTTTTGTTCTATCATTTACCGTTTTCGCACTAAATAGATTTAACGTTGGAAGTTGGGTTTTGGAAGTCTGATTTAACACAAGTTGTTTAAGCATTCCTAATAGTCAAAACCCCCACAACCATAGGGCCTATACTTGAATGAAAGCTCTTGACGTGGATACTCCAGAAAAAATTACATAATTCCCTCCCAAACCTCGATACGGTCCCGTATTTTTAACTAAGTTCAAATAATTTTAGGACCAGATATGCAGTTTGTTATAAATAATTTTATAAAATAAAATTTTATCGAACTATGCCAATATGTGTCATTGATTTAAAGTTCAAGGCCCAGTCAGCATCGACAACAGTTGGACTAAACTTTGCAGTCATTCCTACAGTCGGCACCTAGCGCACATTTACTGTCTATAATTTATGATAGTGTTTTCTTTTAATTCCATCGTGTAGTTTGTATGGTTGCCGATTACACCTTCACTACCCGGAATGCAAATTGCAATCTAATTTCAGGCATGTAAAAACGAGACTGTTTAATTTTCAGGGACTAGATACCCTTGATCAATGTAACATGGTTCTTAAAACCAACCAAAAGCCAAGAAAGTTCCAGGACTTATAGTTATTTTTAGGGCCTTCCATGATTTTCAACGGCCATCGGAAGTGGATAGAGGGCTCATTTACAATGTTGGTGCTGGGATAAAAAATAATTCAAAAGGTTTAAATTACCTGGATTGTCGCCAAGTGATCCTGTTAAATGGTTGTAACTACCATTGGTTTCGAACCTCAATGGGGTTCATTTTCAAGTTAATAAAAACATCAAGCAATGTCTTGTTCACAAAAACTTGGGAACAATCGTCATAGTCCGGTAAAAAAGACACAAAACACAACACACACGACACGAAAACATTAATTTTAAAAACTGGCCAGGTGAAAAAACGAACAAGCGAGTCGTCGCCGGCGGATGGTGAGTCATGAACTTTATTAACTTGAAAATGAACCCCATTGAGGTTCGAAACCAATGGTAGTTACAACCATTTAACAGGATCACTTGGCGACAATCCAGGTAATTTAAACCTTTTGATTTATATTAGGTGATCCAGAGGCTATTCCACGATGAAAAAAAATAATTGTTGCCATTTGTTATTTTAAATACGAAGCTTCGTATCCTTGTTCGCTGGCACTACTCATGCGCCATACGGGCCTCACACAAGGTGAATACTTCAATGTCCAACGATTGAAGGATACTGCCATTCAATATCCAGAGTAGAAAGATTGTACGAGTCATTAACTACTCTGCTGTTACGGTCATGGCTCCCATTTCATCATTACGCTATGAAAAAATAATAATCGTATGGCTTTTATAGTGGAGGGGGATCGGCAATTAAAAGAAAGTTATCCCTTGAAAGACCTGCACTTTATTGTGTACTATGAAGGTGGACCAAGGGTTTAACGTGATTTCTGAACCACGGAGTGACCTAACGATATTTTTGTCCCCGAGCTGGGATACGAACCCGGGCCCGCTAGGTGATAACCCAGAGCTTTACCACTGAGCTACGGCCGCTACCTACGTGATGAAAATAAAGAAGTTTGTCCCGAACCAGACTTTTACCCACCAATAAAATAAATGCAGTATAACCAACAACAAAATATTTACAAGTTTTGCCAAAAATGGGAGTATGCCTACAAATGTTTCCAAACTGGGAATTATGTATTGGTTTCACGGTTTCAATAACAGTTGTACAATATTGACTATATTTCGTATAACTTTTAAAATCGTGTTTATTCTTAAATAATTAATACAAATACTCCTAAAATTCAGAGGCAATAAAAAATCATTTGTCCGTCCTAAAAATTACGAAATTCCAGTACTTTTTAAGACCGGGGGTTAAATTAAAGGGCTTTAAGAACGGTGGTATACATACAAATCATTGAGTGACACAAAACAAAGAGGAACGGCAGTTCGTGCTCTGGGGGATGAACGGCGTTGACATCTGCTTGCCACACATTAGCTGTCGGCCGGGGGTGCTCCCCCGCGGAAGGGTTGCGGATAAATGTTTCAATCTGGAGTATCATTCTAATTGCTCACATCAGTCAGTTGACTCGCTCAAACACGAGCGGTCTAGCCAGGGAGTCGTTTGGTCCATATTGATTGAGAGGGTGACCAGACGAAACTGATGGAAACTTTTTTATGAAAGATGACCATATTAATATCCTTAACTATAAGTCTTAAAGAAACTTTATATTGCGTTCAGTTGATGTCTACTGTTGATGCTAACTCGAAATTTCCGGGACTATGACAAGTCCTTACAGTAATGTATGGTTCGAACAAAGAGAGAATTATTTATTAAATTCTACTTACAAAGGGGAAGTATAGTGACGGAGATACGATAATCGCTGTTTCAAACTGTGGGCAGGTTTTCGGGATTGAGAGGTCCGTAGAAAAAATTCGAGATAAAGAGGTGAATTTTGATTTGTAAGAAAATATAAGAAGAGCATTGTTTCGAGTTATGTGTTGTTTTATTACAGTGAAGTCAAACCCCCTACAACCATATACTTGAGTGAAAGCTCTTGACGTGAATTCTCCAGAAAAAAATGAGGCAGGTTTTCTCAGGGGGATCAAAATTAATTCGATATATCGAGGTTCGATTTAGCGAGGGTCAACTCTTAAAACGAACAAAAAATATATAGACTTGAATTAAATATAATATTAGTATTTTTTATGTCTCGATCTAAAGACAATCAATTAGTTCTTAACTTAAATTATTATAAAAATACGATGAAGAAAAAATTTTGTTTGGTATTAATTATCACTTACGCAGAAAAAGCAGTGTCTTTCAATAAAGGTTGCTTGAAAATTTAAATAAAAATGAACAAGACAGAATAATTTTTGTAAATAAAGATTGTCCTCCTTTAACGGTGGGCTGTATAAAGTCTGCCCACAATTTGTGCCTTTTAATTTAAATTTACAGTTAAATTTTCTTTTGAAAATATTTTTTAAACACCTGCTGAAATTTAAATTCAAAACATAGAAAAAACTGATGTTCTACTATTGTCTATGGATGTGACATAGCTTAGAGAAAACGTTCACGTTTTAAGTCACGGGTGAAATAATTTTTCTATATCTATTCTCAAAAAGGCAGGGTATAAAGATTGGGAAGAAATGAACATGAAGTGAAGATTGGGACGGCTGGAGGCAGCGAGTCTGAGAAGCATGCAGACTCTTATAAGGTACCAAGAGCTATATAACTCCATAGCTGAGTATTCCCTCATCGGCAATTAATTACGGCAAGTTTAAATTTCAAAATGCCATAGGAAAACAACATTTAATAAGAGGGTTCTTCTTCCGCTCGCGTGAGATCGCTTCTTATTCGAAATTCAACCACATAGACCTACTACAAGTTTCGTTAAATGATATTAGCGGAAACCTGTGTTTGATGGCTTCGTGATTCAATCTGTTTGAAATAATAACAGGTAAAATATAACAATCTGAGGGAATTAAGTGCTGAGTAGAATTAACGGGTTTATTCTTCACTTAAGGAATAATTCTGTGAAAAGTCGAATTTTTGCGAATATATAACAATGAAAGTGGTGACCCGTAAGAGCCATAAAAATTCTGCTCGTGGACTTTTTGACTGAACAAACTGGCTCACCCTCAAATGAAATACTGTAGTAAAAAGTAAACTTTTTTATTTTATTTTTTATTATTTATCTTTCCTTTACATAAGTAGTGTGAAATTGTTGGTGCTGGCCCAGTTCAAGGTCACCTGAGGGATGACGTCATCGAGGTCAATGACCTCACCGATGACGTCATCGATGACGTCATCGATTGCGTCATCGATGACGTCATCACCAATGACGTCATTTCTATGACGTCACACCCATGACGTCACAGAAATGACGTGCTGATGACGTCATCACCCCTTACGTCATCAAAATGACGTCACCGACGCCACTGAGGTCAAGGTCACGCCGAAACTTAAAATTTTTTGGCACTTTTGCCGTTTCTCGCACTACGCTCCGAGTTTCAGTCAGAGTCCCCGTGACCTTGACCACTTGGAGCGAATTTTCGACGAGAAACGGCAAAAGTGCCAAGTTAAACTCGAGTTTCTGACATGACCCTGCCTAAATGGGCAATCGGTTATCCCTCAGGTGACCTTGAACCAGCACAACACCAACAATTTGATATTACTGTGACCTTGAAAACCTAACAACGGAGCGCCGACACCGATGCGCACCCCACGACAGCCACCGAGTGACTGACTGTCAGGCTCTGTGTACTCTAGGTATATGGGGAAGTGGAGGGGGAAATCTCAAGGTCATCCAAATGGAGTTTTAAAAAAGTTGAAGAGTAGAAAGACTACTCTTGTGCTTCCTGGGCGACCTCATCAATTTCCAACGGATCTGTAAACCAATCCGATCTGTAGCGGCAGGAGTCCAGAAAACAGGTGCACCACCCATCAGGTTGTCCGTAGCACTTCCGACAATTGGTAAGATTGGAGAAATGAAATTTAATACACCGCTGCGGACAACAAGTGTAAAAGTAGTTGGATTTGTAGATTTTGAAAGTTTGTAGTACCGGTGGTGGCAGCTGTTGGTTCTTGCATCTACACCTGCAACATCCGAAGCATTCACATTGCCGGCAGGCCAGCCCGTCCACTTGCCATCTTGGTAGTAGGAAACACTTGCCCTCGCAGCAATAGGTTGTCCCTGTCTCTTCCTCCCAAAGCTTCTTTGCACAATGGACGACGCCTTGTATCTCTAAACACTTATGCTCGCAACATGAGACACGCTTAGTTTCCATACTTGATGTTGCTTTGGCGAGGGAGCAAGATGAAGTGATGCCGTGGCCAGCAGGAATGGAGCTTATATAAACTAAGGTGAGTGGAGGGGGAAAGGTCAAGGTCATTCAAATGGAGTTTTAAAAAAAGAAAAGAGTAGAAAGACTACTCTTGTGTATCTATAGCGATTTCATTGATAGTGAGTGCTTCTGTATGCCAAGTTGATCTGTACTGACAGGCTCCTAAATAATGTTTGCAAAAACCTGCAAAATGATTGTTGCACAATTTGCAGCCAGTTAGCTGTTTTAATGTGAATTCAATGCAACGTTCAGGGCAACAAGTGTACTTATGCCCTCTCATCTGGTACACATGGAATGTCTTCAACTCCGGTTTCGGCTTCTTCCAAGACTTGCACTTACACATGCATTGACCAAAAGCTTCACATTTTCTACACGCCAGGCCATCCGCAACATCAATGTCATTCGGCCATGAAAAACATTTCCGTTCGCAACAGTAGTTGAGTTGACTCTCCATGTTGCTGTGGTGAAGGTGCGCGATGAAATGATGCTGCAGTCATTGAGAGTGCACCTTAAATAAACTCAGTGGAGGGGGAAAGGTCAAGGCCATCCAAACGGAGTTTTAAAAAAGATAACTAGTCGTCCTCCTCCTCCTCCTCATCCGTTGTACTTAGAGAGCTGTCAGACGAAGAGCCCCGTGCAGGTGCTCCCCAGATGAAAAACAAATCAATTTTAAAACGAAGACCAGGATCTTGCATCATCAATTCCTTTAATTTGTCACATACTAAGTCGACCTTGTGTAAGGTGTCAACAACAAGCTTCCAATTCGTTGGTTCAATATAACATGTAGTAGAGTCTGCCTCGCTGATAACCACATCCTCCGGCCGTATTGGAGTGTAAAGATGTGTAAAGTTCTTTGGCTGTAGCTGAGGTTGAGGCTGGCTGGAAGTGGAAGGTTGAGTGTGGACCCCTGTCGCATCGAAATCCATAGTCATTCTACATTCAATGTTGGGGTTTTCGTTTAATACATACACCAATTTCTCATGCAACATATCCACTTCTGCCGAGTCTTGCAGATGAACATTCCAGGAAAATGGCCATTCTTCATCCGTAGTGGAGTCAACTCGAGAAAGAGTGCTGTCCGCCATGATAGCTAAGCAAGGAATGATGTGAGCTACAGACTGTGGTAACAGTATTGAAAAGTAGAGGGGGTAAACCAAAAGTACGTGGAGGGGGTATTTTCAAGGTCATTTAATTTGGGTTTTAAAAAAAAGGAAATAGTGGAGGGGGAATTCTCAAGGTCATCCAATTTAGGTTTTAAAAAAAAGGAATGAAGCTTACTCCTCTTCAGCCTCGTTGTCCCCTGCATCTTCATCAGCCTCATCTTCATCGACGTCAGACTCGCCGTAAGGATAGATCGGGGACATGGGCGAATATTGTGGAGATTGTTGACCGTTGTTGTCGTCCCCTTGCATTCTAACTTGGGACCAATCATAATTTAAATTCATTTGTATTATGATCCCAGGGTTGTCCCGCAGTATTTCCTTCATACGTTCGCAAATTGACTCCAAATAGTGTACACTATCGACCGACAGTGTCCAACCCGTACTTGTACCGACATCAGTAGTGGAGTCAGCTTGGCTGATGGTGTTGTTGTCTGCCATGGTTGCTTGTCGGACAAGGAATGACGGTTGATGTGATGCTCATGCAGGAACATGGTGAAGTGGTGGGGGGTGTGGTGGAGTAGTGGGGGAATTTTCAAGGTCATCCAAACGGAGTTTTAAAAAAAGGAAAACTTACAAAGTAACATTGAAACTTTCCAATTGATGGTGGCGAGCGTTTTCTTCTGCAACCTTGCCGACACATGTGACTATGCCGTACAGTATGAAAAGTACAACCATAATAAGGCCGAACAATAAAAGATAGCCGTTGACTATCATGATATTTTCTGAGTGGATCTGTTTTCTTCTTATCGCCCTCTCCTGCATCCTCTTCTCCAACTCGTGGACGAAGTCACAACATGCGTGAGGACACCTTTCATCTGTTGGTAGGTTTGCCATTGTTGATGTTGTCGGTGTGGCTGTTGAAGATGGAATGAGGTTTCCAATTGCGATGTGCCATGTACACCAATAGTCAAGTGGTGGGGGTAACAAAGCAGTGGAGGGGGAAGTTTCAAGGTCATCCAAATTGTGTTTTAAAAAAACCTATCTTGTTACTGAGCTTATATGTCAGTAACAAGATAGGTGTTTCTGCTCTTTTACTTCTTTAATATAATGAAAAAATATACATATTCTACAATGGTTAGGACAAGAAATACAACTGCTAGTCAGCTGAAGTAGTCCAAGTTGTCTGGCTCGGTCTTCATGGACGCTGGTGAGGAAGCCGTCGAGGAGTGTCCAGGCTCTTCCTTTGACTGCCGGGTGTTCCGTATATTGCAAGCGTAAACTTGCACATTTATACGGTAGCCTCGTGCCACCATCAGCTGCAACTCCTTGTATAAGTCGTTTAGCTCCTGCTGAGTCTTGATGCTCACCTCCTCGTAACTTGCGCAACTAACGTTCAGAGACATCTTGATGTTGCTAGGTTGGCTGCTGGAGTAGAAATGAAGCCGAGGCACAGCGCTTGGAGGTACATGAAAAAGTGGTGGGGGTAATAGTGGTGGGGGTATAGAAAATCCAATTAAACAGTTCTAAACTTTTTCCATCGATACAATGGAATGGAACAAATAGCGCAGGTGTCCTTGTAATTTTCAAATCGAAACAGTGGCGCTAGAAATCCGAATTGTTTTATACCACCATCCTGTACGAATCGCCGAAGGTCTCTGACGGCGGCCTCGCCACAAGGCCTACAAAACTTTTCCCCGTCGTGGAACTTATACCAGGAGTATTCCGAATACCCTGTATTTTCCCTCCTGTAGCGTTTGACATCTTCTTTTATTGTTAGTGGGATGTTGTCTTGTAAACATGTTGGGAACAAGTCCTTGTGAGTTATAACTCGTTGTATGCAAAGCTCGTACAAGGTGCTCATCGTTTGCTAGTTGGCAACAGACTGACCGTTTTTCGCATCCAAGCAGGTTTGAATCCTAGTGCGGTAGTGGGGGTAATTACAGTAGTGGGGGTAATTGTGAAATGCAAAGGTCAAAGGTCAAGGTCACCCGCGAAGTTTAAAAAAAAATGCAACATATCAATACGTGAAGTCTGTCACATATTGATATGTTGCATTTTTTGTTTTTTTTTTTTATTTTTTGTCTTTTATGATTTGTTTATTTATAAAACATTACAACAACAACATATGTACAACATTAAAACTTAAATCTAACACTGCTGCTTGTCAGCGATGTGGATGGTCAACTCTGTAGAATTGCTACCCGTGCAGCCGTGGGACACCAGGTATAGACACCCGGGTTGAATAGAGCGAAGATCCTCGTTTTGTAGAAGATGGACGAATCTCTTGGGCAGGTACACCTGGAACTTTGGTTCATCCCCCGGAGTAAACGGTGCCTCGCTGAGACTGCAGCAGATGGCCTCCCCAACTGTAGTCTCCATCTTCTTCATAGCATGGATTATGTAGTGCTTCTCGTCTTTTAGTTCCGAGCACTTCTTTACAGGTAATATTGTTGACTTGGAGTGAGCATTGAACTGCTCGACCAAAGTCTGAAGGAACTGGTGAGATGCCATGGTCAGGTTACAGATCGTCTTCTTGCTCGGAGATGTTGTCGTCTCGGAATCTCGAGTAATACTCATGCCAGGTCCCTGTCTGCTCCCCACTTATATACTCTCCGTTACCCCCACCACTCCCCAATTCCCCACTTTGAAGGTAAGAGGCGAGTTTATAGGCATTTTTCAAAGCGCAATGTCTATCTTTATCATGTTCTGGGCTTTTTGTACAAATACATATGGTTTCCAGCATGTATTGATAATTCTTATCCAATTCCACATCATTAACCGGAACATGAGTAAATCCTTCGATCCATCTTTTCTTTTCCAGCCCCTTTGTGTAAATATTGGTAAACTTGTCTGAAAAGTGATGCATAATGTGATACAAGTCCGTGTAACTTGTAAATCCATCATACCAATCGATATGATGGAAGTGTTTTGAAATCCATCTGTTGGTAGTAGCGGCTTTACTAGTTAAAGACGAATAAGAACATGGTGGTTTAAATAAAAACGAATAAGGAACACTTGTATTCATGTCCAAAAACACAAGTTCTTTTATAATGAATCTATCATCATTACCACGAAACGCTTGAAACTCAATAATACCAGGCTTGGACTTTACTTGTTGTTCTTCTCCCTTGTCCATTTTGAAGGTCACACGTCTGCTCATTACGAAGTCAGGAGATCAACTGATTTCCACACCACGGTAGGTACTACTTTTATACCAGGCCGTACAGTTGTTGGCGCGTTGGTGTATATTTAACGTGGGCACCGTCCCCAATAGGCCTAACCCCACAAAATGTTGGCTATTGTTTTAAAAACTAACCATTGTCATTTAAGTTTCCATCTTTATATTTTCCTTATTTTCATTTTCATCACTAACACTTGATTCTTCTCCTCCATCTTCCTCTTCTTCCTGTTTTACTGATTTCTTATGTAGTTGAGCGTACTTTTCCAATTGTCTCCACATCTGTACTTCATGAGGAACTCTATTAAATATAGAAGTATCCACAGGTCCGTATAATATAGGTGCGTCCGGTTGTTTGTCCAAAGTGTCTTCCAGATAATCTTTAATAATCGAACTTGAAAACACCAGTTGTCTCAAGTATCTTGTTATAGGTTCAGTAGCACAAGTTAAAATGAAAAACTCCTCTCGATTAAGTTGAATTTTGTTATCATGTCTTGTTGTGTCTCTAAACCGTAGCTGATGATCACCACGTTGTTTAATGATATCAATTTCCACATTTGAATCCAAAAGTCCTACTCTTGTCTTTCTTCCAAACATGTTACTACTTAAATAGCATTCTAGTAGATGCAAATGTTTCATAAACGATTCCCAAGCACTGTCCGTAAACAAAATCATTTTGGGTCCATGAGTTAAAATTACAGTAGGGGAATAATCTGTAGATTTCATAACACCGATTAAAACACTTTTATCCAAACTGGAAGAGATTGGGTAAAATATTCGCAAAAATACCTCACTCAATATGTTTGGAGAAATATTATCTTCAATATCCCTTTTTCTCTTTTGTATAGTCTTTCTTCTTTTACCTTTTTCTTCAACATTATTACTGGCGTGAAGTTGTCCGCAAACGTTTTGTTCACCTCCTTCCTGGTGACCTTGAGGATCTAAAAACTCAGATATCTCCTTCTCAATATCTACCACATTTTCAGGTGTACCACTAGGAGAAGCCATATTGAATACGATGCTACCCATACAACAGTAGGCAACAAACTGATGAGGAGCGGTCTGTACGCTCTGCTTTTATACTCGCGGAATGAAACAAAACCGGTTCTTACAATACATTTTTAACAATTCCAGTTAAAGGTGTGTATGTTACGATTTTATCATGTAGAATTAAACAGTATGCAGTTGTATTAGCCGGTATAGCATCGTTGAATTCCATTTCTATTTTTATATCCACACTTGAAGACTTTACTGATTCATTTTGTTTAGAACAATCGATTACAACTATTGGGTAGGCATCGAAATATTTGTCAGGTGGTAATAAAGGTGTATTTGTTTTACCGTAATATGAACTTTGGAATCTCGCGTACATATCGTACAATATACTGTATTTCTTCTTAGTGAATGACACATTTAAATTGTCGTATGGAAAGAATTGTGAATTTAAATAAACTTTAATATTTTTCAAGTCACAATGATCAAATTGTCCTGCATGTTTAGTAATGGCGTCTCTTCTACCTGTTTGTAAACCAAATATAATATACCTGGCTCGTTCTACATAATTCGATGTTTTAACAGTCCAAGTGTGTCGATCCGTAGTAGGTAAACTGGGATGCTCATGAAATTCCCAACTTCTAAATGGAATAACAATATCACGATCGGCTTTTAATTTTCTTAAAAGTAGCATTCTATGCTCGTCAGCCAATTTAACATGTGGAACTCTCCATACAATTTTGTCTAATTTTAATTTCCATTCTAAAGTTGCATCTGTAGTAGCATCTGCAGCTTTAATAATGTCTTTATCGTTAGAAGATCTCAACAAAACTAATTCTTGTTTAACGTTTAATATTATTTTCCTATAATCTTCAGCAAAACCAAGCAGCAAACGTAATGGAATATGAAAATCAAAATATCCATTTGGATTTGGAGTGATCGTGTCAATCGTAGGTAATACCCATCCGGCAGGTTTAAGTAAATTGGTTTCATTGGGTGTTATAGATGTTAATCCTTTTAAAGTTGTCGTAATACCTACTTTTTTAGTGGAATCAACTGTTACACCTGATATTTCATATCTAATTTCATCAAATAGGAAAGCCATAGGATTATTTATAAATGGAACTGTTGTACCAACAGTAGTACCGTCCTTTTTAGTAACTTGTCCTTCAATATACAAGTAACTTTCACATGGTAGTGTGTAAATGTCTTGATTTTGTATGGGAATACGGATTTCATCGTTATTGTTTAATTTCGATGAAGTGTAAGGGTTGTGGGTGTGATATTCTTTTTCCCATAGGGTTTCGTCGAATGTTGGACCCTGCGCTATATCCAGTATATCCATACTCGGTTAATTTTAATCCAATTCTCTCTAAGAAACGAATGTTCTCGCGTGTTAACTCCTCCACAGCTGAAGAGCTACTAATGCGGTTTCCCGTAGGTTGTTCGCTTTTAAATGTTAAACCCATGGTTTTGTATTAAAGTGTCGATTTTAAATGTAATCTAATCGTAATAGGCTCTTCTCTGAAGTCTACCAAGTTACCGTCTTGATCCAATACGCTCAACACGATGTCTGAAATGAAAGTGGTGTTCAACGGTAGATATACCAGGTTTTGTGGCTTTTCAACAATTTTAAATCCAGGTGGTACACTTGGGTAAAAAGTATGTATGATGTGGGTGTTAGCCCCATCCCTGTAAGCACCTTGTATAATGTTACAAGTTATGTCTATACTATTGACTTTTAATATTGTTACTGTTTTCTTACCGGAATGTGTTACATCTGGTTCTAAAACAGGCTCATCGTTGGAAAATCCTAATAAATCACCAATTGAGTTTGGTTGAGTGAAATCTATATAATATTTGGAAGTAATTTCAGCTTTCATCGTATTATTATTACCTTTTAATGTTATATTGTCTTTTCCCATTCTAGTTTGCAAAAATTCATTTATATGATCAATTTCATAAGAACCTGTGGGTAACCTGCACTCTTGTAAGTCTGTAAATTTTCCACTGGCATCCTTTCCCTTATAATAATGCAATACGTTATTTTTACCTTCCGTAACATTGGGGATAGAGTTGTAAGTTTTAAAATCCAATAGTGCCGCCTCCCAAAACCTTCCTTTTTGCAAGCGTAACGCTGGAAAAAGGATACTTCGTAAAGTGGACGATTTTCCTGTTAATGATACCGTATAGGAAGACATCTCAATAGTGACTGATACTTTTAGCTAGAAATTCCAAACATAAATGGCCGCATATTGAAGTATTATCAGGTTGTTCTCTTTTATAGTTATAATATATGTTTTTAGCAGATTTAAAGTAATTTTGAAGTTCTTTTGGTGGTGGCAAATTACCGAAACTATCAAAATAATATACATTGTTATTTAGTTTCTTATAACAAACCCAATGGGTGCCAGGCCCTTCAGTATTATCCAAATTTACAATTCCAGTCTCATTTTGCCACATTTTCTTTGGTAAACTGTCTTTCATAAACACACCGCGGAAAAATGGTATTTTTAAACAGGAAATATATTTAAATAATTCAATATTGGTTAATGCTTTATGTGGTATGACCAATTGATTTCTTTCATTTAATATGCACGATAAGGTCTTAGGTAAAGACCTGCCCCGTTTTTTAACCATTGACCACACGGTGGGCTTCTTCCTGCCTTTTCTTGTAGATCGTCGTCTTCTTTTTATATTTCCTCCATGTTTTCTTGTGGTTGACCTCCTTTTTACTCTCCTTCTCCTCCTTCTTCCACCTCCTACTGCTGTTTTAGCCTTCATACCTGCTGTTACTGCTAAAGCTGCTGCTTTTTCTGCTATGCTAGCGTCACTTGATTTTACTCGTTGCCAAGCTATGTCCGCAAGCTTTTTGTCAGCTATTGATCTATTTTTTGAATCGGCAAACGTGGAATATGCGATATCGTGTTCTTTACAAGCCTGATCTAACTTATTTATGCCAGGATCGCCTCTTTCCAGTCGTTTTTTCAATTTAGTTCCTGGTCCGCAATACTGATAACCTCCCGGTATATGAAATTCGTATGGTAATGCGTCTATTGCTCTATTTACTATGGATCCTACTGGAATTCGTTTTAAAGCTTTACTTAACAGAGAAACCGCTGTGGACGTGATCCCACCTCCTCTCCTTACAGTGTCTCTATATGGACTGATGTACTGGAACGTCATTATTGTCCTTTTATAATCGCAATGTACAACTTATGTGTTACCTCTATGACAAGTTGGACATAAATGAAGTCGTTTATTGTGTTCTTTTATTAAATATCAAAATCACCCCAATCCGATGATCTAAACTTTTTTGTACGAGGGTTGATAAAATAGTTTTGAACAATTTCCCGTTTAATCCAAGTACCTCTCTCAGATTCCAACAAAGGAGTACGACCTGAACCAATACCAATATGATTGTATACATCAAATAATGCATTTCCTAAAACTTTTACAAGAAAATTAACAGTGACAGCATTATCCACATGTTCAGGGTCTTTAAGGTCTGTTATACGTTTATTATTACAAGTATACACTTTGCTATCCATTTGTGATAATGTGATAGCCTGTCCTACAGTTGCAGCATCATTTGCTTCTCTTCCTTGCGCCATGTTTGTTAATTTTTTATTACTACATATAAAAAACCATAGTAATTATTTGGATCTAGATGTACTGTTTGTCCTAAGGCAGCCGCGTCTCTATCTGCATGACCCCATGACACATTTGATAACCTTCCATGCCTGCAATCCCAATAAGCGTTTTTGTATGTCAATAAACGAAATTTTTCATTACCTTGAATAAAGTCATCCCCTTGCTTTGATAATACTTCATCTCGTTTTGCAAATCCAGTTGTTTCTTGTTTTAAAGTCTCTTTCATTTGACCCACTGTTGCACCATCAGATGGTGCTGAACCATCTTTTACATTCGCCAAACAATTGCCAAGACAATCGATAACTCCCACATCACGTATGACACAATGATCTTTTATATATTTGAGATTTACAGCATCATTTTCATTTTTTGGATAACCTATATCGTTAATAACAAATTTATAAAAAGAAAATCCATCTTTTGTCTTTTCAGGTATCAAAGAATGTAAATAGCGTCTATTTACGCTGTCTTTTGCATCTTTAGGGTCATCTACGTTGGATATACGTTTATTGTTGGCACTATACGTTTTCCCATTGAATTTTAACGTATTTTTTAATTCAGATGACAAATAACCTTTGTTTATCGCATCACCGTTTTGATTTGGTTTACCAACGTTGATAATTCTATGATCTTCTGCATCATAAGTGTTATTTTGTAGTCTTAATGTTGGCGATATCTTTTCCTTTAATATTTTTAAATTTATTGCATCGTTTTCATCCGTAGGATCTTTTATGTTTTTTAACCTTTTATTACTCATATCATAATCCCCATCAGGTGTTTGTGGTAAACCAGCACTTCTTTTTAAACTATTGGCATAATATAACCCATCCGAGGAGTAACGTCCGAACTTGTCGACACTCATGGTGCAACTGAATAGTATTCTAGGGAGTAACGCATTTTTATGAGATTACCCCACGGTTTCGGAGTTCATCCACTAAAGCCACCCATTCGTTTTCCAATCCAGTATGACCCGCTTCTTTAGCTTCATGTATTAGTTTCATTCTATCCACCAATTTATTGATATTATTGTAATAAATCACATTTGTGTTATATAGTTTCTTCATTAAACCTGTACCCGTAACGGACTTACTTCTTTTTCTTCGTTCCTGAGCACTTACATCCAAAGTGGATGCCATAAATCTTCGTTTTACAGGTTTTCTTTGTGTTAACGGCATTGTTTGTCTTCTAGTTGGTATTAACTTGGATACAAATTCTTTATATTTTAAAGACTTAGATCTAAAAGGAGGCTGGTCAGGTAAATACTTTCTCCTATATGCATTTGTCTGTTCCAAAATATTTTTATATGCTTCCATGTCTTTTTCTTTCACTACCGATACTGAAGGCTTATTTTCAAATAATAATTCAAATAATCCTTTTGTGCCCTTATACCTTTGATCACCAATGACAATATTATCATGTTCGTCAACGTTTAACGGGCTATTACCTATCATTAAACCGTCTTCTGTTAATCTCGCTCCATAACTATGGTAATTCTTATTAGGAATTGTTCCGAGTAACATTTTTACCATGTATTTCCTTCCTAAAGGTCCTTTGTTATGAATGTTTTCACCCAATAAGCTTATGTTTGACGGACCTTCCCTTGTCTCTTCTTCTTTTTCCTCTTCACTAGCAGTTGATACAACTTCATGTCCTCTTTTGGCTTTTACTTCATATAAATCTTTTATTCCACTATAGTCCGGTGATTCTAGCTCTCTTTCGGGTTCTCCACCGGTAAAACCACTATACGTAGAGGATTCCAGGTCTTCATCACTAAAATCTTCTGATTTTACATTTTCTCTTTCAAACTTCGTAATAGGTGCAATCGCATCTCCTTCCAATACAGGTTTAGCAAATTTTTTGTTTAATTGTTTCAAGGGTTCAGTAATAGGTTTAAAAGTAGATTCAAGGAATTTCTCCCTCTCGCTAATACCTAGTTTCAATGCTCTGTTTTTAGCCCGAATAGAATCACTAAGTGATTTTATTTCTTTTACTAATTTTTCTTGGTTAACCATGTTTGTAGCAAGACGTGTTGTACAACAATGAATGTGTTATACCACGTTTAATGTATTAATATAAATTTATCAAATCCTATCCTGTATCGACCATTGTTTAGCGGTTGTTCCTTCATAATTGTTAGGAACCCCATACTTTTCAGCCCAAGCCTTTCCACACAACTCTTTAAATCGTTCAAATGTCATATCCGCATTTACATGATCAAAATATATATGTTTTAGGTTGGTTTCGTCCTGTTTAAATACAATTAACATGTTTGCATTGTCTCTAATGAGTTGTTTAGGTATTTTGCTGTAAGTTTGGCCAATATAAATGCTATCTATGTTGTTATGTCGACCCATAGCGAAGTAATTCCTTATTGTGTTTTGGTTTTCACAAGATACATCGTCGAATATAAACACGGAGAATGGTTTAGCTTCTTGTGGCTGCATGACACTCTCGCTTGCATTAAACTTTAAATATTTAACTTCAGGCACATTAGTCAGTATTTTTTCCAATAATTGATACTTTGGTTGTTGTAGTGATTTTGAAAATACATATAGATTGTTAAATCGTAATCCTTTAGGGTTTGTAATCAAATTGAATACTACATTAGTTTTTCCACAGTTGGAAGGTCCGGTAACCAGACAACGAACGGTGTTTGGTAACAAATTGCCATGCTTCCCACTATTGAATTCTGAATTATCCACTGTGAGTTCATCTATATTATTAATAGTAAAACTCTCTTTTTGTGGTACTATCTCCATCCTTTGTAATGGTTCAACCTAAAATGATTCTCTATGGTTATATCAAATCCTTTTTAGGTATCCAAGAATCTTCCGTCTTATTAAATCCTAACCATCGTACTTTGACCTTATCTTTTTTCCGTTGCAACACCTTTTCAACTAAATATACATCGCCTACTGTTGATTTTAACATTTCATGTCCATAAAACCCTCCTTCAAGCAATTGTCCTTTATTATCTTTTAAAATATATGTCTCAGGTACTGTAGGTTGTACTTTGAATACAGTAAAAACCTCATTGGTCCAATTTGGCAGGTATCTTTTACTGAATACACCTTTATATTTACTTATTCGCACTTTATCACCCACATTAAATTTTTTAGGCTTTAGTTTTTCAACTTTTGGTTTAGTATTCGTTTTTATACGTTTTAATACAAGGTTTTCATTTTTACTAGTTACTTGGTTTGGTTTCATCCCGATAGTCCTATGAAATTTGTTATTGTAATCGTTTATAAGTTTTGGTAAACATATCAATCCATATGTGCGATCCTCTGTTGGAAAACATTTTATACATTGCACTTTTTAAAGTTCTGTTGAATCTTTCGATTATTGAGGCTTTTACTTCTGAATTGGTTGAATAATGGTTTATATTGTGTTTTTTCATTAAATTTGCAAATTCCTTATTAAAATATTCTTTTCCATCATCTGTTTGTAAATGTTTAATAGTATGTTTGTCTCTTTGTATAGCTGTTTCCATTGCTTTTGTAACACTTTTGCCACTTTTATCTTTTAGTGGTAAAGCATCTGCCATTTTTGAAAAACAGTTAATAACAGTCAATATGTATTTATATCCTTTATTTTGTTTGCTATAAGGAATCATTTCGATTAAATCCGCTTGATATAAATCATTAATTCCTTTTATCACCGTATTTCTTCGTGGAAACTTTCTTCTTGCAGGTTTATGAAGTTCGTTGACAATTTGTTGCTTTAAGTCCTTCATATTGCAGGTTTCAATGTTTGTTGTATCACATGTATAATCACAATGAATGTTGTTTTAAATATTCACATCATTTATATGGGTCAAGGTCATCCAAACTTGTGTAAAAAATGGGGAACACGGCGTTGGACTTGCCGTGTTCCCCATTTTTTTACGGAAGGAGAAAGGAATAAGGTCGTAGTTGTAGAAGGACGAAGAATAGGTTACTAGTTGATAGGGTTTAGAGAGTAGTGGCCAAAAGGAAGAGTGTGGATTTTGTCGGGCATAATGTATCTTTTATCATCCCGAGCTGACAACGCTTTTTTAATTTCGGTGACACTGTAGACTTGATGCTTAAAGCTTCGGATATTGTTGAATGTTGCTGATATCGTAGTATCTTCAAACAAACAAGTCTTGTAGTGGTCAAAATGTCACGTGTTTTTTCAAATAAGATGTCTTCACTCCTTTTGCTTTCTTCACTGTCGGTGTGTTGTTCTCGTGGTACATCTTAAATGAATACAATTTCGCCATCAGCGCCACTATTTCTTCTAAAGGCATTCCATTTGCTTCATCTTTGAATTTTCCAATTACTTTTTTATATTTTTCATTAAAATTTGGATGGTTTTTCGGATAGTCAGAAAAATCGAAATCTTCTTTGTATGGAAAAGTCCTTAGGTCTTCATACATGTCCAAAGTCTTTATCCAGTAGATAAACGCGTCCGTATCCATGTATGCGACTCCAATGTTTTCCCTTCCGTAATGTTTAACCATTTTGTTATAATGGAAATCATACATCAGGGTTTTACTTATATCCAAAATCGACATACCTATGTATAACGGACGGTCCATGACTATTGTTGTTTTCTTCATACTGACAGCGACTAGATTTTCGTTTATAATCATGGATGTTCCGAAATTTGGTTTTTGCACTAATTTTTCCAATTTCCTAGGATCACTCACTAATTTTACATTTTTGTGTTTTCTTTTGTTCTCCAAGGTCTTCCCAAAGATGGCATTGTTCATTAATTTATAGAAGTCCTTTTCAAATGCTGTTGTCGCTGCAGCTCTTCTTGCAGTGTTGGAATCAATATATGGTTTCAACCAACAAGACTGGGTGAATTCAATTGCTCTATGAATTCTCACTATACGTAGACCCAATTCAAGAGCCTGTTGAACTACCCAGTAGTGAGCCACATAGCGATCCTTATTCTCCAAGGTCATCATCAATTTTGGCCATCTTCCTGTCGGTGAAACTTCAGTCTTGGCTAGGAGAGGCAAGTCGTAGTGATGGTCATGAAGGTGCTCCGGGTATTCAAAATCACAGTCCAAAATATAGCCTTTTGGACCATCCTTTGGAATCTGTGAGATGTCTCCGATGGTGGCCGGGTCGATCCACTTGAAGTCAGCGTAGGGAAGCGGATTTGACATTGCCCAACCATAAAGGTTTGTTTGCATCAAAATAGCCAAGGTAGACCGATGGTTGTTGCTCGTCGAAGCCGGGGATGTACTTGTTGTTGGCTTTGACATGACGTGTTACAGCTTGTGTCAAACCGCCCCGTACACCAGATTCCATCATGAGCACCATATCAATATCCGTTAGAAGTTCCAGTCGACAGTTGGTTGACTTTAGCATAGCTTGCCATGCTAATCCTGGAGATGTGTTACGAGTGTAGAGGGTCCAGTCCATAGGCGGAGAAGCAGGTGTTTCTGAATTCTTCCATCACATCGCACAGCAGAGTTACGTCCAATTTTATATAAAAGTCAGAATATTCCCCTAAGGTTTGAATGTTTAGTTGGTTCCAAACATTACATGCATGATTGTAGTCTTCAACGGAGATTTCACTTTCGTTTAATTTACTGTTGAAGGCTTCAATCGGCGGTAGACTGGTTTCTTCAAATTTTTCTGTAGAAGTTATGTAATCGTAGGGGAACACTCCTTTCCGTAATACTAGGTCTAATTTATCTTCAGGTACAATTTTTCTGGTTCTTTTAGGTCTTCTCTTCTTAGGTTCTCTGACAATTTGGCTAAACTAGATGCCATAAATCTGTAAGAGTCTACGAAGCGAAGTTTAATTTTACCTACTGTTTTTGAAAAGCTGATGTACTTTTCCAATGTTTGTAGCAAGAACATCAATTTTACCGTCATCTCTTCCTAACTCCGGGATAATAAAGTGGGAGTCGTAGCCGCTAAGATTGTGTAAAACGACAGGAATAAAGTTTGGCAGTTTGTAATTTATATTGCATGAATTACAAGCAGCTCCTCTGTATAAACCCTGTCAGGTGATCGTGATCTCTTACTTTTGGATTTTCTTCACTGAACATCTTCTTGCATAAATAGCATCTTGTCGCTAAGTTGTATTCTTCTTGTTGATTTTGGTTTAAAGGTTCCATAGGTACAATATTACCGAACAAGCGTTGAACCTTTCCAGCAATATCGTACAGTTGGTCTACAAAATACTTAGCGGCTTCTTCACCACGGTAGAGTATTGGAGTGGATGTTAAACCATAGTCTTGCAATTGGTTTTCAGACAAGGTTGATTTAACTAGTAAACAAAAACTGTTGGGCTGATGCAACTGATATTTTGTTCTTCTAGTCACTTCGCCGTCCGGCAGCTCCTGTGGTACTAACGTTGATTCAAAATCTGCATAGACCACTATTGGAATTCGGTATTGGTGAACTGTCTTGTTAAATTGGATACACGCTCGAGATGGTGGTGGGCAGACTAATCTTCACTTCATAGTTCTCGTTGCAAAGTCTTTTATGTTCCAATAACCAGTCCAATCCTCCACGTCTTGAATCTTTCCAAGAAAAGCAGAAACATCTCTTGCAAACTGTAATCCTATTTACTCTTTTGGTCAATTGTTTTACAACTAAGGCTTCAAAGTCCTTTATCCATACATAATGGGAAATTTCACCCTTAGTTATCAATAGCAAGTCCGTGTGGTTTCTTTGCTCAACCTTTACTACCCGCAAAGGATAAACGTTGTTTGAATCATCCAGACCAAAACATTCACTGAAACGCCAGGATTTTTCTTTTCAAATTTGTCTATGTCTTTCAATGTAACTGGGTAGGTGAGGCCTTGAAAGTTGTAGCGGTGTTCATTTTCGTAATATTCTCTACCAACTCTTTCAGGATGATCTTTAACATACTTGGTTAACATTGCATACTTAAAACATTCATTACCTTCATTTTGCACATTCCTACACGATTTAGTGTTTTGGATTTTTCTTTGGTAAAGGGATAAAACTACTACCCCTTAAACCATATCCATGCTTGTGAACCCTTACATCCATACCTTCGATTGATGACAAAGTCCATCCAGATCCTCTTCCTTCATGTTCTTGAAGTTTTGTTATAAGTTCTTCCAAGCATTCTTCAATAATATCATCGATGTTGGAGGTGAAGGTAAGGGTTCGGTTTTTGGTAATGAACGCTCTCAATGCTGTTTCACCATCAGTATTGTTAAACATAGCCTCTAACACCATTCCAAATTTAATAAAATTTAGCCTTTGTAATTCTTCCCTCAACGTTTGACCAACAAGTTCCTTAGCCTGGGTTATGAATGTTTCCAATTCCAATTGAACGTTATTAATTTTGAAATGTGTTACAACTCGTCCTGGCAAGGCTGTGGTGCGCAGTTGTCTTACATCTTCCAGTTCTTCTTCTTCCATATCCTCTTCTTCGGTGTCCTCTTCTTCGGTGTCCTCTTCTTCAATAGGTCTTGTAGCAGTAGATGGTCCAGCACCAGCAAATTGAATCACACTAGGTCTTCTTCTTTGCATTTGCTGTAGATAGCTGTCCCAGTAGTCCGTCTGCTTCTGGTGCTCTTCCAAAAACCGGTCAATTGAGTCTAAGTCTATTTCATCCATGGTAATATCTTCTTTTCTATCTTCGTCTTCATGTAATTCTCTGTGTATGGTGAAAAGATCTTCGTCTTGAAAGATTTCCCCACAAATGTCGCAAAGAGCCATTTCAAACAGTTTGGCTTTGAATGCACACTCTGTGAATGTCCACGCAATAATGAGCAGCGCACTCCACCGGGACCCTTTATATCCGAGGCAGATAGGTGGGGAAAGTGACGTCATATGGAAACAGGTTATCACTCATGTGCTAAATTTAGCCTTTACACAACCGTTTGTAATACATTTATCAGTAGGCTTGATAAATTGATGATATTTGGTCTAGATTCAATAATTTGTACAAGTTTTTTCAAAGATGTCTGTTTGAGCAAGTTTATGTAGGTCAAGGTCATTTGGAATTATTATTTTGAGCGGGGGATAGAGCACTAAGCAGCATCATTTACTACAAAGTGCTCTATCCCCCGCTCACATTCTTTTTAACTTTTTGTTTAAACTTTTTACAAGGGTGAAACATCACCATCAGAGTCGGAATCATCCTCATCACGGAATAGGTAGCGATGACAATACATAATTCTTCTGGCAACTAACATCCTATCCATTGGACGATGGGGAGTGTCTTGTTCTTGTTCTTCTTCTTCTTCGATTTCCAATTGGAATTCCATTTCCGACTCAGATGACGACTCTAATGTTTCGTAGGCATGCAAGTCCACCTCATTGTCCGTTGAACCAGCTTCGTCAGAGTCCGTTTCAATATCCATTATCTCTTCCTCCTCCTCTTCTTGATCAACCGCAGGTAGTTGGTCCTCTACTTCTATAATTTCTAGAGGTATAACCTCCAGAATAGAGACAATTCTGTTGCGATGGAACACGGTGTTGTCAAGTGGAGCCATGGTATGGAAGTGTTGTATCCATCCAATTTGCTTACCCCTTTTTATACCCCCACCAACTATACAATTTATGTGGGTCAAGGTCACGTAAAGATACCCTTTGAGCGGGGGATAGACCACTAAGCAGCATGCTAGTCCATTGCCGCAAAGTGATCTATCCCCCGCTCTATTCCGCAGACCACACTCAAGTCCAAGTCCACATCCAAGTCCACATCCATATGTTACACTTTATTATTACTGCCACCAAGTAATTGTCACTCGCACATTTACTTGGTTTTGATAAAGGTACTGCACAAACTCCATATTGGTTGTTTGTTCGTTATACAAATGCATCATGAAATATGCAATCTTATCGATTGCGGCATTGTCCAACGGTTCGCAATTCACAAGTTCCAATGTGCCCTGGCTGGTCTTCTCCTCTATAAGTTCCACCACTTCGTTGATGTCTTCTTCCAAGAGGATGAACTCAACACTGGAAGCTCTCCATTGTTGTTGATAGTGTCTAGACAAATGCTGACTAAATGCTTTATTCATCAGTCCTACATATATACCAATTTCCCCCTCCTATTACCCATTCCCCCTCTACCTTTATATGGGTCAAGGCCGTCCAATAATACCCTTTGAGCGGGGATAGACCACTAAGCAGCATGCTAGTCCATTGCCGCAAAGTGATCTATCCCCCGCTCTGTATTCCACACAAGTCCTAGTCTTTACACACACACATAAGCCCCCAGTCTTTTACACTTACTCATATACTCTGTCCTCCCTGCCAATTAAGAGTTCCCCATGTTTGCCACTATTTTCAATTAACCTTTCCAAGTCCCAAAACACAATGTCCAAATTAACCAAGTTCGCTCGTCCAATTTGAAACACACTATTCCCCCCAAAGTCACTTGCTCTCACTTGTTGTCCTGTATACTGCTTCTTCTTCCACGCTACAATCACTACCCTACCTTCTTCAACAACCATTCTTTTAACGTTATCATACACCTTCTTCAACATCCCTTTACAGTTTAAATAGTTTATGGTTACATACTCCCACTCCTTACCAATGATCAGTGATCCACTCATTTTCTAGCGTTCCACTGGAAGGTTCAAAGCAGAATGAAGTCGGGATGTACAGACCCCCCTCTTTTATACCAGTTAACCGGTTGTCCTTGCTGTAAAGTGGGTCAAGGTCATCCAATGCTACCCTTTGAGCGGGGGATAGACCACTAAGCAGCATGCTAGTCCATTGCCGCAAAGTAGTCTATCCCCCGCTCTGTATTCTACACACACACACACACACACACACATGTCCCTGTCCAAGTCTTTCATTACATACCCAATATATATTCAGTTCCTTCATCATCACTATCACTCATCACTGCTTCCACAAACTCCACAGGATTAAAGTTAAATTGTTTCAATTGTTCTTTTAAGTTTTCAATTTGTTGGTCCTTTACTTCTAAAACACTGTGAAGGTGTGATATGTAGTCCGCTGCCTCGTTGATGCTTGCTACTCTCGGATCGCCTAACTTCAAGCTGGGAACTACACCCTGCAGCCTGTAGTAAGCCATACGCCTTTCTTGCTCCTGCCGTTGACCAGGACTGAGCAAGCCTTGCCCGTCTTGGCTCACCTCCAGCAAGGTCCGTAGCATTGGAGCTTTGCAGGCGTTTGCCCGAGCAACAGTTATGCTGTGGAATGGTCGAGCAGGTCCACGAGTAGCAGGCAGGACGTTGGCAGCACGCCTTCTTGAAGAAGAAGAGGAAGCCTGAGAAGTTTTGCAGTTGGAAGCCATGTTGAAGTGAGGTATTCAGCTAAGCGATACAAAGCAGAATAACCAAACTGCACATCAATACCCGTATATATACACTTATCAGTGGTGGGGGTACTAGCTAGCCTTGGTAAAGTGGGTCAAGGCCATCCAAAAACATTACCAGAACGGGGGATAGATCACTAAGTGGCATGTTAGTCCATTGCCACAGAGTGATCTATCCCCCGCTCTGTATTTCACATTCACGCACACATTCATACATACACACAAGTCCCAGTCCAAGTCTTTACCCACACACCTATCCACTCTCATCCTCACTATCATCACTGTCCAACAGGCTTTCACACTTCTTAATCAGTTTTTCCCATTTACTCCTAACATAAAGTAGCTCCCTGCGAGTATTCTCTAGCATTCTGTCCCTTTGCTCTATCACTTCGTCGTACCACTCGATGATGTTTGGTGGAGTCTGAGTTGCTGCATCCGTCGTGGTTGGTTGAGACGCCCCGCTGCTCCGCAACTCCTTCCTCACAGGACCAAAGCCGGAGAATCGGACACGACTTCTTGACGAAGGCCCCGATCGGATTGGTCCAATGCTCGGGCTGGAGTTGGAGGCGACCGGGCCAGAGGTAGAGGCTGGGACGTTCATAGCAGACATGGTGGTGTTCAGCTTAACGGTGTAAAGCAGAATGAGAGGACGGTTGATCACCACTCCTATATATACCCATTTTTAGTGGTGGGGATAACACTGGGGGGGGGGGGGGGGTTAAAAGAAATTTTGCTTAGTCTTCCCGGTCATCAGTTTTACATACCTTTAGCACACCCATTATTTTGGTTTCTTCAATAACTTTACACACCTCAAACACCCAAGCAAACAGCTCATCTATGTTGTTATAATTAATTTTTGTCCAGTGTTCATACTTATGAGTTTGGTTGTTTATAATACATAGATAAAATGTAGACCCGTCTTGTCTTATACAATACTCAACTTCCATTCTATGCTGGTTTAGCACTTCCCAAGCATTGTGTTGATCTATCAAGAAGTCACCACCTTTGTAATTGTACCGTGACATGTTTACCACGGAGCACAGAAACAGACTGAAGCAAATGAACGGCTCATACAAGCTTAGTAAGAGCGTTAGAGTGGGGGTATCACGTGATACACAACATTAGTTGTAAGTAATTTATATGGGTCAAGGTCATTCAAACTTTGAAAAATTTTTACCTCCAAACACTTGTAGCAAGCTACAAGTGTTTGGAGGTAAGTTTTTATTTGTTAATGATTTATTTGTAACTTAGTCTTCACCCTCAAGGACACGGTTTGAGATTGTCCCAGTGACTTTACATCACCGCCAGGTTAAAGTATTATACAAGTCAAGTATTTTTTTTTTTTATTAGTTGACTTGTATAATACCCCTCTCCCTTACTTTAAGAGGGTTAAGACTAAATTTGGAAAAATAATTTGGAAAAGACTTTTAAATATTGTCCAACACAACCTAACAATTTTGGCTTTTTCTTTTTAGTGAGCCCATGTCCTAATCCATTTCCCAAACAGATCGGCATCCTTTTCTTCGAATTAAATAAGCCCCGGGGACAAAAAATTCTCTTTGTACCATCGCAGGTGGTACTTTCATTCTATGAAGGCGGCCATCACCTTTTAGAATGATTTGCACATTTATGTTAAATGCTCCATAAGCTTGAACAATGAAATAATATTTTTTGTCCCTCTTGAGCCTATTAATTTTCAGCTTCTGCGGACTGTTGGGGTGTTTGAACTTGGACTTTTCAGGCATAATATTAAGGCTATAGGGCTTTGGTGTCGGAATTTTGATTTTCTTATTCAAGTGTCGTTGGCAACGATCTTTTTCTGGAAGAGCAAAACTCGGACAACAAAGAACCACAGCCTCTCTGCTAAACCAAACATAATCGCATTTATCACGCTTGCCAGCAGGGCATTTAACACGATTACGTTTCTTTTGTGTTGGACTCTTAGTGTTTTGGAGCTTCTCCGAATTAGGCTGGCTAGAAGAAATAGGGGTGGAAGGGGGTGGAAGAGGCAAAGATTGGTCAAAAGGAATGGAGCAAACAATTTTGGGTGGGGTAGGAGAGCGTGTTAGGTCTATGGAGGGAAGTTCAGGGGAAAAGATGGATTTACGGGATGCTTTGGTTGGTGTGGATGGCATGGGGGATATGGGTGAGGGACATTGTGATTTGGTATAGGATAGGATTTTTTGGGTTCTGCTGTAGGGGGTTATCCTCGACCTGGACGTCTCTTCGAAGACTGCAGACTCCGATCCTGAGTCCGATAGCAGCGAGAGTGCTGGAGAGGCTACCGGGACTCGACCGCTGAGTTTTCCTGACGATGGTGGAGGTGCACCGGCCTCTTCCACTGTCGGCGGCAGTGGCGACAGGCTGGGCATGGAGGCGGGCTGTGGTGGCGGCGGCGGCGGTGGTGGCATCGTCAGGCAGCTCAAGATGTTTGCAGTCATCAGATATTCCAGGATCGAGGCGGAGGATGATGGAGGTTGAGTCGTGTCGGTTGAGGTTGAAGCTGGCGGGTAGTTTTTGAGTTTAAGGCCCATTTTACCCATTGTAATAAATGGACTTAATGAGAAGAATAGATGAGAATGAAAAAGTGAAGTTATTATAAATAATCTCAAGAACAAGAGAGAACCTGTCCGTACGGGAGCTTGGACGGGAATGAGAAGTGCATGCAGCCGGGCCGCCTTATATCCCCACCGGGGCTGCCACGCCCAGGATATCAGGGGTGGGGGAGGGGGTGGGGGTGGGGGTGGGGGTGGGGGTGGGGGTGGGGGTGGGGGGGGGGGTGTCGCACTTTTTGTCGGGGGGGGGGGGGGTCGCACTTTTTGTCGGGGGGGGGGGGTCGCACTTTTTGTCGGGGGGGGGGGGGGGGGCTCGCACTTTTTGAAAAAATAAACCCCACTTGGGACATTTATGTTGCCATCGCTAAAGCCTCCCAAGAGACCCAATTCCAAACTTGTGCGTTACTAATACC
>CM061535.1:118757552-118906379 GCA_030545055.2 Neoaliturus tenellus | reverse complement strand
GTCGGGTTAACATTCTTCTTGATGAGGTTGTTTAAAGCATGCTGCAATAATGTCAAGGCAGGATTTAAGATCAAAGATGGGTCTTAATCCTTAGCATTGTAAACATTTGTTAATATATAACTTGGTAGATACAAATATAAGGTCTGGTAAAAGAAGATAAAAAAACTTGCTTATTACTTTCCTCTAAATATTTTTAACTTTGTCATAACTGAATCATAACTGAAATGAGCATCTAAGAAAGGGTATAGAATTATTGTTTGTACGATTTAGTAAATATATTTTCCTCATTCCGTCGGCCATATGTGCAATGCCATGAAGATCGCATGTTAGTCAATACCCCGGCAGTAGTGTAAAATTGTAGGGTCTGGGACGTGACGTCATCACGATGACGTCAGCAGTGATGACGTCATCAATGACGTCACTAATGACGCCACCAATGACGTCATAATGACGACACATGACGTCACACCCATGACGTCATGGTGACGTCATTACCGCTGACGTCATCATGATGACGTCACTGACGTTAATTAGGTCAAGGTCACGCAAGAATACAAAAAAAATTTTTTTTTGCACTTTTGCGATTCCTCAAATTTTGTTGAGAAATTGAAATTTCTCGAGGAATCACAAAAGTGCAAAAAATAATTTTTTTTATTCCCTAGCGATCAAACTCTTGACCTAATATATCCGTCAGGGGTCATTGACCTGTCCCAGCAGCCCCGCTTGAAAAAAAAAATAATTTTTTATATTTTACTTACCCACCGAGAGACTTAGAGCCGAAGAATAATTTCTTCAAACACCCGACATTGCGACAAACGACACGCGATCCGAACAGCACCGCGTCCGAAGACGTACTGACTTGGGTGCAGGCGGTTCCCCAGGTACCCGGCCCAGTGGTGGGGATAAGGAGGTGGTGGGGGTAAAGTGGTCAGAAGGAAGAAAAATTTATTTTTTTACAAACAACTCGTCCCAGCCGGTCCTTTACCGGACCTCCGTAACTCGGATTGGAAATATTTCCTGAGAAATATTTATTTTTTATTCTTTCTCAGGTGATGTTGGAACTTGGTCGGGAATTGGAGTCACCAACGTAACCTTACTGGCAAAAGTTAGCTCGTCTAAAAGTTTCTGAAACATTTTATCATCCATAGTGATATTTGTGTCCCTTGAGTAAAATTTTGGATTATTTTTGAAGCAACGTTTCATATTTGTTAAAGTGGAAGTCTTGGACACCTTAACAGAATTATTTTGCTTGGCCAGCAAAAATTTTACTCTCAATAATTTTTCTCGCAAAGTTTCAGCCATAGATGTGTCTCACAGTAAGGTTTGGATAAAACTGAAACACTTAGTCCAGTGTTGTACCTTAGCTGGAAGTAGTGGGGGAACAGGGCTATAGTGGGGGAATGAGTAGTGGAGGGGGTAATGCAGACTGTTGTTGACAAGTGTAGAAACAGTTTGCTGGGAACTGTCCAAGGAGTAACACGTACTGTGCAGAAAAATTAACCGAGAGACTTGTGTAAAATTTAACTCCAAGAAATATTTAATGTAAGACTAAAAGAGGTAGAGCCAAATGAAAAATAATTTTGTAGGAGACGGGTATGGATCAGTTTTGTAGTAAAGTTCAAAATCCACTTGTGTGGAATAAAATTAAATTGTGAGCGAAAAATATTTAGCCACACCTGCAAAATACAAGTGTATGAAAATATTAGGAGACCTGTATAGCTAAATAAAAATTAATTTTGTATCAAACAGTCTTCCAACATTTCAGTTTCTAAGTCTTAACAAGTAAGGAATAAAATATTAAATAATGAGTGGAAAATAATTTGTTAAGTAAACGTAATTGTAGCAGTGTAACAAAAATTAATTTTGTGCAAAACAGGCTAGGTTCTGTTTTGCTAAGTTTAATAAGAAGGAAAAATAAAAATTTACTCACAGAAAAGTCGAGCGGTGGCGAGGTGTGGCGTGTTTGTTGGCTTTCAATAAACTGACTTACCTTCTGTTGAGCTACAGTTGGCCAGCTGACAAATAAACCAGTCTGTTATATAAGCATTATGTAACCGTCTCTGCCGGCTGTGCTGAATCCGGCAAGCTAAAATATAATTCTATACTACAACTGTCCTGGACCAAAAATATTCTAAGTCCCAAGACCCCTCCCCCTCCCCCCCCCCGGCTCCGGACGAGAAGTGAGCCCCCCCCCCCCCGGGGGAGGAGGAGGTGGCATAGCCCGAGGCGTTGCCATACCTTGACACGTGTTGTATAATGAGATCCGGTTAGTAATGTATTCAGGTGTGGCTCTTGGAGATTGTCCAATGCCGCAAACAAGTACGTGTCGAGGTCTGGCTGTTTACGTAACCAGATCCGGTTCCCCCACTCCTGACCGGCTCAGCTTCGGTTCTCTGAGGCTTTGCTTCCTCGCAGTTGGTTTCAAACACTTCAGCTGAGTGGTTGAAGCTCTGCCCTACAGGATTCGCAATGTAATGTTGGCGCCGCATTATATTGGGAATTCTTTTAGTCTAAGGCATGGCATGTGTAGTGTTAAGAAATATTTTATTTTGCGCTTGCTGCTTCTGCTAGGTCTTGGTGTTGGATTTATTTAGTCTAAGTGTTGTGTGTTGAAAAATATTTCTTTGTACTAATCTTCACAGGTTGTCCCCAAGTAGAAACTTTTCTAAATTCGCATCTTGGAGATACTCCTCCGTAAATTGGCAGCTTAAGTGTTAGGCTTTTGAGACTTAACAGTCTCTGTAAAATAAAAAGTTTTCGAGGTTCAGAACCTCAAGAATTATTTGTTACCAACAATAGCATGGCGCCTAACGAGCCCGGGGGTAGGCCCCTGGGGATCCACCCTTAGGCCTCTTTCGGTCAGGGGCGCTACTGGACCTCATCACTCTAGATGGGTGGTTGGCATCCTTTAGCACGAGGCGTCGGATCCTGACACTGACCGGTGTGCTAGGCAAAAGTCAGTACCTACGGGTTAAGACGGGATCCTCGGTCATGGTTAGCATGGCCTCTTCCAAATTATTGTAGCATGTTTCCCTTAAGGAAACTCAAAATTAAATAAATAATTTTTTATAAAATCACCTCCCCCTAAATGTTGAGATCCCCCCGATGCCTCTGACCGCCGGCGGTCTTAGGCATCGGGGGGATTTCTTTTTTAACTTTTGGATGACCTTGACCCATATTAGTGTGTGAATAAAATAATATTTTGTTCCACACGATATGTAGGTCAGCCATGACTTAGGCGGATTTTTGCCTGAGTTCTGAGGACTCCTCAGGACTTAGAGCGAGATGCGACTAAGTGTTGGCTGTCCACACTGTGGTGGAACAAAATATTATTTGATGTTGACACATGAGTAAGGGTAGCAGGTATCCAAGAGTTAAAGTCCTAGGGGTAGGTGACCCCCCCCCCCCCCGAGGCCCTCTAAGTCTTGTGTTTAGAAAAATATTTCTTTGTATTAATCTTCCACAGGTTGTCCCTAAAATTAGTTTTTATAAATTTTTGGCTTCCTTAGCCTATGTAAATAGTTATACTGTTAAGTTTGAGGCTTAGAAGCCTCCGTAAAATTAAATTTTTTTCGAGGCTTAGCATGCCTCAAGAATTATTTTTTACCAACAATAGTATGACACTTAACGAGCCTGGGGGTTGGCCCCTGGGGATCCACCGTTAGGCCTTGTGCCAGCGGCGCTGCTGGACCTCATCACTCGTCACTGGCAACATACGGGTGGTTGGCATCCTTCAGCACGAAGTGTCGGCCCTGACACTGACCGGTACATTAGGCTTTATGTCAGTGCATTGCATTAGGCTTTATGTCAGTGTACTGGTTAAGATGGGGCCCAGGTCATGATTAGCATGACCTTCTGATTCCCGTTAGGGGAACCAAAATTATTTAGCATGTTTCCCTTGTGGAAACTCAAAATTAAGTAAAATTTTTTTATTTTTTGTAACATGAATCCCCATATGTTTAAGTTTTGTGTTGTAAAATATTTCTTTGTACTAATCTTCCACAGGTTGTCCCTAAGAAAAAATATTTTCTAACTGCCCCGGGGGGGGGGGGGGCAAGCTAGTAGTGTGAAATTGTTACTCCTATGACAAGTTAAAATAGTAGTGGCATACTGTTCCCCCCACCAGTCTACCATTGAGGTGCCGCTGAAGCATGTTTGACTCATCTCATTCTCTCTTGGGCTGCCAATGGGTTGACATGGATGTTCCACCGCTTCAGATGTAGCATAAGTATAAAGGTAATATTTAGCACAGTGGTATCATGTATGTATTTTAGTAATAATTAGGCTACAAAATAAAATTTTGTTTTTCAGTTTGTTGGTCTCTGACAAGTTTTAAACTGTGAAATTGTAAGGATTGAAAAAAAAATATTTGTAATTATTTATAATATAGGTAGCACCGTTTTAGTGCTACCTTAAATATAAAATTTTTAAAGATCTGAATTTTGAAACTTTTTATGCTGGTATTAATTCTATATTGTTTTTAAGCTAAATTGAATATGCAGGTAACACTTTAGTATTTTTTCCGTGGAAATAGTCTTAATTCTGTACATTTTTTGAGTGTTACCATGTAGTAAGTGTGTCAAAAAGCATGTGATGAAACAAATATATTTAAAAGTATTAAATTTGTTTCAGTTTGTTGGTCTCTGACAAGTTTTAAACTGTGAAATTTTAAGGATGGAAAAAATATTTGTAATTAACTATTTAAAAAATAGGTAGCACCGTTTTAGTGCTACCTTAAATATACATATATATTTTAGGGCACCTTGGGCGTGGTCACCCGGTGGGGATATAAGGCGGCCGGGTTGCATGCACTTCTCATTTTAGCTCCAGCTCTCGTGCCGACTGGTTCTAAAAATGTCTTGTCGTATACCTTATGATCCTTTGTACTATAATCTGCTTGGTATTAATAGTATTACAGACAATGAGCGGAAATTGTATAAAAAATTTTGTTGTTTACTTGATAGAAAGCAAAAACTACCGCCAAATACCTTCACCTACAAGCTACCCCTGATAGACAAGGATGATGTAAGCAAACTATCATCAATTCAATTGAAGTTTTTGGAAGAAAAAATTCTTGTTTGTGTGAGAGAAGTGTTTCATAATGAATATTCAAAAAGATTGGCTTTTGACTTTATTAAGGAACATGCAGGACATGAAAAAAAAAACAGTATCCAGGATTATATTATTTATATCTTTTTGAGAATGGAGCAAGTGTAACGGTAGAAATAAGTATTAAACTAATGTAATTCTCCCAACCAAGTGTTAAAGTAGGACTTGAACTTTGACTTGATTGAGGTTTTGCAGAACAGAGAGGGAAAAAAATTATTCCTTCACCCTCTTGAAATAAAGATCAGAACACCCCTCAAGTTGGAGCAATATTGGACAGAATGTTGCTGTGTAAAAGACTTATATTTTGTAGTAGAAGATTATTTTTGGACACCAGTGATGACGAGGATAGCAGTGATGAATTTTCACCTTTGTAAATATTTTTTTGTTTAGCATTTTACAAAAATCAAAAAAATTATAAAACTGTAAAAAAAAGAAAAAAAATATGAGTGGGGGATAGAGCAGCAGATGCTCTATCCCCCGCTCAAAATAATAATTTCCGATGGCCTTGACCCACTTTTGAGAATTGATTGTGGTGGGGGAAAGCATTAGTGGAGGGGGAAACGTCATATATACGGGTAGTCAAGCCTCAGTCTCATTTGGTAAGAAAGAGGGAACGCTGGATCGGAGGTGATGGTAAGATTGACTCAATAGCAAATACTTTAATACTGCAATATGTTAACAGGTTGTCAATGGTTAGGAAATATCTTTTATTTTTACACTACCTAGTTTGTTTAAGGTTAAAATTTTAAATATATTTTATTTTGGTCAAATGCTTTTGCCACACTTCCTACACGCTAAGACTCATATAAAGTACAGGATTTAAGCTGATCTCTCGGGGAAATACTATGTAGCTACCTCACACTGGTTATCTGAATCGCATAGTATTGGTGATTTATACAACATAAAATTTTTTTTCAATATGTTATATATCACCAATTCTTATTCGAGTCAGATAACCAATGTTAGGTAGCACATTAGTATTTCCCCGCGAGATCAGTCTTAATTCTGTACATTTTTTGAGTTTTGGCGTGTGGTAAGTGTGCCAAAAGCATTTGCTCAAACAAATATATTTAAAAGTTTTAATTTTGAACAAGTTGGGCAGTAAATAATAAAAATATTTAACTTTTGAACCAGTTGACATATTATTGAAAGTATTTGTTAGAAAGTTGATCTTACTACCATCTCTTATCCAGTGTTCCCTCTTTTTTACCAGATTTAAGGTGGCCTTGACCTATATATTTGTCCTAAATAGCAAATTTTAAATAAATATAATACATTTTGTTCTGCGCATGTGCAGATTTGTTCTGCGCATGCGCAGAACGGGTCTTTCCCAAAGATCACCCCCCACCACCCGCTATAAAAGGAGGTCGGTCAAGAGTGTCTCTCATTCTTTGGTAAACCTTTGTGGAGTTAACATCTAAAGACGCTAGTGGTAAAAAGTGTTAAAATGCTTCTTTGCCATATTTGTGGGGAATTTTTCCCAGATGAAGTGATTCTTCAAATCCATCAAGAACTACATATGGAAGACCCGGCGAGTGAAACGGCTAACGAAATGGACATGGACTGGATTGATGACATTTTGGATGAATTTAATCAACGGCTCGACAACTGGGAGAGTTATTTGCAACAAATGCAGCAGGGACGACCCAGCGTGATCCAATTTGGAGGTGCTGGACCGTCAGGACTTAGAAGAGGAACTGTTGCGGAACCAGAAGAAGAAGAAACGGACACTGATACAGATTTAGACACGGAGATGGATTTGGATATAGAAACAGAACAAGGAGGAACCAGACACTTACGCACAACTGCTTTTCCCGGACGCACGGTAATACATAACAAAATAAATAATGTGCAACTAGATTTAGAAAATTTTGTAACCGAGGCAAAATCATTGATCTGTGAAACTTTAACTAAAGAATTGGCAACATTAAATATTATTAAATTTGGTTTAGTTTTAGATGCGTTATTTACTAATACGGATGGTGAAACAACAGTGAGGGGGTTTATAACGAAAAACCGTACTTTGATGTATGCTTCTGATGTGAATAAAATTGTTGAGGAATGTTTGGAAGAACTCTTAACAAAAATGCAGGAGCATGAGGGGAGAGGGTCAGGTTGGATGTTTACATCCGTAGAGGGTTTAGATTTAAGAGTACATAAGCACGGTTACGGTATGAGGGGTAGCAGTTACATCAAGCTACCAAAGAAAATTGAACAAACTAAAGCATGTATAAATGTACAGAATGAAGATAATGAGTGTTTTAAGTATGTTATGTTGTGTAAATATATTTTGCCAGAGCAGCGCCCTTCTAGAGTAAGTAGACACTATGTAAATGTAAATAATAGGTATAATTTTGTAGGACTATCTTACCCTGTAAAAATTTCAGATATTTCTAAGTTTGAGAAACACAATCCAGGTGTTAGTGTAAATATTTTTGGATTGGACGATTCAAATAATGTATACCCTTTAAGAGTAGCAAAAACTGAGCTTAGGAACCATACTGATTTGTTATTAATAACTAAAGGTGAAATATCCCACTATGTATATATAAAGAATTTTAACAGACTTGTAAAACATCAACTGACTAAAAATGAATTAAGGATGACCATTTGTAAGCGATGTTTTTGTTTTGTGTCAAAAGATGTAAGGAGAGGAGGTGCGGAATGGCTACAAGAACACCAAAGACTCTGTAATGGAAATTTTGAATGTAAAATTAGTTTGCCTGCACCTACTCGCTCTATTGTAAAATTTGAAAAGATTAGCCATCAATATAGGGTACCATTTGTAATTTATGCGGACTTTGAGTCCACACTGGTACCCCAAGAACATCCAGAAGGGGAAATTACCAGTAGGACCAAAATACAGCTGCATAAACCTAACAGTTTTTGTTTGCTTGTTAAATCCACACTGTCAGAAGAACATTTGAAAAATTTTGGTTTAAGTTCAACACCAATTTTGTACAGAGGTGAGGATACTGCTAAACATTTTGTAGATAATTTGAATTATATAGCTGATAAGGTTGAAGAAGTGTACAGTAATATTGTTCCTATGATTCCTCTAGATGAAGAGGAGGAAATTCAATATATCAATGCCACTAATTGTTACTTGTGTAAAAAAGAATTTACTGTTGAGAACCATAAAGTCCATGATCACGATCACCTTACTGGTTATTACAGAGGGGCTGCTTGCAATTCATGTAATATTAATTATAAACTTCCGAAATTCATTCCAGTTGTTTTGCATAACCTTAGTGGTTATGATTCACATTTTATTATTCCGGAATTGGGCAGGGATGATGGGAAAATTGATGTATTGGCCAACACTTTAGAGAATTATATTAGTTTTTCCAAGACTGTTGGCAAAATTAAGCTTCGATTCGTGGATTCTTTTCGATTCATGTCATCTAGCCTTGCCAACCTAACTAAAAATTTAAGACGACAGGATTTAAAAGAAACAAGAAAAATTGTGCCAGAAGATAAAATGGACTTGGTGCTAAGGAAAGGTGTGTTTCCATATGATTACATTACTGGACTAGAAAAATTTGATGAAACATGTTTGCCACCAATCGAAGCGTTTAAAAGTAAATTAACTGAAACCGAAATTTCAATTGAAGATTATAATCATGCTCAGAAAGTCTGGAATGAATTAGGAATGAATACCTTGGGTGATTATTCTGACTTTTATGTAAAACTAGATGTAACATTATTGTGTGATGTTATGGAACAATTTAGGAACACCTGTTTCACCGCTTACGGACTGGACCCGCTACATTCTTTTACTTCTCCCGGTTTGGCCTGGCAGGCCATGCTAAAATCTACCGAGTGCAAGTTGGAATTGCTAACCGACATCGATATGGTTTTAATGATTGAATCGGGTGTACGAGGTGGATTGACCCAGGCTGTTACAAGACATGTGAAAGCTAACAATAAATTTCTACCAAATTATGATGAGACTAAAGATTCGATTTTTCTTGGATATTTTGATGCCAATAATTTATACGGTTGGGCGATGTCCAAACCCCTTCCGTATGGCGACTTCAAATGGGTAGACCCGGACAGCATCGGGGACATCATGCAGATCCCACAAGATGGACCGACCGGCTACATTTTTGACTGCGACTTCGAGTATCCAGAACACCTACACGATCATCATTACGACTTGCCACTGTTGGCTAAAACTGAAGTATCACCGACAGGAAAATGGCCCAAATTAATGATGACATTAAACAACAAAAACCGATATGTAGCACATTATTTTGTTGTTCAGCAAGCCCTGGAATTAGGATTGATTATTACCAAAATTCATAAAGTTTTAAAATTTTCACAATCTTGTTATTTAAAACCATACATTGATTCAAACACTGCAAGGAGAGCAGCAGCAACATCAGCTTTTGAAAAAGATTTTTACAAGCTCATGAACAATGCAATATTTGGAAAAACTTTAGAAAACAAAAGGAAACACAAAATTGTAAAATTAGTAACAAACCCCAGACAGATGCAGAAACTTGTACAGAAACCGAATTTTGGAACAAGTATGATAATTAATGAAAACTTGGTAGCAGTCAGCATGAAGAAAACCAAGATAGTAATGGATCGACCGTTGTACATAGGAATGTCTATATTGGATATAAGTAAAACGCACATGTATGACTTTCATTACAACAAAATGGTTCAACATTATGGAAGAGAAAATATTGGAGTAGCCTACATGGACACGGATGCACTAATTTATTGGATTAAGACACAAGACATGTATGAAGATCTTCGGACGTTCATACACAAAAATGATTTTGATTTTTCCGACTACCCAAGAAATCACCCGAACTTTAATGAAAATAATAAGAAACTTTTAGGCAAATTCAAAGATGAATGCAATGGAGCAAGCATGGAAGAAATTGTCGCACTAATGTCCAAATTATATTCTTTTAAAGTATATAAAGGACATCAAGAAGAAACATCTACCACCAAAAAAGCAAAAGGTGTGAAGACAAGTTATTTGAAGAAAAATGTAAACTTTGAACAATATAAAAACTGTTTATTTAACGACACCACCTTGACTGCTAAATTCAACACCATAAGGAGTGAAAAACACAAAGTGTACAGTGTTACAGAAGTTAAGAAAGCACTCTCGAACAAGGATGACAAAAGACACATTATGGATGACAAAATCAACACTCTTCCTTTTGGCCACTACTCCCTTAACCCCGTCAACAATTAACCTATTCTTCGTTCTCTTCGTCCTTTTTTTTGACCTAAATTCCTTTTTCGGCCACTACCCTCTTAACCCTATCATCAATTAACCTATTCTTCGTCCCTCTTCGTCCTTCTTCGACCTAAATTCCTTTTCCTTCCGTAAAAAAATGGGGAACACGGCAAGTCCAACGCCTTGTTCCCCATTTTTTTACATTAATTTGAATGACCTTGACACATTTAAAATCAGTTTTTAATTAGAAACAAATTTTTATTTCCACTTTATTGGTAATATAACAACCTAAACATAATTAATAAATTTTTTATAAAATTATTTTCTTAACCCTCTTAAAATAAGGGAGGGGGGTATCATATAAATGAACTATATTTTTTAAATATCATTCATTTATATAATACCTTAACCTGGGGGTAATGTAATAAAAAACCATTACTCGGACATTTTCCAAACCATGTCCTTGAGGGTTAAGGAAATATATTTAAATAGTATTTCTTACCAATTTAGAATACCTTAACAGACTTAAATAGGGTTTAATACATACATAAAGTTCATTTCTATTTTAACCGTAATAACGGAAGGATTAAAAATGGATTTAAAACAAAAAATTGTTAATGAACTTCATAAACCTGCTAGAAGAAAATTTCCCCGTAGAAATACCGTTATAAAAGGAATGAACGACTTATATCAAGCGGACTTAATAGAAATGATTCCTTATAGTAAACAAAATAAAGGATTTAAATATATATTGACTATTATCAATTGTTTTACAAAAATGGCAGATGCTTTACCGCTAAAAGATAAAACCGGCAAGAGTGTAACAAAAGCCATGGAAACTGCGATACATAGAGACAAAAATACCATAAAACATTTACAAACCGATGATGGTAAAGAATATTTCAATAAAGAATTTTCAAATTTAATGAAAAACACGACATAAACCATTATTCGACTAATTCAGAAGTAAAAGCATCAATCATAGAAAGATTTAATCGAACTTTAAAAGGTGCGATGTACAAGATGTTTTCAAACAGAGGATCGCACGTATGGATTGATATGTTACCAAAACTAATAAAAGATTACAATAACAAGTTCCATAGAACAATTGGTATGAAACCGAACCAAGTGACTAGTAAAAATGAAAAACTTGTATTAAAACGTATAAAAATGAATACTAAACCAAAAGTCGAAAAACTAAAGCCTAAAACGTTTAACGTTGGTGATAAAGTGCGAATAAGCAAATACAAAGGTGTATTCAGTAAAAGATATCTGCCAAATTGGACAAATGAGGTTTTTACCGTATTTAAGGTGCAACCTACAGTACCAGAAACTTACATTTTAAAAGATAATAAAGGACAATTGCTCGAAGGAGGGTTTTATGGACATGAAATGTTAAAATCCACAGTAGGTGATGTATATCTTGTTGAAAAGGTGTTGCAACGGAAAAAAGATAAAGTTAAAGTGAGATGGTTAGGATTTAATAAGAGTGAAGATTCTTGGATACCTAAAAAGGATCTCATATAATGATGGAGCATCATTTTAGGTTTAACCTTTACAAAGGATGGAGATAATACAGCAAAAGGATAGTTTTACTATTAATAATATTGATGAACTCACGGTGGACAATTCGGAATTAAACAGCGGCAAACATGGTGTTTTGTTACCAAACACGGTGCGTTGTCTTGTAACCGGTCCATCCAATTGTGGTAAAACAAATGTAGTATTCAATTTGATTACAAACCCAAAAGGATTGCGTTTCAATAACTTGTATGTCTTTTCCAAATCATTACAACAACCCAAATGCCAATTATTAGAAAAAATATTTAATAATGTGCCAGAAGTGAAATATTACAAGTTTGATGCAAGTGAAAGCGTAATGCAACCGCATGAAGCTAAACCATTTTCAGTTTTTATATTTGATGATGTATCCTGTGAAAACCAAAACACTATCAGGAGTTATTTCGCTATGGGGCGACATAACAATATAGATAGCATTTACATAGGCCAGACATATAGTAAAATACCAACACAACTGATAAGAGACAACGCAAATGTGTTAATTGTATTCAAACAGGATGAAATTAACTTAAAACACATATATTACGATCATGTCAATGCGGATATGTCATATGAACGGTTTAAAGACATATGTGGTAAGGCTTGGGCTTAAAATTATGGATTTTTGACAATTATGAAGGAACAACCACTAAATAACGGCCGATACAGGATAGGTTTTGATAAATTTATATTAATTCACTAACCATTATATCACACAATCATTCTTGTACAGCACGTCTTGCTACAAACATGGTTAACCAAGAAAAGTTAGTAAAGGAAATTAAATCACTTAGTGATTCTATTCGGGCTAAAAACAGAGCGTTAAAGTTAGGTATCAGCGAAAGGGAGAAATTTCTCGAATCTACTTTTAAACCTATTACAGAGCCTTTGAAACAATTGAACAAAAAATTGACTAAACCTTCTTTTCAAGGTGATATTATTGCTCCGATAACACAATATGAAAGGGAAAGTGTAATATCAGAAGATATTAGCGATGAGGACCCGGAAGCCTCCATATTTAGTGATACAACGGCAGAAAGAGAAGATGAATATGCTGGTAGTGAAGAGGAAGTGGTATCTATAGCGAGTGAAGAAGAAAAAACAGAAGGAGAACCATCAAACATAAGCTTATTGGGTGAAACTATTCATACAAAAGGACCGTTAGGAAGGAAATACTTGTTAAAACTGTTAATTGGAACTGATTCTACTAAAAAATACCACAGTTATGGAGCAAGAATGTCCAAAGAAGGTGTAATGATTGGTAATAGCAAATTAGATGTCGATGAACATGATAATATTCACATAGGTGATCAAATATATAAGGGAACAAGGGGGCTATTTGAATTATTATTTGAAAATAAACCTTTAAAAGCATTGGTAAAAAATGATGATTTGGAAGCGTATAGCAAAATTTTGTATCAAACTAATGCATATAAAAGAAATTATTTACCTGAAGCACCCATATATAGAAATAAATCTGTAAAATATAAAGATTTTGTTTCCAAATTAATACCGATTATAAGAAGAAAACCTGTAAAAAGAAGATTAGTAGCATCCACTTTAGATTTAAGTTCTCCAGAACCGAGAAAAAGAAGCAAATCAGTCACCGGTAAAGGATTGATGAACAAACTATACAATACAAACGTAATTTATTACAATAATATCAATAAATTGGTGGATAGAATGAAACTAATACATGAAGCCAAAGAGGCGGGTCATACTGGATTGGAAAACGAATGGGTGGCTTTAGTGGATGAACTTAGAAACCGAGGGGTAATCTCATAAAAATGCGTTACTCCCTAAAATGCTATTCAGTTGCACCATGAGTGTCGACAAGTTCGGACGGTATTCCTCGGATGGATTATATTACGCGAATAACTTAAAAAGAGGTGCTGGTTTACCACAAACACCTGAAGGAGATTATGATATTAGTAATAAAAGGTTAAAAAACATAAAAGATCCCACGGACGAAAACGATGCAGTAAATTTAAAAATAGTAAATGAAAAAATATCACCAACTTAAAGACTACACAATAACACATATGATGCAGAAAATCATAGAATTATCAACGTTGGTAAACCAAATCAAAACGGTGATGCAATAAACAAAGGTTATTTGTCATCTGAATTAAAAAAATACGTTAAAATTCAATGGAAAAACGTATAGTGCTAACAATAAACGTATATCCAACGTAGATGACCCTAAAGATGAAAAAGACAGCGTAAATAGACGTTATTTACATTCTATAGTACCTGAAAAGACAAAAGATGGCTTTTCATTTTATAAATTTGTTATTAACGATATAGGTTATCCAAAAAATGAAAATGATGCTGTAAATCTAAAATATATTAAAGATCATTGTATCACACGTGATGTAGGGGTTATAGATTGTTTTGGTAATTGTTTAGCAAATGTAAAAGATTGTTCGGCTCCATCGGATGGTGCAACAGTAGGTCAAATGAAAGAGACTTTAAAACAAGAAACATCTGGATTTGTAAAACAAGACCAAGTGGTATCACGGCGGGGGGATTTGTTTGTACAAGGAAATGAAAAGTTTACATTACTTGAAGAAAAGAATTTACTTATTGATGGACATGTACCAAAGTATAATGTTTGGGATGGTAAAGGAAAACAATTAATAAATATAGCTCCCGCGTCATTGCCTGGTAATGTTGTTACTTTTGAACAGATAATACAATTAGAGCCAGGTGGACATAGATGGTGGAATTGTGATAACAAACGATTAACAAATGTTGCAGACCCTGATTATGTAGATAACGCTGTAAATGTTAACTTCCTTGTTAAAGTGATAGGTAATATATTATTTGATATGCATAATTATATTGCAGCCGGACAATATAAACCTGTTGATGAAAAACAGAGAAATACATGGATAAAACAAGAAATTCTTTATAAATATTTTTTTAATAAAACAACACAAATATTAGGATCCACACTTTGGGGTCCTTTTACTATTTAATTGATCAAAATCATAAATAACTTCATTTATGTTCAACTCGTCGTTGAGGTAACACATAAGCTGTGCATTTCAATTATAAAAGACAATCATGACATTTCAGTACATCAGTCCATATCGAGACACTGTAAGGAAAGGAGGTGGGATCACGTCCACAGCGGTTTCTCTATTAAGTAAAGCTTTAAATCGAATTCCAGTAGGATCTGTCGTAAATAGAGCAATAGACGCTTTACCATACGAATTTCACATACCGGGAGGTTATCAGTATTGCGGACCAGGAACTAAATTGAAAAAACGACTGGAAAGAGGCGATCCAGGCATAAATAAGTTAGATCAGGCTTGTAAAGAACACGATATAGCATATTCCACATTTAGCGATACAAAAAATAGATCAATAGCTGATAAAAAGCTCGCGGATATAGCTTGGCAACGAGTAAAGTCTAGTGACGCTAGTATTGCAGAAAAAGCAGCAGCTTTAGCGGTAACAGCAGGTATGAAGGCTAAAACAGCGGTAGGAGGTGGAAAAAGGAGGCAAAGAGTGAAAAGGAGATCGGCAAAGACAAAACATGGAGGGAATATTAGAAGAAAACGACGTTCCACCAGAAAGGGTAGCAAAAAACCAACAGTATGGTCAATGGTAAAAAACGGGGCAGGTCTATACCTAAGACCGTATCGTGCATATTAAATAAAAGAAATCAATTAGTAATACCACATAAAGCGTTAACAAATATTGAATTATTTAAATACATTTCATGTTTAAAAATACCTTTTTTTCGTGGTGTCTTTATGAAAGATGAATTACCAGTTAAAATGTGGAAAAACGAAACCGGCATTGTAAATTTAGACAATTCAGAAGGTCCTGGCACTCATTGGGTTTGTTATAAGAAATTAGGTGATAATATTTATTACTTTGATAGTTTTGGCAATTTACCACCACCTAAAGAACTCGAGCATTACTTTAAATCTGCTAAAAACATATATTACAACTATAAAAGAGAACAACCTGATAACACTTTAATATGCGGCCATTTATGTTTGGAATTCCTAGCTAAAAGTATCAGTCACAATTGAGATGTCTTCCTATACGGTATCATTAACAGGAAAATCGTCCACTTTGCGAAGTATCCTTTTTCCAGCGTTACGCTTGCAAGAAGGAAGATTTTGGGAAGCGGCACTGTTGGATTTTACAACTTACAACTCTATTCCCAATGTTACGGAAGATAAAAATAACTTATTGCATTACTATAAAGGAAAAGATGCCCGTGGGAAGTTAACAGACTTAGAAGTTTGCAGTTTACCCACAGGTTCTTATGAAATTGATCATATTAATGAATTTTTGCAAAATAAAATGGGAAAAGACAATATAACATTAAAAGGTAATAACAATACGATGAAAGCTGAAATTAACTCCAAATATTATATAGATTTTACTCAGGAACAATCAATCGGTGAATTGTTAGGATTTCCCAAAGATAGCCCAATTTTAGAACCAAATCAAACACATTCCGGTAAACAAACTGTAACTATACTAAAAGTTAATAGTATAGATATAACTTGTAACATTATACAGGGAGCTTACAGAGATGGAGCAAATACTCATATAATACATACTTTTTACCCGAGTGTACCTCCAGGATTTAAAATTGTTGAAAAGCCACAAAACCTAGTATATCTGCCGTTGAACACCACTTTCATTTCAGACATCGTGTTGAACGTATTGGATCAAGACGGTAACTTGATAGATTTCCGAGAAGAGCCAATTACAGTTAGATTACATTTAAAATCGACACTTTAATACAAAAATCATGGGTTTATCATTTAAAAGTGGACAGCCTACGGGAAACCGCATTAGTAGCTCTTCAGCTGTGGAGGAGTTAACACGCGAGAACATTCGTTTCTTAGAAAAGATTGGTTTAAAATTAACCGATTATGGATATACTGGATATAGCGCAGGGTCCGACATTCGACGAAACACTATGGGAAAAAGAATATCACACCCACAACCCTTACACTTCATCAAAATTGAACAATAACGATGAAATTCGTATTCCTATACAACATCAAGACATTTACACACTACCATGTGAAAGTTACTTGTATATCGAAGGAAAAGTAACAAAAAAGGACGGTACTACTACTGGTACAACAGTTCCATTTATAAATAACCCTATGGCTTTCCTGTTTGATGAAATTAGATATGAAATATCAGGTGTAACAGTTGATTCCACTAAAAAAGTAGGTATTGCAACAACTTTAAAGGGGGTAACATCTATATCACCTAATGAAACCAATTTACTTCAACCGGCCGGATGGGTTTTACCTGAACATGACATAATCACTCCGAATACAAAGGGATATTTTGATTTTCATATTCCATTACGTTTGTTGCTTGGATTTGCTGAAGATTATAGAAAAATAATATTAAATGTTAAACAAGAATTAGTTTTGTTGAGATCTTCTAACGATAAAGACATTATTAAAGCTCCAGATGGTACAACGGATGCAAACCTAGAATGGAAATTAACATTAGACAAAATTGTATGGAGAGTTCCACATGTTAAATTAGCTGACGAACATAGAATGCTACTATTAATTAAGTTAAAGGCTGATCGTGATATTGTAATTCCTTTTAGAAGTTGGGAATTCCATGAACATCCAAGCTTGCCAACTACAGATCGTCACACTTGGACTGTTAAAACATCTAATTACGTAGAACGAGCCAGGTATATTATATTTGGTTTACAAACAGATAGGAGAGACAGCATCACAAAACATGCAGGCAAATTTGATCATTGCAACTTAAAAAATATTAAAGTTTATTTGAATTCACAATTTTTCCCCTACGACAATTTAAATGTGTCATTTGCTAATAAAAAGTACAGTATATTATACGATATGTATGCGAGATTCCAAAATTCATATTACGGTAAAACAAATACACCTTTACTATCACCAGAAGAATACTTAGATGGTTACACAATAGTTGTAATTGATTGTTCTAAACAAAATGAATCAGTAAAATCATCAAGTGTTGACATAAAGATTGAAATGGAGTTTAATGCAGCTATACCTGCAAATACAACTGCATACTGTTTAATTCTACATGATAAAATTGTAACATACACACCTCTAACTGGAATTGTTAAAAATGTATTATAAAAAAACCGGTTTTGTTACATTCCGCGAGTATAAAAGCGGAGCGTGCAGGCCGCTCCTGATCAGTTTGTTGCCTGACATCGTATGGGTAGCATCATCTTCAATATGGCTTCTACTAGTGGTACAACGGAATGCGATATAGAAAAAGAAATTTCAGAATTTTTGGACATGAATGAACAGCAACACGGCGCAGATCAAGAAGAAGAAAAAGGTAAAAAGAAGAAATATTTGTCCAAGAGGAAGAGAAATGTGGAAGAAAATATTTCACCAAATATTTTGATGGAGGTATTTTTACGAATTTTTTATCCAATCTCTTCAAGTTTGGATAAAAGTGTTTTAATTGGAGTTATGAAATCAACCGACTATTCACCTACAGTAATTTTAACTCACGGAACAAAAATGATTTGTTTACAGCCAATGCTTGGAAATCTTTTATGAAACACCTCCATTTGTTGGAATGTTACTTTAATAGCAACATGTTTGGCAGGAAAACAAAAGTAGGACTATTGGATTCAGACTTGGAAATTGATATTATTAAACACCGAGGTGAACATCAAATGAGATTCAGAGATACGACCAAACATGACATAAAAATTCAACTAAACAGAGAAGAATTTTTTATTTTAACATGTGCAACTGAACCGATAACAAGATATTTAAGACAGCTAGTATTCTCCAGTTCAATTATTAAAGATTATTTAACAGATACTTTGGACAAACAACCGGATGCACCAATTTTGTATGGACCTGTGGACACTTCAATATTCAACAGAATTCCTCATGAAGTTCAAATGTGGAGACAATTAGAACAATATGTGCAAGAAAAAAATAATTTTGTAAAATCGGATGAAGAAACACATTTCAGTGATGAAAAGGATCAAAGTGATGATAATGACAACAACAAAAATGACCAGATGAAAAGTTAAATAAAATTTTAATATTTTTCACAACACTTTACACTTGAATTGGCAAATTTTCAATAAAAAATTCAAAATTTTGTGGGTGTAGGCCTACCGGGGATGGTGCCCACGTTAAATATACACCAACGCGCCTTCAACTGTACGGCCTGGCATAAATAAATGCCTACCGTGGTGTGAAAACAGTTGACCTTCTGACACCGTGATGGATAGACGGGTGACCTTTCAAATGGACATGGAAGAAGAAATCAAGTCCAAGCCGGGTATTATTGAATTTCAAGCTTTTCGTGGTAACGATGATCGGTTTATAATTAAAGAACTGGTATTTTACGATATAGATAAAAATATTCCTTACACATTTTTATTCAAACCACCATGCTCTTTTTCTTCACTAACCACCAAAGCCGCAACAACAAACCGATGGACTTGGAAATATTTTCATCATATCGATTGGTATGACGGTTTTACCAGTTATTCAGACTTGTATCATATTATGCATCAATTTTCAAACAGATTTACTAATATTTACACAAAAGGACTTGAAAAGAAAAGATGGATAGAACAATTTACATCTACTCCAGTTAAAGATGTGCAAATAGATAAAAATTTTAAATTTATTGCTGAAAACATTTGTATTTGCACACAAAGTGTGGAACATGAAAGGGACAGGCACTGTGCGTTAAAAAACGCTTTAAAATTAGCGACTTACCTGCAAGATGGAGAAATCGGCGATGGTGGTGGGGGTAAAGGCGATTATAAAAGCGAGGAGCAGACCGAGACCTGGCACGAGTATTACTCGAGATTTCGAGACGACAACATCTCAGAGCAAGAAGACAGCGAGGACCTCTAGAACAACCATGGCATCCAACCAGTTTCTGCAGTCTTTGGTGGAACAATTCAACGCCCACTCCAAGTCTACAATTTTGCCGGTAAAAAAATGTTCTGAACTCAAGGATGAAAAACATTATATTATACATGCACTGAAGAAAATGGAAACTACTGTCGGCGAAGCAATCTGCTGCAGTCTCAGCGAAGCACCATATACTCCAGGGGATGAAGCAAAATTCCAAATTTACCTTCCGAAGAGATTTGTCCACCTACTACAAAATGAAGATCTACGCTCCATTCAACCGGGATGTCTCTACTTGGTGTCCCACGGATGCAGCGGCAGCAACTCCACCGAGCTTACCATCCACATCGCAGACAAGCAGCAGTGTTAAAAATAAATAATTTTTTCTTTCTTGTATCTATTTGTATTTTTTAACTTTATAATTTTTGTCATGTAATCTTGTTTGTACTGTTTTAAATAAAGATAGTAAAAAAAAAAAAAAAAAAAAAAAAAAAAAAACACAAAAAAACACAAAAAAACACAAAAAAGGCAACATATCAATATGTGAAACACAAAAAAAAAATTTCACATATTGATATGTTGCCTTTTTTTTTTAAAGCTCTGGGGTGACCTTGACCTTTAACCTTTGCACAAATAAAAAAAATATATTTTGCAAACAGAAATACGTGTGTGTGTGTGTGTGTGTGTGTGTGTGTGTGTGTGTGTGTGTGTGTGTGTGTGTGTGTGTGTGTGTGTGTGTGTGTGTGTGTGTGTGTTTTCCCCCACCATTTCGGGTTACCAGCATACAGACTGTAAAGAAGTTCAGTTTGATTGCAACTGTCAAACAATGAGCACCCAATTTGAGCTTTGTGTAAGAAAAATTATTCAAGATCAACAGCTATTTAGCCATACTTTACGTTCCAACGCTCCTCAGCAAATTAAAATTTTTATCAAACAGTACAAGCTAGACAACAGAGGTTACAACACTTTTGGGTGGTACAAGTTTAGTGATGGTACAAAATTTTGTCAAAATTGTGGAAGGGCTGCTGTATCTAACCCAGCACAATTCCTACAAGATGATGGATGTTTACAATTAGGTCATGTAGCTCCAGTTATGAGTTACGAAACACCTAAAGAACTTTGCACCATTTGTTCAATCAATATGTTTAGTTGGAAAAAATTTAACCACCTCCCATCAGACAGCATGTAAAATCCTTCCCCCCACCACTATTACATACTACCTTCAAACAACCATGCTAATATTCATTCCGCCTTTGGACATCATACGGAAAAAATCAAGATGGCTCTGACTGTAAAATGTGCAAATTATGAAGAAGTATTTGTAAGAAATATGGAAGAATTAAACAATATTGTTCAAGAATTTAAATCACTAATCGAACAAGGATACCGATTGAACATGCAAATTTTTGCTTGCAACACAAAATGCCCTCATGTCCCCAGGGATGACGAGCCGCCTAGGTCACCATCATCAACTTCTTCAGCCTATTCCTCCAGATCATCCATGAAGACTCAAGCCAGTCCAAACTTGGAATATTTCTCATGACTAATATTTATGTTTTGTATCCTCTTTGTACTTCAATATGCATATTTTTGTATTTTAATAAAAGAATGATAAAATAAAAACAAAATAAAAAACCTATCTTGCTACAGTATTGTAGCAAGATAGAATTTTTTTAAAACACAAATTGGATGACCTTGAACATGTTCTAACATGTTCAGGTTTTCCCCTACCACTTTTCCTCTTGGAGACCTGAGATGCGGCACCAATGTGTTTCATTACATCTTCATCTTTTGAGCTGCAAACATGGATGTTCCACCACCAATATATGAGGCCGATGAAGCGGAAAGCCTGGGGAGGAGGAGATGCCAGCATGTGGATCTAGTGGAGATGATGGAAAGAAGGATGGAAGAAAGACGGATCAGGAAGGACCATATGCTACTTCAGAAAATTTTAAAATTAGATCTCTTCATGATCTTGGCCTTATTGATTGCAATCTTCTTCTACTTGGTATACGCAGTTGTATACTGTCTAAAATGCATCGAGTGTTCAGATAAAGCAGCCAAATTGCCAGTTTTCAACACTACTCTGTAAATAAAATTTTCTTTTTTAAAACTCCAAATGGTTGACCTTGAACATGTCTCAACCTGTCTGGTTGTATCAATTACCCCCACCACCACAATTCCAAAATACCAATCCTGCAAGCAAGACTTGCTTCATTTCCAACTCAGCTACGCTAGAGGTTACACGACACACAATGAAGTGGGAATTACTTGTTGACAGCCTTCAATACCTAAAAGAAATCTATGAAAAATTGCACATGCGGCTTCTTCAAAATCCAGGGATGATAATAAAAATGAACTTGGAATACGACTGTCCACTCATCGACGACAGTATGGATGAAGCAGAAGGGGTAGTCCAAAATACACAAGGAACATGTTGCTGTGAAGAAAATTCTTCCACAACATCAAGCACAAGTCCGGACAGCACATATGGGGATGAAGGAGGATTTTTGTAAATAAAATAAAAAAAATAATTTTTTTTAAAACTTCAAATAGTTGACCTTGAACACGTTTGAACATGTTGAGCAATGTGGATAAAAAATATTTTTTTTCTTTCTTATGCCTATTGCTGAATAACAAACTCAGTTGTATAGTTTGCAAAAAAAAAAATTTTTTTTTCATTTCATCTGACCACTTTACCCCCACCATCTCCTTATCCCCACCACCCTGCCGAGTACCTCAGATACACGGAGAGACTTGCTCAGTTGCTGTTCAACTCTTGTGGTGTGCACATCTCACTTTTTGCACTCAATTTACTTATATTGAGTTTAAATTTAGATATTTAGCCAAAATATCAAACATTTCTTAATTTTTCGGCAAAGTGTCAAATAACAAAAAAAATTTTTTCACTTTTGGTTTGATTGAAATTTCACAAGTTCCAAGATCACCTGAGAAAGAATAAAAAATAAATATTTCTCAGGAAATATTTCCAATCCGAGTTACGGAGATCCGGTAAAGGACCGGCTGGGACGAGTTGTTTGTAAAAAATTAAATTTTTCTTCCTTCTGACCACTTTACCCCCACCACCTCCTTATCCCCACCACTGAGCCGGGTACCTGGGATACCATCTGTGTACAAGTCAGTACTTCTTCGGACGCGGTGCTGTTCGGATCGCATGTCGTTTGTCGCACTGTCGGGTGTTTGAAGAAATTATTCTTCGGCTCTCAGTCTCTCGGTGGGTAAGTCAAATATAAAATTATTTTTTTTTCAAGTGGGGCTGCTGGGACGGGTCAATGACCCCTGACGGATATATTAGGTCAAGAGTCTGATCGCTAGGGAATAAAAAAATATTTTTTTGCACTTTTGTGATTCCTCGAGAAATTTCAATTTCTCACCAAAATTTGAGGAATCGCAAAAGTGTAAAAAAATTTTTTTTTGTATTCTTGCGTGACCTTGACCTAATTAACGTCAGTGACGTCATCATGATGACGTCAGCAATAATGACGTCGCCATGACGTCATAGGTGTGACGTCATGTGACGTCATTATGACGTCATTAGTGACGTCATTCGTGACGTCATTGATGACGTCATCACTGCTGACGTCATCGTGATGACGTCACGTCCCAGACCCTACAATTTTACACTACTTACCTTTGTAACTCGAACTATTCCTGAGTCGAATTATACGTAACTCGAAGAAAAAATGTAGTGCCGTAAATTTTTAGTTAGCGAGATCGATCTAGTAGCATGGCTTGGCTACCATGCGTGTGTTGTTGACTCAGCAAATCTTTAATTATTCGGTCGATCATCGTTTTATCGATTGAATAATCGATAATCCAATCAGGTTGTCGGACGGGTTGTCCAAACAGCGAGAGTGTCGGTTGCCTTTCATCAACCATCATGATGATGACATCCGCGGCCGCTCAGTCCGTGGGTGGACGGTGGGCCGGCCGCTGCTATTGACCTCTGCAGGCTATATTTAAACCGACATCTGGGTTTGTACTTTGTGTTCTTAATCCTTCTACTATATTTGTAATAGTTTACGTATAACTTAATGGAACGTAGCATCGAACGTTTGACTGTATACCATTCTGTTGAAATAGTTGAAACGCAGTCGAGATACCTAGCTAGCCTGTGCTGACCAACTCTGAAAACCTTTCTGGATCGGTGTGTTTTAGATGAGTACATCAGCACCACGTATTGCTCTCAAGTTTTCATTAGTAGGTTGTTTCTATTATATAAATCTCAGCTATAGAGTCAACAAACTCAACGCCCTAAAGGATTTATGACATGATCTTAAATTTGGGGTTTGAAATTATTCCAATGGGTTTTTCCTAAGGAAAAAATTGCGGTTGAAATTTCTCTGCGAGAAACCGTTCTACATAAAAATATTATATGAAAGATTGGCGTGAATTAGTCAATACATTAGCAACGGGTCTTTGAGACAGTGTTTTGGAAAGTTTCTTACATACAAGTATATCGCCGAAGAGGCTCTCATCAGACACTATCCACATGATCTGTCAAACTCGTAATCCACGAACATCCCGAGAAATTTGGTGAATCCAACTTTCGTCGATGGCAGCGTCACCCATGAGTGAATCGGCCGGTGAGCATTTAGACCGGGGTCTCTCCTAATATCATGCACTTGATTTTGATATGTTTACTTTTAACAATTTTTAATTTTTTTCAAAGTACTCAGTGTAACAATTTATGGATTTGAATTTCCATTGCTTTGTTTGAAATGAAACAGAGAGCCCTATCGTCGGCATATATTGGATGAGTTGTCCCTTTCAAAATTCAGATCATTCACGTACACCTGAAAAAGAGGCTTAGAATAGATCCCTGGGGACCGGGGAACGCGTAATCTCAAAATTGTATGTGAAAGAACTCCATTTTTTATGAACTCGTAGTGTCCTTCCGGAAAGGAATGACTTCAACCACTTGTGTGAATAACATACGGAGCCCCGAATAACATACAGAGGACCATAGTTTGTCAAGGAGTAAGTTGTGGTCCACACAATCAGAAGATTAAGATAAATCTAGAAAGATCTATATCTTCAATCTTGATATCACTGTTAAGTAGGCGCACGCTTCGGTGTTTATTCCCGTATAAAACCAACCCACCCACATCATAATCGCGTCTGACACGCCGTGGGATCTGACATGCAAGCCGGACCTGTGTAGGCTTCAGCGTGCATGCTGTGCTGTGCTGTATCCCGCTCGTAGTCAGCGTAACGGAAGCGCGGCGTGTGACGCGATATCACGTGACCAAGGCCGGTGTCCGGTGGCGACCTTGCGTTATGCAACCGTTACTGACCTGTGACACCGCCTCACTGTTACCGTTGCAACGATGCAACGTGAGAATGGACTGTGACTGATGTTCCGCGAGACGACGGCAACGATCACTGTTGCAACTGTGCGACGAAGATTCGGACCTGCTACTGACTTGTAACGGCTACAAGTGTCACTGTCGCTGTTTCAGTTGCAACTTGCAGAATATTCGGAGCTATGACTGATTTGTGACAATAATATTTAATTGTTGGAGCATGAAACTTCTCGGTTGGTGACTTATCTGTGATATGATGACACTGTGTGACATGATACCGTTACAATTGTGCAACGTGAAGAATAGGAACTGTATATGAACTGTAAAATGACTGCAACTGTCATTGTTAACGTTACGTGGCAATTATATTTACCGTGATTGCAACGGTGCAACAGTTCACCGAAAATATTGATACGTTAGCGTACATAACGTAACTATTTACTGATACGATCGCAAACTACTGCAACTGTTATCGTTGCATCGATGAAAAGAGGATTCGGTAACAGTTTGGTGTACATCATAGGGCGTTGCAACTTAACGTATATGTGATTGATACACTACACCAGTCCATCTACTCTGTCATATTATATTGGCTTCAGTTTATAACACTCTGCACTTTTGGTATAGCAAAAACGATCCAAAAAGTTTGGCGAGCATGAAAACCGGCAGATATTAAATGTTAAATTAATGTGTGAAGTAACCTCCATGATTTTTCATCAGGTAATAGGCTTAATTTCCAGAAGATAATTTCAAATAATGTACCACAGAGCTATGCGGAAGCTTTGTGAAACACTGCGGCACGACCAGTCCAATATTGGTCATTACAGTGTTGTTACGGCGCCGGACGTGGCATCAGCTGTAGCCGTGAACTAACCGCTGAGGTTCACGGGCGCGACGGCGGCGCTGCGGTCAGGGGCGCGGGGTCGCCGGCAACTGAACACCTATATTGCTCGTCTGCATGCGATCGGTTTTAGCGAAGTAATCGCGATTATCTCTTTGATGAAGTCCCTTAGATCTGCTATCTTCTTATTTCTATAAGGGTTTGGTCTGTTACGTCCCTTTTTCTCTCGACCTACTGAACCGATTTTTAAGATTGAGGTGTCATTTTAAAGCTTAGGATATACCGCAGTGACGAATCGTAATTAAAAAGGGGGCTTCGCATCCCTCGCCTTTGATTTATTTCTAGAGGACGCTTTACAATGTTGACCAACTTTTATTGCAAGTTCTGTGAATTGTGATTTTACAGCTGATTACCTTCAGATGAATTTTAAAAGCCAGATAAAAAAATAGATCTCTGTCACTTCATAATCAACATTCACGTACTGTAGGTGAGTTTCACTCATACAGAATCCCTTATTCCTCCAAAAGTCACTCCAAAGAAGGGACTCTAATACTCGGGTAGCCGGACGGAAGGTCCGGGCTTCAGAAATGACCTGGAAATTTGTTACCTGTTTTGACGGGGCGGACACAAGGTCAAACCACTAATGGCAGATCGTGCCCGGACCTAACGTACGCCCCTGCGTTCGCCGTTTGAGACTGTTTGACGAGGGTTGACAGGGACATAGGTGTCTTTATTAAATGAAATTTTGTTAAATATTGTAGGCCTATTATGAAAAACTGTACATTAATTTTGAAGTGAAAATGCAATACAAACATGTTATACTCATTACATCTCCTGAACAGAGTCTTAAATCGTAAAATATGAATGATTTCTGATTATCACCATGTTCAAAATCCAGAGGGTAGGAAAATAACATGTGATTAACAATACACGCTCAATACGGATAGGCCTAATGTTATTCTGGATCGTGATTAATATTGACAGTATTGTTTACTGTGCTTGACCTTACACAGTCGATATAGATCAAACATCAATATTTGACTTAAAATACTCAATCCGTATCGTGATCCATGATCCTAATTCAATGATTCCTTTTATATATTTATATTGTGTTAAATTAATAGTTAGATTGATTTTTGTCATAATTTTACATTGAATTGTTGTCTTTTATATTTTGGTATGCAGCGCTAAAAAAAATACAAGAAATCATTTTGTTTCAATGTATAGGCCTAATATTGTATTGTTATTATGTTTTCATTTATATTTTTGCATAAGATTGTTAAATTTGTTTTTAAATGTATACATCAGGCCTTCCTGAGGAAGTATTTAGATTTTTAAGTAATAAAAAACATATGTTCTTAGATGTATTTTATTTCTTTATCCTAGTTCAAGATGACCATAAAATAGACAGCAGAAAATATATTTGTGTTGCGAAATAAACTATAGCCCGTTTTTAACATATACATAAATAAACATTGTCAAAGATATTCAACCTTAATATGGACCGCTTCTACTTAAAGAAATTCAACTGTAGTTTAGAAATGATATGGCTACATTTTCAACAAGGCATAGGTTTGGGTTACAAACATACAGCTGGTTTGGAGTTACTGCTGTAAGAAATTATAGAAATTAAAACGTTATAAAAGTATATGGGACGTTGTTAAAGAATATCTGGTACTGTAAAATGTTTTCACGAGCTTATTTTTTTAAATACATTTCAATATGCCAATCTTCTCTCCCTCACCCTAATATTCAGGAGGAGGATCAAGTTAAAAAAAAAACATACTGTACTTTAGCGGCATATTAAAAATTAACAATTTACATAAAGATTTTTTATGATTATGATGGTTATTTCAACAAAATAATATAAAATAATATATAAACTAAATTAGCAAGTTAAAACATGCTAATCAATAAGGCTGTGGTAAACCAGTTAAAAACTGCCCATAAACCAGGTTCTAACGAAGCCATGTTGTTAAAGGAGTGATTTGGGTTCAAGTTGATCTAAATTTAAAAACGTATTGTCAAATCAAGCAAAATGTAGAAACAAACAATGCTTTCCGAGGCTTTCTTTATTTTATTTTTACTATTTTACTTTAAAATTAACTTTCAAAGCAAATTTTCACTCTCTATACAATATTGTTACTCTTTCAGTTTCACAGTATTGTAATAAAACATGGAAATCTAAAAAAACACGGAACACTTTATGTGAACCACGGAGAGAAGTTGCGTGCGCCACGGTGACCAGTGTTAAGAGGGCGTTGGAGTGCCGCCATGTTGGATTTATTTCCCATAAGAGCAAAGCTAAACTTGTCTCCGGCATTTGTCATATAATTTCTTTATTTTTTGTCCGATTGGTTCAGAATAAATAGCGTTTGAATCACAATTAAATTCACCGTTCCTTTTGCGGGATCGATTCTTTGTAAATAATTTATAAAATTCTGTAGAAAATGTTTTAAAAGTAGCAAAAAACTTGCTTTGTTATTTCAAGTTAGTAAAAAACACTCATTTTTATAAAAAATTCCTCTCGCAAACAAAATCCGCCTTGATGAACCCTTTATTTAGAGCTATAAACCACTATTTTCTGATTATTAATAAAAGAGTTATTTGACATCCCGTTTAACATTGCTCTTATGGGGGAAAGGCGGAATTTGAATTGACTCCAACGCCCTCTTAAATCCGCCTACCTCTGCTTTTCACGGGCGGACGTTAGGTCCGCTTACTAATTAGGGTCCGGGGTTTGACCTTCCGTCCGCCCCTGTTATTTTTTTTTTTTTTTTTGTACAATCGACGATTGAAGGGATTACCCTCGGACCTTCCGTCCTACAATCTAATACTCGACCTCATTTATTTACGAGAATTCCCGATGTAGGTGACCTACGTGCACAGCGAATTTCCAATGTGATTCGGCGAATCATTATTCGCCATTATATTTTATTCTCGAGGTGAAAAATCCCAACCTCGAGGTGAAAAATCCCAACTGAAGTCATGCTATACATTTTTGCACTAAGTTTAACCATTGTATAGCAATTAAAATGATTAGACATAAAATTATTTTTTACTGAAATGAACTTTTTTATTCTAAGTATTCGTAGCATATACTATTTTAAATAAAATATTTAAAATGTCAAAATGTTTCTATTAATCTATTTTAAATGCTAGCTCTTACCTGAATTGGGTGTTAGGCGTACACAGTTATTAAAAATTATAACATTATTGAGGAACCTATTGAGTCTCCATAAAACTTTGTTTATCACTCCAGTAGTCTGTGAATGTATCTTGTAGTACACATTTGATTAAGATCGGAAAATTATTAAGTACCGTAGTGTAAAAATCAAACGAATAAATATCATGCCCCGGGCCTCTGTCTTACCATGTCGGCAACGGAAGTGTAGGATTTCGATTTCCTTAACAGAAAAATCTTCGAATTCCGATGTTTTCATGTTGGCTATCAAGAACAAACATTTTTACTTACTTTATCCGTTACAGACAAATATAATTCAAAATGAAAGAAAAGGTAGAAAATTTGCCTTGAAACACTTAAATAAACAAACACACAAGGGAAGGGCAATCCATAGCATGGAGTTAACGATAGTTGAGGCTAAAACTAAAACCTTACCGTAAGATAAACGCCAGAAAATCAACCCTTTACTTACACTATAGTCTTGTTACAAAAACGTGTGAAATGAAACTAACCACTGTAGTAATTAAATTTTAATTAAAAAATAAGTGAGCACATGTTAAGGTATTTCGTAAGGATACATTTGATAAAACTTAAGTCCTTGTACAATTAATTAAATTTTTACATCCTCTTTGAACTTGAAAGATTCACTTGGACCGATATTACATCTAAACATAGTTATTTGCCGTCATTGAACTATCTTCCGCTCTTAGATTAGCCAATCGATGTTGCAGCTGTGCTGTTACTGTATCCATTTTGCGGTGTGCGGGTTGAAGGCGCACAACCACTAGATGCATTCTCTCTCTCACTAGGACGGCCTGATATGACGTCAGTAAAGACGCATATGACGTCACATCATTAGATATTTGATTGCAATGTATTAAAATACTAGGCCAAATTTATAAAACTCTTGTATAAACTTTTTTTTATTTTCACAAGTCGAATAAAATATCAAAACAAACAAAAAATGAATCAATCTATTTTTTTGACGTAACTTTGTTGTTTAGTGCTCTTTGTAACTGCTCTGTTACTAAAATGTATGCCTCTCGTTGGGATAAACTTAAATAAATTTTAAAAAAATAAATAAAAATAAACTCAAATAAAGTTTTTGCAACTCATGATTAGATATACAACTTAATTAATCTTATATAAGAATTCGCAAAAAAAAGTAATTTCTTTAGTTCTAGGTAGTTATCTTTTTTACAGTATCAACTATGTAATGTTGATATTATTTCTCAAATTTTACTTTTATTTTTATTTGTGAGAAGACGTTGTATGGGGCTAACCTATAAGCCATAACGGGGCCACAATGACGTAGGCCCCGTTCATATCCAATAAACACACACTTACGTCTAGATCAACCAGGTTAAACTACATATAGAGTGATAAACACATGTCAATTTGTTGTCTTCTTTTGATTGTCGTAATTTTACCGACAATTCCCGCTTTCTTGGTAACCATGTCTCACTTTAAAATTGTTTCCTTGGTTACCAGTTTTAGCTATTCTGATTGGTCGCAACAAGCTTCGAACATCGCAGATTATACTTGTAAAACATATGATTATTTTGTTGTTCATAAAAAAAAATGATATTATGGCCTGTTAGAAGGCTATTGACGTTGGTTACTATAGAAACGTCGGATAGGTTGTGGGTAAAATATCAAATAACTAGTGGGAAAGTGTGGAGAAAGGGCTGGTCACCGAAGAAACGGCGTGAATCGTGGGTAAAATAGCGCCAAACAACAGGGAAAAAACTTCCATATATTTGTAGCACTCTACACACTATCTAGTTCCTCTTTGGGCTAGATCATTAATACAAACAACTTAATTCATTTCTTTAACCCTTATTGTTTTTTAAACTGAAAATATGCCATGTTATTATTTAGTTACGAATTAAGTCAGTACTGTATTATATACATTTTCCGTAACACATTACCATGCAATCATACATCAGGCAAGGACAGCAACTGAACTTCAACAATCACCAAGTATATACACCAGATTGTAGTCCATGAGTTGATACAATGAAGACGCGATGAATGAAGCGGATAACATCAGTGATTACCATTGTACACTCCAGCGGTGTATCTCGTGCCGCGTGTGTTGTGTGTGTGTGTTGTGTGTGTGTTGTGTTGTGTGTGGTGATTGTGGGGGGATGTTGACCGCTCGGCTCAAAGCCTCGGCTTCGGCGTCGTTACAGCTTACATAACGGCGACGGCGCGCCCTGCCCCCCGGCGAGGTCTGACATTTGTGCTGCACAGTCACTGTCAATGTCTCCACACCTGCAAGCTCTACCGTCAACTACACTCTACTGTGGCCTCTCGCTTCAAGCCTCCAGTCTTTTGATGCCTCTACAGTCTACAGAATTCACTGAAGCTTTTAGCCTCAATATCCCGAGTCCATCGTCTAACCTATGTATTTTAGTATCTGTATCATGTAGCCTACACGCACATGGAATGCTACTTACTCCTTTGTGTCTTGTGTCTAGCTTATAACCTCCAGTTAAAGTTCTGTTCCTTTTGCTTTTGACGTCTACTCTTGCCCCCAGCATCCAGTCAATAGAATTTCATTTCCTGTGCCGCTCAATAGTATATAACTTCCAAAAGTATGGTGCTTGCTTCATTTTATATCCATGGTATCCTCCATTTTCAATTCTCTAGCCTTAAGTTAATACTCTATTGCTTTCTTACTATCCATTCTTCAGCATGTAACCTAGATACAATAGTATATTACTTCCTTAACGTCTAGTCTCTATTCTCAAGCCCCCAGCCAATAGACTGAAGTTACATCTCTTATGCCTCCAGGCCAGTTGGTAAATTCCCTTCATTATCCTCTCTCTATTCTCCAGTGCTCAGCATAAATCAAAGGAATGTTGAATTCCTTGTCATTTCTGCAATTCCTAAGTTTATACCCTCTAGCCTGTCGCTTCTTCAGTCTCTATCCTCTAGTCTTCAGCCTCCAGCCAGTATGATTTTGTCTCATTAGAATGACACATTCAATGTTTTCATGTAGCATCCGTTAGGGTACGAACAGAACGAGTGGGTCGCGGTGGAGGTGTAGGTCGCGGTCGCGGTCGCCGTCGACATCCATGTAAATCAAACACATTGTAGTTAACGAGGCCTTGCATAACGAGTAAGTCGCGGTGGAGGTGACTCGCGATGCCATCCAGGAGGTTTACAGCGATGCTTTTAAAAATCAAAATCATTTGATTTACATGGATGCTTACCTCGCGGTTTACCTGGATGCTTCGTTGTGATTGGTTCGTTTGGGGGGTGATGTTGTTCGCGTCCGCAGCATTTCATTAAAGCTGCACGTACTCCCCGGGTTGCGCTAAACGAACAACAAATTTTGGCAGCGGAACTATTACGCAAGTGATCTCTCAGCTATGTCAGCTGTCAGACCAAATCCTAACGGCCCGATCCCGGGCCACTATTAAATGTACTGACGCAGGTGCTTTGAACTGCAGAACACATTTTATTTATTTTATTATTTAAGATGGTAGCTGGCTATGATAGCCATCCGATACATATTGGTTCGTTTAAAGTCGAGCGTCCCCCGTCGCGTACGCCTGAACCTTTCCCACCCCTCAAGGTAACCACAAACCAGTTATTTACTTAATTTAATTTTCAGTTCTCCATCCTGTAATAGTAATAGCAACCCAAAATACATGTAAATACGAGGTATTCCATAACTGTAACTCTTATTTAGATTTAAGGTTAAAATAGTTTTATTTTACATCAAAATTAAATTACGGTAATTTTAATCTATATATTAATACGCAAGCATGTTTCATTTCCTCCTTTTTTCTCAGCTCGTGAGCATCGTAGGAGAAATCCGGGCATACCGTTAGAAAGGTATAGTCCTGTAGATGAGCAGAATCGCATTCTAATTCACATCGGACTCCAGGGCAACGCCCCACAGGCTCCCAAAGTTCCAATGTTAATCTTATGGAGGAAGGAGAATTGAATGAATCATTAGACAGCTGTTGTAAAAACAATTGCTAGAAATTTTGGAAGAACAGATGTTTGAGTTATAATTTTTTTTTTACTTCTTGGGTCCAGATCTACAAAAGTTTTGATCGAATTTCGATCAGGAGGCGATCTCTAGTAATTATTAATTTATTAGCTTTATGGGGGCTTGTGCAGATTGTAATTTTCAAGAGTATTTAATCTTCAAAGGAAATCTTTATGAATCTTAGCAAAGATAGGCAGAAGAGAATCGTGCAGATCAGCTTTTCGTGGTTGAAACATTTTAACACTAGCTAGTCTGTATATTTATCAAACAATTAATCGTTTTCTAACAAAATGTGACTCGAAATTTGGTACAAATTTTCATAACTATGATACACGAAATAAAAATTGATTTAGATCTGATTTTCACAGAATTAAAATTTACCATAAATTACCATGTTATGCGGGAGCTAAACCTTTTAATAATCTCCCTGATGAAATTAGACCTATCAATGAAAACAAACTATTTTGGAAATATATTTGAGCATAATTGATAACAAATGAATTTTATATTGTGCGGTAGAGTGTATAAACAAAAACCATGCAAACACTTAAATTAATAGTCTTTTAATAAATAAATTCACTTTGCCACAATGTATTATTTGGGTTTATAATAACCTGGTGGCCCTTTCTTTTAATTATTGTACTGGTAGTCAACACAATATGTAATTATTGTACATTACTAAAGAAATAAATCTGTTCTTAGATATTGAACATTTACGGTAGTTATCAAAGTTGTACCTCTTATTAGATATCAACAAACGTATAACAACGGAAATATCGCCATTCCTGTAGTGTTAATCGCAAGTTATGACGCTCTAAGGTACTTATACTTTTCAAAATATAGGATTATTTATTTTATTTAATAAGCACGCTACACACATCACTCTCCAATGGTCTGAGCTGCACTGACAGCGCGGGTGACCTCCTCGCTATGTGCGGTCAACATCGACCGCGACCTAACTTGTGGCATCGACCGCGACCTACACCTCCACCTCGACCCACTCGTTCTGTTCGTACCCTTAGTAGCCAAACCAGCCTCGATCCTTCAGCCATCAGACTCCTGATTCCTAAGCGACAGCCTCCAACTTCCTTTCCTACACTGTTGTTCCTCGCCTTTAAGAGGGCGTTGGAGTCAATTCAAATTCCGCCTTTCCCCCATAAGAGCAATGTTAAACGGGATGTCAAATAACTCTTTTATTAATAATCAGAAAATAGTGGTTTATAGCTCTAAATAAAGGGTTCATCAAGGCGGATTTTGTTTGCGAGAGGAATTTTTTATAAAAATGAGTGTTTTTTACTAACTTGAAATAACAAAGCAAGTTTTTTGCTACTTTTAAAACATTTTCTACAGAATTTTATAAATTATTTACAAAGAATCGATCCCGCAAAAGGAACGGTGAATTTAATTGTGATTCAAACGCTATTTATTCTGAACCAATCGGACAAAAAATAAAGAAATTATATGACAAATGCCGGAGACAAGTTTAGCTTTGCTCTTATGGGAAATAAATCCAACATGGCGGCACTCCAACGCCCTCTTAACACTGGTCACCGTGGCGCACGCAACTTCTCTCCGTGGTTCACATAAAGTGTTCCGTGTTTTTTTAGATTTCCATGTTTTATTACAATACTGTGAAACTGAAAGAGTAACAATATTGTATAGAGAGTGAAAATTTGCTTTGAAAGTTAATTTTAAAGTAAAATAGTAAAAATAAAATAAAGAAAGCCTCGGAAAGCATTGTTTGTTTCTACATTTTGCTTGATTTGACAATACGTTTTTAAATTTAGATCAACTTGAACCCAAATCACTCCTTTAACAACATGGCTTCGTTAGAACCTGGTTTATGGGCAGTTTTTAACTGGTTTACCACAGCCTTATTGATTAGCATGTTTTAACTTGCTAATTTAGTTTATATATTATTTTATATTATTTTGTTGAAATAACCATCATAATCATAAAAAATCTTTATGTAAATTGTTAATTTTTAATATGCCGCTAAAGTACAGTATGTTTTTTTTTTAACTTGATCCTCCTCCTGAATATTAGGGTGAGGGAGAGAAGATTGGCATATTGAAATGTATTTAAAAAAATAAGCTCGTGAAAACATTTTACAGTACCAGATATTCTTTAACAACGTCCCATATACTTTTATAACGTTTTAATTTCTATAATTTCTTACAGCAGTAACTCCAAACCAGCTGTATGTTTGTAACCCAAACCTATGCCTTGTTGAAAATGTAGCCATATCATTTCTAAACTACAGTTGAATTTCTTTAAGTAGAAGCGGTCCATATTAAGGTTGAATATCTTTGACAATGTTTATTTATGTATATGTTAAAAACGGGCTATAGTTTATTTCGCAACACAAATATATTTTCTGCTGTCTATTTTATGGTCATCTTGAACTAGGATAAAGAAATAAAATACATCTAAGAACATATGTTTTTTATTACTTAAAAATCTAAATACTTCCTCAGGAAGGCCTGATGTATACATTTAAAAACAAATTTAACAATCTTATGCAAAAATATAAATGAAAACATAATAACAATACAATATTAGGCCTATACATTGAAACAAAATGATTTCTTGTATTTTTTTTAGCGCTGCATACCAAAATATAAAAGACAACAATTCAATGTAAAATTATGACAAAAATCAATCTAACTATTAATTTAACACAATATAAATATATAAAAGGAATCATTGAATTAGGATCATGGATCACGATACGGATTGAGTATTTTAAGTCAAATATTGATGTTTGATCTATATCGACTGTGTAAGGTCAAGCACAGTAAACAATACTGTCAATATTAATCACGATCCAGAATAACATTAGGCCTATCCGTATTGAGCGTGTATTGTTAATCACATGTTATTTTCCTACCCTCTGGATTTTGAACATGGTGATAATCAGAAATCATTCATATTTTACGATTTAAGACTCTGTTCAGGAGATGTAATGAGTATAACATGTTTGTATTGCATTTTCACTTCAAAATTAATGTACAGTTTTTCATAATAGGCCTACAATATTTAACAAAATTTCATTTAATAAAGACACCTATGTCCCTGTCAACCCTCGTCAAACAGTCTCAAACGGCGAACGCAGGGGCGTACGTTAGGTCCGGGCACGATCTGCCATTAGTGGTTTGACCTTGTGTCCGCCCCGTCAAAACAGGTAACAAATTTCCAGGTCATTTCTGAAGCCCGGACCTTCCGTCCGGCTACCCGAGTATTAGAGTCCCTTCTTTCTAGCCTAAACTACAGTACTTAGCTCGAACCGCCTGCAAGGAAAGCTCGATAACAATAATTAATACGTCTATTGCGAGAAACAAAGCAGCGACGGCGACCTCGCCAGACGCTGCATTCATTGCTGAAGGCGCAAGGTCCATTTCACCTGCCGGGGCCTTGGGCGCCACCACCGGCGCCCTGGGCGCGGGCCGAGGGCGCGGGGCGCCTGCCGTGCAGTCGTGTGTATGTTGGCTACAGTTGCGGGACACCAACCTCACTAGAGGGGAACTTTATCAATGCGACGTACCACGTCCAGACGGAAAGCGGGGTTTGACAATGCTATCCTGGTACTTAGGTTCTCACCCTCTCATAATTATCAGCATGAAGTACTGCTGTATTCCAATAATGATGAATTATTTTTCTTATAAAACGTATAAGTATTTAAACTATGCAAACCACTTGTTTTTACTTAAGCACATACTTTGATAGTTTTTGTCTGCTGTTTAACAATTCTTTTAGTTTAGTGTAAATAATCAAAAAATAAAATTATAACTTCATATAATAATGTTGAAATTTTATAATTTCATTGTTTTAACAAAGTTAATTTTTTAAATATATACACAGAATAAATATAATTTCCATTAAAAATAAAATTTTTTGCTAAATATAGAGAAAATAGTATAAAGAATTTTTTTTTGTTATTGTGTATACAAATTTTACTTGTGTTAATAAAGTAATGTGAAGGTTTATATAAATGGTAGTTTATTTTTAAAAACCACCATTACAACACAGTAACATTCTTATTACTTCAAACTTTTCTCTTTTAATACTTTAAAGACTGGGATCAATATAAACACAGTTAAAGTAATTAATTCCTACGCCAAGGCAAATATTTCGATTCCACTGGAATTAAAAAAACACTTAATGGATTGACCGGTTTAAATTTCAACTAACCCTGCATATTTGCACGCACCATCTTACATGCAACAACAAAATACTAGCCGAGCACAATTACTGTCATCATCATCGCACAATGGAGAGCTAAACGCGGGTCTAGTTAAGCACTTCATCCTTGCAGTGTAATTAATACATTAATAATCATTTAATTCGTTAAATTAACTCATTCATAATGATTCATTCTAATGTAAATTTAATCTCAATTTCGTTGATTTAACTATTAGAGAAACTGGAAAGAAAATTGAAATGAATAAAAAAGGAATATGTGAATATATATGGTCAAATTCAACACCAAAATGTAGCCATCTTTTAAAAGATAGAATATTACGCATGGAAGAAAATGTGGCACAATTATTCATCATTCAACTGGAAAATCGTTTTGAAACTATAGAGAGATTCTATGGAAACTTGAAAAGATTCTATGTGAAATTTCTCTTGGTGGTACATGTGGTATTCCTATATCGGGAATAAAACTGGATGAGTGTACAAGAAAGAAGAGTTTGTACGAACAGTGTCCTCTAGGTTGTTCTTCACGGATCTATGCATCAACATAGGCTTACCTGGAGTAAGCTACATCTTTCAGAGGGCCGAGTCAAGACTTCACAGTTGGCTGTGGATTGTTCTACATGTCTTAGCCATTCTGATGAGCACCTCCTACATCGTGGACGCCTATCATCACTGGCAGAGCTCGCCGATAGTGCAGAGTATCAACAATTCCTTGACGGCAGTCGATGAAATACCCTTTCCTTCAGTTGCCGTGTGTGAGCCGCTTTTCTTTAAAGACGAACTCGATGAATTTCAAATTTTAGAAAAGTGTTTGTCCGACGAAACGTGGATATGTGGGGAAGATGAGCTGATTCAACTAGAACTCGCTTATTTGAGAGACCATTATGTGACTAAAACTCTACATGCAAAGTTTCGCTTAAGACGTTTCCTGGAGAGTAAGATCCTTCATCCGAACCGCACATTAGTTAATTAATTTAACTAACATTCCGCCATGTTAGTGAGAAATCAGTGACAGGATATGAAAGGCACTTTAGACACGGATAATTTAATCCATCAAAGTTTTTTATCCAGTATATCTCCCTTGATAGTGGCAGTCTGTGCACAATATACAACTTCATTAAGCATGGACCTCCACGTATGGAATATCCATTACAATACGATGACATATTGAGAGAACCTACTGTAACTATATGAAACCCGCTATGAAATGCGAGTGGACCTCCGAAAAGATGTTATCATGCGATTGTAGAGAACAATTTGAACTTTTATAAGTAGTGTCAAATTGTTGGTGCTGGCTCAGTTCAAGGTCACCTGAGGGATGACGTCATCGAGGTCAATGACCTCACCGATGACGTCATCGATGACGTCATCGATTGCGTCATCGATGACGTCATCACCAATGACGTCATTTCTATGACGTCACACCCATGACGTCACAGAAATGACGTGCTGATGACGTCATCACCCCTTACGTCATCAAAATGACGTCACCGACGCCACTGAGGTCAAGGTCACGCCGAAACTTAAAATTTTTTGGCACTTTTGCCGTTTCTCGCACTATGCTCCGAGTTTCAGTCAGAGTCCCCGTGACCTTGACCACTTGGAGCGAATTTTCGACGAGAAACGGCAAAAGTGCCAAGTTAAACTCGAGTTTCTGACATGACCCTGCCTAAATGGGCAATCGGTTATCCCTCAGGTGACCTTGAACCAGCACAACACCAACAATTTGATATTACTGTGACCTTGAAAACCTAACAACGGAGCGCCGACACCGATGCGCACCCCACGACAGCCACCGAGTGACTGACTGTCAGGCTCTGTGTACTCTAGGTATATGGGGAAGTGGAGGGGGAAATCTCAAGGTCATCCAAATTGAGTTTTAAAAAAGTTGAAGAGTAGAAAGACTACTCTTGTGCTTCCTGGGCGACCTCATCAATTTCCAACGGATCTGTAAACCAATCCGATCTGTAGCGGCAGGAGTCTAGAAAACAGGTGCACCACCCATCAGGTTGTCCGTAGCACTTCCGACAATTGGTAAGATTGGAGAAGTGAAATTTAATACACCGCTGCGGACAACAAGTATAAAAGTATTTGGATTTGTAGATTTTGAAAGTCTGTAGTACCGGTGGTGGCAGCTGTTGGTTCTTGCATCTACACCTGCAACATCCGAAGCATTCACATTGCCGGCAGGCCAGCCCATCCACTTGCCACTTTGGTAAGAGGAAACACTTATCCTCACAGCAATAGGTTGTCCCCGTCTCTTCCTCCCAACGCTTCTTTGCACAATATGTGACGCCTTGTATCTCCAAACACCTATGCTCGCAACATGAGATGCGCTTACTTTCCATAGCTGATGTTGCTTTGACGAGGGAGCACGATGAAGTGATGCTGTGGTCAGTGGGAATGGGGTTTATATAAACTAAGGTGGGTGGAGGGGGAAAGGTCAAGGTCATCCAAATGGAGTTTTAAAAAAGAAAAGAGTAGAAAGACTACTCTTGTGTATCTATAGCGATTTCATTGATAGTGAGTGCTTCTGTATGCCAAGTTGATCTGTACTGACAGGCTCCTAAATAATGTTTGCAAAAACCTGCAAAATGATTGTTGCACAATTTGCAGCCAGTTAGCTGTTTTAATGTGAATTCAATGCAACGTTCAGGGCAACAAGTGTACTTATGCCCTCTCATCTGGTACACATGGAATGTCTTCAACTCCGGTTTCGGCTTCTTCCAAGACTTGCACTTACACATGCATTGACCAAAAGCTTCACATTTTCTACACGCCAGGCCATCCGCAACATCAATGTCATTCGGCCATGAAAAACATTTCCGTTCGCAACAGTAGTTGAGTTGACTCTCCATGTTGCTGTGGTGAAGGTGCGCGATGAAATGATGCTGCAGTCATTGAGAGTGCACCTTAAATAAACTCAGTGGAGGGGGAAAGGTCAAGGCCATCCAAACGGAGTTTTAAAAAAGATAACTAGTCGTCCTCCTCCTCCTCATCCGTTGTACTTAGAGAGCTGTCAGACGAAGAGCCCCGTGCAGGTGCTCCCCAGATGAAAAACAAATCAATTTTAAAACGAAGACCAGGATTTTGCATCATCAATTCCTTTAATTTGTCACATACTAAGTCGACCTTGTGTAAGGTGTCAACAACAAGCTTCCAATTCGTTGGTTCAATATAACTTGTAGTAGAGTCTGCCTCGCTGATAACCACATCCTCCGGCCGTATTGGAGTGTAAAGATGTGTAAAGTTCTTTGGCTGTAGCTGAGGTTCAGGCTGGCTGGAAGTGGAAGGTTGAGTGTGGACCCCTGTCGCATCGAAATCCATAGTCATTCTACATTCAATGTTGGGGTTTTCGTTTAATACATACACCAATTTCTCATGCAACATATCCACTTCTGCCGAGTCTTGCAGATGAACATTCCAGGAAAATGGCCATTCTTCATCCGTAGTGGAGTCAACTCGAGAAAGAGTGCTGTCCGCCATGATAGCTAAGCAAGGAATGATGTGAGCTACAGACTGTGGTAACAGTATTGAAAAGTAGAGGGGGTAAACCAAAAGTACGTGGAGGGGGTATTTTCAAGGTCATTTAATTTGGGTTTTAAAAAAAGGAAATAGTGGAGGGGGAATTCTCAAGGTCATCCAATTTAGGTTTTAAAAAAAGGAATGAAGCTTACTCCTCTTCAGCCTCGTTGTCCCCTGCATCTTCATCAGCCTCATCTTCATCGACGTCAGACTCGCCGTAAGGATAGATCGGGGACATGGGCGAATATTGTGGAGATTGTTGACCGTTGTTGTCGTCCCCTTGCATTCTAACTTGGGACCAATCATAATTTAAATTCATTTGTATTATGATCCCAGGGTTGTCCCGCAGTATTTCCTTCATACGTTCGCAAATTGACTCCAAATAGTGTACACTATCGATCGACAGTGTCCAACCCGTACTTGTACCGACATCAGTAGTGGAGTCAGCTTGGCTGATGGTGTTGTTGTCTGCCATGGTTGCTTGTCGGACAAGGAATGACGGTTGATGTGATGCTCATGCAGGAACATGGTGAAGTGGTGGGGGGTGTGGTGGAGTAGTGGGGGAATTTTCAAGGTCATCCAAACGGAGTTTTAAAAAAAAAGGAAAACTTACAAAGTAACATTGAAACTTTCCAATTGATGGTGGCGAGCGTTTTCTTCTGCAACCTTGCCGACACATGTGACTATGCCGTACAGTATGAAAAGTACAACCATAATAAGGCCGAACAATAAAAGATAGCCGTTGACTATCATGATATTTTCTGAGTGGATCTGTTTTCTTCTTATCGCCCTCTCCTGCATCCTCTTCTCCAACTCGTGGACGAAGTCACAACATGCGTGAGGACATCTTTCATCTGTTGGTAGGTTTGCCATTGTTGATGTTGTCGGTGTGGCTGTTGAAGATGGAATGAGGTTTCCAATTGCGATGTGCCATGTACACCAATAGTCAAGTGGTGGGGGTAACAAAGCAGTGGAGGGGGAAGTTTCAAGGTCATCCAAATTGTGTTTTAAAAAAACCTATCTTGTTACTGAGCTTATATGTCAGTAACAAGATAGGTGTTTTTGCTCTTTTACTTCTTTAATATAATGAAAAAATATACATATTCTACAATGGTTAGGACAAGAAATACAACTGCTAGTCAGCTGAAGTAGTCCAAGTTGTCTGGCTCGGTCTTCATGGACGCTGGTGAGGAAGCCGTCGAGGAGTGTCCAGGCTCTTCCTTTGACTGCCGGGTGTTCCGTATATTGCAAGCGTAAACTTGCACATTTATACGGTAGCCTCGTGCCACCATCAGCTGCAACTCCTTGTATAAGTCGTTTAGCTCCTGCTGAGTCTTGATGCTCACCTCCTCGTAACTTGCGCAACTAACGTTCAGAGACATCTTGATGTTGCTAGGTTGGCTGCTGGAGTAGAAATGAAGCCGAGGCACAGCGCTTGGAGGTACATGAAAAAGTGGTGGGGGTAATAGTGGTGGGGGTATAGAAAATCCAATTAAACAGTTCTAAACTTTTTCCATCGATACAATGGAATGGAACAAATAGCGCAGGTGTCCTTGTAATTTTCAAATCGAAACAGTGGCGCTAGAAATCCGAATTGTTTTATACCACTATCCTGTACGAATCGCCGAAGGTCTCTGACGGCGGCCTCGCCACAAGGCCTACAAAACTTTTCCCCGTCGTGGAACTTATACCAGGAGTATTCCGAATACCCTGTATTTTCCCTCCTGTAGCGTTTGACATCTTCTTTTATTGTTAGTGGGATGTTGTCTTGTAAACATGTTGGGAACAAGTCCTTGTGAGTTATAACTCGTTGTATGCAAAGCTCGTACAAGGTGCTCATCGTTTGCTAGTTGGCAACAGACTGACCGTTTTTCGCATCCAAGCAGGTTTGAATCCTAGTGCGGTAGTGGGGGTAATTACAGTAGTGGGGGTAATTGTGAAATGCAAAGGTCAAAGGTCAAGGTCACCCGCGAAGTTTAAAAAAAAATGCAACATATCAATACGTGAAGTCTGTCACATATTGATATGTTGCATTTTTTTTTTTTTTTTTTTTTTTTTGTCTTTTATGATTCGTTTATTTATAAAACATTACAACAACAACATATGTACAACATTAAAACTTAAATCTAACACTGCTGCTTGTCAGCGATGTGGATGGTCAACTCTGTAGAATTGCTACCCGTGCAGCCGTGGGACACCAGGTATAGACACCCGGGTTGAATAGAGCGAAGATCCTCGTTTTGTAGAAGATGGACGAATCTCTTGGGCAGGTACACCTGGAACTTTGGTTCATCCCCCGGAGTAAACGGTGCCTCGCTGAGACTGCAGCAGATGGCCTCCCCAACTGTAGTCTCCATCTTCTTCATAGCATGGATTATGTAGTGCTTCTCGTCTTTTAGTTCCGAGCACTTCTTTACAGGTAATATTGTTGACTTGGAGTGAGCATTGAACTGCTCGACCAAAGTCTGAAGGAACTGGTGAGATGCCATGGTCAGGTTACAGATCGTCTTCTTGCTCGGAGATGTTGTCGTCTCGGAATCTCGAGTAATACTCATGCCAGGTCCCTGTCTGCTCCCCACTTATATACTCTCCGTTACCCCCACCACTCCCCAATTCCCCACTTTGAAGGTAAGAGGCGAGTTTATAGGCATTTTTCAAAGCGCAATGTCTATCTTTATCATGTTCTGGGCTTTTTGTACAAATACATATGGTTTCCAGCATGTATTGATAATTCTTATCCAATTCCACATCATTAACCGGAACATGAGTAAATCCTTCGATCCATCTTTTCTTTTCCAGCCCCTTTGTGTAAATATTGGTAAACTTGTCTGAAAAGTGATGCATAATGTGATACAAGTCCGTGTAACTTGTAAAACCATCATACCAATCGATATGATGGAAGTGTTTTGAAATCCATCTGTTGGTAGTAGCGGCTTTACTAGTTAAAGACGAATAAGAACATGGTTATTTAAATAAAAACGAATAAGGAACACTTGTATTCATGTCCAAAAACACAAGTTCTTTTATAATGAATCTATCATCATTACCACGAAACGCTTGAAACTCAATAATACCAGGCTTGGACTTTACTTGTTGTTCTTCTCCCTTGTCCATTTTGAAGGTCACACGTCTGCTCATTACGAAGTCAGGAGGTCAACTGATTTCCACACCACGGTAGGTACTACTTTTATACCAGGCCGTACAGTTGTTGGCGCGTTGGTGTATATTTAACGTGGGCACCGTCCCCAATAGGCCTAACCCCACAAAATGTTGGTTATTGTTTTAAAAACTAACCATTGTCATTTAAGTTTCCATCTTTATATTTTCCTTATTTTCATTTTCATCACTAACACTTGATTCTTCTCCTCCATCTTCCTCTTCTTCCTGTTTTACTGATTTCTTATGTAGTTGAGCGTACTTTTCCAATTGTCTCCACATCTGTACTTCATGAGGAACTCTATTAAATATAGAAGTATCCACAGGTCCGTATAATATAGGTGCGTCCGGTTGTTTGTCCAAAGTGTCTTCCAGATAATCTTTAATAATCGAACTTGAAAACACCAGTTGTCTCAAGTATCTTGTTATAGGTTCAGTAGCACAAGTTAAAATAAAAAACTCCTCTCGATTAAGTTGAATTTTGTTATCATGTCTTGTTGTGTCTCTAAACCGTAGCTGATGATCACCACGTTGTTTAATGATATCAATTTCCACATTTGAATCCAAAAGTCCTACTCTTGTCTTTCTTCCAAACATGTTACTACTTAAATAGCATTCTAGTAGATGCAAATGTTTCATAAACGATTCCCAAGCACTGTCCGTAAACAAAATCATTTTGGGTCCATGAGTTAAAATTACAGTAGGGGAATAATCTGTAGATTTCATAACACCGATTAAAACACTTTTATCCAAACTGGAAGAGATTGGGTAAAATATTCGCAAAAATACCTCACTCAATATGTTTGGAGAAATATTATCTTCAATATCCCTTTTTCTCTTTTGTATAGTCTTTCTTCTTTTACCTTTTTCTTCAACATTATTACTGGCGTGAAGTTGTCCGCAAACGTTTTGTTCACCTCCTTCCTGGTGACCTTGAGGATCTAAAAACTCAGATATCTCCTTCTCAATATCTACCACATTTTCAGGTGTACCACTAGGAGAAGCCATATTGAATACGATGCTACCCATACAACAGTAGGCAACAAACTGATGAGGAGCGGTCTGTACGCTCTGCTTTTATACTCGCGGAATGAAACAAAACCGGTTCTTACAATACATTTTTAACAATTCCAGTTAAAGGTGTGTATGTTACGATTTTATCATGTAGAATTAAACAGTATGCAGTTGTATTAGCCGGTATAGCATCGTTGAATTCCATTTCTATTTTTATATCCACACTTGAAGACTTTACTCATTCATTTTGTTTAGAACAATCGATTACAACTATTGGGTAGGCATCGAAATATTTGTCAGGTGGTAATAAAGGTGTATTTGTTTTACCGTAATATGAACTTTGGAATCTCGCGTACATATCGTACAATATACTGTATTTCTTCTTAGTGAATGACACATTTAAATTGTCGTATGGAAAGAATTGTGAATTTAAATAAACTTTAATATTTTTCAAGTCACAATGATCAAATTGTCCTGCATGTTTAGTAATGGCGTCTCTTCTACCTGTTTGTAAACCAAATATAATATACCTGGCTCGTTCTACATAATTCGATGTTTTAACAGTCCAAGTGTGTCGATCCGTAGTAGGTAAACTGGGATGCTCATGAAATTCCCAACTTCTAAATGGAATAACAATATCACGATCGGCTTTTAATTTTCTTAAAAGTAGCATTCTATGCTCGTCAGCCAATTTAACATGTGGAACCCTCCATACAATTTTGTCTAATTTTAATTTCCATTCTAAAGTCGCATCTGTAGTAGCATCTGCAGCTTTAATAATGTCTTTATCGTTAGAAGATCTCAACAAAACTAATTCTTGTTTAACGTTTAATATTATTTTCCTATAATCTTCAGCAAAACCAAGCAGCAAACGTAATGGAATATGAAAATCAAAATATCCATTTGGATTTGGAGTGATCGTGTCAATCGTAGGTAATACCCATCCGGCAGGTTTAAGTAAATTGGTTTCATTGGGTGTTATAGATGTTAATCCTTTTAAAGTTGTCGTAATACCTACTTTTTTAGTGGAATCAACTGTTACACCTGATATTTCATATCTAATTTCATCAAATAGGAAAGCCATAGGATTATTTATAAATGGAACTGTTGTACCAACAGTAGTACCGTCCTTTTTAGTAACTTGTCCTTCAATATACAAGTAACTTTCACATGGTAGTGTGTAAATGTCTTGATTTTGTATGGGAATACGGATTTCATCGTTATTGTTTAATTTCGATGAAGTGTAAGGGTTGTGGGTGTGATATTCTTTTTCCCATAGGGTTTCGTCGAATGTTGGACCCTGCGCTATATCCAGTATATCCATACTCGGTTAATTTTAATCCAATTCTCTCTAAGAAACGAATGTTCTCGCGTGTTAACTCCTCCACAGCTGAAGAGCTACTAATGCGGTTTCCCGTAGGTTGTTCGCTTTTAAATGTTAAACCCATGGTTTTGTATTAAAGTGTCGATTTTAAATGTAATCTAATCGTAATAGGCTCTTCTCTGAAGTCTACCAAGTTACCGTCTTGATCCAATACGCTCAACACGATGTCTGAAATGAAAGTGGTGTTCAACGGTAGATATACCAGGTTTTGTGGCTTTTCAACAATTTTAAATCCAGGTGGTACACTTGGGTAAAAAGTATGTATGATGTGGGTGTTAGCCCCATCCCTGTAAGCACCTTGTATAATGTTACAAGTTATGTCTATACTATTGACTTTTAATATTGTTACTGTTTTCTTACCGGAATGTGTTACATCTGGTTCTAAAACAGGCTCATCGTTGGAAAATCCTAATAAATCACCAATTGAGTTTGGTTGAGTGAAATCTATATAATATTTGGAAGTAATTTCAGCTTTCATCGTATTATTATTACCTTTTAATGTTATATTGTCTTTTCCCATTTTAGTTTGCAAAAATTCATTTATATGATCAATTTCATAAGAACCTGTGGGTAACCTGCACTCTTGTAAGTCTGTAAATTTTCCACTGGCATCCTTTCCCTTATAATAATGCAATACGTTATTTTTACCTTCCGTAACATTGGGGATAGAGTTGTAAGTTGTAAAATCCAATAGTGCCGCCTCCCAAAACCTTCCTTTTTGCAAGCGTAACGCTGGAAAAAGGATACTTCGTAAAGTGGACGATTTTCCTGTTAATGATACCGTATAGGAAGACATCTCAATAGTGACTGATACTTTTAGCTAGAAATTCCAAACATAAATGGCCGCATATTGAAGTATTATCAGGTTGTTCTCTTTTATAGTTATAATATATGTTTTTAGCAGATTTAAAGTAATTTTGAAGTTCTTTTGGTGGTGGCAAATTACCGAAACTATCAAAATAATATACATTGTTATTTAGTTTCTTATAACAAACCCAATGGGTGCCAGGCCCTTCAGTATTATCCAAATTTACAATTCCAGTCTCATTTTGCCACATTTTCTTTGGTAAACTGTCTTTCATAAACACACCGCGGAAAAATGGTATTTTTAAACAGGAAATATATTTAAATAATTCAATATTGGTTAATGCTTTATGTGGTATGACCAATTGATTTCTTTCATTTAATATGCACGATAAGGTCTTAGGTAAAGACCTGCCCCGTTTTTTACCATTGACCACACGGTGGGCTTCTTCCTGCCTTTTCTTGTAGATCGTCGTCTTCTTTTTATATTTCCTCCATGTTTTCTTGTGGTTGACCTCCTTTTTACTCTCCTTCTCCTCCTTCTTCCACCTCCTACTGCTGTTTTAGCCTTCATACCTGCTGTTACTGCTAAAGCTGCTGCTTTTTCTGCTATGCTAGCGTCACTTGATTTTACTCGTTGCCAAGCTATGTCCGCAAGCTTTTTGTCAGCTATTGATCTATTTTTTGAATCGGCAAACGTGGAATATGCGATATCGTGTTCTTTACAAGCCTGATCTAACTTATTTATGCCAGGATCGCCTCTTTCCAGTCGTTTTTTCAATTTAGTTCCTGGTCCGCAATACTGATAACCTCCCGGTATATGAAATTCGTATGGTAATGCGTCTATTGCTCTATTTACTATGGATCCTACTGGAATTCGTTTTAAAGCTTTACTTAACAGAGAAACCGCTGTGGACGTGATCCCACCTCCTCTCCTTACAGTGTCTCTATATGGACTGATGTACTGGAACGTCATTATTGTCCTTTTATAATCGCAATGTACAACTTATGTGTTACCTCTATGACAAGTTGGACATAAATGAAGTTGTTTATTGTGTTCTTTTATTAAATATCAAAATCACCCCAATCCGATGATCTAAACTTTTTTGTATGAGGGTTGATAAAATAGTTTTGAACAATTTCCCGTTTAATCCAAGTACCTCTCTCAGATTCCAACAAAGGAGTACGACCTGAATGAATACCAATAAGATTGTATACATCAAATAATGCATTTCCTAAAACTTTTACAAGAAAATTAACAGTGACAGCATTATCCACATGTTCAGGGTCTTTAAGGTCTGTTATACGTTTATTATTACAAGTATACACTTTGCTATCCATTTGTGATAATGTGATAGCCTGTCCTACAGTTGCAGCATCATTTGCTTCTCTTCCTTGCGCCATGTTTGTTAATTTTTTATTACTACATATAAAAAACGCATAGTAATTATTTGGATCTAGATGTACTGTTTGTCCTAAGGCAGCCGCGTCTCTATCTGCATGACCCCATGACACATTTGATAACCTTCCATGCCTGCAATCCCAATAAGCGTTTTTGTATGTCAATAAACGAAATTTTTCATTACCTTGAATAAAGTCATCCCCTTGCTTTGATAATACTTCATCTCGTTTTGCAAATCCAGTTGTTTCTTGTTTTAAAGTCTCTTTCATTTGACCCACTGTTGCACCATCAGATGGTGCTGAACCATCTTTTACATTCGCCAAACAATTGCCAAGACAATCGATAACTCCCACATCACGTATGACACAATGATCTTTTATATATTTGAGATTTACAGCATCATTTTCATTTTTTGGATAACCTATATCGTTAATAACAAATTTATAAAAAGAAAATCCATCTTTTGTCTTTTCAGGTATCAAAGAATGTAAATAGCGTCTATTTACGCTGTCTTTTGCATCTTTAGGGTCATCTACGTTGGATATACGTTTATTGTTGGCACTATACGTTTTCCCATTGAATTTTAACGTATTTTTTAATTCAGATGACAAATAACCTTTGTTTATCGCATCACCGTTTTGATTTGGTTTACCAACGTTGATAATTCTATGATCTTCTGCGTCATATGTGTTATTTTGTAGTTTTAATGTTGGCGATATCTTTTCCTTTAATATTTTTAGATTTATTGCATCGTTTTCATCCGTAGGATCTTTTATGTTTTTTAACCTTTTATTACTCATATCATAATCTCCATCAGGTGTTTGTGGTAAACCAGCACTTCTTTTTAAACTATTGGCATAATATAACCCATCCGAGGAGTAACGTCCGAACTTGTCGACACTCATGGTGCAACTGAATAGTATTCTAGGGAGTAACGCATTTTTATGAGATTACCCCACGGTTTCGGAGTTCATCCACTAAAGCCACCCATTCGTTTTCCAATCCAGTATGACCCGCTTCTTTAGCTTCATGTATTAGTTTCATTCTATCCACCAATTTATTGATATTATTGTAATAAATCACATTTGTGTTATATAGTTTCTTCATTAAACCTGTACCCGTAACGGACTTACTTCTTTTTCTTCGTTCCTGAGCACTTACATCCAAAGTGGATGCCATAAATCTTCGTTTTACAGGTTTTCTTTGTGTTAACGGCATTGTTTGTCTTCTAGTTGGTATTAACTTGGATACAAATTCTTTATATTTTAAAGACTTAGATCTAAAAGGAGGCTGGTCAGGTAAATACTTTCTCCTATATGCATTTGTCTGTTCCAAAATATTTTTATATGCTTCCATGTCTTTTTCTTTCACTACCGATACTGAAGGCTTATTTTCAAATAATAATTCAAATAATCCTTTTGTGCCCTTATACCTTTGATCACCAATGACAATATTATCATGTTCGTCAACGTTTAACGGGCTATTACCTATCATTAAACCGTCTTCTGTTAATCTCGCTCCATAACTATGGTAATTCTTATTAGGAATTGTTCCGAGTAACATTTTTACCATGTATTTCCTTCCTAAAGGTCCTTTGTTATGAATGTTTTCACCCAATAAGCTTATGTTTGACGGACCTTCCCTTGTCTCTTCTTCTTTTTCCTCTTCACTAGCAGTTGATACAACTTCATGTCCTCTTTTGGCTTTTACTTCATATAATTCTTTTATTCCACTATAGTCCGGTGATTCTAGCTCTCTTTCGGGTTCTCCACCGGTAAAACCACTATACGTAGAGGATTCCAGGTCTTCATCACTAAAATCTTCTGATTTTACATTTTCTCTTTCAAACTTCGTAATAGGTGCAATCGCATCTCCTTCCAATACAGGTTTAGCAAATTTTTTGTTTAATTGTTTCAAGGGTTCAGTAATAGGTTTAAAAGTAGATTCAAGGAATTTCTCCCTCTCGCTAATACCTAGTTTCAATGCTCTGTTTTTAGCCCGAATAGAATCACTAAGTGATTTTATTTCTTTTACTAATTTTTCTTGGTTAACCATGTTTGTAGCAAGACGTGTTGTACAACAATGAATGTGTTATACCACGATTAATGTATTAATATAAATTTATCAAATCCTATCCTGTATCGACCATTGTTTAGCGGTTGTTCCTTCATAATTGTTAGGAACCCATACTTTTCAGCCCAAGCCTTTCCACACAACTCTTTAAATCGTTCAAATGTCATATCCGCATTTACATGATCAAAATATATATGTTTTAGGTTGGTTTCGTCCTGTTTAAATACAATTAACATGTTTGCATTGTCTCTAATGAGTTGTTTAGGTATTTTGCTGTAAGTTTGGCCAATATAAATGCTATCTATGTTGTTATGTCGACCCATAGCGAAGTAATTCCTTATTGTGTTTTGGTTTTCACAAGATACATCGTCGAATATAAACACGGAGAATGGTTTAGCTTCTTGTGGCTGCATGACACTCTCGCTTGCATTAAACTTTAAATATTTAACTTCAGGCACATTAGTCAGTATTTTTTCCAATAATTGATACTTTGGTTGTTGTAGTGATTTTGAAAATACATATAGATTGTTAAATTGTAATCCTTTAGGGTTTGTAATCAAATTGAATACTACATTAGTTTTTCCACAGTTGGAAGGTCCGGTAACCAGACAACGAACGGTGTTTGGTAACAAATTGCCATGCTTCCCACTATTGAATTCTGAATTATCCACTGTGAGTTCATCTATATTATTAATAGTAAAACTCTCTTTTTGTGGTACTATCTCCATCCTTTGTAATGGTTCAACCTAAAATGATTCTCTATCGTTATATCAAATCCTTTTTAGGTATCCAAGAATCTTCCGTCTTATTAAATCCTAACCATCGTACTTTGACCTTATCTTTTTTCCGTTGCAACACCTTTTCAACTAAATATACATCGCCTACTGTTGATTTTAACATTTCATGTCCATAAAACCCTCCTTCAAGCAATTGTCCTTTATTATCTTTTAAAATATATGTCTCAGGTACTGTAGGTTGTACTTTGAATACAGTAAAAACCTCATTGGTCCAATTTGGCAGGTATCTTTTACTGAATACACCTTTATATTTACTTATTCGCACTTTATCACCCACATTAAATTTTTTAGGCTTTAGTTTTTCAACTTTTGGTTTAGTATTCGTTTTTATACTTTTTAATACAAGGTTTTCATTTTTACTAGTTACTTGGTTTGGTTTCATCCCGATAGTCCTATGAAATTTGTTATTGTAATCGTTTATAAGTTTTGGTAACATATCAATCCATATGTGCGATCCTCTGTTGGAAAACATTTTATACATTGCACTTTTTAAAGTTCTGTTGAATCTTTCGATTATTGAGGCTTTTACTTCTGAATTGGTTGAATAATGGTTTATATTGTGTTTTTTCATTAAATTTGCAAATTCCTTATTAAAATATTCTTTTCCATCATCTGTTTGTAAATGTTTAATAGTATGTTTGTCTCTTTGTATAGCTGTTTCCATTGCTTTTGTAACACTTTTGCCACTTTTATCTTTTAGTGGTAAAGCATCTGCCATTTTTGAAAAACAGTTAATAACAGTCAATATGTATTTATATCCTTTATTTTGTTTGCTATAAGGAATCATTTCGATTAAATCCGCTTGATATAAATCATTAATTCCTTTTATCATCGTATTTCTTCGTGGAAACTTTCTTCTTGCAGGTTTATGAAGTTCGTTGACAATTTGTTGCTTTAAGTCCTTCATATTGCAGGTTTCAATGTTTGTTGTATCACATGTATAATCACAATGAATGTTGTTTTAAATATTCACATCATTTATATGGGTCAAGGTCATCCAAACTTGTGTAAAAAAATGGGGAACACGGCGTTGGACTTGCCGTGTTCCCCATTTTTTTACGGAAGGAGAAAGGAATAAGGTCGTAGTTGTAGAAGGACGAAGAATAGGTTACTAGTTGATAGGGTTTAGAGAGTAGTGGCCAAAAGGAAGAGTGTGGATTTTGTCGGGCATAATGTATCTTTTATCATCCCGAGCTGACAACGCTTTTTTAATTTCGGTGACACTGTAGACTTGATGCTTGAAGCTTCGGATATTGTTGAATGTTGCTGATATCGTAGTATCTTCAAACAAACAAGTCTTGTAGTGATCAAATGTCACGTGTTTTTTCAAATAAGATGTCTTCACTCCTTTTGCTTTCTTCACTGTCGGTGTGTTGTTCTCGTGGTACATCTTAAATGAATACAATTTCGCCATCAGCGCCACTATTTCTTCTAAAGGCATTCCATTTGCTTCATCTTTGAATTTTCCAATTACTTTTTTATATTTTTCATTAAAATTTGGATGGTTTTTTGGATAGTCAGAAAAATCGAAATCTTCTTTGTATGGAAAAGTCCTTAGGTCTTCATACATGTCCAAAGTCTTTATCCAGTAGATAAACGCGTCCGTATCCATGTATGCGACTCCAATGTTTTCCCTTCCGTAATGTTTAACCATTTTGTTATAATGGAAATCATACATCAGGGTTTTACTTATATCCAAAATCGACATACCTATGTATAACGGACGGTCCATGACTATTGTTGTTTTCTTCATACTGACAGCGACTAGATTTTCGTTTATAATCATGGATGTTCCGAAATTTGGTTTTTGCACTAATTTTTCCAATTTCCTAGGATCACTCACTAATTTTACATTTTTGTGTTTTCTTTTGTTCTCCAAGGTCTTCCCAAAGATGGCATTGTTCATTAATTTATAGAAGTCCTTTTCAAATGCTGTTGTCGCTGCAGCTCTTCTTGCAGTGTTGGAATCAATATATGGTTTCAACCAACAAGACTGGGTGAATTCAATTGCTCTATGAATTCTCACTATACGTAGACCCAATTCAAGAGCCTGTTGAACTACCCAGTAGTGAGCCACATAGCGATCCTTATTCTCCAAGGTCATCATCAATTTTGGCCATCTTCCTGTCGGTGAAACTTCAGTCTTGGCTAGGAGAGGCAAGTCGTAGTGATGGTCATGAAGGTGCTCCGGGTATTCAAAATCACAGTCCAAAATATAGCCTTTTGGACCATCCTTTGGAATCTGTGAGATGTCTCCGATGGTGGCCGGGTCGATCCACTTGAAGTCAGCGTAGGGAAGCGGATTTGACATTGCCCAACCATAAAGGTTGTTTGCATCAAAATAGCCAAGGTAGACCGATGGTTGTTGCTCGTCGAAGCCGGGGATGTACTTGTTGTTGGCTTTGACATGACGTGTTACAGCTTGTGTCAAACCGCCCCGTACACCAGATTCCATCATGAGCACCATATCAATATCCGTTAGAAGTTCCAGTCGACAGTTGGTTGACTTTAGCATAGCTTGCCATGCTAATCCTGGAGATGTGTACGAGTGTAGAGGGTCCAGTCCATAGGCGGAGAAGCAGGTGTTTCTGAATTCTTCCATCACATCGCACAGCAGAGTTACGTCCAATTTTATATAAAAGTCAGAATATTCCCCTAAGGTTTGAATGTTTAGTTGGTTCCAAACATTACATGCATGATTGTAGTCTTCAACGGAGATTTCACTTTCGTTTAATTTGCTGTTGAAGGCTTCAATCAGCGGTAGACTGGTTTCTTCAAATTTTTCTGTAGAAGTTATGTAATCGTAGGGGAACACTCCTTTCCGTAATACTAGGTCTAATTTATCTTCAGGTACAATTTTTCTGGTTTCTTTTAGGTCTTCTCTTCTTAGGTTCTCTGACAATTTGGCTAAACTAGATGCCATAAATCTGTAAGAGTCTACGAAGCGAAGTTTAATTTTACCTACTGTTTTTGAAAAGCTGATGTACTTTTCCAATGTTGTAGCAAGAACATCAATTTTACCGTCATCTCTTCCTAACTCCGGGATAATAAAGTGGGAGTCGTAGCCGCTAAGATTGTGTAAAACGACAGGAATAAAGTTTGGCAGTTTGTAATTTATATTGCATGAATTACAAGCAGCTCCTCTGTATTCCTGTCAGGTGATCGTGATCTCTTACTTTTGGATTTTCTTCACTGAACATCTTCTTGCATAAATAGCATCTTGTCGCTAAGTTGTATTCTTCTTGTTGATTTTGGTTTAAAGGTTCCATAGGTACAATATTACCGAACAAGCGTTGAACCTTTCCAGCAATATCGTACAGTTGGTCTACAAAATACTTAGCGGCTTCTTCACCACGGTAGAGTATTGGAGTGGATGTTAAACCATAGTCTTGCAATTGGTTTTCAGACAAGGTTGATTTAACTAGTAAACAAAAACTGTTGGGCTGATGCAACTGATATTTTGTTCTTCTAGTCACTTCGCCGTCCGGCAGCTCCTGTGGTACTAACGTTGATTCAAAATCTGCATAGACCACTATTGGAATTCGGTATTGGTGAACTGTCTTGTTAAATTGTATTGAAGCTCGGGTAGGCGGTGGAAGACTTATCTTTACTTCATAGTTCTCGTTGCAAAGTCTTTTATGTTCCAATAACCAGTCCAATCCTCCACGTCTTGAATCTTTCCAAGAAAAGCAGAAACATCTCTTGCAAACTGTAATCCTATTTACTCTTTTGGTCAATTGTTTTACAACTAACGCTTCAAAGTCTTTTATCCATACATAATGGGAAATTTCACCCTTGGTTATCAATAGCAAATCCGTATGGTTTCTTTGCTCAACCTTTACTACCCGCAAAGGATAAACGTTGTTGGAATCATCCAGACCAAAAACATTAACTGAAACGCCAGGATTTTTCTTTTCAAATTTGTCAATATCTTTTAAAGTAACTGGGTAAGTAAGACCTTGAAAGTTGTAGCGGTGTTCATTTTCGTAGTATTCTCTACCAACTCTACAAGGATTGTTTTTAACATACTTGGTTAACATTGCATACTTGAAACATTCATTACCCTCATTTTGAACATTTCTACACGAGTTAGTGTTTTGGATTTTCTTTGGTAGAGGGATAAAACTACTACCTCTTAAACCATATCCATGTTTATGAACCCTAACATCCATACCTTCGATTGATGACAAAGTCCATCCAGATCCTCTTCCTTCATGTTCTTGGAGTTTGGTTATAAGTTCCTCCAAGCATTCTTCAATAATATCATCAATGTCGGAGGTGAAGGTAAGGGTTCGGTTTTTGGTAATGAATGCTCTCAATGCTGTTTCACCATCAGTATTGTTAAACATAGCCTCTAACACCATTCCAAATTAAATAAAATTTAGCCTTTGTAATTCTTCCCTCAACGTTTGACCAACAAGTTCCTTAGCCTGGGTTATGAATGTTTCCAATTCCAATTGAACGTTATTAATTTTGAAATGTGTTACAACTCGTCCTGGCAAGGCTGTGGTGCGCAGTTGTCTTACATCTTCCAGTTCTTCTTCTTCCATATCCTCTTCTTCGGTGTCCTCTTCTTCGGTGTCCTCTTCTTCAATAGGTCTTGTAGCAGTAGATGGTCCAGCACCAGCAAATTGGATCACACTAGGTCTTCTTCTTTGCATTTGCTGTAGATAGCTGTCCCAGTAGTCCGTCTGCTTCTGGTGCTCTTCCAAAAACCGGTCAATTGAGTCTAAGTCTATTTCATCCATGGTAATATCTTCTTTTCTATCTTCGTCTTCATGTAATTCTGTGTGTATGGTGAAAAGATCTTCGTCTTGAAAGATTTCCCCACAAATGTCGCAAAGAGCCATTTCAAACAGTTTGGCTTTGAATGCACACTCTGTGAATGTCCACGCAATAATGAGCAGCGCACTCCACCGGGACCCTTTATATCCGAGGCAGATAGGTGGGGAAAGTGACGTCATATGGAAACAGGTTATCACTCATGTGCTAAATTTAGCCTTTACACAACCGTTTGTAATACATTTATCAGTAGGCTTGATAAATTGATGATATTTGGTCTAGATTCAATAATTTGTACAAGTTTTTTCAAAGATGTCTGTTTGAGCAAGTTTATGTAGGTCAAGGTCATTTGGAATTATTATTTTGAGCGGGGGATAGAGCACTAAGCAGCATCATTTACTACAAAGTGCTCTATCCCCCGCTCACATTCTTTTTTAACTTTTTGTTTAAACTTTTTACAAGGGTGAAACATCACCATCAGAGTCGGAATCATCCTCATCACGGAATAGGCAGCGATGACAATACATAATTCTTCTGGCAACTAACATCCTATCCATTGGACGATGGGGAGTGTCTTGTTCTTGTTCTTCTTCTTCTTCGATTTCCAATTGGAATTCCATTTCCGACTCAGATGACGACTCTAATGTTTCGTAGGCATGCAAGTCCACCTCATTGTCCGTTGAACCAGCTTCGTCAGAGTCCGTTTCAATATCCATTATCTCTTCCTCCTCCTCTTCTTGATCAACCGCAGGTAGTTGGTCCTCTACTTCTATAATTTCTAGAGGTATTACCTCCAGAATAGAGACAATTCTGTTGCGATGGAACACGGTGTTGTCAAGTGGAGCCATGGTATGGAAGTGTTGTATCCATCCAATTTGCTTACCCTTTTATACCCCCACCAACTATACAATTTATGTGGGTCAAGGTCACGTAAAGATACCCTTTGAGCGGGGGATAGACCACTAAGCAGCATGCTAGTCCATTGCCGCAAAGTGATCTATCCCCCGCTCTATTCCGCAGACCACACTCAAGTCCAAGTCCACATCCAAGTCCACATCCATATGTTACACTTTATTATTACTGCCACCAAGTAATTGTCACTCGCACATTTACTTGGTTTTGATGAAGGTACTGCACAAACTCCATATTGGTTGTTTGTTCGTTATACAAATGCATCATGAAATATGCAATCTTATCGATTGCGGCATTGTCCAACGGTTCGAAATTCACAAGTTCCAATGTGCCCTGGCTGGTCTTCTCCTCTATAAGTTCCACCACTTCGTTGATGTCTTCTTCCAAGAGGATGAACTCAACACTGAAGCTCTCCATTGTTGTTGATAGTGTCTAGACAAATGCTTGACTAAATGCTTTATTCATCAGTCCTACATATATACCAATTTCCCCCTCCTATTACCCATTCCCCCTCTACCTTTATATGGGTCAAGGCCATCCAATAATACCCTTTGAGCGGGGGATAGACCACTAAGCAGCATGCTAATCCATTGCCGCAAAGTGATCTATCCCCCGCTCTGTATTCCACACAAGTCCTAGTCTTTACACACACACACATAAGCCCCCAGTCTTTTACACTTACTCATATACTCTGTCCTCCCTGCCAATTAAGAGTTTCCCATGTTTGCCACTATTTTCAATTAACCTTTCCAAGTCCCAAAACACAATGTCCAAATTAACCAAGTTCGCTCGTCCAATTTGAAACACACTATTCCCCCCAAAGTCACTTGCTCTCACTTGTTGTCCTGTATACTGCTTCTTCTTCCACGCTACAATCACTACCCTACCTTCTTCAACAACCATTCTTTTAACATTATCATACACCTTCTTCAACATCCCTTTACAGTTTAAATAGTTTATGGTTACATACTCCCACTCCTTACCAATGATCAGTGATCCACTCATTTTCTAGCGTTCCACTGGAAGGTTCAAAGCAGAATGAAGTCGGGATGTACAGACCCCCCTCTTTTATACCAGTTAACCGGTTGTCCTTGCTGTAAAGTGGGTCAAGGTCATCCAATGCTACCCTTTGAGCGGGGGATAGACCACTAAGCAGCATGCTAGTCCATTGCCGCAAAGTAGTCTATCCCCCGCTCTGTATTCTACACACACACACACACACACATGTCCCTGTCCAAGTCTTTCATTACATACCCAATATATATTCAGTTCCTTCATCATCACTATCACTCATCACTGCTTCCACAAACTCCACAGGATTAAAGTTAAATTGTTTCAATTGTTCTTTTAAGTTTTCAATTTGTTGGTCCTTTACTTCTAAAACACTGTGAAGGTGTGATATGTAGTCCGCTGCCTCGTTGATGCTTGCTACTCTCGGATCGCCTAACTTCAAGCTGGGAACTACACCCTGCAGCCTGTAGTACGCCATACGCCTTTCTTGCTCCTGCCGTTGACCAGGACTGAGCAAGCCTTGCCCGTCTTGGTTCACCTCCAGCAAGGTCCGTAGCATTGGAGCTTTGCAGGCGTTTGCCCGAGCAACAGTTATGCTGTGGAATGGTCGAGCAGGTCCACGAGTAGCAGGCAGGACGTTGGCAGCACGCCTTCTTGAAGAAGAAGAGGAAGCCTGAGAAGTTTTGCAGTTGGAAGCCATGTTGAAGTGAGGTATTCAGCTAAGCGATACAAAGCAGAATAACCAAACTGCACATCAATACCCGTATATATACACTTATCAGTGGTGGGGGTACTAGCTAGCCTTGGTAAAGTGGGTCAAGGCCATCCAAAAACATTACCAGAACGGGGGATAGATCACTAAGTGGCATGTTAGTCCATTGCCACAGAGTGATCTATCCCCCGCTCTGTATTTCACATTCACGCACACATTCATACATACACACAAGTCCCAGTCCAAGTCTTTACCCACACACCTATCCACTCTCATCCTCACTATCATCACTGTCCAACAGGCTTTCACACTTCTTAATCAGTTTTTCCCATTTACTCCTGACATAAAGTAGCTCCCTGCGAGTATTCTCTAGCATTCTGTCCCTTTGCTCTATCACTTCGTCGTACCACTCGATGATGTTTGGTGGAGTCTGAGTTGATGCATCCGTCGTGGTTGGTTGAGACGCTCCGCTGCTCCGCAACTCCTTCCTCACAGGACCAAAGCCGGAGAATCGGACACGACTTCTTGACGAAGGCCCCGATCGGATTGGTCCAATGCTCGGGCTGGAGTTGGAGGCGACCGGGCCAGAGGTAGAGGCTGGGACGTTCATAGCAGACATGGTGGTGTTCAGCTTAACGGTGTAAAGCAGAATGAGAGGACGGTTGATCACCACTCCTATATATACCCATTTTTAGTAATGGGGATAACACTGGGGGGGGGGTTAAAAGAAATTTTGCTTAGTCTTCCCGGTCATCAGTTTTACATACCTTTAGCACACCCATTATTTTGGTTTCTTCAATAACTTTACACACCTCAAACACCCAAGCAAACAGCTCATCTATGTTGTTATAATTAATTTTTGTCCAGTGTTCATACTTATGAGTTTGGTTGTTTATAATACATAGATAAAATGTAGACCCGTCTTGTCTTATACAATACTCAACTTCCATTCTATGCTGGTTTAGCACTTCCCAAGCATTGTGTTGATCTATCAAGAAGTCACCACCTTTGTAATTGTACCGTGACATGTTTACCACGGAGCACAGAAACAGACTGAAGCAAATGAACGGCTCATACAAGCTTAGTAAGAGCGTTAGAGTGGGGGTATCACGTGATACACAACATTAGTTGTAAGTAATTTATATGGGTCAAGGTCATTCAAACTTTGAAAAATTTTTACCTCCAAACACTTGTAGCAAGCTACAAGTGTTTGGAGGTAAGTTTTTATTTGTTAATGATTTATTTGTAACTTAGTCTTCACCCTCAAGGACACGGTTTGAGATTGTCCCAGTGACTTTACATCACCGCCAGGTTAAAGTATTATACAAGTCAAGTATTTTTTTTTTTATTAGTTGACTTGTATAATACCCCTCTCCCTTACTTTAAGAGGGTTAAGACTAAATTTGGAAAAATAATTTGGAAAAAGACTTTTAAATATTGTCCAACACAACCTAACAATTTTGGCTTTTTCTTTTTAGTGAGCCCATGTCCTAATCCATTTCCCAAACAGATCGGCATCCTTTTCTTCGAATTAAATAAGCCCCGGGGACAAAAAATTCTCTTTGTACCATCGCAGGTGGTACTTTCATTCTATGAAGGCGGCCATCACCTTTTAGAATGATTTGCACATTTATGTTAAATGCTCCATAAGCTTGAACAATGAAATAATATTTTTTGTCCCTCTTGAGCCTATTAATTTTCAGCTTCTGCGGACTGTTGGGGTGTTTGAACTTGGACTTTTCAGGCATAATATTAAGGCTATAGGGCTTTGGTGTCGGAATTTTGATTTTTCTTATTCAAGTGTCGTTGGCAACGATCTTTTTCTGGAAGAGCAAAACTCGGACAACAAAGAACCACAGCCTCTCTGCTAAACCAAACATAATCGCATTTATCACGCTTGCCAGCAGGGCATTTAACACGATTACGTTTCTTTTGTGTTGGACTCTTAGTGTTTTGGAGCTTCTCCGAATTAGGCTGGCTAGAAGAAATAGGGGTGGAAGGGGGTGGAAGAGGCAAAGATTGGTCAAAAGGAATGGAGCAAACAATTTTGGGTGGGGTAGGAGAGCGTGTTAGGTCTATGGAGGGAAGTTCAGGGGAAAAGATGGATTTACGGGATGCTTTGGTTGGTGTGGATGGCATGGGGGATATGGGTGAGGGACATTGTGATTTGGTATAGGATAGGATTTTTTGGGTTCTGCTGTAGGGGGTTATCCTCGACCTGGACGTCTCTTCGAAGACTGCAGACTCCGATCCTGAGTCCGATAGCAGCGAGAGTGCTGGAGAGGCTACCGGGACTCGACCGCTGAGTTTTCCTGACGATGGTGGAGGTGCACCGGCCTCTTCCACTGTCGGCGGCAGTGGCGACAGGCTGGGCATGGAGGCGGGCTGTGGTGGCGGCGGCGGCGGTGGTGGCATCGTCAGGCAGCTCAAGATGTTTGCAGTCATCAGATATTCCAGGATCGAGGCGGAGGATGATGGAGGTTGAGTCGTGTCGGTTGAGGTTGAAGCTGGCGGGTAGTTTTTGAGTTTAAGGCCCATTTTACCCATTGTAATAAATGGACTTAATGAGAAGAATAGATGAGAATAAAAAAGTGAAGTTATTATAAATAATCTCAAGAACAAGAGAGAACCTGTCCGTACGGGAGCTTGGACGGGAATGAGAAGTGCATGCAGCCGGGCCGCCTTATATCCCCACCGGGGCTGCCACGCCCAGGATATCAGGGGTGGGGGAGGGGGTGGGGGTGGGGGTGGGGGTGGGGGGGAGTGGGGGGGGGGCTCGCACTTTTTGTCGGGGGGGGGGGCTCGCACTTTTTGAAAAAATAAACCCCACTTGGGACATTTATGTTGCCATCGCTGAAGCCTCCCAAGACACCCAATTCCAAACTTGTGCGTTACTAATACCTAACTGTTAACTTTTAAAAGACCTCTATATATATAAACTGTGTTAGTAAGATCTGACTGTTAAAGATTTTGAAAACTTTTATATTTAGGTCAAGGTCACGAAAAAACTTTTAAAAAATTAAGCCCTACACCCCCCTATGGGGGTGTGGGGCACTTGGGTTGTCATCGCTGTAGCCTCCGAAGAGACCCAACTATGACAACAAGGCAACATCCAATGTCGTGTACCCTTCGCCACGCGAGACTTGTAAACATTTACTGCATTTCCAACTAATAACTTTTCCAATAGCTAACGAAATGTCATTTACATAATTTTGAAAGAAACTGAGGACGCCCTAGTGGCTTACGTCCTCGGTCCGAGTGCAGAGGCCATCGGCTCATTACCCCCGTATAAGCGTACAAACGGACCACCTCCTATTTCTCAGCCGCATTGAAGCATGCATGAGAGGAGCCTAACAATTATAAAAAAAAGTGGCTTTACACGGGGGCCTACTCCCGTAACCCTATCTTTAATATTTTTAATTTAGCAATGCAGTAAATTTTTACAAGTCCTATGTGGGTCAAGGCCACACGGACATTAAAAAATTTCGGCCCCCGTACATCCATGGCGAACCACGAATGTTCGGGGGCCTTGGGGACAAAAAACACAAATAGCTAACAAAGTTTCATTTACATAATTTTGAGTTTCCAGAAGGGAAACTAACTGAGGACACCCTAGTGGCTTACGTCCTCGGTCCGAGTGCAGAGGCCATCGGCTTATTACCCCCATATAGGCGTACAAACGGACGCTCCTATTTCTCAGCCGCATTAAAGCATGCATGAGAGGAGCCTAACAATTATACAAAAGTAACTTTACACGGGGGCCTACTCCCGTTCTCTGTCTTTACGATTTACTTTGAGCATTGCAAAAGCTCAAGGGGGGATTGCTAAAACAAGCGTATACACTTTAGAAAAATATAACACACTTACAACACACAATTGAGCTCAACGTAGTCAATGCTGGAACAAGCACATACATGTTAAACACATATAACAAACAAGACACAAAGGATAAAAGACACACAGGAGACATAAGGTACAAGTAAAACACTCTCATATAAAACAATTCGCAATACCCAAACGCAAGCGCAATATCTTACAACTAATACAAGTCTTAAAGTTAGAGTAGACTTCGCTAAACACTGAAGGCGCCATTCAATGTTTAGTGATGCCTATGGCGGTCCGTCCCGATCGTTCACGTTCAACGCGCGGGAGCGGACTGCGAGCCGGCTCTGGCTGGACCCCCTTATATCCCCACCGGGGCTGCCACGCCCAGGATATCAGGGGTGGGGGTGGGGGTGGGGGTGGGGGTGGGGGTGGGGGTGGGGGTGGGGGGTGGTGGTGGGGGTGGGGGGGGGCTCGCACTTTTTGTCGGGGGGGGGGGGGGTTCGCACTTTTTGTCGGGGGGGGGTCTCGCACTTTTTGTCAAGGGGGGGGGGGTTCGCACTTTTTGTCGGGGGGGGGGGGTTCGCACTTTTTGTCGGGGGGGGGGGGGCTCGCACTTTTTGTCGGGGGGGGGGGGTTCGCACTTTTTGTCGGGGGGGGGGGGGGTTCAGGTAAGTTATGTGGGTCAAGGTCACCCACAACACTTGTACTCTAAGTGTTGGCTATACCCCCACCACAACTGGGTCCCTAGGCTGCACAACACCGCTTCGCCAGTATGTCTCCGGCTTCCATGCGGTGCGTCTCGCTGTTCTCTAGCTCTCTATATGTAAGTAATTTTACAAGTTCTGAATGTAGGTCACTACACTTTAACTCTGGGACGATATCGACTTGTAGTATTTCAGTGTTTTGACTCAAGGTCATCACACTTTAACTCTAGCACATCGGTTATCGTACCAGAGGTGCTCAATAACCTAACTTGTAATGTTTAGGGTGGCGTTTTCACGCCACGTGGTATCACCATGAGTGTCCAGTCCAAGTTAAATTAATTTTACTGTAATCTTTTCCATTTCCGCTTCGTTTTGCCAAAGTATAAGGTGTCGCTTAATAAAGTGGTATTTCTCTAAAGTTATAGGAGATTGCAAGGATACAATAAGTTTATTTAGGAGACTCTTCATCTTGGAGTTTAACACAATTTCCACTTTGACTTTGCTTCCTCGGCTCTCACAGCCTAAGCTGTACAGAAATGTTTCTTCTAGTGCCAACTCGGGCCAAGAGAACAGTGTGTTGACTGTAGGACACCTCATGGTGAAGTGATGCGATACTCCAGCGTACCACCTCACCTTCCCCCGCCACTGTGACCTTCCCCCACTCCTGCTGTTTCCCCCACCTCTTTTCCCTTGACTCATGCGCTACAAGCAGTCTCTCAGTATTGTGCAGACTTTTGTTAGGTGAAGCCATGTCGCAGGACACTTTAGGTAAGAAACTTAGCCGTGTTAAGACTTTATTAGTTGCTCACTGTCCACCACTCAAAGTTAAGAGAGTTTCAACATTAGCTAAGTGGCGCAAACTGTTGCGCGGACACCCTAAGTTTTATACAAAACAGACTAATGTCAGTTTTACTGATGAGGATTTGTTTAAAATATTGGATGAAATGACTTTTCCTTGCAAAATTCAGTTAGTTACTCCCATTCCTGACAGTTTAGAGTCTTAGTCTCTCAAGCCGATATACCTAGCATCCACAGAGCCTGACAGTCAGTCACTCGGTGGCTGTCGTGGGGTGCGCGTCGGTGTCGGCGCTCCGTTGTTAGGTTTTCAAGGTCACAGTAATATCAAATTGTTGGTGTTGTGCTGGTTCAAGGTCACCTGAGGGATAACCGATTGCCCATTTAGGCGGGGTCATGTCAGAAACTCGAGTTTAACTTGGCACTTTTGCCGTTTCTCGTCGAAACTTCGCTCCAAGTGGTCAAGGTCACGGGGACTCTGACTGAAACTCGGAGCGTAGTGCGAGAAACGGCAAAAGTGCCAAAAAATTTTAAGTTTCAGCGTGACCTTGACCTCAGTGGCGTCGGTGACGTCATTTTGATGACGTAAGGGGTGATGACGTCATCGGCACGTCATTTCTGTGACGTCATGGGTGTGACGTCATAGAAATGACGTCATTGGTGATGACGTCATCGATGACGCAATCGATGACGTCATCGATGACGTCATCGGTGAGGTCATTGACCTCGATGACGTCATCCCTCAGGTGACCTTGAACTGAGCCAGCACCAACAATTTGACACTACTTTTATACACTATTGAAAGTCTAAGTATCAATTTTATAAAAAATGATAAAAATAACTTCCCTAACATATCCGTGTACCCGTTTATTAATACAGAACTCGAGGTTTTTATAGAAACCCCCGCAACAACCCGAGATTCCATAAGAGGCTTCGCACTGAGGAAAGATTTCTTCGAGGTGCCGATGTGACCATTTCATTGACTCCTCGGCTTGTTACTGCAAGCGACGATCTGTCTGATATAGATTTGACGCAGAGAGGTTGCATGTGCGTTTTCTTACGAGATAAAATTGATATCGTTTAAATTTTACACCCGTAGGAACTGCTTGTTTGAGTGTCAGATCAACTGTGTGCTGAGAGCTTGTGGATGTTCTCCACTTTACCAAGTGGAGAACAAGATCAACAGTTCTTTCCTATCATCAACAGTTCGGTAAGAATTTGTGGCTGCCGGAAAACACTCGCATGTTACGAGTTCATTTAAATCGTAGATTTTGACAGATGTTGTGTCTGCGACTGCCCACTGGACTGTGTTTTTTAAGTTATGATTTGGAAACATTGAAGATCCTGACCTGAGAATGAGATTGTTAACTGTTCAGTGTAAAAGCGAAGAATTCGCGTCAGCAGTGAGACACAGCGTTACCACGACATCGGAGTTCATCGCTTACAGCTTCGGTGTGGTAGGAGTGTTCAACGGGTTCAGAATGATGGTAGTGTGGGAAGTTCTGTACTGTTTGTCCCTTCGTTTGTGGATTTCGTTTGCAAGTTGTCAACAAAAATCCATGACACCTATAGTGAGCTAAAAATATTTCATAATCATTTACATGTAATGTAAAATTTACGAAGGCAATTGATTATTTTGTCGATGTAATTTTATACTTGATTTGTCAATTATTGTAAAATCCAGTCTATTTTTTCCCCGGGGGTGTCTAGCTCCTCGGATGGATACGGGCGAATGTACCCAATTTATACTTACTCACAGAATACATTTCACCAAATTCAACGATTCAAGATATTAATGAGCAAAAGGCAATATAAGCTAACGTTTTCTAAGAAATAGAAAAATCTCTTGTAATCTGTAGAGCGTTTTGATGTCTCGGAATCTGTGGGATCACTCGTTGTTGGTCAAATTAAATCTTGTAACGGCATTTTCTTCTACCTTTATGATGTCGCACTATCTGATGTGCGTTTTGTTACCTATTTAAAATAATGAAAAAGCACAAATTTATCTCTTCGCAGGTAATTTCGCGAAATGATAACTACTTCGTCAGACGTATGCATTGAATAACCCTATATTGTCTGTTGAATTCGAGGGAGATCTGTCTATTTTTCTGCTAGATCCACTTCAATAGCTTTTTAACCTTTTGCCCTTGGTTTTTTTCTGTAAACCACTGGTTTAGACAGTGAAATTTCATGAGTATTTTCAAAATTGTAATGGAACTTTGAACAAAAATTGTAGATTTTCGTAATCTTGGTACAAATATAATAGAAAACAAATCAACAACGGGGAATACAACTGAAGCAGTGGATGATTCGCACCGAACATGCGTACCAAGGTAAACTAATACAATTATTTTCAACACAATCTCTGTAATCGCAGATTGTGAAACCTACAGATGAATATTGTGCACTGATTTACTTATTACCAGGACCAAGCAATCAAATGAAACAAATGGAAGCCATCTTCCATTTGACAAACACACATTATTTTAAACCTGCAGTAGTTGACTTTTATACCTAGTACGGTATTTGTAAAAGATCACATGGCGCGCTGGCGCTATTAATGGATTAGCACGAGTGTATAATCAATGGTTTAACTCATTCAAGTAAACTCACGAGGAGTAACAAATCTTGTTTCGTGGTCCACCTAAGTTTGTAAAACGGGATGAGGAAATGCAGAGAGGTTTCTTGCAGCAACTTGTGTGCCAAAGACCCGCTACCTGCGATTGAATGATTTGAATTTAATTTAAACACTTGACATTTTAAACAGTTTTAATGAATGTGCTTAGTTACATTTCCGTGCTTACTTTGAAACCGTATACAATCGGCCAGGAAGAAGTGGACATAAAAAGCAGGTGTGAAGCAGTATGCGAACCACGTAGACCAGTTAGTGCGGGACGGTGACAATCAATCAAGTTCACACTACTGGCTACTGGCTACTGGCCGCTGCTTTTTATATCACTCGCCAGGTCGTCAGTGACTTTTCACAAAACGTCTTAATGAACGAACGGAAATGTAACTAAGCACATTCATTAAAACTGTTTAAAATGTCAAGTGTTTAAATTAAATTCAAATCATTCAATCGCAGGTGGCGGGTCTTTGGCACACAAGTTGCTGCAAGAAACCTCTCTGCATTTCCTCATCCCGTTTTACAAACTTAGGTGGACCACGAAACAAGATTTGTTACTCCTCGTGAGTTTACTTGAATGAGAAACTATTGATTATACACTCGTGCTGCTCGTGCTAATCCATTAACGCAATGTTATAATCTGCCAACAAAATTAACAGCGCCAGCTGATTTTTCTGTGAGACTAAGAAAGTGCACTTCCTCTCCGACTCCAAACTCTTAACGCGTCGGCATCCTGTGCAATTTAATTGATTAACTTTTATAAAAATGAGATAACTTTGACTATTACAATTCGAATCAAATATTTGTTGGCAGTGGAGGAAACAGTGAATTAATGATTATTGGAACTTGATTACTTGATTATCGTCACAACAATCGAAATTGCAAGGGTTGTGCTGGCTCTAATCATTTACTCCAAGTTCCTAATTACGTTGGCGACCCAGCTGGCGAGCGTGTATAGACAACGGTAAGGTACGACGCCCGGCGTGGTGGTGGCAATGGTTGAGAGGGGGCGGGGCGGGGGCGGCCACACGGGATATGTTCAAGTCCAAGGTCGCGCCACGCCCTAGGAAGTCCGACCCCGCCGCCGCGCCGCTGGAGAGACCTTGGACCGGCACAGCACGCGGATCCTGATCCTGAGACGCTTCCGTTTCACTGGAGTTTCCCAACTCGACGCAACGCCAACTAGATCGAGAAACTCCATTGTTATCAGCATAATGGAAATACTGAACAGAGTCGACATGCCGTTGCAATAGTAGCATAGATTATCATAATAGACTACCAGCTCGATACTAAAATATCTTAACGACATCAACAACACCATCTGGTGGCGCGTTCGGGTAAACTGCTTCTAAATACCGACCGTATGAAAATCACGCGTACTTCTTTACCGACCCTGAGCGTTTGTCACGTGATGGCGATTTGCAAGACACCATTTTGATGATGAGAATTTCTGCAACTGCTACCTGATTTAGCTTTTTTGAAGCGTTGTACATTGAGATTCTCGCCACGACCTTAGTCTGCCGAGAGTCTGCCGCCTGATATGACGAGACTGTCGAATTGTTTGTCAACAGATTCACCCACTAGGCTGGTAGTACCATCATCGATGGTAGTACTAGTGTATTGACAATGGTTAGGCATACTGGTTGCCTATCAAACGAGGAAAAAGATACTATAAATATTAATAAATTAAATCAATATATTTCAGCTGAACATTACTTTATACACTATAAATACCTCGCCAATTAAATGGTTTGAACCTCTATACGAATCCCTAAACCTTAAATTGTTCCCTTAAACCCTGCGAAAAAGAGTGTCGAAAAGCTTAATAAACGAATAACAAGTTTGATGTTGAATGATGTTGTGTTGTTTCGACTTGGAGGAAGCAGTTTTTATGAAATTACAGTAGTTTATGGTGCGTAAACATACGCTTTTGTAATATTAAATATATCGGAATACCCGTTTCCAGAAAAGTGTGGAAGTTTCTCTACAGGACTCTCGTGTGGCACGACTTTAAATCAGCCTTTCAGGTTTCTATTCAAGGGATCAGATTTATCTTGTTCTCCTGATTGTCTCATCTGCTTACATTGCGGCACTATATCAACAATTTGAAGGAGGACACTCAGAACAATGCAAGAAGACTTTCTTTTCTTAAAAAAATGCACCTTAAGCGCACTAAAGGTGCGCGCACTTTTCAATTCTCGTGAGTGCTTGCTGGGGTCGGGGCGGGTGCTTCCAGAGATGTTACGTACATTTAGTGGCTTTTGGGTTCCAAAGCTTATCACGGTGTATAAACGCTTTTATGGCGCACAGCGTTATTACCATGACAGTTAAGCTTATGAGGAAGGGTGGGCAATCTGTCCTAATTTAAAACAAAAAAAAATATTTTTTAAATACTCCTAACATTTTTAATTGATTTGCGAGTTTTTGGTGTCGTTGGATAGGGATTGGTGTGTTGTTGTTTCTGTTAGGTGAAATGAATACAAAAGAGCTAGCCATCATTGAAATTTAAAATTTTTACATTAGAGTAATATTGAGATTCAGTTGAGCATTTTATAAATGTGTAAATAAGTGTAGTTTTCTGCGATTACTGATAATACGGTCTACCAGTAAAATTCATATAAACTTTTCCTTACGACCAGAAAATAAAAGTTTTATATTAACATATTGAAAATAGGTAAATTAAAATTAAATATCTAATTATTTGTTTCAAGTGCCTGAACCAACCAATGATATTTCATTGGTCAGACCGTTGAAATGATATTTCAACGGTCGAACCTACTGTGTGATGAAATCCATTATAATACCATATGTGATACTGCAAATGCCAATGCAGTAAAATTGCAAAACACGCAAAATGAACCAATCATTTAAATTGCTTAAATTTTGTGCCAGTTCAGAGTGCACGTAGATCAGTCTGCCTGTCGGTAAAGCAGATCGGCACGTCTCAGGGTCCAGCAGTTGACTCAGTCCCCGATAGATAGCACTAGCGTCGTCTGCTGTTTGAATCATGCTATAAATCAAGACGTTACATATGTTAATGTATAGTTACCACCAAATTTGGTACAATGATAATAGTTTATTATTTAGACCGCCGTTAGACGATTAATAGCAGTTTTATGGATTATTGATATATATATATATATATATATATATATATATATATATATATATATATATATATATATATCATGAATGCGACTTTCCAGTTGGCCAGACTGAGAAGCCACACTACATGACTGAGGGCGTAGCTCATTAAATAAAGAGACATGTTAAGATTTAAACCAAATATAATTAACAGATATTAAAATCAACATAACAAACAGAAAATACAATAGTTTCAAACTAATGATAAACAAGAACGGAATTCAACTTATACATTTATTAAATTTAATGTTAGGGTTAAGTAGACTGGAACTCCCAAAGAAATAACTCATACCTTTAAACTAGAAAAACTTTAAACAAATAATCAATTTTGGATCGGACCCCCCTTAAATTTAGAAAACCCCAACTAATTTGGACTTACCCCGGGCCCCAGGCCTTGAGCCCCATGGCCCCTCTGACCTAACCCCCCTAAACCTTTACACTCACATCACTGCCCTAGACACACTCCCCCGAATCTAAGTCTGCTGACCTGTTTAAGCCAGAGCTACCAATAGGTCAGCATAAACAAGATATTGCTTAATAACAGTTCCAGTCTACTCATACAACAGCAAGCTCAAATACTTCCTCCTTACATTACTTCCTTACCTCACCTGGAACCCACAATTTAAAACCCAAACAATCAATAATTAATAATTAAATAAACAATATTAATCCAGTTCCCCCCTTACATATATATATATATATATATATATATATATATATAGATTGGTCATTCATTAAGCCAAACCTCCGTTTGACTGGTCAATTATCATTTTATGCCTCCAGAAGGAATTTTTGCCTCCGAAATGAATTTTTGCCTCCGCGGAGGCATCAAATACTAATCACAAAACTCTTGAAAAATCTGCAGCCAGTTCTCATCTCAATTTCTCTCTGAATCAGAAGAGCAGCCATATTGGATTCGTTTGTCAACAATAAGCTGAATGTCTTGATAAAGGTTAGTATGTCATATTGTTGTATTACTTACTTTTAGCACAACCATAAATTAATTATAGGTTGACTGTGATTATTGTTGAAATTGAGTTAAATATAATTTATTAATCTTAAATTAGTCTGGTACGTATTTACAAGCCTACAGATTACTGTAAGTAGTGTTGTTAAAATATTACATTTTCAGAAGTCATAACTAAAGATATGGTTTCTGATATTAAATTATTAGATTTTTTTATGGTAATTCATATCAAACCTAACCAAAATATAAATAATTGAATCAATCGATAAAATGAATAAATTACTGTAAATAAGCCTACATTTGTTTGTTCAATTCATTCCACTAATTAACTTAAAATTAATGTGTTTTATATGTTAGCGATCAGTGGTTAATGGCCTAGTTTTAGCTTATATTTTATCATCATCATTGAGAGTATGCATTTGTTGCATGTTGTTAAAAATCAAATAATAGGATAACCTAACCTCACAGAGCCCAACAAAACTATTCTAGTTGTGTTAACTATCCAATAAAAGGCAAATATTTAATAAAAACTAGGCCTACCAAATTTATTTTTGATTGTTTTTAGCCAGGCCTACCAAATGTCAATATGAATATTTTTAGCTAACAATGCAGCATAGCTTTTTATTGGTTGACTTTGTCAACAATGATTTTTCATGCAGGCAAAACTACAATAAAGTTGAATACACAAATGTAGATAAACGATGTTTTCTTTTACCTGCGAGAAAAAGTCAGAATTATAAGATTAAAATCAAAGTACAGGAATAACTTCCACTGAGAAAAAGTATGAGTTCTGGGATATGTACCACAAGCTACTAAGTTGGTTCGCTACAGCTAATACAACTTTTATCTGTTGTAAAAATGTATTACTAATATATATTGGATGTTTAAAATTAATATTCTAATATAAATTTATATTCCAATTGACATTTATTAAAACTTGTGCAACTCTATAATAGGCTATTCAAATGATAATACGCTACAAATCTCTTAGTATGACTAGAACAGATAAATGTTAGCACAGCGGCAACGATGAAACTTGTGCCTTATTGTGGCAACATAAGCTGTAGCCTTCTTGTGTAGAACAAGTCAGACTTTCTTCTCAGATGCTTTAATTCTGAGTTTGAACTTAGAATAAAACATTTCACAGGTGAGCTTTACCTTTAGATCAGCATTCAGACTTTAATCTCTTAGGTAAAGATAAATTGTTTTATCAAGTTGTTGGCCCTAATATGTTTTAATATTCTCTCTCCATTTCTCCAGCAGAAGAATTAACTGGTAAATTTGGTTGTTAGTAGTTATAATAGGTTGTAACAATTAGTAGTCTACATTATATTGATTTGTTTATTCAGGGTTTGGCTCAAGCTAGCATCTTGGCCACCTCTTCAGCCGAGCCATGTGAGGAAGTCAATACCAGCATCTTTGTACTTTCTTCTACTTTTCATCTTCGTGATTACCTTCTGTGGTCTTCATGGATCATTGCCGTTTCTTTTTTCAGAAGGTATTTATATATTTCATTGTTTGGTAAGGTATTTATTATTTTGTAAAGGTAAATGCCCCAAATAGCGACACTGTATACCAAATACTGGTATTAACACAGTCACATTTAATCATTGATTATGATCTCTTTGTCGTGTGTATTAGCTACTTTAAAAGTCAGATGAGTTTACAATCTCTTTTTCTTTAAGAGAGAAGAAGGCCATTTGTTAGCGCTAGGTAGAGCCGCCGAGAGGGGGGGGGGCAGATTGGGCAGATTGCTCCGGGCCTCAATAGATAAAGGGCCTCATCTTCAGGGGGTTTTTCTCCATACTTACGGAAGTAAAATTTTACCTCTGCATAGGCTATGTACCACCATATATTTTTCAAGACCTATCAAAATCTAACAAAGTAGGCCTATAGCCCATGACCCGAGTACTGATCAGCCTGTATGAGTCTCCGAGGTTTGAAGCTCTGTGTCAGTGAACAGACTCCGCAGCGCCAAGCAGCCACATGTGCTATACCATTTGGCAGCTATACCACCTCAACCAAAATATTTTGCAACCGGTCCTTCACGGCCTCAATTTAAAAAATATTGCCATGTCTGTTTGTTGTTCCAAGTATAAAAGATACAAGAGATACAGTATATAAAATAAAAATGTCTTTTGGTATGGTTTATTCCATAATTAGGTATATATTCTTACTTTACATAAAACTTTGCTCAATATGACTCACATGATCGTTAGGCCTTGGTTAGGTTAGGTAAATATAAGTCTTTAGATAGGCCTACCAGTATTGTATACTAAATAAGACTGTAGGCTACATCAATAACAACCACTTTTAACATAGTTGGTTCTTCGAATATGACTTTCAGCATGGTTTGATTTGATTTCTAAATGTTTTTTATCTTTATTTATTACTAAATTGTCTTATTCAAGTAATATGCCATATTCGTATTCTACATGAAATTCCGCGTCATTTGAGTACCGCCATGACATAGTATAAAAATAGTTCATCTCATGGCTTTTCCAAAACTTTTCTTGCAATTTCCGGTTTATTTCAAATTGGATGGAAATAAGTTTCACATATTTGTAATCAGCTTAACATACCGGTTAATTTGAGTACCCTTTTGACGTATTTTTGAATAAAATGGTCACTATCCAGTTTCCAAATTTCCACCGCTTTTCCGGCGATAACTTTGTTATTTATGAACGGATTTTAATAACTCTTGAACATTTGAGTTCAGCTCGGTTTCCCCGTCATTTTGAATACCCACTTAAACCATTTTACTTGAAAAATGTTTTTCCGGTTTTTCAGATTTTCCTGCATTTTCCGACTTATTCCGTGGAAAAACTATCATTTTTAAAATTAGGGCGTAACTTTGGACAGTTTGGAACAAAAAAATTAAATTTTTAAGAGGTGGCACCTAAATGGCATAATTACCAACCCTGTCCTGGGCCAAAAAATTCTCTCGGCGGTCCTGGTGCTAGGAGGTTGAATGTGACGTCATTTCAGCTAACAATCTAATTGGTTTCCACTAGAAACATAGAGATCTTCATTGGGGAATAAGAATTTGAATAATTTGGAAACTAAATACCATACCTAAATAAGGTTTCTAAATAATATAATCATTCAAGGCTATCATTTGACAGTTTTATGCATAATTATAAAATATTGTTAGATGTTACTGGTTGTGTTATAGTATCATAAGTTAACTGATTGCACTCAGCACAAGTATAAATAACTTTTATAATGAAGGAAACTTAAAATACCGTATACAAAAAATGTAAAAAATAGGCCTACTTGGATTTGCATTTTTGCTATATTATGTTTAAATTCATATAATAAAGCAATTTCACTGAAGTAATTACTTCCATTATAAAGAATATTCAAATGCCTAGTTGGATCTTTTAGGTCAAAATAGTTTTAAGCCGGGTTTACCCGCAACGATAAATTGAACGACAAAATGTTGTCGACAAGTCGTTACGTTTTGTCAGATATCGGACGATCGTTTACACGTAACGATTTGTCTGAACGATATGATGGTGCATTCACACGTTTCGTCTTCCCGTACAAGTCAGTCGGTGTTTTCCCCTCATTTGTCATTTTTATTTCTGTTAGAATAATCTTTACTTTTCCTTACTTACCATAAGCTTTTGTACAGTTCTATAAATAATAATAATAATAATAATGCTTTATTAGCAGGTATCATAACAGATACATAGCAATAATAATTAATTAAACTTAAATATAATTTTCAATTTTACTATGATGTCCAAAAATCTTTAGATAGGCAGTCTTCAACATTGTTTGGTGTTTTTGTTAATAGTTTTTCCATTATACTTCTTTTAAATTCTTTTACTGGCAGTTCCATCCAATTCAAGGGTATCGTATTAAATAATTTTTGTTCCATAAATTGAAGATTTTTTTGAGATTTTGTGTACTTGCATAAAGATATTTTTAATTTATTTCTGTTTCTTGTTTCATATGAATGGTTAAAAGAATTTTGAGGTTGATTGTTAATTTTTTCTCGAACGTTTAAAATAATTTGTAAAATGTACATGGCTGGCAATGTCAGGATATTCAACTGTCAAAAAATGGTTTACAGTCTGCTTTTCTTTTTGTGCCACAAATAATTCTGATTACTTGTTTTTGTTTTTTAAAAACTTTTTTGGCTATTGGAGCATTGCCCCAAGCTGAAATTCCGTACAAGAGATGACAATGAAAGTAGCCATAATAAGCCGTAATTATTATTTCCTTTGTCACATTTCCTTTTCGCCTTCTTATGACATAGATTCCTTTAGAGACTTTAGTTAGAATTTTATAAACATGATCTTTCCAATTAAATTCCGAATTAAACTCTATCAGGAACTCCCGAGAGGCTTGAAGCAGGTCTGACATTTCTGTTCCTTCACTAAAATAAACTTTAAAACACTGGTAAGCAACAAAACTTCAATTCTTATATAACAAATGGAACGTATTCAGTGATCACTCAAAAATACGAGACGAGATATGAGACGGCGACAAAACTGCGGTTGGTCGAGACAGGGTGTATCTGTTTACACGCTACGTCTTGTCGACGCCAACCCGCGTAGCAACGATTTGTCGTTGCGATCTCAAGAGATTAGTGCAAATTTGCACAAACCTTCCGATCTGGCTCCAACTCCGACAAGTCGTAACGACTTGCGGTTTACACGCTTCGTCTTGCATGCAACGTCTTATCGTTTAGACAAAACGTTACGTTTTATCGTTGCATGTAAACCCGGCTTTAGAGTATATTACAATTTTGCAAAGTTTTTAACGGTTGCAAGCACTAAGTATAAGCTGATTAAAAAGTAAGATTATAACTGATGAGTATAAGATATACTAATACAAACATAAAAGATTACGATGAATTATTTTGAAACTTGTTTTAGTATTGAATTTACTGAATGAACATATAATGAAAATCTTTTAATACAAGCTGGGACGTTTTACTGCCCATAAAAATCATTGTTTTTATTAGATGATGCCTTTTTTGTGGAAGATATTTACTTTGAGTATTATTACACTTTTGCTATATTTTTTTAGAAGTTACTTAAAACATACAACAATATTAAATCGCCTTTTTCATGATTTGGCCATCGCTTATTCTTGTTTGATTAAACAATTAAGATGTGATCCGAATTATTTAAAATTTTGTATGAAATTAATCAGTGAAGTGAGACAGATTGTAATATATTATGTTGTCCGTTCTGAATTAACAGCAAAAATAAACAATCTAACATAGTTTTATCCCTCGCCACAACTGTGAGTCACGGACGGCAGCCCCCATATTATCGTAGGCCAGTGAAATATTCATGCTTCAGCTCGTGGATGACGTGCTCCACCTATTGCTCCTATGTGATCGTTGATACCAACTGGCTGGTGGCAATAACTCAAAATGACCATTTTTGCAGAAAACCCCTCCGTGAGCTGACAAATAAAATGATTTGTTAAAAAAATTAAGTTGTAAGAGGGGTAGGCCTATGACATTTTGACTGACAGTAAACCTCAATTTTCCTCCTCATTTGTTTTTTGTTTTTTTAAGGAGTATGCTTGCTTCAGTGTTAAATGCAATATAATTTTTATTCCCAGGTAACTCATAAATTTACAATTTATAACAGTTTTGTAGTTTTTGTCAGACTCCATAAAAATTAAAATTTTTACTACACTGTTTACTAACTGACTTGGTAGCTGAGTGGTTATCGAGCCCAACGTTCAATCTGGAGGTTGTTGGTTTGATCCTGAGTGAAGTTACAAGGCTTATAATGTTTAAAACTGGACCCAGCCGACTTTGGTAACTGGGCTGAATCTGCTGCTATTTGTCCGTAACAAAGGTACACCTCATCATGATCTTGCATCCCTTTTTTCCTGTGGCCGGCCTCTAGTGTTCCTAAAGATTGCTAAGGTGAATACGGTGATGGGCATAACGTGTCACTATAGCATTTTTATGTGCCCGCATTTTCTTAGAGGTAATGAATTGTTGCAAGTTATCATTTCTCCTGGTTGTATTAATTCTCATCATAATGATGGTTAACTTATATTGGTGTTGTTTTTTTCAGGATTTGGAAAAGGGGTGACACATGACCTGCAGACATCTTAGGCCTACTTTTATTTCTACGTTATTTTAATTATCTGCGTTGTTTTATACTTTGATTTTAAAATACATATAATTATAAATTTTCTATATATAAGTATAAAACTTTTAAAATTAATTTAAATAATAACCTGCTTAAAATATTCATGTACATAATAACTTATATCTAACATGTTATTAAGTACGGTATGTTCAATAAATATTTATCGCTACATTATCATGTTTGTTTTTTAATTTAAACCTTTTAACCTGTTTGATAAATAACAGAATCAAATTAAAAATCAGCAGTGGTTATATTATTAATTAAGGTATAGGCCAGACAGTTGAACACAAGGCCTGTAATTTACCTAGGTTAATGCACTTAAAAATTCTGTCAACAAATTCCATCACACTGAAACTCTGAAGATGAATGCGTTTTATGGCTGAAGAATTGAGAAATATTGTTTAGTATTAGTGTCAGGAAGTCCTGTGTAGTGATGTATCATGGTAATAGTCCAATTTTTATTGTGTCAAGTGTAAATTTTACTGGATTATTAACTTAAATAAAATGACTATGCCCACAGTTATTACACTTTTAGATAGGTAGATTTAATTTATTCAAAACTATAAAGGCATACAATTTAAGGAAGTTTACATTAACTTTTATGTAACACCAAATATTTTTACCCATTAATACATTGGAAAAATTGCTAAAATCAGAGCAAAATAAACCTCTAACCCTAATATAAGATTTTAATGTTGAGGTTTTTATGTAAAATAATGAGATAGCAAAATTATGATAGGGGCTATTTTTGTTTTTGTAAGTTATTATGTTTTATACTATTGACTATACAGCATTCTAACAGACTTTTCATTCAATGTATTTTGTTTGATACCAAAATTTTGAAGGTATGCTGTGACAGAGGAGGTGCAACCTATCAATGCTGTAACTATTCAGTTGGATTCAAAGCTATGCATCGTAAACATAAACCAAAATTTTAAAATGTGTCATCCGTGGTTTAAAATAATGTTAGTAACTTACCGATTTACCTATCATATGCCACTTGTACTTCTTGTTTTCTGCGGAAGATCGTGCCACTGAAAATTGATTTCAAACATGCATATGATGTGAGAAGTCAATTTTTTTTAATTTACTGGCATATAGGCCTAGTCAATTTTTATCGGTATTTCTCAGTTTTTTTATTTGGACCATTAAGCTGGAAGTTTTTTTACGTTCTATCTTAGATTTTGTCATAGGTGTGTTTTAGTTAATTTATTTCAAAATTTTTGCTTCTTTACTTTCCATTTAATGAAGTTAACATAAAAAAATGATCAAGGTGTATTATTATTAAAGCGATTTGTGAAGTGTTTTGACATTCCAAAATCAACAAACCGATGTGGTCCCGAGTATATAGATGAAAGACCTTAGGATAGCGCCATAATAGCGTGCCTAAATTGGTCTCCAAGTAAAACTTACCAAAACCATCCTGTAATTATGCCTAAATAAATATTTCGTGGAATAAACCTCACTTCACAGGTATCAGACTCTCTTAAGGGAATATTTTCCCTTATCACAAGTAAAAAAATCTCTTAACCGTTTTGAGTGCTATAGAACAATATATCGTTGATCGTCTTTTTAAGCGGAAATGCTAAGCAACGAACGATAAATCAAGCCTCTCCTTTCATCCAAAAATTCGAAGCAACAATATATTGTCATGCCGTCGATATCAATATGGTGAGCGGGAATATCGGTTGACACAATTGTTATTTTGAAACACCGATGATTTCATAAGATTCTCCTTGCGATCAAGATACAAAATATCGTTGTATAGCACTTTAGGATAACAAATTTTTTTAATCGAATTTTTATATCATTTTCTGAAGTTATATGAATTATTCCCCAGCACTTCTCAAAAGTTAAGTAATATTTTTCAGCACTTAAAGGATAACGAAAGGAATACTTTCAGATAAATATTATGTTCATTCACAACAGTAATAGCATTGAATAAAGTATTAATAATAAATAAAAATACCAATAAATATGACACCCCTTTGTACTGTAAGTGAACTGTTTTTCTATTAATTTTCTCTTGGCTACTTACGTGTGGAGTTCAATGGAAATTTTGACCCATTGCTTAAGCTTGGAAATAGAAAACCTCAAAAGATTATTTCTATATGAATCATTAGCAAAATTATTCAAATAAGAGAATTTATTTCCTTATATAAAGATTAATAAGCAGTAATAATAACTTTTGTGCTTTAACTTATTAACAATACAGGACAGAAATAACAATAGGCCTACTGCTTTTAAAAAATGCTTTTGTGAAATGTTTTAGAGTGGATTGCCTTTTAGGTACCTATATTTGTTTTTCTGGGCGTCAATGCATAATTTATTGGTAGATTAGTAGTATCATACTTGATAAGGACTAATCTTATTACAATTAACATATACAGAATTACACACCAAGACAGCCTATTTATAACAGATCGGTCAAAGTTATTCTTAGGAGTTGCATACTTGTACTTTGAAACTCATGCTTGGCCCCAACAAATTTGTTGTACAAGGCGTTAAATGAATTATGCCTACCACCAGTATTAATGAAACCTTAAACACCCAAACTATCCTATATAAAAACTTGATTTATAGTAGACCCCTTGGTACCAGACCATAACTTTTTTATATGGAAAGTAACAATAATTATAAAATAAAATAAAATAAAATAATGGGATTAGGAAGTTTTAAAAGAGAAAGACCTATAACATTAGACATCAACATGTATTATTTACAATTAATTTAAGTCTCATCTACACAATATGCAACAACAGTTTAATTCTTTTCTTTCTTCATTGGTGTTTTTATTCATGTGGTTTGTTCTCTGGGTCGCCTCGTTCTCCCTAAAAATGAATATTCATCAATCTTTAGACATTATAAAACTCTTTTCAAAAGACACATTGTGGATGACAAAATCAACACTCCTCCTTTCGGCCACTACTCTCTTAACCCTATCAACAACTTACCAATTCTTTGTCCTTCTGCAGCTTTGACCTAATTTCCTTTTCCTTTCGTAAAAAAATGGGGAACACGGCAAGTCCAACATTAGCATTTTAAACAAATCTAGCAAATCTAGGTTTTTTCCATTCTTAACACTTAAACTCTGCTGATTCACAACAATGCAGTTTATTTATAATGAAGTACAAAAACAAGTGCAAAAACCAAATTAGGTATGGCAAGACAAGTGACTATGTCCTATGGATCTACGAAACGCACTTGCCCAAAGATAGACTTTTCATGTGAACATTTTTAAGATGTGCACTTAATGTAAAATGTATCAAGAGGTCACATTTTTGTGAAATAGGCAGTGTGCGCCACTTAGAAAATGTTAACTAAACCTGGAACAAACTAAAACTTACCAAAAAGATTTAAGAGTAAATTGAAGCAACCATATAGAGATGTACATAGTTGTAAAAAACTTAAGAAGTCACTTGTTAAAACGCAAAATAAAACTTTACCCTAGCCTACCATTGTTTGTTTTCATGGCCTAAAGGCCTACAGTAGTCTCACTCTCAACCAGCCACCTTTTAACCAGGGTCCGCTTTAACTGGCCTTCCCGGGCTCAAAAAACAACATCTTTTTAACTAGCCATTTTTACCTCAACATTGCTTTAACCGGCCATGTTTCACAAGAAACTTTGTTTTTTAGCTACTGTATCATTCAATTCAACATAATATCATGATATTTTCAAGCCACCTAAAATGTACTGTTCTGGAAGGAAGTGTATTTAATTGTAATGGCATAATTGTATTTAAGCCATATGAAATTGTAGGTTGGCATTTTTAAATGTACATCGGTTTAACCCGCGAAATCATTATTTGCTCGAGGCCTGGTCCCGAGTTGGCCGGTTAAGAGGGAGTCTACTGTACTTGGTACGCACACCTGGTATTTTGCCAGCATACATTTAGTATGTCATAATTGACTCTATGTCACAAAATGCGCCAATGTGATTAAATGTGATGTCAATGACATTCAATAAAGATATATGTATTATGCATTGTAATAGGGCCTAATACTACTTTGGCAGGCTTAATTGGTTTCCAATATTGCCCTGGCATCTGAAAAGCTAAAAATACAGTAAAGAGTCAATTTTCCGAATGTCAGTTACGGTAACCCCAGAATGACATGTACTATTCACTGGTCAGTACTTCAAAATAAAAATTTTGAAAAGACAAACATAGAGCAAGTAGCCTATATTTCCAACAAATAACCAATAATGATATTACAAGTAAAATCATAAAGAATTACCTTACTAAATTAGACACGTTGCTTAATGGGGTCTTCAAGGTACAGGTTTCAAATTAAAATACACGTTCTAGATTAATATAAGCTCAGCATTTAACAAAATTAGTAGGCTAGTGTTTTAATAAAAAATTACAAAATTCGCATATAAGCTAATTGTTTTATTACGATTAAATTGTGGTTGCTTTAAGCATCTAATCTCGAAATAGTGTGATCATATGTGAGTGAGAACGATGATTTGGTCGAGCCACATCCATGTGGCTACGTTTTATTTTGGATGGAAGACCGTCCATAACCTCTAAATTTTTAATATGTTTACTACAGTAATTTTGTCGCAGATAAAGTAGGCAACGATTGTATTTTGCCTTTAAGCCACTCATGAGATATTTAAAACACTCGTGGCTAAAAGGCCCTCATAAAAGAATCGCTGCATAAACTACTATTAATAAATATTTCCGGTATTACTCGGTTTAACCAACCTTTTTAGTTATCCGACCGTAGTCCGGTCCCGTAGAGGTCGGTTAAGAGAGCTTCTACTGTATTCGATGTACAACTTTCCGGTGGTTATAAATCGTAAATGATTTTTGTGTTTAATATTCAAACAATTTGGTTATCTGAACCATCCCTGGTAACAATTGCTTGGATAATTGACACTTTACTGTACTTCGATTTTTGTTAATCAGAACATCCCTTTGCCGCTCCACAGTTGTGATTTATTTGGCGAGTCATTGTATGTGTGATTTCTTTACTATAAATTATCTTTAAAAGTATTCCCTACATATTAAGCAATAAAATGACGAACTTATAACCACCCTAGCGTGAAACTGGCTAAGTACGGTACATAGTATGGCAGGCCTGTGTCGCGACCGAGGGTGGAAATTCATTCTGAATTCCTAACAGACATAAATGTCTATTGGGAATCAGAACTCACAAGATGTTCAACATAGATACTTTTTGCTGTGTTACCGTAATAAAACCCACCAATGGGCGCAACAATATTGAAATGTCATTTCGCACAAGCTAAAGTTGCTTATGCAATAAAAAAATTAAAAAATCATTCTTTTAAAAATTACCATATGTACTTAAAAAATTAAATAGGATTAATTTTTATGCATATAATAAATACAGAATGCTATAGTATTTTATCTAAGTATGCCTAATGTCTTAATAAATATGTAAGGAGGTTCAAAGAATTAGGCGGACGTGAAATAAGAATATATAATAATATGTTAATTAGAAGTTAAATTCATCATAATAATCATAATAAAAGAGTACATTTTGTGTTACCGGTGCTGTATTAATTTGTAACTTGAAACAATATTGTTCACATCAGTCATCTACCTTCATACTATTTTTATTAAGTTTAAATTCACAATGTAAATATGGTATTGCAGTTTTTTTTATTCTTAAATAATGTAAAATCTATAATTATTTAATACTCTAAGGGAATTTTTTTTTGTAATTGGACTACTCCTACAATTCTCGATCAATTTTCAAGTTTTTGGTGTCATTGAGTGAGTAGTGCTTGGTCTGTAGTTGTTTCTGCCAAAAAATAATGAAGATCGGACTTAAAATAAGAGAGCTAGGCTATTCATCATTTAAATTGGAAAATTTCCCACTAAAATAACATTTTGATAGGATTGAGCGTTTTAAGCATCTGTTAATAAAGCTGTAAAAACATGAATTTTTGGGTGATTATTGTTAATCACAATATTGGATTGGTCCGGTGTAATTGATTTAGAACCAAATGTAACATTTTTAGCAATGACAGTTCATAGTTAAATTGAATTGCAACAAGTACATTAAACTTAGTTATTTGAAGTGTAGCATTACACAGTTAAAAGACTGCACTCGAAGTAATGATCTAACATTATACAACTCTATCGTCGCCTTCCAGGCATAAGGTCGTATCTAAAAAAAAATGGATTTTTAGGTTACGACAGTTTTTGAATCTCCCAGACAGCCTCTACACATCACACGAATCGTCGTATGTCTATCCCTCCTAGTTTAGAAGATACAGGCTATGGTTTATGAGTCGTATCTCAAAAAATTGTAAATTTAAATCAGACGAAAGGTCGTATCAATTAATGATACCGACTGTTTGCCTGATACAACCCAGTCAAAAAAGGCGTCGTATCTCAAGATACGACTTTTCGTCTGAACTATAATGTTGACCTTGCCTAGTATAACCTTGCATAATGTATTCAGGCAAACTGTCGTATCTTGTTTATATATTTAATTTTCAAAGTATATATATATATTTCCAAATCTCTTAGCGTGTACTTTAAAGTTTAGGGTGTCATGCATTACGAGCCTAAAAATAAAGTTTCTAAGTTCATTCGTTTAGAATCTCTGAAGCAAAATGTAGGTGTGGTTTTTGTTTTTCTGCTCTCCTGAAAAATCATTGAAAATGAGATACGACCATATGCCTGGAAAGCGACGCTATATTGTATACACCAGGAACGCTCATACAAGACAAAACTCGAACCAAAAACTGCTACCTGTGTTCTAAAGGGCAGACAAAAACGCAAAATGAGCATCTAAAGCTTTTGTGTGCGCGCTTAGGCTACTTACCTACACGCTCCTCTACGGATGCTAAATTTATAAATTTATTAAAACTTATAAAATAGTTTTAAAGCCAAATGCTGGCTGATTATAAGAGCGTAAATATCTTAGCCATTACATTTAATTAGAAAACCCCATGACCAAAAAACATACGTCAATACACAACTAAGACAGGAAAAAGTTATTAAGCGTAAACTTTTTTTATTTGTTGGTTAGGAAAAAACTTGCAACCTACAAAATTGTAGATAATGAAATGGACTTTAATCTTTAAATTCAACATTTCTTGACAAAGTGAACAGTAAAATGAAGAAAATGTGTAAACTTGTGCGTGGCGGGTCGCTGAGGATTTCAGAGAATTGCGTCTTCATTTTCAATGTCCGGAATGTTATATAAGCCTATTTAGAAACCCGTTCATGCAATGTGGAATGTTTTTACTTATTCTCAGTACAAATTATTTAATTAAGCTATTTATGTTAAATAAACATGTTAGACAAAGATTAACGCACCCGCCTAAACAGTTATTTAGCAATGCAGTGGCATAACACGGTGTTGCATAGCCTTTAATGCAGCAGCAAGAGGAAAACAATAATTGACTACTGCTTTGTGCTCAATTATTAGACAAACTAAAAATTATTACGAAAAAAATGTTAAATGTAAACTTTTTAGATCAACTTATAATCTGAAACTTTGCCGCTGGAAATTCGTTCTTAGCCCAAAAATGAAAAAAAAAACTTTCTTGTTTATAAACTTTTTCATGTAACGTTTTCAAAAGTATTTGTTTTCTTATTTTTGTAATTTTATAATATTTAATATAACTTAGGACTAACAAATATTTTTATACCGTCAGAATCAGCAATTTATGCAAATTAAGAATAAATATACGGTTCAATTTATGTATTGTGTGTGCGAGAAACCAGCATGTAAATGACAGTGTTCGCACTGCCAGTATCAGTAATTTGGTCATTCTTGCCTGTCTTCTTTCATAAGGTGGCGGGGTCTGATAACGGTGTGAGCGTTCTAGATGTACATATAGATTTATATGCTTAATGAAAGGCACTTTAAAGCATAGGTAGAATATCATATTTGGAAATACAAATTTAAATAAGTAGTTATTTTGGTAACAAATAACCTAAAATACATTAAGTAAAACATACCGTTTCATCCCTTCACTGATTTTGGCTTGTATCAGTCGCTAACACTTGCAGGAATAAGAATGATAACTTATCCTTTGTAGTGGATCCAAAGTGTTCTCAAGCATGCGTCTGGAATACAAACATAAAACTCAGTAGACATGTAATATCCAATTTAGGACAAGAATAAAAGTTACAAGATTTGTATTTCAAAAGATGAAATGTAGGTCTAAATCTACATCCCTCATCAGCGCTGTACTAAATTTAGATAAACAATGTGTTTAGTCATTTAATGGATAAGGTATTACTTAACTGTTATGTAGTATTCAGCCTCTTATTTGTGATGTCTTATTTTTACAGTACTTTTTTGTTGGCTCAGCCCACAATAGTATATTTCGTCACTAGTCCGGAAAGTGGTTGTTATCGGTGCAAGATCAAGTTTCAAGTACTAGGCGAAGCCGAGTACTTGAATTCGATTGAGCACCGATATACCACTTTCGGACAAGTTACGAACAGTACTTTTCCTCATACCACCTTTAATAAATTTACAGTTTGGATAAAAAATTAATAAATTTTAACCTAAATGTGAACAAAAATAAAATTCTTAAATTTTAACCATCTTACGTTGTTATTTGTTTATCTTGTATTTGAACTATTTACAGCTGTTATTAAAAATAAATTAAACTTGTTTAGTGTCCTGAAAACCACTGTTTCGCGGTCTAGCCCCGAAAACTTTGTTTACCAACACGTTTATCCAACCACCCACCGGGAATCAACTAGTTTCGATCACAGCTGACCGTTCCAAAAACAACGTTTATAGCAATGGTATGATGAAAAGATATAAAGAATGTCTGAAATAGGCCAGCCAGATTGAGCAAAGTTTCTTAAATAAAATTGGAAGAAACTTATATGTTGGTAGAATTAAAAACTGTCCTATATGAAAAGGGAATAAGGTTAGTACCTACTGTAGTATTATTACTGAATTTGTTATAGGACCACATTAATTATTTTAAGGCTGCACTTGCCAAAACAAAGCATACTTTGACATCACATTTACTTTAAGAATCATTACCTGTTCTTTTTACAAATATAACTTATTTTGCAATAGCCTAAGTAATCTATTGAGCCTAAAAGTGTGTCTAAGCCAGAGGTTGACAACCAAAAGTTATTGACTTTAGCCACATGAATATAACAGTAAAAGTTGATAACTTTTGGCTGTCAACCTCTATTGTAAACACACCTTAATATGTAAAGGTGTGTTTACAATAGAGGTTACCATATCATACAAAAACAATAGAATACTATACCATATCATTAGCAAAAATGTAGGCTAGCCTTTTATAAAAAAAATTTGTAATGGAAAGCCAGTAGTTGAAGTAGGTTATTCGGCTGTTTTCTTCTTGACAGCACTAAGTCTAGATTTAGTTGTTAGTAGTAATAATAGCAGGTAATAAATATCATTTTTTTTATTTTCATTAAAGGAATGTGGCAATAACTTAGTCACATAAAGAATTAAGCCCGGGATGGTGTTACTTTTTTGTTTTGCCATCAATAAATAAAGCAAAAGATGTGTCCGCTAATATTTACCATGCGTCTGTTAACATGATAACTTTTTAAAGAAGCCTCCGATGTAGATAAAGTTTGGTAGAAAAGGCATCATCTATTTTAAAAATCAGTTCGCAAACCAATAATTGTATCATGGGAACGTGAATTTTAGGGTTTCAAAAGGTGAAAGGTGTGTTTTAGGGATTTTTATTCTCATTTTTTTAAATTTGACAATCTAAGCTATTTTAATAACTTAACAATTTAATAGCCTATATTTTGAATAATTAACTGAAATTAGTTACCAGTACAAAGAAAATAAAATCAAGTTTTCTGCTGTACCTATATAATTATTAAGGGAAATATAAAGAAACCTTGCCTTATATTGCTTATTCATCAACATACTTTTGATAAGTTTATTTGATTAGTAAGTAACTTAGCTTTATGCATTAAGAATTAACATTATTGCATGCGCCTTCCTTCACTAGGTTGTTGGTAACCCTTATTTTTACTTAAAAACTCCGTGGAAACAATACTACAAACTAAATCCCAAGCTATCTAATGCAAAATTGGTTTATTGTTTAAGAGAGCAAATAGATATATGGTGTTTGTTCTTAATTATCTGCTCAACTGTCTTCCTCATTCCTAAGATTAAAAAATTTATGTTTTGGGATTTGTAAACATAAACAGATCATTTATTTGTAATGGCAGCTTTGGTTGTGCACTTCAAATAGTACAGGTTAACACATTCACTGCAGCATGTGAAATGATTGACCTTCCCCCTATGCTGAAAAATTTTGCATAAAAACATGCCTTGTGGTTGCTGAACACCATCTGTTTGCATGAAAAGCGCTTCCCGATTAATTTTCTTTGCCAGCCACCATTTTTAAAATAGTACTCACTGGTGAGTGCTCAGCACCTGGCGCCCTCTCCCACATTTTCCAGCCATATCAAAGATAACGTTATTTTAATAAAATGTAACTAAATTTTTCACTAATCAGAAAAAAGCACTAAAAGTTTTAAAAATGTATATACGATTATTTTAAAAGAGCTCTGTCATGGCACTCACTGGTGAACGATTAGCACCTCTAGCGTTGTCATTAATTTTGTCGACTGCAATTTAGAAATGTTTGATCATTGTCTATGTCATCTCTGGACCCATTGTTCTTTTATGGGATAAAGCCATAGTTTTACTTAAGATAAAACTATTATTATAATGTAGCCCTAAACACATGTAAAATGAATGCAAAATTTTGTAAAATATAATAGCTAGCAATACGCTTAGAGATGTTCGGAAACGGATTGCACAATTAATTAGACAGCCTGAGTCGTCCATAAAACGTGGGCAAAAGCGGCCCTTACCTCACCAGTGAACTGCCGCACAGCAACTGAATGAAGTAGACGATACAGGAACGCTCACCGGTGAGTGCGCAGCACGCAGAAAATAACAAGACCACTCACTGGTGAATGCCCTGCAGCAAATGTGTTAACAAAATAAGTTAATTCATCATAACATACAGAAACACCATTATACCAATAGTAAAATAATGAACCTTAGGTTTAGGCCTACTTAAAATGAGAGTGGAAATATATGCTTTATTTTATTGTGAGGATTATTTATTAGATTATTAAGAATTTTTTTTGTCTTGGGGTCTAACTGTAACTGGCTGGGTAGCTGAGTGGTTATAGTGCTCGTCTTTGAATCCAAAGGTTGCTGGTTTGATCCTAAGGAAAGTTAGTAGCTTTTTAAAGGATCGATTCCGGACCCAGTTGCCATTTGTCATTGGGCTAATTAATTAATGATGCTTTCTAACAACTGGTCGATGTTAGATAGTAATAAGATTGGGGTTTGGAACGTGCCCCGTAAAAACGTTAAAAAATGCCTCTGGCGTAGATAGACACAAAATACAAAAATACAAAATAACTTAAATAAAATTAACCATTGGAAATCCGGTGAGAAAGCGGATCTGTTACAACGAGTTTTATGATTGACATTGGCGATACAAGTGCTTTGTTATACTTGTATGACTCCATTTATATTATTAACTACCATACCCGGCATCTTTGCAAAGCTAACCAGAGGAAGTTAAAACTTCCTCTGGTTTTGCCCCTTCAGATGAGCTCGTTTGCTACGCTCACTTGCTGTCTCGCGACTCGCTGAAAGTCTATAATTTTCCTCTTGGTTTTATTATTACCGAAATCCGTTCAATACTTTAAGTGAAAACAGCTGTTTAAATAACTAATATTTCTAAATGTAAAAATATGTTCCAATACAAAAATGTTGCTTCCATAAGAATAACATGGTAACTTTGAAAATGTGAGGAACGGAGCCCTGTGGAATTTTCTTAACTTTTTCTTTCTTACCTTTTCCTGTCAATAACAAACACAACAAAAAAAATAATTATATCAATCCAGCCATTCATGTGTGATGCCATTACCAAAGAAATATTGATCCATTTTTATGTGTAGATATCTAGGTAGGCCTATGGTATGTAGGTGAAAGCAACATTGCAATCTTACCATTAAACTTAATCCACCAACATTAATTAACTAACTTAAATTTAACTAACATTAATTAACTTAAACTTACCAACAAGTAATCAATTTTTTTTAAGAGTTCTCATCATTCATTAGGCTAACTTATTGAACACTGAAAATGCTTCTAGGCTAGAAAATTAATGAACAGAAACAGACAGATAACTAAGTAAGTTTAGGCCTAACACTAATTTTGTGGTTTTTTGCTTCTATAAACATAGGCTACTGTACCATTCCTAAGTTATAAACTTAAACTATCAAATAAAATATCTGAAAGATAGCCAAACATATAAAACTTAGTTTGTTAGAAATTAGACAGCTAGTTGATGCTGTCAAATATGAATCAGAAAGGTATTTTTTGCTTTTGTATTGAGGGAATATGAGTTTTAAATGTTTCCAAACACCATTAATTTTGTTGTTACAAACATCACTGTCAATAAAAGTGACGGTTTACGGTTAGATTGTTAGGTTACATTATGATACATTTTTGTTAATGATTGTATTACGCACATCTTAACTCAAACGATTACAACTATCAAATAATCGAAATATCCAAATTGCAACTTTGATAATAACGGTGGAGTAGGATGACGAAGTTTCGCAAAAATTTGTAGACCCTACTTGTTTTTGTTACTGTATTTTCAGTTACTTGTTTGCAATGTAATTTTTTTATTGTCAAAAGGTTAGGCCTATGTTTAATATCTTAGAACAAAACTAAATTCGGGGATAAAATTGTAATAGTATCGTGGAATTGTATCATCCATAGTGTAGCAAAATTAGGCTATCAAAAAATCAAACTTTTTTTTTTGCCATTGAATATTTATTCATTGGCAATGAATGGCATACGCCAGTATACAAAAAAATTACAGTGAAGTGATCAATACAATTAATCAATAACACATTTGAACAATACATTAATACATTTCAGCATTCAAGATGACATATTAGAAGAAAATTTACTTTCAAAGAAATTATTTAGCATTTTAACATTGATATAACGGTGGAGTAGGATAACAAAATTTCGCTTGATATTTTTAGTCAATGCCAGGCTAGCAAGGTAACCCAATAAAAAAGGATAACCTAAGGTCACTTGTTTAAAGGTAACTTAACCAAAAATCAAATAGCAAGACTTCACTAATCACTATTTTGAGACTAAATAATACTCTACATAATAACATTAGCTCCCAAGATATAAAAAAGAACTAGAGCCTATTTTATAATATTCTTTCAATAATATGACATATGGATCTGAAGGCATTTTACCAGTTTTAATCCACTAAGTTAGACAATGACAATCTTTATTGCCGTTTTCACATTGTTACATGTATGGCATTGTCACAATTTATAAACATGACTTAAAACAATAAAGTTCTATACAAAACTAGTTAATAGATTTCAGTTTGTTTATAAATTCATCTATGTCATAAACACTTAAATTGAACAATAAAGCTTTCAAGGTTGATTTGAACTTATTATGGTCTCATGGTCTTTTATGGTCTGATATTAGGTAGAGGAACAAAATATGAGATTGATGTAGGCCTAAATATGTAACTCAACTCTATTTTTAGCTAACCTTATCAGAGTAAAAAAACAATTAATTTTCCAAATAAAATGAAAATTTTAACAAAAGACTTGAGGTGTTTTTCAGCTCAAAATAATTGCAGGTTTAGTATAATAGAAAGTGATAACAGCTCCACTTACCTTGATTACAAAATTGATGTGATTTTCTTCCACCAGTCGAACTTAAAATACTCTCAGGTAAAAATAATCGGAATTTTCTGATTATGTTCTTTATCCTTTTCTCCTAGATGTATAAAATAAGTGAGGTTATGTTGATTAGAGCTAGCTTCAGACGACGGACCGCTTCATTTTTTTTCTGCGGCTGTATGGGCGGAGGTAACAGCTGACAATTGGCTTCTTCAAACAACTGGTCAATTGTAACCAACTGCCTCCGGAGGCCAAAAATCAAGATAGACATATATCAATTGTTAATTTTTGCCTCCGGAGGCATTTTTTAATGAATTTCATAGTAATAAAATGAGGAATATATCAAAATTTTATGGAATATAAAGGTTATTTATGTAATTAGAATTATATATTCAAATGTAACCATACTCTTAAAGTTGAGTTTACTACCTGAAAATATGTGCTAAAGTTGGAGGCAAAAATTCAGGAATATAGCATTGGAGGCATGTACTCATAAATGATATATATATATATATATATATATATATATATATATATATATATATATATATATATATAAATTTGAATTAATGTAAAATTTTTATTTCTCAATATGCGCATTTATACAAAAATTTGAAAAATTCTATAGAGTTAGAAATGTTTTTATTCAAGATTGTTAAAAAATTATGATAGGACAGTAATGAGTTTATAATTAATTAAAATATTGTAGGCCTAGTTATTGAATAATGTACCCTATCGCAACTGAAAATCATATAGTTTTGGGGCGTACTTTAAGGGTTTAGCAATCTACAATTAATTAAACTCTAAATCCTAAAATTCACTCTATCATCACTTCAGCTTATTTGAATTTAAGAAATAACACAAGACAGATTAACTTTGCCAATTGAGTGAATAGCAGATCAACAATAATACAGGTCAATACTGTCTTGCAGATAGAACATATAAAAATATAAAGGAAGAGGAAGCCCTTTGTCAGCCAGACAGACTTATTCATACAAGTATCTGGCCATTATTAACATCTCAGTGTCCAGGGGAGACTGAAATAAGAAATATTTTAGAAAAGTCATTTGAGGGAAATCTTGCTGCCAAATTTATGTTTTGCCGATGGGTTTCAGTGGATAGGTGTAAAAACTGTAGAAAAGCCTTCAGCTGAGTTTATTGATATCCTCTGTGAAAAACTACAAGTTCTGGTACAGCACGACTTTATCGCAAAACAACAAACATCATAAATGAACCAACTGAACGAAGACTTGAACAAATGTGAGAGTAACATTGGATTTTTCAGAACATTACAGTGTGGTAGTCCAAGATGAAGCCCAAAGCTACCACTGGGCAGTACACATGCCTCAGTACGTCTTTATGTCATTTACTATAAGGCAGATGATTAAGTCACTCACACAAACTTCGTCATCATATCAGACTGTCTTGAGCACAATATGGTTGCAGTATATACAATTCTCAAAAGGAACTCATTGAATTCCTAACAACTAAATTTGAAATATCACCGAAAAAGATATTTTATTTTTCAAATGGATGTGCTGCTCAATATAAAAAAAATTATTAATCTGTGTTACCATCTTCCAGATTTTAACATTCAAGCTGAATGGCACTTTTTTGCTACTGCTCATGGCAAAGGACATTGCGATGGTCTAGGTGGGACTGTGAAACGTTTGGCCGCTAAAGCGAGCCTACAGCGCCCTTATGAGAATCAGATTCTTTCTGCTTTCGAACTTTATGAATGGGCCAAAGAGAATGTTTCTGGGATTAATTTTAATTATTCAACACAAGTAGAATACACAAAAAATCACAAACGTTTTTAGCAGACCGTTTTAATCAGGCAATAACAATAAAAGGTACTCAAAAATTCCATTCCTTCATTCCTGAGCGTAAAATTAAGTATCAGTCAAATACTTTTGTGAATCAGGCACATCTTTTAAAGTAAATGTGTCCCAAACTGCAGTCAAAATTAGGACAGCAGACTGCAATGGTTATGTTACTATAGTATACGATAAAAAATTATGGCTTGGATATGTAATGGACAAAAATGGGGACTTGGATGAAGTTAAATTTACTTTTCTCCACCCATGTGGACCATCACCTTCATTCTGCTACCCAAGGAAACCAGATGTCCTGTGGGTTTCTATAACAGATGTACTCTGCCTTGTATGCCCTATTACACCTACAGGAAGAAGCTACTATCAGAAAAGGACATATTAGCAAGTAATGAGACATTGTTAAAAAGTTTTCAGTGAAACTAACAATGTTAACATGTGCAGATTGATGTAATTGCAGTAAGGCATCAAATTTTTTTTTAATTTTTTTTATTTTATATTTTACTTTAGTGTTTACACTTTATTACAAAGTAATAAAGGTCGAATAAGCTAATAGTGACAAAAAATGTTCGATTTCTTCCATAAACTATATGTCATGAAAAATGAATTATAATGAGTTAAACATAGACTTCTTTACATCTAAATATACTACTTAATATTCTTGAGGTAAGACTATCTATTACCTTTATTAATAATATGTTTTTTTTTTTTTCAAACTTGAGCATTGATCTGAATTTTACGGATCCTTTTACAAAACCTAACCTACAAAACATTTTTTTTCAGTAAGTTCCCATTTCCATCCCATTTTGAAACTTTGCATACTTCTTAGTATTAAGGCAAACTACTTTTAGGATTTTTTTTGAGATTTTTTGATTATGTGACTTTTTGGGAATTCAAATTCAAAAAATTCGTACCGATTTTGGGAAAAATTTTGTTGTTACAACCCCCCACATGTTGCATATCAAATGAAAGGGCATTAAAAATAAAAGAAACTGACACAACTCCCAAGTTTCTAGCTCAATTAGGAGAGGAGTTATGACAAATTTAGTAAATGCCCGCAGTGCAATTTTGAGCGATTTTTGAAAACTTTAAATAGCCGTAACTCAAAAACGGGTTGAGATAAAAAATTAAAATTTGACATTTTTCTTAGTCTATATGAGTATAACCTTTGTGCCAATTTTTATCAACATCTGAGAAGGTCAAGTTAAATGGGTGTGTTGATTTGATATGGAATGACCCGAATCGGACATGGACCTCTTGAACCGAAGTCCAAGACGCTAACCGTTAGGCAAGCAATATGCCCCAATCGTTGCATAAACTACTGTTTGAACGTCCATCATGTATCGATCAATGACAATAAAGCTTGTAATGATGACTCACAACGTCGGCCAGCTGGTGGTAGGGCAGGTTCTCCATGTAGGAGCGTCGCGCGGAGCCGCGCGCCACGAGGCCGTGCTGCGGCTCTATCCAACACTCGGCGATCAGCTCCAGGCTGCTGTCACACTCCGCAGCCTCCGTGTCCTCCTCCTCGGATGTGCTGCACACACACACACACACACCGACAGTAGTTTAGTGTCGGAATGTAACGAGATATCCAAAAACACCCTGTTTTTATTCTAAAACTTTCACTTAAGATTTTTATAGAACTAGAAATAAACAATGTTTAAGTACAGTAAAACCCCACAAACTTGATTCTGGGAATCTCTGGATGACTCGACACTTCCGATTGTTGATATTACATGGAACAGACGTGCTCAACGGTTCGGCCGGGGTCTCCTCATCCACGAAAAAAAAAAAAAATTACATGGAATTTACAGTGGGCACTGCAAGCTTCAAACCTCTCCAGTTAGACAGTCCACTTGGAGTAAGTAGTATATATTAAATGTAAGCCTAGATTGATATGTACAAAAAATAAATGTCTCAAATAGCAGAGAGCAATGCCGCAAACTCAACCTCAAAAGGATGACCTAGTCAAAATTAGCAGGCTATAAAACTTTACATAAAAATTATATTACCAAACGTTAAAAATTCAATAAATTCTTATCTACTCATCAGATTTAGGGAAAATTGCCTGGAATACAAAGATGTTCAAAACGATGTTTTGTATATGATTTGACAAAGGCCTACACAGAACTCTTTATGACTCCCACCAAGGGACAACCAAGAAGGGAGTCCTAGAAAAATTTATATGGCCTATAGCATGTTATCCCTATATATAAGATCTTTATGTTCAATTTGCTATCAACCCAACCACAAAAGGTTGAACACCTCGCATGCAGCTTGGCACAGCGTGGGAGGCGCCACTCAAGTCCTTAAACTCTCATACAGAATATAGTTACCGAGTCTATTCAATATTGAGATATTAATGTAAAATAAATTTATATATCAGTAAAAAAGTTATTGAGTTATTCCGGGTCAAGTATTGTGTTGTTAGACAGTGTACAATATAAAAGACTGTGGTTGCATATGTGTAGAGCAGAATAAATTATAGTTGACTTGCTTAATTTTATGGATTCCAACAGTAATTATACCATGCACACAGTTCCAACATGATCTAGTGTTGAAGCAAAAATGCAGCTTCTTTATGCCTTATCATAATAAATCAATTTATCAATTGATTGTTTGTTAGCGGTCATTCCTTAGGACTACATAATAAATGTGCTGAGTTAGATCGCCATAACAGTATTTTATCTCCTACATTTGGCAGCATGTTAGTACATCAAATTTTTTATTCCTCTATAAATAAAATTATCAAAGTAGACTTAGTCCATGGTAGAAGGTAAGGCAACAGGATTGGGTAGTGAAAATCTCGTGTATTTCGGTTATAGTAGTGTTGAGAAAAGAGCTTGTGTTTACAACTGACTCACCTTCCTTTTCCAGCGTTACTGGTGACATGGAGCGGGAACAGAACGTACTGGATGATGCAAGGTTGGTAGTTGTCACACATGTGGTCTGCCTCCTGATCACAGCACTGCAACAGACAAAACACTGTTACACAGAATAACAATGACAGCCTAGAGGTACAACTTGGTTAGAAATTTTAATATTGAGATATTGGAGTCAAATTGATTCTTATATCACCGAAATGCCCCCGTCGCAGCAGACCTGCGTACTCAGCGAATTTCCAATGGAATTTCAGATTATTTATTTTCCCCATAAAAAAACCATAAGATCGAGTATGTAGGTTTGCTACAATTTTGTGTTGTTAGTTTTAGTTAATCAATAATTGGTAAATGTAAACACAAAATTGTATCCAGCTCTGGCAATTTTTATTTCCCCCATAAACCCCATGTGGGTGAGTATGTAGGTTTGCCGCCATATGGGTTTTGTAAGCAAATATAAGTTAAAACCTAATCTAGATAATGTACATACCAAATTTGATTAAGTTATGTCAATAAATAAGCAAGATATAGGATTTTCTTGGTTTCCCATAAGAATAACATGGAAAACACATTTTTGGATTTTACCTGTAACCAGTTATGCTAAGATAAAAATTCAAAGTACCAAATTGTTTGTTTTTTAAGCTCTTTTAAATGGTTTCAGTTAAAATTTATGAATTTTTAAAATTAAGGTCCAAAAATGCCAAAAACCTATTTTTGACCCCTTTGAAACTCTAAAAGTTCTTGTTCCCATAACTCGACAATGCTGGTTCGCGAACTCATGAAAATAGACCTGGTCATACACCTTCATACCAAATTTCATCAAAATTGGAGGTCCCCTTCAAAAGTTATCAGTACCACAGACATATATATATACATATATATGACAATGAACGAACGGTGGTTTTGGCTTCTGGGGACCTCAAAATGGAAAAGTAACATGGTCCCAGGCTTAAGTCTTACCATGGCTAGCGTATTAGCGTAATAGCGTATTCCCTATAGGGAAATTCGCTTAAAATATCAAATTGAGCTTGTATAGAGCCTCAAGCTCAAGCTTACAACGAATATGTTCTTTGGTCCCTGGATAAATGCCTTCAATAATGTACAAATTTCATTGAGTATATCCCAAATCACTCTTTCATATTATGCAGCTAGCTCACCTTGCTTGAGTCATAATTACTTACAGTTGATGTTGATACTTAAGTGTTAGTGATGTTTACATTATGCTATTTATTAAAGATAAGCGTTAACAATGAGAAAATTTTTAATTTATTTATAAAAACGTACGATCAATTATAAGAATTAACTGCAATTTTTATGCAATGAAAACTTCAACAAATTGAATGTTTGAAGGAAATAGTATGACTAATCCTGAAGTAAACTAAGATATGAGTGAAAATTTAAATAGTCTAGAACTCCATAACTGGATGCTTCATCATCGGAGCTTTTTTTTCCTTTTCTCTGATCAGTCACAGAAACTGATATGAGCTTTAATTTTGCCAATGAAACCTTTAAATGATTTCTCGGAAAGTTGCCAAACAAAAATGAATATAAACTTTCTCTAGATTATAATGTTAATATAGATGATGACAGTATTTAAAAGAGAGATAATAACAAATACTAAGATACACTTAATAGATAAAACTGGTAAATTAGACTTGGTAAACTTTGTGTCTTAGAGTTTCAGCTAGTCTTACTATAAAATATTGGAATAGTTGAAGCACCGATTACAGCTTTCTTAAGGCTATGAATGATATTGTTTTAAATAAATAAAATTGGCGATAATTTTGTTTCCTTGTTAAAGGCAAGATGTAAATGGCAAATACCTTAACAATTTTGTTGGACAATACATATCATGCATTACAAAAGTTTAATTGCTATGCACGAATATCATGAAGTCCTGTGATTCCTTCAAAGCTGAATCAAATATTTTGGGGCAATTATTTCATTACCACCTTCGAATTTTAATAAAAAATCATTCAAACCCCATATATATGTTAAAAGTTTAAAAACAAACCTTCATCTGAATTTCAAGAACCATATTGATTATTCCAGCTGTTGAGTGCGCAAATCTAAAGCCTTCTTGAAGACGCATTCTGAAATGTAAAAAATTTGTCATTACATTTTTATAAAGTACAAAAGTCAAGCAGTTTTTATACAGTATTGAACAGTGCGTAGTATATTTGTGTTCTATCCAGCTTCACCATCAGGCATTATGCATTCCCAAAAAAGTAAATAGGCCAATGGCCCTCTAAGATTAGTGACACATATACTGTTCTCAATGAATAATGTAAATAAAGAATTCAGGGTGTCTAGTTTATTTCTCTTTAAAAATTCAAGACTAATTCCAGACTTTTTCAAGACTGTTTTAGTTTTTTCAAGACTGCCGCATTACTCGACATATTAAAATATATCTTACATTTAACAAAATTATTTACATAGTTGTCACTTATATATATTTGTTTTTAAATAGTACACACATTCCTTACATCGACCAGCTTTAATTTTGTTGTTGGATATAATCACTACATGTTTCACTGTGAATACAGCATTGTATTCACAGGATACAATCAAAGGATTGGTCAAGGATTGAAATACACAAAATTAACTGTGTTTCTACCGTGTTTTGTCTTTTTTTATCCTTGACCAATCCTTTGATGGATAGAAGGCTATGTTCTTATTTATATCACTTGACAATGCCATATATTCACGGTAAAACATGTACCGTAGTGTTTATATCCAACAACAAAATTTGAGCTACTCAAAGGAAGGCATGTGTATACTGTACTATTTTAGTCTTCAGTAGCAGTTTAGGGGTAATATAATGAATTGTAATATTTTTGTCAAAAACGAGACCATTAAAATGAAACTACAAAACTATTACTTTTTTAGAAGAAGCATTATTAATTCTTCAACAACATTGAAAATTTAAATGGTTTGAATTAAAATAATGCACAAGTTTGTAATTCTATTTTTGAACCCTTTGTCCATCCTTCGTAGGGTGTGTGTTCTGTTTAGTTTATTAAAAGAAATAGGATAAATTCTTCCAAAAATTCAATATGATAGCAAATAATTTATAGAACACATAAAAATTGCATATATTTGGTAATAATTAAAAAATTGTTTTTCCTTGTTTTCTTTAGCTTGTAGGCAAATGTTAGTAAAATTCATTTTCCAACATTGTCTACTGTAAACAAATTTTGGAAATTTACATATTATTTAATAGAATCGTGAGCGTTTGTTTACGGTCTGCAGTTGCAAGCATTTTGATTGGGGATTACAAGCGTCTCTGGTTAGCAATCTTTATCAGAGCGTCTTAATCGGCGATTGCAAGCGTCTCCATAGTTAATTTTTTTGTAAATTTCAAGACTAGACTGAAAATTCAAGACTAATTCCAGACTTTTCAAGACCATTATTAAATTCAATACTAATTCAAGACTTTCCAGATTTTCAAGACTACTAGACACCCTGAGAATTGTTGTCTATTGTCTATCCCTATTGAACATGTTGGTTGTTATTAACATATTTCAACAGTTTTACCTTTTCCTGAGGAGTTATTCAATATTTTATGTTGATACCTTCAGTAATCCATTATCTTCTATAAGCCACTAAGGTTCCTGTCCCATATGTTTCAAATTATCGAGAGTCTACTTTACTAAAATGTTTATTTATTTTACAATAAATTCTGACAACAAACTATTGCATTATTGTAAACCATCTGTGTATGTACTGACTATGAATGTCTACAGCTGTTGAAAAACCACACATTTTGGTAAGTGATGTTAGCAAACTAGCGATTGTTGATGAGGAGTTTTTATTGAATGTCAATAGTGCTCATTATAAAGCAGCAATAACAATAAAATCAAACCTAACATTTCAATTCGGATAAATTATTAATTAAACCTGCAAATTAATCAGGAACTTATGAAATTTCTTAGATGTAACAACGGTTAAACCCTACAAACTCAACACATGTGGACTTAGGCACTGTGAAGTCTGGTGAATCTTGAGTTTGCCGGAGGAGATATACTTGATCAGACATCTTAATATCAGCTCTCAGAGTAGATTAGATCATGTACAAAAGTAAATTGCCTATTAGCAAGAGTAATGCAGAAAAGAGGCCACATCATCAAGAGAATTACGCCCGAGGACCACCAAAACTAATAATAATAATTATTGTATGGCTTTTAGTGGAGGGGGATCAGCAATTAACTGATAGTTCTCCTCGCCTGAAATGCCTGCACTTTTTGTTTTCCATGCAGGTAGACCAACGGCTTATCGTGACTTCCGAACCATGAGAGGGGCCAAACAATCTTTTTGTCTCCAAGCCGGGAGTTGAACCCGGGCCCGCTAGGTGATAACCCAGAGCTCTACCACTGAGCTGCCAACACCAAAACTGCTAAATAAAACTGGTTAAACTGCTAGCAAACGCATTTTCACTATCCGATCGTCCATCTTTCAGGCCAACATTACACTAAATGATTGAGTGAAAGTTGGAAGTAATATCGGGTTCAGGTAACTCAACTTTCGCCTAACTTGACAGTTCTACATTGCCTTAAGTTTGTGGTGAGTGGTTCTAGCTTACTGTGTGAGCAGGGGGAGTATGGCGGAGACGTGGTGGGGGCCCGTGTGGTGGGTGTCTCCGGAGGGGGAGACGCTCCAAACCCAGCGGCGGTGGTGCAGGTACCGGGAGAGGGTGGTGACCAGCGTGCCGGTCGGCCGCGGCGGCTTGGCTGCCGTCCACGGCTGCGTGCCGTCCGGGAACACCACCGTGCCAAACTCAGACGGCATCCGCTCGTACCTGTAGGAGGAAGACAATATTGGGTGTTTCAAAAGGGATTTTACAACTTTGAAAATTCAAATAAATTCATTGAGAGAACCTAAAGTGGTGATTGTGATGTCATTTGAAGGGAACTCCAAGTTATTTATACATAGTATACTAGTTCCGAAAGTCACCGAAAAGAGCGCAACTAGTAAATATGTTAAATATGTTTATAGGGTTGGAAGTGGGTATTACGCTCTTCAAGCATACCCACATGTGCCGAGCCAGAACGTCCACGAAGCACTGCCTTCCTACTCTCCCTCTCAAAAGGCAAAATTGTGCGCGTCCAACCTGGGAACTCCCTGACTCAACTCTTCAAGGCTCTTCAAGCCAAATAATATTTTTTTTTTTTTTCTCAGAGTCAGGGTGCCAGTCTGGCAGGCTTCTATTCTATATCTTTCTTTCCGCTATTTTCATACTACCCTCTCTATCGAGTCCCCTGACTCAAAAATCTGCTTCAACTATTCTTTACTCGTCTTTATTTTCATTTCCCTTCAAATTCACTCCCAAGCCAAGGTGGAACGTCATACGCCGAGGGCTGCGTGGTCAATGGGGAGCTTGGCCTCGAGTATGCGGACTCTGGACACCGGGCGACATCCAGTTTCAACCAGCCTTGTCCAAGCAAGCGGGGCTCTGCTTGGATCGACCGTCTTTTCCCTAGCTACTCGTGGGACCACAATGGACACAACCCAACCAAACCCAAACCAACTTTCAGAGGCTTCACAGCCTCAAATACCCAGTTCCTCGGAACTTAAGGAGCCCATTTCAGAGGCTGAAGCGACCCCCCAGGTCGAGTCTCAGATGGGCGACTTATTAACAAATTCAGAAGAGGAACACCTCTTAGATGATGACACGACAAACGTCAAAGAAATTGAGGAAAAGGCTAAACAGATGAAATTAGCTGGAAAGCCACGCCTCAATGGAGCCCAAAGAAAGAGGTTCAAATAACTGAAAAACCACGGACACTCTGAAGAAGAGGCATACATTCTATGCATTCAACCAATGCCGAAGGGACCAGGAAGGGACTCTGATAATAGGCCGAAAAGACCTAGATCAGAAAACACCACTCCTGAAGAGGCCCACGGGAGCAAAAGGACAAAAGTAGGAGAGAATTCAAAGGCGGACTCCTCTTCACGGAGAGACCACGTCCAACCTAAAAAACTCTCCTACAAACAAGTTACCGAAGGAGTAAGAATGGGAATCCTACACCCTAACTTCCCGGAGGTACTGCTCTCCAATGAGCAACAAGAAGCAATACAGGAAACCATCCTGAAGCTGATACTGGACTCGGTAAGCGAGGGTGTCCACCCGGGCTTCCACAGTATCCATAGCAGACAGGGACATATGGTCCTAGTCTGCAGTGACGAAGAGACCGCCAGGTGGCTCAAGTCAAAAGAACACCAACTAGGCTCATGGGGAGGAGCAGCTCTAAAGGTAGTGGCGGAGGGAGAAATCCCGAAAACCAAAGTCCTCACGGCTTTCTTCCCAAACAGTAGCCAACATTCAACAGAAGAGATCCTGCAGTACCTGGAAAGGCAAAACAGCGGTTTGCCTGCCACAAGCTGGAGGGCTCTTAAGAGAATCGTTGTTGAAAAGACTGTCCAACTAGTCTTGGTAATCGATGCAGCAACAGCAGCCAAGCTTGAGAAGGAAGGGCCGACCAGGGCCTTCTACAAGTTTGGCTCAATCCAGCTCAAACTCAAGAGCAAAGGTGCGGAAGAAGAGGTTAGGCAACCCCCTACAAAACCAACAGGGGAGACCTCCAACGAAGGTAGCATGGGCGTGAGCCAAAGAGCAGAAACGACCTCTACCACAACAACTTGCACGTCTGCCTCACAGGACACCCCAGAGCAGGTAACACCTCAACAACAGGAGCCGGCTGGGGTAAATGTGACAGACAAACCAAAAGGAAAGGAAGGCGAAAGAGAAAGAAGTGAAAACTTAGGCTCTCGCCACTTTCCACTCTTTGAAAGGAAATCAAGGCCTGAAAAGAGAGAAGAGAGGCTGCGTGGTCTCTCAAACGCATCGGGAGGAAAGGGAAGGTACAGACCCCCAGGATCCTGGGATAAGGACCGACCCCGACCTCACGGAAGGAGGGGGGACAGCGACCCCTCCGATCGCCGGAGGCAACATTGATGTTTCAGTTGATCCAGGCAAATCTCCATCACGCCAAAGGTGCAGCAGCAGTCCTGAGCAGGAGATTCGCCAACGAAGGGTTGGACTTAGCCCTTCTCCAAGAACCCTGGGTCGCAAGAGGCAGACAATTAGAGGACTCCCGACACAGGTGGGTAGGCTGATATACGATAGATCAAGTGTTAATCCAAGAGCATGTATCTTAATATCACCTAATACACGTTGTTTTACTGTTCCAGAATTAACAAACAGGGACTTAGCCACGGTGTTGATTGACCTCAACACTGCGTCCGGTAGGCTAAAGGTACTAGTTGCCTCAGCCTACTTTCCAAACCCAGGGGATAAATGCCCTCCAACGGGGGTGGAACAACTTGTGCAATATGCTAACAGGAAAGGGTTGCCCTTGATCCTTGGCTGCGATGCGAATGCACACCACACCATCTGGGGGAGCACCGATACCAACGAGAGAGGTAAGGATCTCCTAGAATACATATTTAAGGTTGACTTACAAATAGAGAATTTAGGGTCCGAACCTACTTTTGTAAACAGAGTAAGAGAAGAGGTCCTAGACCTCACTCTTACGCTCAATCTTAACAACCTCTTGACAAAGAGGTGGCATGTCTCTGGTGAGACCTCGCTGTCGGACCATAAACACATAAGGTTCGATGTGGAGGCTCAAACGGAGATGAGTCTAACTTACAGGGTCCCCAGTTCCACAGACTGGGAAGGCTACCTTGAAACCTTACAAAACGAGATTGTCATAGAGGCCAAACAGGCCAAGACAACAGACAGTCTCGATTACATGGCGGAGGCAGTAGGCAGAGCAATCACCAAGGCCTACGAAGATAACTGTCCTCTCAGGACTAAAAGGACCACAAAAGATGTGCCTTGGTGGAACGAGAGGCTTAACAGCATGAGGAAAAAGCTGCGGAAGCTTTCCAACATAAGCAGAAGGACAGGCAACAGAGCCCACTATGCCGCGGCTCTTACAGAGTACAATAAAGAAATCAGGAAATCCAAAAGGAATTCCTGGAGGCGGTTCTGTGAAAGGTTAGAAAACCTACCAGAAGCAGCTAGACTACAAAAAGCCCTACAGAAGGAATCTTCAAATCCGTTGGGGGCTTTAACAACAGGAACAGGCCAACACACATCAGGCATGAAGGAGACTCTAGGGGTTTTAATGAGTACTCACTTCCCAGGGAGCACCCCGGTCGATGGCAACATGGACTGGCTCCCCTCGGAAAGAAAATCCCCACTAGAATGTGCAAGGTCAAGAAGAACTGCTGCCAGGATGTTCAAACCGGAGATAGTGAAATGGGCAGTAAACTCGTTCAGCCCTTTCAAGTCTCCAGGCGGGGACGGCATCTTTCCAGCACTACTTCAAGAAGGGATCGAAATCCTACTAGACTACATAGTGGCAATCTTTAAGGGCAGCTATGCCCTAGGACACATACCAAAGAATTGGAGGAAGGCAAGGGTGGTGTTCCTTTTGAAAAAAGGGAGGGATCCAGCCCAGCCTAAATCCTACCGGCCTATCTGCCTTTCATCCTTCATGCTAAAGGCGATGGAAAAGGTAATAAATCGACACATCAGGGATGAGATCCTTTCAAGGTCTCCCCTAAGTGCGAACCAACATGTATTCATGATGGGAAAATCAAGTAGCCTAGTGGCTAGAAGACACACTGGCAAACAGAGAGATCCTTGCGGGGGTCTTTATGGACATTCAGGGTGCTTTTGATAATGTAGGGTACCGATCCATTGAGGAAGCCATAATGGACAAAGGAATTCCAAAGGGCACTGCCTCCTGGATAATGGCTCTCCTACACTCCAAGGAAATCACAGCCTCAGAAGGTGACCACACAGTGACAGTTAGGGCTAGGAGGGGCTGCCCCCAAGGAGGAGTGCTCTCCCCCCTTCTGTGGGTACTGGTGGTCGACGATCTGCTGAAAAAGGCAGAACAGAAGGACAAGCCTTTGCCGATGATCTAGTCCTCACCGTCAGAGGGAAGCACAAAGGAACTATAGAGGACCTAACCCAAACTGCGGTGAACTTCATCGATGAATGGTGCACCGGGGAAGGACTGACCATAAACCCAGAAAAAACCGAGCTGGTCACGTTCACAAGGAAGAGAAGAACTAGTATCTCCCCCCCAACGATAAGAGGAATGAGTGTCAAGGACGTAAAGGAAACCAAATACCTAGGAGTAATCCTAGACCAAAAGTTAACCTGGTCCAAACACTTAGATTACGCACTTGCCAAGGGTACAGGAGCTATGGGTGCCTGCAGAAGGACCTTTGGTAAAAACTGGGGCCTAAGCCCCCGGCTAATATATTGGACTTACGAGGCCATAGTCAAACCAACAGTAACATACGCATCCTTCGTGTGGTGGCCTAAAGTTGAACAGACAGTTGTAACAAAAAGACTGCAACAGCTGCAAAGACTGGCCTGCACAGGGGTATGTGGAGCGACAAAATCCTGTCCAACTGTAGTGCTAGAAGCAGTTCTAGATATGCTTCCACTCGGAGCAGAGATTAAGAGAAGGGCAGCTATCTCAGCCCTCAAAATGGGCAGCAGAAACGAAATTAAGCCCCAAAGGGATACGGGCCACATGTCTATATTAAAGGAATTTCCCAACCTGGACATGGAACTGCGAATCCCAGATCTGATGGTCAAGAAATATGACTTTGAGAAACCTTACCAGGTCACTGTGGGTGAGAGAGCGGACTGGCAAAAGGACAACCTCAACATGGGTGGAGCACGCCTTGTATTTTATACAGATGGCAGCCGGAAGGACAACAAATCAGGGCTAGGAGTGTATGGCAATAGCACCAGCATCTCACAGGCCCTAGGCTGCACGGCAACGGTATTTCAATCAGAGGTCCTAGCGATTGAATGCTGTGCTTGGAACATTCTGGCAAGAGGGCTAAGGAGAGGCAAAATACTTATCCTCTCAGATAGTCAAGCTGCTTTATAAGCACTAGACTCGTTCGTGATAGACTCACGGACAGTGCAAGGCTGCAAGAGCGCTCTAAAAGTGCTGGCGGAGCACAATCAGGTACAGCTAGGCTGGATACCGGGACACTCCGGGCATGAAGGCAATGAAAGGGCCGATGCTCTGGCAAGAAAGGGCTCAGACGATCAGCTAATAGGACCGGAGCCCTTCTGTGGTGTCCCCCTGTGCATAGGACAAAACAAAATCCTATCCTGGGAGAAAGGTCAAAAACAGGAAGCCTGGAACAACTTCCCAGGAGGGAGACAATCAAAAATACTGATTGACCCTTTTAACAAGAAGTGGAAGGAGCTGCTTAGCCTAAACAAAAGGGAAATCAGTCTTCTAATAGGGATGCTAACTGGTCATGGGCCACTGAAAAAACATCTCAAGACAATCGGACTTAGTCAATCCGATCGATGCAGATTCTGTACAATGGAGGTAGAATCCGCCGAACACCTATGGCTGGACTGTCCGGCCATCTCTCAGAGAAGGTTGAAATTCCTAGGAAAGGTTGTATTAAAGCCAGAGGAAATAAGGGAGATGGAGATAAACCGGCTGTTAGGCTTCGCGAAGAGCCTTCATATGACATATTGATAAACATAAGGGGTGCTACAATAGGCCTTTCAGGCCGAGTTAGAAAAAGGTATTTTCGCGGTATTACTACCTGAAAATACTGTTTCTACTAAAAAGGTATTACTACCTGGCCCCACCAAATAAAAAAAATATAAAAAAAAAATATGTTAAAGTGGCTGCCTTTGTTTGAGCGTACTATCCATGTGCTTGCGCTAGAATAAAATTTGGCTTCTTTGATAGTTCAGTGTTATTTTTTAACAAACTATGCTAAACATCTAAGAGATTAAAGTAGGCTACATTTTGTGATAGGCATAGTTTTTGGACTTTGATTCTTCAACCCAAAACACAAAGCTACATCCTCAATTTTGCAACTTTAAGAGAAGGTTGCTATTTTAACGTTGCTACTAGGGCTGACATTGGTGAGTTTCGGAACTGGGAAGATGTGTGAAAAAAAACACAACGTGGTTAGGCAATCGGCCCGCGTACGGGAAGAAGTCAAGACAAGCCCTGAGGAAGCGGGACTTTTTTTGTATTTTCGGCCCCGCAAAACGTCACCTGGAACTTCGGTGTGATAAACAAGTGTTTTGTGTCGTGTTTTTGTTTATTTTTTCAACAAATTTTTTCATTTTGACGAGTCCCAGAAGGTCATTAAGGTGAGTGAAACCAAAAAGAGATAATATAAACTAAAACAGCATTTTATAAAAGACATTAAGCAAGATCAGGGAAACAAGAGCAGTACCTGATGAGAATCTTCTCAAGAGGTTTGTTCAAGATGATACAGCAAGGAACATTAGAGCGCGTCTGATTCTCGACGAATCCTTCACCCTGGCTCCTCATGTTGGAGTCCTGATGCTTTGTTGTCAACCTTTGGGGGATTGTGAGTGCGGAGATTTTGGTCTTCAACTGCTCAATGATCTAGACAAATAAACATGCATCACGTTTTCTCTTAGATTTTATTTGATAATTTTATTTTTGTGTTATGGGATTTGCTAATTTAATGATTTTTCTATGTATTTCAAAATTTCACAATCCTACCTGTATCGGTATTTTTTATGAATTTTTTGCTGTATTATTTTTTGTAAAGTTGCCACTTTTGAAAAAAGCAAATTTTCAATGGCTGCCATTCTATAACTGTAAAAGAAAAGTTTACTAAATTTGTTTTGTTAATAAACTGTAATGACATAAATGACTGACTCAAGTTTGGTAGAAATTGGTTGAGCCGTTTTTAAAGTTTCACTTAATGTAAAGTACATACAGACAGAAAATAAGGCTTAGGTGCCTTGTGATCACATTTCTAAAAGTAATTACTTGACCCAAAGAAAAATGAATCACAATTTTTCTGTAAAGATTAGATAAGCTTAATGATCACTAAATCACTAATTTGAGACAGGGACCTGACATAGTGGGTATTTTAACCTGAATATGAATGAGAGATGAGTGTAGGATGATTGTGGCGCGATCTTGAAGTCTTGTTACTGACTAAGGCCGACATTCTCCTTAGGCAGGACTGTTAATTAATAGCCCAACAGCCAATGGTATCTAGGGACCTACAGTTTACTGTGGGATCCGAACCACAATTTCAACCTCATATATACGAATTGGTCTAATTATGAGGATGGTCTTTATGTATGAACTAGTATTCACTAGTGCGGACGTTAATCCCCACTAGGAAATATTGCATCCACACTTTTATAGATATTTAGTAGATGACTTATCTTAGGATCTATGCTGTTGGTGGGCCTACCTGGTGCCTTAGCTTCCCAGGGGTGCCTCCCAAGAAGGCAATATGTATCACAGCACAGGGGGGCTTCTGTTGAACTCTGATGACGTAGAACCAACTCGGCGTCTTGTCAGATTCCCTGGAACCAAATTACATAAAGAAACATATCACACAACTACAACTAGAATAGCACTAGTTAGAGACATTCAATTTCTTCAGTGAATATCTTCATTTGAAGAAGTACAGGTTATGTTAACACACTGTGACTAACATGTAAAAAAAAACTGAAAATTTAAAAAATAAAATCTTTTCTTGATTTAAATTAATTTTGTAGTACTTAGTGTTACAGTAGACTCCCTATTAACTGGCAACCTTTTAACCAGTCTCCGCTTTAACCGGCCTATCTGGCATAAAAACAACATCTTTTTAACAGGCCATTTTTTATCTAAACTTGCATTAACCGGCCATGTTTCACCGGAAACTTGGTTTTCTTATCTATCTTATGTAGGCTCGGGCATAAAAACAACATCTTTTTAACAGGCCATTTTTTATCTAAACTTGCATTAACCGGCCATGTTTCACCGGAAACTTGGTTTTCTTATCTATCTTATGTAGGCTATCACTCAATTCAACATTATATCATGATGTTCTTAAACCACCTAAAATGTACCGTCCTGAACGGAAAGTGTATGCCACCGGAAGTGAATGTGTGGACCTGCTATCCAGTTGACAAAATAGGAAACAAATTATTATTAACTTATTTTAGTCACGGATTTCATGGGTGTCAAATGTTAGCTATAATTTATATAGAGTAATATATTTAGAGTTTTTTTTTCCTAGACATAATTCCATTTAGGTCATGTGAAATTATAGGTTGGCATTTTTAAATGTACAACGGTTTAACCAGCCAAATCATTACCTGGCCGAGGCCTGGTCCTGAGTTGGCCGGTTAAGAGGGAGTCTACTGTAAATTAAAAACCTGTGATTTCACATGATAAAGAAATAATAGTAGTTTATGCAAATATTGTATTTTAAAGGCCTTTAAGCCTCGAGTAAGATTAAAATTTGAACAGCAAAGGAATATATATGATACCATGTAGTTGTAATAAAGTGTATATAGGTGAGACCGGAAGCAGTGTTTTAACTAGAAGCAAAGAGCATATAAGGGATGACAAAAAAAAGAAAATAAAGACTTCAGCCATAGCAGAACATACGGCAGTAACTAAACATAGCATGAAATATGACCTAACTAAAGTTATTAAAAAAGAAGATGATTATATAAAAAGAAAAATAAGGGAATCCGTAGAAATTATTAAACACCCTGAAAATATTAATAGGGAGGATGGATTTAAACTGAGCAGGTCGTGGCTACCTATTTTGAAGAAGCAGCCTCAAAATAATAATTAGTATATTCGTTTGTCATTTTCTTTGATATTTTATATAATTTTTTAACATTATTTACAGTATTTTATATGTTATATTTTTTATATATAGAGACATAATTGTTTTTACATTAATTCTATAATCATATGATTTTAAAATTCACAAGTACTATTTTGAAACTGTCAATTATTTGTTTATTTATATCAATTTGTAAATAATGTCTCTGATGAAGGTGGCCAAAGATGCCACCAAAACTATAAGAATTAAAATAAATTAAATATGCTGAAAATTCCCAAAAGAGTTTTAATGTTAATTTAATATGGCTTATTCAAGTTTAAGAACAGAAATAACCTTCTTTATTGTTAGCACATTTTGTTTGTAAATTAAATCATTATTTATTGACTTTTGTAATCTATCTTGTATTGTTTTGTTTTTGACATATATCACCTGTTACTGTAGCTGTGCTACAAAACTTTGTACCGTTTTTGTAATAGTAAAGTACTTTGATTTGATTTGATTTTGATTGCAAAAGTTGTAGAGAACATACATTTAGAAAGTAGATTTTTCAGTAATTTATAACACAGCTTGTTGAACTCTCTTAAGATACGTTTCAATATAATTGTTAAGTTAAATGCAACTAAAATATCATACTAAAACGTTCAAAACATTCACTTAACAATACAGTAGACTCTCGTTCATCGGAACTAATGTGGCGGACGGCCAGTTAGGATGTCAAAAAATTCCGATGAAGCGGAGGCCGTCGTGAGTCATCATTTCCGCCCGTACGGTGACCTATCGTGATTGTATTCACTCTTGTTTTTAAGGCAACACTAGAGATTTTATAAAAATAAAGCACTCAAACTTTGAACATGGTAACAAATGAACCTATAGGAATAAAAACAACGCAGGAAATAAAGATCCAAAATCGTTATTCTCATATTCTATATTTATATTCCACACATATTCCAGCGGTCAACTGACTTCCACGTAACACAGGTGCAGTCGCGACGCGAGACAGACTGAATGACAGTTTTGGGAAGCGGTCGAAACAACGGATGTTCACTTCCTGCCCCCTTCCTCTTTCTATTTTTGTGCGAATACTCCACGGCCTCGTAAATCACATCGATACGTACAGATTATGGAAAACGCCTGATGACGTTAGACGCAAAATGTGATACTTCACTGTTGTGCGGATAGAACGAATGGAAATTGAAGGCGCTAAAACGGAAAAATTATTTATTTCGTAAGAAAAAACAAATTTATAATATCCAGATTTTCAGTTCCGATGAAGCGGAGTTCCGATGTCGCCGAGTCCGATGAACGAGAGTGTACTATATCGAACTTGGAAACGGTATGTTAGAATCAAATAAATCTTTCTTGCCCAAAAAAACTCTTTAAATTGTTTCCAAATAAACTTACCCAGAGGAGAGAAATTTGAGGTAGGAATGGTTTTCAATCAGTACAAAACTGGTCCAGTCTTTGAGGAAGTTGTACAACGTCGCAGCGGCATGTCGACACTGCAGACCTTGAAACCTTCCGTTGGGCGATGCCACATGTAGAAACCTGCCACAACCAAAGGAATATGGTCATTCTGATTACCTAATAATTTTTCTAGTTCAAACTTTTCCTTAGGCTCCTAGATTTGATTATCTTGCATATTTGAATGTTTTATGTAATTCACATTCCTTTAACGAACTTTATTAAAGAGAAACATTATGTACACTGTCTAACTTTTTTGATTTCCAACCCTCACAACTTGACTTTCTTAAAACTAATATTGCACATGTGAGCTGAAAAATTGTTAATGGGGATACAATGATTTAAGTCTCAAAACCTATCATGAGCTATAATATTTTGGATTAAAGACAAAAAAGTACGTTAAAATATTTCTTTTAGTCGGTCATTAATCCAGGAAGGAGGCAAGGATAGAAGACTAAATGTTTCCTTTATTTACTTTCAATTTGACAGTTTTGTATTTTCATATTTATTAATTATAACAATGAAAACTTCGGGTGGTGCAGCCCTGAAATACGCCTGTGATCCCACGCCCCAGTGCAGGGTTGCCACCCGTCCCGATTCTGTCGCGACAGTCCCGATTTCGGACCCTTTTGTCCCGCATCCCGACTGATCATTCGTCGGGACGCATTTTGTCCCGATTTATTGTTTTACACAACAAATTAATTTATACACAACAAATTTGTTTATAGGCATTTTTTATTAATTGTTTTGAGTTAATATTCCACCGCTTAATGATTATAATGGATTTGATTTTTGCCAAAGCGACCTCTTTCATATTTGTAGTAAATACAAGCACTAGTTAGTGACGCTCATGTGAGCGAGAGGCTGCCACGACGATGTTCTGCCGACTTAATTAGAGCAGAACTACTAATAAACTTATATTTAGACATGTCTGTGCTGACTTTTTTTCATGTTACAAGAGCAACAAAAAATTGATTAATGCTAGGAGCAACAAGAAGTATGTTTTTAAGAAGAAAATTTTTCAATAATAGATTATTAACTCAATTCTTCTTGTACTCCATAGTTCTGTGTATTTTATTTTCTCCCTAACGTTGTTTGTAAATTGAATAAATTTAAATTCTTTTGTGTTAAATTTGTTTTATGATTTCAGTAAGTTTTATGCCTTTCAAATGGTATCAAACTGTTCCACACACTGGCCGACTCGAGACAAACAGTAGTAACTAAATGACACATTTATTTACTAGTGTTATTTATTAGTGTTACTACTAAGTTGATCATTTACATTATTTCAATGTTGGATCCAAGATTTGGCTATGTAGGTTTTTCCCGGGGGGGGGGGGGGGGGGGTCCCTCCCGATTTTTTTTCCTTAACCAAAGGTGGCAACCCTGCCCCAGTGTGAGTCTATGCTTGCCTCTTGGATTGATGATTGGCTAAAGTAAATAACTTAACGTAGCTTGGAATGTTTAAGACAAAATTGTCCGGCTGAAGGCTAGTTTTAGAATTGTTGCCCCAATATTAAATAAAGTGACAAAAGTAAACACGATGGGTGCAACACAATATGTAACAACGTCTATTCAGGGTCTGAGCAATGGTTACCCAAAGTTGTAACGTGCAAGCTGCCTCCTATGGGAAGCAATGCATGTGTTTTGTACGTATTTTCTCTACCAACACTCTTGGTAGTATAAGTAGGCTTGCCATATTTCCCAGTTTGACCGGGACAGTCCCAGTTTTTCGCTTTTGTCGCGGTGTACCGGCCGGTTTTGCTTTTGTCCCAGTTTTTTGTAAAAATTGAGAAAAATGTTATTTATTAATAAAAAAATAACAATTTCTTTAATTATTTCTTAAAATAAATATTCTCATAAGAAATTTTACAATAAAAAGTACTATTAAATTAACATGACGATTTAATTTTTTGAAGGCAATCAAATTTAAAGTAAAAATGAAATTTGATGTCGGTAAGATGGGGGATAAAGGTTGGCTGGGAAAGTCTAGTGTTCTTGTGACGTGGATGAAATGGACATAGGCTATTACTAAAGTGAAAAAGGTCTGTTCCAGTAAAATGTCAATAAGAGACGATTTATTACTCTTGTAACTTTATTTTGATTTAAGAAGGTGTATGACCCTATCTTTTGAGCATGTGTTAAAATAATAAGCAAACAAAAAATATAGAACTTGTTTAATTTTTTTTTAGTTTTAACTTATTAGTCATTCTTACACAATCCGAAAAATTTTAACTTTTACACACTAAATTAAAATATTGTGTATAAGCTGCAACTTTTCTCCAAAACATTTTAAATCTAAGCTTAAATTTGGCATAATTGAGACCACAGAATCGTTTTCCCTTTGCCCTCCCCCTATTTTTGGTGGTGGGGGGGGGGGTTGGGTTTCATATTGGGTGTCCCGGTTTGGTCCTGTAAAATTATGGCAAGCCTAAGTATAAGCAATCCACCTCGTAGGGTCTAATTTGCTAATTTCAGTATTTATTTCATCTCTACTGGAGTGATAAATATAGTGGTATTAAGTTACCTTAATGGTATCCAGTACTGCTCAGAGTTTCATATTTACGACCAGAGGTTTTGATGCCGTTTTTTTTCAATGATCACATACTCGTCATTGGAGAAGTGACATTTACCTAGGTCCAATGGACACTGTCAAAAAGTTACGTTATCAAACGACTGTGTGATCATTGTGCAATTTAAGGCCAAAACCTGGTTGCAGATACACAACTCTGAACAGAACTGGATAACTATTCGACCTCCATGGAATCCATTGGATACCATAGGTTCTCTCAACATTGGACTCTTCCAAATACTTGCTTGGTCACAAGTACCATTGCAGGCCAGGCCATTGTTGTGTGTGACCTGCATTCAACGTGTTAAATTAAAGTCAACATTATTAGGCCTTAAATGTTTTCAACGGGATGCATTTTTAAAATATTTTAACTCAATTTGAGATCAGGATAATAAGCTAAAAGTGATTATGACTGAAGAGTAATGTATGCATAAACATTGCTGAAAAGTGAGTATGATGATTGTGATGAATCAGATGAGGAGTAGCTTTATTACTGACAAAAAGCAGGCGAAGGGTTAGTTAGGATCTAGGATCATTAATTAATAGCCCAATGACCAAAGGCAGCTGGGTCCAGTTTCGAACCATAAAAACCACCTAACTTTTCTCAGGATCAAACTGGCAACTTTTAGATTCGAAGACGAGCATCATAACTAGTCAGCTAACTAGCACATTGATATTGCTAACATCATAGCAGAGTATTATTTCATATAAGTTACAGTAAAGTCCCGCAAACCCCGACTAATGTGGACTGGTGTACAAATTCTGGTTTAACGGGAATGTTGTAAACATAAGAATAAGTACAAAAATTTAATGTTACTCCGATAAAAAAATATATTTATTGCATAGTATACTTAATACAAAAAAAAAAAAAAAACTTTGTTGAAACAAACTCAAAGAAAAACCAAAACTGTTTAACAGGCTTTGGCCGCTTAGTGGCCTTGGAACCCAGTACATTTTATTGCTCTGGTAGGCTATCCAAAGTTATCCAAAGCTCCGGGTTTTCAAAGTGCGGATTTGTGGGACTCTACTGTATTTGTTTATCGGTTTGCCCAGGGCTTTAACAGTTCTTAAGGTCAATAAAAATAAAAAAATAACCAAAATTATCAAAAAATTAACCAAAAAATAACCTTGAATAAACCCAAAATGTCACTAAAAATTCCAAAAACCGGCGTTTTATCGGGATGTTAAATATATATAGGCAATAAAAATGTTGTAGGATGATTTTCAACTAGGTAAGTAATCATTTACTAAAACAATAATATAAAAAAAAATTAAATAGAAATAAATCCTCCCCAATCCATTTTTTTCCTTTTTCAAACATTTATTTAGTTTTTACGAGCTTCATCCTAATCGAACAATAACAACCTAACAGCAAAAAAAAAAAAAAAATTAAAAAATAACCAAAATTCCCAAAAATAACCAAACTTCAGAAAAAATAACCAAGACCAAAAAAATAACCTGTTACAAGCCCTGGGTTTGCTAGTAGTGGGGGGGGACTGACCTGGGCAAGGGAAGGTCGTGTTGCAAGATGAGGCTGATGGTCTGTGTGTGCATCCACTTGTGCCAGACGGAGGGGTCCAACAGACACACTGGGCGCCAGAAGTGAGCAAACTGCGGACAACTCGGGTCGCTGCAAACGACAAATCATGTCTTGACAATGTTAAGCAAACTGCAGACAACTAGGGTCACTGCAAACGACAAATCATGTCTTGACAATGTTAAGCTTTGCTCATGAAAGCGTATAACATGACAAAACTATTGACAAATTTCACACAAACATAAAGTAATCCAAAACATTCCAACCTTCAAAATTTAAATTTGAATTCAATCAGCTCAAGTGATCTAAAACCAGAGGCTCCCACGAAAAAATATGACAAACTGTTCCAGGAGTAAAAAAACAAAGCCTGTAAACAGTGTGGGATTAGTTTTCTATACCCAAAAGGACCTGCTGCATCCTTCTGTAAAAATAGTTCCAACCTTTTTCCTCACAAAAAAATGGTCTAGAGCAAATTTAGGAGTTCCAAATAAAACAAAATATATAATAAATCTGTTGTTAGTTTTCCAATCATCACAATCTTGGTATTGGTGTATCATTGTATAGAAAATTTAATCTGTAAATTTGTTTCTTTCCAAAACTATTGATTTATTGTTCATGAAATAAATTTATTGTTTTTCACAGTTACACATATTTTAAAATCTTAAATGGCCACCATTTTGAAAAATACATTGAGAAAAAAAACTATTCTTTTTCTGGAAATGGACTTGTCTATCCGTTGTAAGAGTATATTGTAAGAGTTGCAATTATCTGCTATGGAAGTAAAAAAAATTGTTGAATACAAAATAGCCGCTAACGGCCTAAGATTACTTAGTACACATATTAACTCAGTAAACTGGGACGTTTTCTTTATTTTCGAGCAAGTAATCACATCCCAACTTTAGACTAACCTGGAGGAGAGAGTTTGCGGCCCGCTGTTGGAAGAGAGGTAGAAGAGAGGCATGCCACTGCGGATGGTCTCGGGGAGCGCGAACGAGAGAGGCGTGGACGAGAAAGAGTCGAGGTGCGCCAGCAGCAGGTCGGACTGCGCGAGGGTCTTGACTGTGGTCCAGAACCGCGTGACCACGGCCTGGCGGTACTGCGACTGGAACTGCTTCTTGATGAGGCACGTGATGTCGTGGAGGAACTCGTATGGGGCTGCCACATGCATACATGTTGTTGTTATAATGAGATGAGATATGGATAATGGTGGATAATGAGACCCCGGCCGAACCAAGGACGGGATATACAGGCTGAACAACTCAACTGTGCCACCATTGGCATATCCTAAACTATGAGATTTAGAGAAAACTTTAAATGGCGAACCTCACCTATTTTTTAAGGCAATTTTCTCTAAATGATTGCCATTTTCCAATATGGCGGCCAACTTTAAAATTCTTATGGGACACCCTACATTTTATGGTGTTTTAGAAATGGTACATGTAATTTTAAAACATTTTTATTCTTTGATATTTTTCTCTAAAACTATTTAATTAAAGTTCATTTTTAGTTCCATAAGAATAACATCCGGGGCAAACTTTATCTATCCATAACTCTGAAACCGTTCAGTAAAATAAAAAATACTCAAGAATAAAAATGTCTTAAAATTATGTTTGATTAACATTTCACACATAGAAATTATCTTTTACGCATAAATTAACTAATTTCCAAAATGGCGGTCAAAAGATAAAAGTTAATAAAAATTGATGTCATTATGAAAAAAATGGCATTAAAACAAATTTTTAAGACATTTTTATTCTTTTTTTTTTTACTGAATGGTTTCGGAGTTATGGACGGATAAACTTTGGCCCCATGTTATTCTTATGGAACTAAAAATGAACTTTAATTACCTGTAGCTCCCTAACCGTTACTTTTAGAGAAAAACGTCAAAGAATAAAAATGTTTTAAAGTTACATGTACATTTTTAAACACCATAAAATGTAGGGTGTCCATAAGAAATTTTCAAGTTGGCCGCCATATTGAAATGGCGACCATTTAGAAGAAAATGGAATTCCATATTTTTATTGCCTTAAAAAAATAGGTGATGTTCTCCTTTTAAATTTTTCTCTAAATTTCATAGTTTAGGATATGCCAATGGTGGCACAGTTAAGTTGTTCACCCTGTAGAAGGAAGAGAAAGTGTGAGAAACATGACAGCAGATGGCCAATTGACCACTCAGAAGGCCAACTCCCGTGCTCCTATGACACCTGATTTTCAGGCTCAAAATTATCCGCTCTGCCTTTTAAATGGTCAATCAACCGACTGTCCAGTCATGATCCTCAGATTGGGGTTTCCATGCTCACTGCACCACCCCCTGCTATCTAGAACATGAAATTATTCTGAGGGACTGGAAATTTTCATGATAGACAGCCAAAAGACTTACTACCTTTATTTATTTGTCCCCAACAGTATAGTCACTTTACAACATTCAATACGTAATGGTAAACTCTAGTTGACTATTTCATTTTCTGTACAAAATGTCAACTTCACAACTAGTATATACCAGTTTTAAAGTTGTCCTAGGAAACATACGGTACATGAAGAGTGTCTTATTCCAGTACTGAATATATATTTATCAAGTATGTACTTAAATGAATAATAGTGAAAACCACGGGTCTTCAAAAGAATACATAGATTGATGGATGAAGTAATACTTCATTCAATTATAACACTTTCCTTCAATTCTTATTTTAATGCTTAGTTTTACATAAATTGATGCAGGTGCTCTGCACTGCAGAATGTCATTATTTTAGAACTTGTTATCTGGACTTAATATAGGCTCACACCTTCATCCAAACAGTTCAAAAGTGAAATTCTCCACTACTAGTTTCGCTGCAACGGCAGCATCATCAGGTGATTAAAATATTTCATCCATGAGGGATTCGTCACAGAAATATAAAATCATCAGTTACAAAACACAACACAGTGACACACGTAAAACATTAATTGAAGTGATGCTTGATGACCTGATGATGCTGCAGTTGCAGCGAAACTAGTAGTGGGAGAATTTCACTTTTGAACTGTTTGGACGAAGGTATTTGCCTATATTAAGTCTTTAAATACGCAGTTCAGGGGCTAAAAATGGATTTTAATTGTAATCTGGCTAAAAAAGCCACACATTTTCACATTTCTAAAAATATATATATATATATATATATATATATATATATATATATATATATATATATTCAGTTATGTATTAGCCGCTTATGGTATATCATTCCAGTTGGCTGTACAGTAAAACACTTGGCTCGACTTAACCCAAAAATCAGTACTTGCACACCCTTATTGAAAACTATATCAAATACATATTACCGAGAATATGGTATATTGTGCGGTCAAGTACTGGAGGCTTCTATAAAAATGTCAATTTACCGGGAGTCAAGATTGTTGATGGTAAAACCATACGATCCTGTTGGAATCTATCAACTACAAAAAATATCAATTTACAACAAATTAGTTTTGAACCTTAAGTAGCAAAAAAATTGTTCACTTTACTATTCGCAAAAAATCACAGTTATATTTTTGATCTAAATAACCTTTTAAAAAATAAAATGGAAGAGGAAGATAAAATGTAGAAATTTTTACAATGAAGTCAGGTTTATTTTTCTCACCAAATGACTTCCTATTTATTTGGAAATACTTCCGTCAAAAGCATTCATCACATTCTCTTTTACAACTTAAAAATACTAAATTTGATGAATCGACTTTACCTTTAATAGAAATGTAAAATCGGACGGAATTCTGCGGAAGTACAGGCCAATCACACAGGACTATGTACTCTATGTAGATGTGATTAGCCCATGGTAACATTAAACACACCTCCAACTGACTTTCTTTCACACTGATGTTCTGAAAAATAACACTAAGTTAAGCAAGGTTGTAATGTTGGATCAACTGAATAACTGTATTGAGTTACATTTAGGTAGTTGGGTAAAATTTATTAAACAAAGTAAAATAAAATTTACTGGGTTTGATTCCAATCTTTGATTTACTAGTACAACAGACAGTATTATCATTGACTATGTGCACTAACGTTAGTAGACTTTTCATAGCATAGGAGTGTTTGAAACCTATTGACGGTGGTGCAATCTCGTACGGCGTACATGGAAGTACAAGTCATATGATAGGCAAATCAGTACTATCACTCTTTTCAACGAAGCATGGAATATTTTATAACTGAGGGTTATGTTTATGTTGTGGTAAAGTGTTTAGGCAGCACTACAAACCCAGCTGAATAATAACAACATCGATGGCAACGACTCTGGCGCGTACACAAAACTTCCAAATTTTTGCCTCAAACTAAATGCATTGGATGAGAGGTCTATTCACATTAGTGTACATAGTCAATGGTATTATTAACTTAATTGTAATGAATTAGTCTCATGGTAAGAATAAATTGTAACAATAAAACACGCCAATAAAATTTTCAGGCATTCTATTATTTTTTTTTTTTACTACCACAAGCACTTTATAAAAACCCCAGGTAGTCTGTCAAGACTGCATTTAAGAATATCTTAAAAGTCAAGAGCATTTCTTATACAGTAGAGTTCTGCTTTTCTGCAATCCATATATCAAAACACATACTGACAGGAAAAATACCGCATTAAATTTCTTTTAACTAAACAAGGTTTGAATTTCAGAACAGCAACACTCAACTAAATTTGTGTGGAATTGGGTTTTTAGGAAAATGTTCTTGCCACATCAAATGAGTATCTTTAAATTTCCTTCACATCAATCAATCAATCTCTTTATTCATCAAGTTAGTACACAGGTACAGTGAATAGCGTTAACATTAAAATTTTAAAAAATATATAAACAAAACAAACTAAAAACTAAATCAAATAAAATCATCTTACACATGCAATTATTTCATCGGGCAGCATTAGCTACTACTATACATATTCACATTGTTAGAAATACTTGGCAATTCTTCAAATGAGTATAAAGAGTTATTAATCAAGAATTTTTTAAGTTTTTTTGTATATTCTGAGGGGCTTTGTGTTCTTTTTATACAATTTGGAATAAGGTCATAAAATTTTAATCCTCTATAATCTGGTTTTTCTTAAAAAATTCCAATATGTGAGGTTCTACTGTCAACAAATCTCTTGTGTTGTACAGACGATTTCTGAATTCCATGGGGGGATATTATTCTCATAAACATGTTTTACTGTGTAAAAAACATGCTGAGAAAACACAGTTAAAATGCCCAATTCTGTAAATTTTGATTTGACCGAGTCCCTAGTTTTCAACCCCAAAATTATTCTAATCGCCTTTTTTCTATTTTTTAAATATTGTTCAATTTTCTTTTTAAGTTGCCCCATAAATACCAATGCCGTAAGCTTTGTTTATACATGAAAATCTAACCTTAATCATGAACCCTTCATGGAGGCGGCAACAAAGGACACTAGCTAACGAGGCATTCAAGTTGTCCTCTGTTTGTTTCTTCATCAACAGTTGAGGCTCTCGGTTCCCATAAAAACTGTGGTTGCTGCAAGAGAGGATAACCAATAAGATACAAATGAATTTCCCACTCTTGATAGGTAATCAGACTACTGATGAGCTCTAAATACTGATTACAAAATACTTAGTCATTAATATCTAAGATACATAATTACAATCACTTCTTGCAGGATTTATTGTGTGCCATTTATTCAACTCTTAATCAGAGAACAGATATGAATAAGATGCGTATTTATATATATTTGAATAATCTAAGTTCCTGTGTACTTAAGAGTCATCTTCACCTTTGGGCCATTAGCCCATTGTTGCACAGTCGGCAATGTTAACCATACGGCTTTTATGCTAAAACATGGTCTAGTATTCCCCTGTTTCGGAAGCCCTATTTCAACCGATTTTCTTTAAACTTGGAAAGAGTTTAGTTGAGTAGTTACAGTAGGCCCCTCATACCTCGAAATTTTGAAAATTTAACAAATATTACTCTGTGACGTTGGAAAGTAACTCGATTTTCCTACGTAATATTTGTTAAATTATCAAAATTTTAAGGTATGAGGGGCCTAATATAACTATTCAACTAAACACTTACCAAGTTTAAAGAAAATAGGTTGAAAAACGGCGACCGAAACAGGATAATAAAATACCATGTTTTGCATTAATTCGTAATATGGTTAACATGGTGAAGATGACTCTTAAACATGCTTTTCTATGCTGCGTTGACGATAAAGTAAAGACTAGGAATGCCTGCATGAAAGTAAAAACATTGCAACAATTGGACTAACCTTTGCAGTATAAATGCTTAATTTCACCCCAACCACTGTTATTTTTTTCATTTTCTATATTATTTTAGTAAAGCACACTTGTGGAACATCATATTTCTAAAAATGAAAATTGCAGATGAAATTTATTTGTGCAGACATTTTGATTTTCGACAAAGTTTTATGGTGGTTCTTATGTCAGTTCCATTACGTTCATATTAAGTAAATGCTTTTTCAATTTTTATTCTCTTCTCACAAACAACACATGGTCAGATGCACATTTATTTACTGTAAGTAATAAAATTTATGAAAGAAATGTTTGAGAAAACATTTTATTAGCATTAAAGTGTTACCTGACAAACCATTCCCCCATGCGCGGTACAGGAGTGGACAGCTCATGAACATTTGCACCCTTTTTGAAGCTCCATGTCAAAAACGCTTCATGGTATGTATTCAGCCCTTCATGACCATAATTCTGAAAAAAATACAGAAAAGTCCATCTAGGGAGTTTAAACAAATATTAATAAATAAAAGAAGGGTTTATGACCAAATGCCTATAAACCATTGTAAATTTTTTATGACATTTAAAAAACTTTTGATATTTATTTAAAACGTTTTTAGTTTGACTGTTTAACCATTAAACAATAATAGATAAACTATAATATTAAATATTATTTACCAAGTAATTTGGTTGCTTTAACACAGGTAAAACAAGAGTGGCTCTTGTAACTGCTTTATAAATATAGTAGAAGCCCTCTAGTCCGACCTCGGAGGGTTCGGCCACTGGATAATCCGGCCGCGGTATTCTGGAAATGAAATGTTTAGCCCCAGGCGTTTCCTAAATAAAAAAATAGACAAGAGTCAACTTGTCCCATGTTATATCACTAAAATATATCAGGTCAATTGAAAATTTCCAGACGATTTGGTTTAGGATATCTTTTAAAACTTTGTGTTAGTATTCTATTGTTATTTAATCTGTTCTGACACTATTCATGTACAATGTGCATATTATGAATAAAGCCGTTTTGATTTGATTTGATTTGATTTGAATCGTTATCTTTTAGTTGGGTGTTTCGCAATCCGATCGTCAATGTAACACGGGATTTAGGTCACTATAAACAGATTCTGTCGCTTTTGCGGCCCCATTTATACAATAGGGCCTTCGTTGACAGAAGACCAGTATTACCGTCTGTTAAACGCAGTATCATCGCTAGCGGCTGCTTGTCTGTTCCCGATTGTCATTTCGGCGCTACAATGTCTGAGAGGGCCGAATCATGATACAATCATGAAGATTAAAAAGTTGATACACAGCATTGATTGGGCAAGTATGATGTCCTTCATTGTTAAATACATCCTAATAGTTCATTGTTGGAACACACATATAATACAGGTCACTGTGTAACCCATTTAATAAACGGTATACTCCGGCCATTTTGAAATTCGGCCGATGGTCCGGTCCCAAGGTGGCCAGATTTGAGGGCTTCTACTGTGTATATATACATTTTCTAATATAAGTATTTAAAAAATAAAATCTGAAATTGATCCATGGACCATCAACCTTTGGAAAATAATGATTATACCACGAATCTGCTAGTGTACAGTGGAGCTGGGACTACGTGGAGGTTAGGTTAGATTACCTGGGCACCCGAGTGGGGAATGTAGGTGCCGAAGGTGGCACACGAGATGAACTGCATGAGCTCGCTGTAGGGCACCAGGCCCTGAGCGCAGTGGGGGTGAAACTGGGAGCCAACGTGAAGGTTAGGTTAGATTACCTGGGCACCCGAGTGAGGAATGTAGGTGCCGAAGGTGGCACACGAGATGAACTGCATGAGCTCGCTGTAGGGCACCAGGCCCTGAGCGCAGTGGGGGTGAAACTGGGAGGCAACGTGAAGGTTAGGTTAGATTACCTGGGCACCCGAGTGGGGAATGTAGGTGCCGAAGGTGGCACACGAGATGAACTGCATGAGCTCGCTGTAGGGCACCAGGCCCTGAGCGCAGTGGGGGTGAAACTGGGAGGCAACGTGAAGGTTAGGTTAGATTACCTGGGCACCCGAGTGGGGAATGTAGGTGCCGAAGGTGGCACACGAGATGAACTGCATGAGCTCGCTGTAGGGCACCAGGCCCTGAGCGCAGTGGGGGTGAAACTGGGAGGCAACGTGAAGGTTAGGTTAGATTACCTGGGCACCCGAGTGGGGAATGTAGGTGCTGAAGGTGGCACACGAGATGAACTGCATGAGCTCGCTGTAGGGCACCAGGCCCTGAGCGCAGTGGGGGTGAAACTGGGAGGCAACGTGAAGGTTAGGTTAGATTACCTGGGCACCCGAGTGGGGAATGTAGGTGCCGAAGGTGGCACACGAGATGAACTGCATGAGCTCGCTGTAGGGCACCAGGCCCTGAGCGCAGTGGGGGTGAAACTGGGAGGCAACGTGAAGGTTAGGTTAGATTACCTGGGCACCCGAGTGAGAATGTAGGTGCTGAAGGTGGCACACGAGATGAACTGCATGAGCTCGCTGTAGGGCACCAGGCCCTGAGCGCAGTGGGGGTGAAACTGGGAGGCAACGTGAAGGTTAGGTTAGATTACCTGGGCACCCGAGTGGGGAATGTAGGTGCCGAAGGTGGCACACGAGATGAACTGCATGAGCTCGCTGTAGGGCACCAGGCCCTGAGCGCAGTGGGGGTGGAACTGGGAGCCAACGTGGAGGTTAGGTTAGATTACCTGGGCACCCGAGTGGGGAATGTAGGTGCCGAAGGTGGCAAACGAGATGAACTGCATGAGCTCGCTGTAGGGCACCAGGCCCTGAGCGCAGTGGGGGTGAAACTGGGAGCCAACGTGGAGGTTAGGTTAGATTACCTGTAGGGGTGGGCGAGTAGTGGTTTTACGATTCGAGTCGAGTCGAGTCGAGTATTGCATCAACTACTCGGGTATCGAGTCAAGTCGAGTAGTATTGTGAAAAAGTTTAAAATGAGTTTTTAAAAATAATATTAAATAATAAAAGTAAAAGTATTATTAAATTCATCTTTATGACGGGAATTTTTATTTGCCGTCCAATTTCGGGACGGGATTGCTCTCCTCGAATATCAGGAAATATTCGTTTTGACTTTTATCTGAGTGTCGTATAAAGAAAAATGAATGTTAAATATCAACTGGTTCTGTTTCCAAACTGTTCCAATTGTTTTTGTATAAGTTACAATGAACCTCCTTTAGTTGAAAAGATTTTAAATATCTAATTTTTATATTTGCCGTATACAATAAGATAAGGATACAGTACAAATTTTCTTGTAACCAAAAAAATTAAAATCAAATCACTAAACAATATACATATAAAAATGACCATTAAAATTTTATAAAAATTTTGTTGAATGAAATATTAAACGTTTTGTACAAAGAATTAACAGAAAAATTATGTACATCAAAATATAGATTAAAACAAATGGAAAAATTGTAAAGAAAACAAAACTGTATTACATAAATAGGCCTAAGGCCTGCTCAGTTAAAAAATAAAAAAAAAAAAAAAAAAAAAACAAGAAATTGAAATTATAATAAATATTAACACTAAGGAATGAAGTGGTTCAACAAACCAACGCCAATTATAACCCCAAGAAATGTTCTTTTTTTACTTATTGATTTAACTGAGACAGGTTCTTAGAGATTATCATAAAAATTGAACTTTGAAAATATCCACTATTAGACCTAATTATTTTTATTTTTATTTCTATGTATTCATTTAGCTATTTTTTGCTATATTTAAATAAACGGTATCAGTTAACTGACACATACTTTCTCCCAACAATATATAAAAAGGTGTTAAAAGCTCCAAACATTAATGTCTTGATGACTCAGTCGGATAGCTACCAGCTGAGCAGCGCTCGTTTGACCCTACGCGCGTCTGTGACTTTTAACAACGTACTGCGTTTACCGCTAAACGAAAAATTGAATTTTCTCCGCAACCACTTGACGTAGAGCAATAATTTAAAATACTGGATTATTTAGTTTTTTAAGCTTGATTTAATGGTGATAAGTAAAATTTATTTCGAGACAACAGCTATTTTGAAAATTCAAAAAATTGATTTTTGAAACACTTTTTACTCCATAACTTTTGAACGCGCATTTTCCCGGAGATGCGGGTGGTGTCATTTTATTCACCATTTTAAGCTTAATAAACCACAAAATTTTAATCAAAATCGTTAGAGCCGTTTTTGAGAAATTTTGATTTTTGACGATTTTTGAGGGTTATTGGGGGTAAACTACCCTTAAAAATAAATAATTAAAAAAAAATGAAAAAAACGCCTGGAATTATCGTGGGTTTGGACCTACCTACCAAATTTCATCAAAATCGGACCATTGGGGCATTCTCTAGCTCTGTTTACATCCTCCTGACACACACACACACACACACACACACACACACACACACACACACACACACAGACATCACTCCGAAAACCACTTTTTTGGACTCAGGGGGAACCAAAATGGATAAATCCACCAACAACTCAAATTCGAAAAATTTTGACGAAAACAATACTTTCTCCATATACTATGGTATAGGGGGAGAAAGTAAAAAGGAGTGTATGATGAAAAAAACAATGAAGGTTTTAAGTTATGAACCTCAAAATCTAATAAATGTATTTGTAATGTTTAATAAAAAAAATATATATTTAATGGGATTTGAAGTTTTTCATTTAAAAATTATATTAAATTATAATAAGATACTTTTAACATTATAAAACAGTAATTCAAATAAAGATTGATTTATTTAACAACACTTTGCCACTTTCCTTTTGGAAAGTCACACAACTTTGGTTGACGTTTTGTTTAATTTGTAAGAATTGGACGAATTAAAAGAGCCATCGCTTAGTTTTCTACGACAATTGGTTCAGAAAGTAGCATTTGGTACTAGGAGCCAAAAACACCCCTCTTGAATAAATTACTGCCGGGCGTCGTCGATAGATAAGCTGAACAATAGATCGTCTCGGCGGCCGGCCGTGTTTTTGTGCTCGTTAGCGATCGCCGGCCGCCAGACGTAAACAACTATTGTCACGGCTGCGGGCGCGCGCCGCCGGGAGTGACGACGACGACTACTAGACTCGATTCTCGAGTATTTGCAACTACTCGACTCGAGTTCGAGTAGGACTAATTACCCGAGCCACTACTCGAAACTCGAGTACTCGCCCACATCTAATTACCTGGGCACCCGAGTGGGGAATGTAGGTGCCGAAGGTGGCAAACGAGATGAACTGCATGAGCTCGCTGTAGGGCACCAGGCCCTGAGCGCAGTGGGGTTGGAACTGGGAGCCAACGTGGAGGTTAGGTTAGATTACTGGGCACCCGAGTGAGGAATGTAGTGCCGAAGGTGGCACACGAGATGAACTGCATGAGCTCGCTGTAGGGCACCAGGCCCTGAGCGCAGTGGGGGTGGAACTAAGAGCCTACGTGGAGGTTAGGTTAGATTACCTTTGCACCCGAGTGGGGAATGTAGGTGCCGAAGGTGGCACACGAGATGAACTGCATGAGCTCGCTGTAGGGGCACCAGGCCCTGAGCGTAGTGGGGGTGGAACTAAGAGCCTACGTGGAGGTTAGGTTAGATTACCTGGGCACCCGAGTGGGGAATGTAGGTGCCGAAGGTGGCACACGAGATGAACTGCATGAGCTCGCTGTAGGGCACCAGGCCCTGAGCGCAGTGGGGGTGGAACTGGGAGCCAACGTAGAGGTTAGGTTAGATTACCTGGGCACCCGAGTGAGGAATGTAGGTGCCAAAGGTGGTACACGAGATGAACTGCATGAGCTCGCTGTAGGGCACCAGGCCCTGAGCGCAGTGGGGGTGGAACTGGGAGCCAACGTGGAGGTTAGGTTAGATTACCTGGGCACCCGAGTGAGGAATGTAGGTGCCAAAGGTGGCACAAGAGATGAACTGCATGAGCTCACTGTAGGGCACCAGGCCCTGAGCGCAGTGGGGGTGGAACTGGGAGCCTACGTGGAGGAAAGACACAGCCACTGCGTTGGTCCTCAGCTGCGTCAACACCAGGTCCAGCACATGGATGTCTGGCAGAGATATCACTCCGTCCGTCACCACTACCAGGTCTGCAAACAAACACAGTAGAGAGAATGTAAATGCCTTCATTGGTGCAAATGCCATCTCATTCTACACCTGGAGATGACTATTGTCATTAACAATGCATAGAACAATATGATTAAACAAATGTATGGCACTTCTAACAAAATAATAAATTTTACTTCTACATTTATGTTTATAAACTAAGTTATTAAAACAATCTTTTATTTCTATTTTCAAGTCTTTCCTTAATTTAATTGTACATCAATGGGCCAAAATACAGTAGAGTCACACTAATCTGAACAAATTTTGAATGGACCCTGTTTAGTTTAGTGTGATTTTCATGATAGAGATAAGTCATGAAATTATTAATGCATTTCCTAAATTAGGTACATATGATATCAATAACAATAAAAACCGCTGAAAACCAAGAACATTGGTCTCTGGTAATGAAACCATGTCAAAATGGTGGTGAATACCAATTGCAGATTGCAATAAAATTTGTCAACATTTTTTGTCAACAATAGAAACTTTTTTTTTTGGAGAAAGTATGTGTCAGTTATCTGATACAGTTTATTTAATAACAAGAACGTTAAGTGTAGACGTACTGGAGAGGCTGCTGTGGGGCAGTAGGCGCAGGGCCAGCATCCCGTAGCGCAGCAGGTTGATGAACCCAGAGTCCGGGCTCACCATCGGGATCTCGGCCAGAGACATCTGCATTCTCTCAGAGGACTCCTCAAACAGCCCCCCAACCAACCGGTCCGATTCCATCTGGTGACAGAGTTGCAAAACCACTTCAAATTGAGATTGTAAGAAAAGATTGTCTTCATTTATTGCAGTGGATCTGAAAATTCGTTAGGGGAAAGTAACATGAATGACACACATCACAGGATTAATTGGAAGTTGTTGATAAATGTTTGTACACAAATTCAGAGTAACAATTTTTATCAAGTACTGGTACAAGATTAAACTACCAATGTAGAAATGTTTTATGTTTAATTTGTTTAGAAGTATGTTTTCTAGAAACCTGATATCAAACTTTAACATCTAAAAAGGCAATTGACAGTTCCTTCAATGGAATTTTTTTTATATTTATATTCGTAAAACTCACAGAGTTAATAAGAGGATTTTCATTCACAAGAAAAAACTAAAAGTTATTCAAAATAGAGGGCTTCCAGCTGATCGTAGGCCAGGGCCGAGACCTCTGCGATTGTGTCCTCCAACAGCTGTAGCTGTTTGTGGGTGGCTGGTGTTATAGAACACTGACCTGTTTGATGCGGAGGGCTTCCAGCTGATCGTAGGCCAGGGCCGAAAACTTTTCGATCGTGTTCTCCAACAGCTGTAGCTGTTTGCGGGTGGCTGGTGATGTAGAACACTGACCTGTCTCATGCGGAGGGCTTCGAGGTGATCGTAGGCCAGGGCCAAAACCTTTTCGATCGTGTTCTCCAACAGCTGCAGCTGTTTGCGGGTGGCTGGTGTTGTAGGACACTGACCTGTTTGATGCGCAGGGCTTCCAGCTGATCGTAAGCCAGAGCCGAGACCTTTACGCTTGTGTCTTCCAACAGCTGTAGCTGTTTGCAGGTGGCAGGTGTTGTAGGACACTGACCTGTCTGATGCGGAGGGCTTCCAGCTGATCGTAAGCCAGAGCCGAGACCTTTACGCTTGTGTCTTCCAACAGCTGTAGCTGTTTGCAGGTGGCAGGTGTTGTAGGACACTGACCTGTCTGATGCGCAGGGCTTCCAGCTGATCGTAAGCCAGAGCCGAGACCTTTACGCTTGTGTCTTCCAACAGCTGTAGCTGTTTGCAGGTGGCAGGTGTTGTAGGACACTGACCTGTCTGATGCGCAGGGCTTCCAGCTGATCGTAAGCCAGAGCCGAGACCTTTACGCTTGTGTCTTCCAACAGCTGTAGCTGTTTGCAGGTGGCTGGTGATGTAGGACACTGACCTGTCTCATGTGGAGGGCTTCCAGCTGATCGTAGGCCAGGGCCGAAACCTCTTCGATCATGTCCTCCAACAGCTGTAGCTGTTTGCGGGTGGCTGGTGTTGTAGGACACTGACCTGTCTGATGCGCAGGGCTTCCAGCTGATCGTAAGCCAGAGCCGAGACCTTTACGCTTGTGTCTTCCAACAGCTGTAGCTGTTTGCAGGTGGCAGGTGTTGTAGGACACTGACCTGTCTGATGCGGAGGGCTTCCAGCTGATCGTAGGCCAGGGCCGAGACCTCCGCGATCGTGTCCTCCAACAGCTGTAGCTGTTTGCGGATGGCTGCCAGGAACTCTGCGAGGTTGTCTTGCGTTACCTGCCACCCTTGCACCAGGACCTGCAACACACCTCGGTTCAGCACACCTACATACTCAGCAGAACATTATGTGGCTGAGTGTGTTAGGCAAACACCAATTAATCCTAATCTGTTTAAGATACCTATCACTTGATGAAGTTGTGTTTATAAATATGCAAGATATTAAGTTTTATAGACTGCTCTACAGTACAACTGGTTAACATATTTTTAGATTTTCTCCATGTGCAATTAAGCTAAGTTGAAATAGTTGAGAAGTTGATAGTTGATGAATTGAGATAGAGCTAAGTTGCTTTATCATCTATTAAGCAACAATAAAATAAAAGCTACTAACAAGAAATAAAAGATAATAAAATTTTCAAATATTGAACTACACTTATATTTAAGTAGATTTTTCAATGGTTGAATTCTTTTTACTAACTCGATACAATTGTTTTGCTCTCTCAAATTTAAACATTTTTTAGTATTCTCTCATTTTTAAGTTAATTACTCTTCTTTCACTCTACTGTTTTTCGTTTTTTACTTATTTTTAAGTGTAATTTTAGTAAATTGTTAAGGAATAGAGGTTTTTTACTGAGTACTAGTGTATCTGAAAATTTAAGACTAAACTGCTAAAATCATTTTAACTAAACAAGCAGTACATTTTATTGTCATAATTGCGAGTTTTTAATGAATTTAAAACTTGGAACCTTAAAGTCATTAGGGTAACTTAGAGGAGTTTCAGGAAATGGGGTACTGGTAGGACTGGAACTTGTGGACTGGTTGTCATCCTGCAAACATACATTTATTGTTGTTTAGTATTATTATTAAAGAAAATAATTTAAATCTAAATGTTCTTAGGTCCGAGGATGACTTTCTTAAATGGACTAATGGTCACACAAACAAAGGCAGAACTAACAAAGTCATTGGTTTAGAACAAGAGATGGGGAGTTTGAGATGTGATGAGTCTATTGCAGCTGACCAACGAGTTGTGGAGGTCACTACCTTATCCCCCCCGCCCAAAGGTTCCGTGCACTGAACCTGTTCATAAGCCATACTAGATAGACCTAATCCTAACGGACATCCCACAGTTAATTGACTAAAGAGTCCATATGTTTCAAATCAACTACTCATAAAATCCACCCATTCCCAAATTCTCAGTAATCTGAACTCGGCCCAGTCCCTATTAGTTCTGAATAGCAGGAATTGCATGCAATTTACATTTTAATATTTATAATCTATAACACAAATTTAATGTAAACTTTTAAGTTTTTCAATATTACAGTAGTACCTGACACCATAACCACTTTGCCTTTAAGTTTCAAGTACAGAACCCTAAACAAAATTGGTGATGGTTGATATTAACTGCTTTTGAGACCAAGATGAAGCTGATGGTAACACATTTGTAGAATTTCAGTTTGAATTAAACTATGTTGACTGTTGAATAGATAGGCCTACATTGAAATATTTATGTAGTGCAACTTCATGTATATACCATAATTATAATGCATTGAATAAATTAATGTAGGTCATAGTTATAACTTGAATCATAAAAATATTACATAAACAAATATTGGTAACTTTTGCTATTGAAAAATAAACCACAGTTATAGTGCATTAAATAGATCACAAATCTGTTTTAAAACTTTAGTACTTGAGAACTTTTAAACAGAAAATAATTTTTCCAAACTTAGTGCTCAATCTTTCAGTTTGACTGTCTTTTCAGTGATGACGTTCCACTGCCGCCCTATGACCAGCCAGCATCAGTAGGGAGTTGGAACCACGATCATGACTAGGCCTAATCATATTCCTTGCCTAACAATCTTCCTTACCTGCTGAGCTGGTGTAGTGAAGAAAGGTGTGTGCACAATCACCGTGACAAATATCTGAGGTTCAAACATGATCGCTGACCCAGGAATGATCAGCTGAAACAAGTTGTCTACATTTTCCTCAGTACTAACTTTGAACTTTTAACTTTAAATAAATCTTAAAGTTTTGTTTAGCATTTATAAAAAAAATCAAATCAAAACCTAAGAGACATTTTGCTTTTGATTATTATTTTACTAATAACAGAAATTGTGTTTATTTGCTTTTTAAACAATGTGTCACACATTTTCTAATACATTTTACCTAACTAGCTCAATTACTTTGGAATTTATATGCTTTTATATCAATGCAATATTAGCCTCTTCAGTAAATAGACTGTTTTGAAAATAGGGTGAATTGTAAATAACTTATAAAAATCTTTATAATAAACAATAAACAGATGTCAATAACTAAATACAGTTATTGACTCACAACATTTTATTCACTGTTTGTTTACATGTTATACATTCTTCATCCTACCTGTAGGTATAATTAAACTTCAATCATAAGTGAAAATAAATTATAGGATATGAAAATAAATTTCATGGCCTGTCAATAATAACAAAACGACTTTTCAGCTAAAACTTTCTATGCTTGAACTTACATTCTGAAAACACCACATTATAACAACTGTACAAATTCAGGTATGTTTACCTACTTACTATAAAATTCAATTTTTTTTATTATATTTTTTGGGATGTTAACCCTCCAAGTGCTCAGTATATTTAGTCTTAAGTGCTGACCATTTTTTAAGTGTCACACAAGCATTTAAGCAAATGTGCATAATAGTTATTCATTGTATGAAAAGTATAACATACTGCATATCAATATGTTCAGAAAAATGTCTACGATTAGAAAATATGATTCATTAAATCTTACTTACTATTTATTTTTTTTCCAAATTTCTTGATATCAAGGAGTAGATTTTTTTACCCTCGTCTACAGGTTTTTCCACTTCAGGGCATAAAAAATCTGAGATAGCCAAAATGTTGAAAATTTTACTACCTTTCCAGTGATATATAATGTTTATATGTTCTTAGTAAATAAAGATAACATAACCATAACAACCATCTGCGATGTAGCAGCTGTGCTGCAGACGACCGAAAAAATATCAGCAGACAAACAGGTTAGCCAACTTTGATTTTTCACTAAAATATGTGTTGAACCAAAATTATTTAGATAGAATGATATTTTCTCTTCAATACTATATAAAATATATGCCGATCCGTCAATAAACAACGGATCTGTGAAAATCGTAGTAAACCCTTGTAAATGGATCGCGATCGCGACGATAGCGCTATACACGTTGCCGAAATGCGCCGCGATCGCGATTTTTAGCACTTGGAGGGTTAAAAATACTGTTGGCTAGAACTGACAGTTTTCACAGGATTTTCAAGAAGGATTAATTGTATGTACTAGCCACTTCAGCTCATCTGTATATTACCTGGATACTTGGAATGAAAATGAGCAAATAAATATAGCAAGTAGGTGGTAAAAAATATACTTTAAAAACACTTACTGTACTGACAACTCCACTGAGGCTCTCACTCAAAACATCAACTATCTCGTCCAGCATGACCTTCCCGTGTTGAATGTCCTGAAATAAAATAGATTAGGGATAGTGTCATTTGACATAGTCAACTCGTATTATAAAACAAGGGTAATGCTAAAAACTATTTTTTTTTAAATTAGGATGTGTATATACAAACTGTTACTGTTATAAAAGTCACTAGCCTACGGTAAAACTCCACAATCTCGAATCCTTATAACTCGACACCTCTGTTGGCACCGTAGAGGGGTGTTCAGATAAGTGTTCTAATCATTATTTGCAGCATTTTTTGTAATCAACATACCTTGTTTCCGTTGCAGCCCCTCTCTCACTCTGTTTTGGATGACCCGGGTTTCGGTCCTTAACTGGACCATAGTCATATCCTATTAATAGACTGGTGCTATATACAGAGTGACAATTAAGTCTAGAGTTCCTTTAATAACTTTTACACCACAACAGATAAAAATACCAAAGTTCACACGTCATTACTGGTGACAGTAAATCAAATACTTATCTGCACCAAAATCGGCCGTATGGCCCCTCTCTTGGAGGGACAGCTTACAAGGAGTCAGTCGAAAATCTTAAATGTAAGTATGAGTTGTTATATTCTATATCATATTAGAGGTCTTACTTAGTAGAGTACAATGACGTGAACCGCACATCAAATGGTCAACCAAGGCAGAAATGGTAGGCAATCAAACTTTTCATTAAAATCATATGACCAAAACTTAAAAGTTGAATAACTTCCAATCCTTTGGACCTTTTGAGTCGGGTTTATGGCATATTGCACTTAATTCAAAGAATTTTAAATTTATAAGATTTGACAATGGTTATGGATAGTACAATATAAATTTGTTTAACCATCTCTCACCACAGCAGAAATGGAGGGGCTCATGTCCAGGCAGTAGACGGTGCTGTAAATCTCGCTGAAGAAAATAACATTGGTGTTGGTTGTGACCAAATAATGGTAGAGGTGTCGTGTATCAACATTCCAGTCTTCCGGGCAATCTTGCGGCAGAATGGACACCACCGCCAGCTCACAATCTGCGTCACCCTGATACCAAACAATCATAAAATTTATTGCGACAGAAAAGAAATGCTGTCATGGCAGCAGACCCACATAACCTACTTATCAAGTTGTGTTACTGTTGCAGATATAAACTAAGCAGTGTTTAATTTTTTTCCCTTAAAGAATAACATGAGAAACATTCAGTATTTCCCCAGTAAATAGTTTAGTCTCATTGATGATTCATACCCACTAAATTGTTTGTCTTTTATTTCTTTGAATGGTTTCAATAAAATCATTGAATTTAAGTTAACCCTCGAGGGGGCGCACGCAAAGATTTTCTCGTGTAGTTTTTGTTAAAATGAAAATGAAAAAAATATCTACAGCAAAATAATTATAGTATTTTTAAAATCTAACAAAATACAAGTGACAGTATAACAAAACAATTAATTGTTGATATCTACTTTTAAAGTTAATTTTTCTATTTTTTTGCGTTTAGTAAAGCACTCTGACTGTACTGCTGTTGCACTGATTGCGCCGCACTATGAATCTGATTCGAGCAAGCGCTTGAGCTTATCAGTTGTGAGGTCCGTGTGCAACAATGCCGCCCCTACCTTCCCCTTCCCCCGAATCCTCCGCACCTGTGCACAACGTATTTGCCAATGCGACATCGATGACATATAAACATTGCCATTTATCATATAACTTCTTGATTTTTTGTCCACTTTATGGTTTAGAATACATTGTACCGTATCTGAATTTGAATCATATACATTTTGTTTAAAAAACATTTTAAAAATCGTAAAAATTTGATTTTTTCTTTACATATTGTAAAAAACTATATTTGATAAATATACCTCACAAACTGTATCAGGCTTGATGAAACCTTTATTTAGATCTATAAACCATAATCTTTTTGATCACGTATAAAGGAGTTAGGTATTGCGTTTCCCATTTCACATTGCTCTTATGGGGAATAGACGGAATTGAGATTGACTCCAATGCACTTGAAACTCCGGAGTTTCGCTCCCCGCTCGTAGCTTTAACTGCAAGTGGCATTGCTCCACGAGAACCGACCAATCCCACAAGTCGGTCCCGCCGCGGCACTGCATTGCTACTTGCAACAGCAAACACGTTTCGCTAACATAGTCTGTCAAGTCCCTTTCTCGTCGCTTGGTCTTTTCGATTTCATTGTTGACTCACCTAAGTAAATGTGAATGTGAAAAATAGAATATGGAAATAATATCATCTCACACAAAACTATTTGCCGTGGAATGCAAATTTTAGATGTTTTCAAGAGGTTATGGGTAGGTTTTTTAGGGTGTGAGAAAGGAGGGCAGAGGCGGCAAATATAACCTTTGCCTAAGGCGGCAGTCTGCCTGTATTCTGGACAAGCTGTGGACACTTCCTTCCCCATCCTGGTTCTTTTTTCTTTTCTTTTATAACCTTACATTGGCACTACCCTGACCTGATTGAACAAGGCCTATGGCTTCAAGAGTGGAAGCAGAGGTAAAAGACAGGTTTCATGTCTGCACAGGTCAACGGGACAGACCACAGAGATGTAACAAGAGTTCATTGAGTAAAAAGGATTTTTTGCAATTGAAAACGGAAGGCTGTAAAAAAATATTTCTTTGCATTCAGTTATTATAAGATTATTTAAGATAAGATAAGACTCAATTGATTACCTAATGAAAAGAAATCGGAAAGGCATTGCACATAGGCGTATTACCAATACATGGTATGGTGGTAGGCCCACTTGGAATTACGTTCTTGAAAGATATAAGTATATCAAACACTCTTCAGATACACCAGTAAAACCTCTGAAAAAGCTCGCCATTAATGTCACAAATTTCTTTCCCAAAATGTGTATAGCTTTACAAATATTCACTTTTGCCCACCAGTGTCGGTGGCTCAGGTCGAAAGATTGTATAGTGTTTTAGAATTCTTTAAGATAAAATTGGGGTCAGCAAAGATGATCAGATTTGGGACTATTAACCATAGAGATGAAAGGCCCTTGATTTTTACAATATTGTTCAAACCATTGTAGAAAGGAAAGCAAAAAATTCATGCTTCAATAATTTTATAATGTAACAGAAAATAAATTGTTTAACTGTTATAACTGTTTTGGTATTTTTCCTTTCTTTCCCGATAATATGACTATCCAAAATTACATATCCCAGTTTGTAAATCATCAGTTGTTCTCAAATGCAGTTCAATTGGGTTGGGGGGAGGGAGCCCAGTCCTAAAGTCTTATCCCCACTTGGCTCTGGGAGGCCCTGATGAGCAGGAATGCTCATAACTAAACAAAGTTTCATCAACACTTCTTCACAGTGTTTTAAAGAAATAGTCATCTCTACTGAGGTATGAGATGTGAAAAGTGAAAACTGATTTCCATCACTGAAATTAATGAGATAAGTAACACGAAAATATACAATCCTAATTTAAATTAGTGAACAGAACTAGTCTAAACAACAAGCAGCAATGTAGCCTGGTTCAAAGATGTTACGCCTATGTAATAAGCAACTAAAATTACTTTGTATAAATCACATGAAACTCTTACCACATTTTTGCTTGGAGGTAGAGTGATGGTTGTATTGAGGTGCTGGAGAAACCACTGAGCACGTACATTCCTTGATATGTGGTATGATTTGTTCATTAACAGGTATACCACCCCGGCCACCAACACATTGTTGGTCTATAAAAAAAGAATAAGTAAAAAATAAAACAGTTTAATAACATCACATGTGAGACAAAGTGCTTTACAGATAAGAACAAAAGTATGAACTAAACCTAATTAACAAAGCTAGCAAATTTATAGCTTTTGATATATAACCAATAAAAATGTAAACTAACCGAGAATACCGAGGAATTGTATATACCGAGGAATTGTAAAGAGTAGCATCACTGGGTGTCTTAATAGACTACCAGTTAGTGTTAGGACTTCAAGAGGTCATGGGCACATTACTTTCAGGCCATATGATCTGATTATTCTTCATAAAAATGGTTTGACTAACACAGTATCTCCTAAACCTTCATTTTTATTTGAAAAAGATTTACAACGATCAATTTTTTTCAAACAACAAACACAACCTCAAAACTACGGACTGGTTATTTATGCCTACAGGTATGTAGGCCTGATCTTTTAAAATACAAACACTAAAATAGTAGGGTCAAGAATGGCGAACATCAATAGGTACGGTAATTCAAATACACAGTAAGTTAGACCTAGTCAGAACACCTCTGTAATCTAAAACAAAGCCTTGAAGGCACAAGTTTGTCTGTTTATGGATTTTCATGTTTTATTTATTTTCAACGGAACTCGCCATATTTATAGACAATAGCACAGAACAATAAAACAAGATGGATTACAAAATATACTGTAACATATCACGCCAAGGTAATAATTTAGAATTTAGGGCCTATGGCAAAAGGCAGTACAATAATAATAGTAGAAACTAGGCCTATCTAAAACAGAACAGATGTTTTCCCAAAATATGTGATAGGCCTATGTCCATAAACGTTCACGTTTGTTTTAAAATATCATCTTGCACATTTAATTCATGTTGAATAAATCCACATTAATAATAACTAAAACAAGAAATAATTAAGAGTAAAATAAAATTAAAAAGTAATATTTAATGCTGAATGTCACTGAAAAGTAATACATCTCCCATTGGTACAGGGTGTCCGCGGTCCTACCCTGGAAAATTTTTTAATCCTTGTACTTAAATTGGTGCATTTTATCAATAGGCTACTGGTAATTTTTTATACAATATTTTGTTCTGTGTCAGATTTGTAAATTACCTACTCAATTAGCCTAGTAAAAACATTTTCACAAAACATATCTCTTCATCATATTGCACTTTGCTTCATATTCCACAGCGCGTCCAAAGCAGAGAATTCCCAGAACGACCGGAACCAATCCGAGAGTGAACAAGTGACAAGAGACAAGAATAGAGATAAAAATTTATGAAATGTCCAATTTGCACTGTGCAACTAACACGTATTACAACATAATGAAAAATTGGTGTTTTAAATATTGAATTTAGTTACGGTACTAATATAAAATCATATAGGCTAAAATGTTTGTGGAATTTTATATATCATTTAAAGTCAAATAAGCCAAAGCCAACAGGAGCTCCGCTACGGTTAGCTACAATGTGCCAAGAAGTAGCCTACCGAAGTTGCGCTCCACTAAGCTCCGGGTGACATTAAGCCCTGATTACGTTAATGGGTTCACTTAATTAAGTAAATTAACAGACAAATCTAGTCAATATTGTAGTTTATCAATCGGATGTCCTAACAAATTCTCGTTAACTTTCACAATAGGCCTAACTTAGGTCTGAACTGAATTTAAACAACAGGATATTATTTGCACATTAGGCTTTTATTAGATTAGAAATGGGTAAACATTTTCATTCATGTTAGATCACTAAATCATTAAATCATTTTAATTATCCGTTAAACAAAAGTAATAGGCCATGTCAAACTAGGCGCAGCCAGACATAAAATTACATATATTTTTAGCCTCGCCTCAAAACAATAAACACTAATCTAAACAACAACAAAAGACTTAAATGCATATACGGCACACAAAATGTACGCCTACAAATGAGGAAAATGAGACAGACCGGTAAAAATATTTAAGCGTCTGGCGCTTTTAGACATTCACATCCGGGGCATAGTTGGTGCTTTTGGGTTCAATTGGGCCCTTAGCCTGTCGGCCTCAAAGGGTTAAGGTTAGAGATGCAGCCAGCGTAAAATCCAATCTCATCAAGAGATGAGGTCTTAGGCCTACTGGACTGAATCATAACCCTAGAAGGTGTGTGCAATCCTCATGTGCAAGAGATCCACACTCATCACAGAATGAAAAGTTGGGACAGAAGTTTCAAAAATGGCTAGGCCTACTTCATCGAAGGAAAATGGATGTAAAAATATGGTCTAGACAGTAAACATCTAGGCCTAACCTCAAACTGGGAGAATTTACTTGACAATCGATTTAACTGGATGAATAAGTTTAGATTATTTCTGTCTGAAGGGTTCATTATAATAGCTAGGAAATAAAGACCGGGCTTATCCTGGGGTAAAAAATTACACATCCCAATTGGTATAAGTTAGGCCTTACTTTGTTCATCAATAAAAGACAAAACCTAACCACAAAAAAATCATACTTACATCACTGGTTTTGTTGGGGCTTTTTTCAGAAGCCATTGATCAACCATTTATAGATGATTGGAAGATTAAGTTTTGATTCTAACATTTGGCTTTAAGTAAAATAGGTTAGCCCAATTAAAGGTGACTTAACATAGCATTTGTGGTAACAATGAACCCAAAACAACGATTGACTAGCATTACACAAGTCTGTCTGTTGACTTTTCAAAGCTGTCAAAACAAATTGACGAAATGGCACTTGACACAAAAGCTAAGTTTAGACTGATAAGAATTAGGTTAATGAGTTTCTAAACAAAACATATAAATCAAATCACGATAAAATAAAAACTGTGTATTTCAACAAACTAATATTTGGACACACGATTTTACTCCACGCTCATCTACGAAAATTAACGGTCTTAACATAAAATGCATAAACCACCTTAACCTTTGAATCACTTCTTTTATTTTGGTCTCTCAATGTCAACATCAATGCCTCAACAACAATCAACACAACAATAATAATGGAATGGTCTCACTTTTTTCTATCATCTTTAAGGTTAGTATTTTTTACTCATGAAGCCCCAGAAAAACAAAAATCGAATTAAATGTTTGAACATATACAACAACATAACAACATGTTTGTGGAACAACATAAAGCATTGCCCAATGCCCAGACCTATAGCCAGCTCTAGCTTTTCTTGCGCTGTAGGTGAGTCTTGAAGAAGTTTTGAAGGTACGGATGGTGAGCGAAGATAATTAGGAATTGTATTTAACACTTTTATATAAGATATTCTTTTTAAAAAGTGTTAGGTCTAAACTTTAATTTTTCAATTTTATCGTGGGATTGATTTGCCACACATTGTAATCTAAACAAAAAATGACATTGAACTTAGTTTTTAATTGCCGGAGGTTTAAACCAAGGTCTGTAGAGGAAAAGCATAACTTCTTCCTAAGTCCAGCTGAAATGAAATGAAATGAAATGAATAGCTATTTTTTGTGTTCCGGATATGAAGCGTCAGAACTAAAAAGGAAGTCTAGTTGCGTTATAATATTTTTTTACCATTACACAGCTTATTGAAAAAGAGAATGAAGCAGTCTTGCCATGGGTACGATATTTATCTTAACGACACCATATTACCATTGACTATTGATATTACTCCATTTTATATTATGGATTATTAGTTAATAACAAACCATTAGGTGATGACCAAATTAACAATTAAAGGTAAATCTAAAACCCTAAATTCTACCCTAGTTTGCTTTAAAATTCCTTATTTTAGTCATAGTTGCGACAAAAAATCTCCAACGCAAACGAGAACAATCGTTTGTTTCCTGCAGCATTGGCAACACTTGCAGGTAGCAAAGAGTAAAATGTTGAATTTTTAAGACTTTTTTAACCGACAAAACCTCTGTGGCGACATCCACGGATGTCGCAGTAAGTGACACCATTGCTCTTATGGGATGTAGCTCACCTGGCCCTGACCTACAGTCACCTTGGGGGTACTGGGCATCTTATCTTTGGTTGATTACATCTCTAATTTGATACAGCATAAAAACTTGGCAAGCAACTTAGCGGTTGAGGGAAACTTTTCAACATATGGGACGCTAATGAAAACAAATTTTATGTCAAATCTATGTTTATAAAAACTGTTGCTATGGTTACATAATATTGTTGGAACCTTCCACTTGCAGAAAAAAATCCATGGCTGTAAACCAATCGGTTTACTGTAAATAAAATAATATTGTAATGCATAACCATATATGTTTTCAAGGAACTATGACTTTGCATTTCTCTATGTTTATGAATAATTCCACATCCTTCCAATAGAGTGCAGCACCAATCAGTACTGTTCAGTGATGCATTCTGTTGGTTTTAAAGCAAAACTGAAGGAAGATAGCTATAACAGAACGTTGTCAGAATTATTTTTCTGAGCGTCCAATATATTGGACAGATTCCCCGAAAGGGTTAAAAGAAAACATTGCATACCGCATGGAAATCAGAATAAGGTATGACACAAGATCCCGCGAACTGTGAGCTGTTTTACACCGTTGCCACAGGACAAATTACCCGATGAATTCACCTTTGTACCGGATGCAACAAATTGGAAATCATGTGGCAAGTCTTGTGGACTTTTTCAAATACTCTCTTGGTTCGTTTAGACGTAAGCTGCTAAAAACTGATGTATTTTAAGCGAATTTCCTTATAGGGAATACTCTATTACGGTAGTAGCCATGGTGAGACACCTAAACCCGGGACTGTTATACTTTTTCGTTTTGAGGTCCCCAGAAGAAAAAAAACACAATTCGTCCATTTTCATACATAGTTCCCATCTTTGAGTCTGCTGGGATACCATAGTGATGTAAAGAGCTACCTTAGGCCTAGCCATCTTTCTGCACTAGCCAAGGTTTTCGAGAGCATTATCTGTGACCATCTATATTTATATTTGAGAAAATTTATATCAAACGAGCAACAAGGGTTTCTCCGTTGCCGATATTCCATTACAGATTTTATTGAATTCCAGGACTCTGTTATAATGTCAGCTTTCATGAACTCACGTCAAGTTGACGCAGTCTACTTACATTTCTCTGAGGCTTTCAACAAAGCACATCATCGCCTGTTGATCTCCAAACTTGAGGAATATGGTGTAACGGGCCCTCGCTCAGGTGGCTTGAAAGAGTTGTCTGAATGGTGTAGATTGTTCGTGGTCAAGTGTGGATGATGGCTCTATTTCAGCTTCCTTTCCCGTTACATCTGGAGTGACCCAAAGGATCTCACCTGGGCCCTATCTTATTTAACATTTTTTATACGACATATAGGTCATTCTAGTTCGCGATTACCTTCTGTTTGCTGATGAAATTCAAATTCTAATTCATTATAAAGTCTTCACGAAGATAAGTTCCTCTCTTGACCAAGAACAACTTTAGCTATATATGCCCTCAACAACATCAGTGAGTGGATGGTGGGGACCGCGCCAAGGTCTGGCGGCAACGAAGTCTGACGGCGACAAAACCTACCACTTTTTTCGTCAGGTTTTGTCGGGTTCGTCAGGCGTCAAGCCTCAACTGTTTTTAAAAACGTCATGGCTTGTCGCCTCAGGCACCCGTCAAAACCTGACGAATTTAAAAACGTCCTATTTTGACGCCTGACGTACCCGCCAAAACCTGACGGATTTGAAACGTCCTGACTTGACGCTTGATGCACCCGTCAAAAACCTGACGATTCTCTCTCGCCTCTCTTTATGCACCTGACTGTACAGTTTAACTTGTCTGTCCTCTTAGGCCACGCCCTCCTAGGCCACACCTCCATTATTATTTATGACAACTCACACACCCGTCAAATAAGGAACCATTCCTCTCACCTCCCGTTTAATCACAGTATTTTTAAATTGCTGTCTTCTTAGGCCACTATCCCCACACCTAATTTGTTAGTTGTTATTCCACAATATTAATAAATGTGTTTAGGCCTAGTATAATTATACTCGTATTTATTCAAATATGTTAAGCAATCATGTTCCGGCGGAGCAGAGTTCGTCAGTGTGATGAAGTTAGTTGTTCTATCGTATGGCGTGTTTAATCAGACCAAGTGACCAAGTTAAATCCATATCGTTAAATTTAAGGTTAAATTTTGGTTTATTCGTTAAATATAGTTTTCCATACTTGGTTTATAATTTACTTACTGGCTTCAATGCAAAACCACGTGTTTATACTGTAATACGTGGTCTATATTTTGACATTTGGGTCAACTGGTTTCATTATTTCTTTGTTTTTATTTTTAACTCCATGAAACCAATGTTGAAATTTTTTAATTTTAATTAAAGATTATTACAAAATAATATTTTTTGTGACATAGGAACCTGTATTTATATTATGTTTATCCCAGAACTAAGGTATTTGCAAAGTTTGAAGAAAATCGTTCGAGCTGTTTTTGAGATACGTATGTGCAAACATCCATACACATACTTTCAAATATAGACCCTCCTCGTATTAGAGTATAATTAGGATAATTAAAATAACCAGGTAAAAATCCATTTTTAATGGCATTGGGTTAGCTTGACAAATAATTATATCCAGTTCTTACTAATAAATGCTAGTGTTTGTATCGTAGGGGCTAATCTAAATTGTAGAAATTAATAATACCATACAGTTTATATTATTATCACTGTATTACATCAGCATGTGCAATCTTCTTCCATAATTAATTATATATCCCCTCTTTAGATTCTTTAGAGATATTTTGTTTCTCTGATTAAAGATTTCCAATTTTTACATACGAAAGGAAATCTTGTGGTTTATCGATTATTCATTCCCTTGACCAAACTTTGTAAGCTATAAACGGACGGTTATATTATAGCCCAGTAACTTTAGGTTCAAAAATCTAACAAATTAGTAACAAGCTGATTTTTGGTGTGGTGATAGTATATGCTAAGATAACTATTATCTGAAAGTTCCCCTCATTTACCTCGCTTGCTTCGCTCGGTACAACGTTATAAACTTTTTTACTTATTAAAAATAATAAATTATTAATTGTGCATCACCTATCACACAGATTTGAGTGCTAACGGTCTTATCTTATTCAGAATGAAAGTGTGCTATGCTAAAGAATGATAACAATAATCATGGCATTTCATGACCTTTTCTGACTGTTTTATTATAAATTTTGGATACATTTTATGTCATTTTCGCCAAAAGTTTTTTTTATTGTTGGGTAAATGATGAGAGTATTCTATTAATAGGATTGATAAGGAATATGTTTCATTACGAGATATTTATAATTTGCATTAGAATGGTTAATTCTTTAAATAGTATCCAGCAATTAGAATGTATACAAGAAAACTTATAACAGTATTTACATTTTTATTTTTCATTGTTTAATCCCCACCTATGGAATATGCCATTTTAATCTAATGGCTATAGTGTCAAAATCTGCCTTTTCCATTTTTTTTTTTTTTTTTTTTTTTTTAATTGTTACTCCCTCTGCATTTTTTTAAGAGAAAATGTGTTAGGCCTATAAAATAAATTTGTTAGTACAAAAATTTACATGATTTTGTCCTACAGTCTTTCAATTGACCATGCTGTGTACTTTTGGCCGTTTTTGTATATTAACTACTACAGTTTAGCCAAAGTTATAGGCTACCCCGTTCAAAATAAATTTGCGGTCAAAACGAAACGCACAATTCAATTTCCATACTTTTCTTCTTCTTCTTCTTCTTCGGGCCAAGAATCTAACCAATCACTATCATTGAAAATTACAACAGCTGTTCAATATCTCATGTCACTTTATGCTAATGTTTTGATTTTTCTTAAACAAATATTCTAATTTTGACATTTGAGATGTAACAAGAGGCGCTTCCAATGGCAAGTAGGAGAAGTAACACGATCATCAGGGCTATTTTCTACTCTCAATTTTAAGGGCGAAATTAAAATAACATCTGATTGTGAATAAAATCGGGAAAATCAGGAAGATATTGAGGAAATTTTCCTTGTGACGGGAAATAAAATTCTGTCTTTCGACTGAACATCCATTTTGAACGGGGTAGGCCTACAGGTCATTACAGTGTAAATAACCCAAAAATGGCATATTCACCATGTGGTTCAACAATGTTACCAGAGTGCAGCACCTACTTGCCCGGCGAGTGAGCGGCGGAGGACTGTCTTAAATAACAATGCATAACTTTTTAACTCAGCATCTCACCGGATGTCACTGCTGAGAAATTATAGGGCGATGTTTTGTAAAAATAATACAGACTTATACTATTTTTACTACTAAATTTTAACTTTATTTAATAAATTTCTAAAGCCCAAGACCTCATAGCATAACTAAAACCTGGAGCCATTACTTTTAAACATCAAATGTTAAAATTAGCCATGTATTGATAGAGCTGTTTTCACAAAAAAAAACTGCTTCACGTAAATAAGGACTTGCTTAATTAATTAATAGTAGTTTAAGTTGGCTATACTGTACAACACAGTTTTAGTAACACCGTAATATAAGCCTGACAAAGCAGCTCGGACTGGTGCAAAGGAGGGATGTGTTTAGGGATTTTTTATTAATTAAAACGACGAACATTGTATATTTTAGTGGAAGGTCCGCTCAAAGAAAAAAAAATCCCTAAACACATCCCTCCTTCACACTGGTTGAGCGGTTCTTACAACAATTTCTACCTTCTTTGGTCCATAATCCACAAACTCCAAAAGGCCCACCATTGGACAGACGGCCGGCCAATAGGCCACGTGAAGTCCGTAATTTATGAGGGGCAGTACAGTCTTTTCAAAAATTGAAAACGTCGCGAGTTGTCACCTCACGCACCCGTCAAAACAGGACGAATTCAAATCGTCAGAGTTTGACGCCTGACGCACCCGTCAAAACCTGACGAATTTAAACGTCCTGATTTGACGCCTGACGCACCCGTCAAAACCTGACGAATTTAAATCGTCCTGATTTGTCGCCCCCCGACTTTTTATTCGTCAGACTTTGACGTCCCGTGACTTTTAAAAGTGTCAGGGTTCGTCGCCGTCAGACTTTGACGGCGTCCCGGATGGAGCAGGCCGGCCCAATGTGATGCAGCTCAATGCATCATCCTTAATGTTCGGTAGTCTCATTCATTCAGTATATGGTTGCTGAGGTCAATCCAGCAGTATATTATATTGATGGCTTGATTTTAAGACAAAAGGTACTACAGAGTAAAGGATCTTGGAGTAACCCCGAATCCAACCCGAGCCCAACTGACTATCCGTCTTAGTCACTTGTGCTAACTCCCTACTCTGATTTATCTTCAGATCCACAAGAGTTTCAGATCATCTATGGCATTTTAATGGTTCTCTATATAAGTTCCTGACTTGTCCAGTTTTTTAGTATGGTTCTAATATCTGGTCCCAGTACCGAACTGAACCACATTGGTGCTCTTGAAAATGCCCAAAAGCGTTTTGTGAAATTTGGGACTCAGACTTGGTTACTCCTATTGAAACTCGCCAATCCATGTAATCGAGGGGCAGTTTAACCTTCCCCCTTTGCAACTGGGACGCAGACATTCTTATCTCCTTGTACTCTTCAAGTTGGTAAATATATCAACTTACTCAATGGTCCTTCTCTGCTAGCCAAAGTAGAAATCACAATCTCAAGAGGAACTCGTACCTCAGTTGAAAGTTATCTTAAGAAGGCGTTATCTTCTGACCCTGGAGCGGTTTGTCGAGGCTCCTCAAGTTTGGTAGTGCTTCTTCAGAGGACTTCGATGGCGAAATCTACTGAGTCCTTCAAGAAGAGAGTGACCCTCCGGGCGGTAGAAGTGTTTTATTTTTTATTTGTGTGTTATTTGCCTTGTTATCGCAAATTAAGTGTTATGTGTTAATGTTAAGAGTTAAATTGTTTCGCTTCTCCTGTTACTTTTTTATTGTTACTTAATTTACATTGTTGACCTTTTCAATGTTATATTTTGTTAAATCGTACATATTGTTGTTTGTAATAATGTCATTCATATTATTGCTGCATTTTGGTATTGTCACATCGTTATATTTATATTGTTGCACATTGTTGCATTGTTACATTTTGTTGTTCTTGTTATTTTTTCACCATCTTGTGATGTTTGATATTTCACTTTTGTACTTATTATGCAAATGGTGTTTGCCGTTGATAATAAATATGTAAAAGAAGAACCATGTTCTAACCATTTAGATGCTTTCAGTATCTATAGAGATAAAGAACCAATTGGCTTCTTGTTAAAAGATTGTGGCCCCATTTCCTGATTTCTGGTGATTTTTTTAATTCCTTTCGGCTACCTTCTTCTTCTTTTATTTCCGGCTTTCTACTGGTAACAAACTTACTGTGTATCGTGTTCTAAGTTATCACCTAATAGTTTCAACACCAGTTTTTCTCTATATTTAGTGCAAAAATGGACCCTAATCGTAAGTACAGTATCCTAAGTATACATCTATTTATCAATTTGGTAAGAAAGAATAATTGTTCACTTGTTTAGAGCATCTGTTTCCCCTCACAACTTAAGTAGTAGTAAGCTTATGGCCATCTTGGTTGATCGTTGTTAATGTTGGAATATAGGCCTATTACAGTAAGCTCAGCCTCTCTCAGGAATATTGCACTGCTTGTTGTATTTGGTGTTTATATTTTATTGTACATCACTATTATTGGTGAGGTCCTTTGACATCAATGTATTAGGCCTATGCTGCATGTAACTTACAAATAAATAAATGAGTAAGTTTTTGCCCTCATGCTCATGGTGACATTGATTTCCAGTTTCGATGGGTGGCCGGGTGGGTCTAATTTTTCTGTAGGAGTACGCAATTCGTCCCATTTTACGTATAGACTATCTCTGGTACTAGTGCTTGGCTTGATCTAAGGATTTGGAATTTCTGATTTGTTATTGGAGGTTAACCTGTATTCACAATAGGCCTACCTATGATTATTCGTGGTTTGGTATATAATACAATTAGTCTGGTCTAACTTACTGTAACCAATTCCAAGGCCTATAGGCTACCATTCTTCTTTGAAAGCGTATACCTACTTTTCAATTAGCTTGAGAGCTCTAACTTACCACACCTCAATTTTCACTTCAAAGGTAAAAATTCAATAAAACCAATAATTTTCATAGAAACTAGATGGTATATATGTATTCACATGGTTTAAGCTGGAAAAAATTTTCTTGGAGCAAAAATGCTACAAGCTCTTGGATACTTGTAGCAAAATGAAACATTTTGTAGCATTTCTATCGCGCGTAGTATAATTTGTCACCAGTTAACCAATACTTTCACCTTAAAAGTATTTTTGTTTATGCTGTTGTTTTTTACCTAAAATAAGAGCACTAAAAAGTTCAAAACGACTTTTAATTTAATTTTGAAAACGTTAAAATACTTAGGTTCATATAAATTTACAGATTTACATAGTAGGCCTACTTAAGCCTATACATAAACTCCAAATTGTCTTCGGATTCAAACATCAACATATGAATATGGCTGGGTAGGTGTAGGCCTACTCAATAATAATATAAGTTAGCCTAATATAAAATTCTTGGTTTTTAATACCACTTTGCAAAAGCATCTTCAAAGTTAAAATCCTTTCTCTCTGGACCTTCAATGGCAATCATAATTAAATTATTTTAAATGTTTACAGCACACGAGCTATTTATTACTAGCTTATTTTCATGCTGCTTGAATTTATAATTCAATTTTCAATATAAGAGCTACGGCATGAAAACACGCTGCGAGTGACATTTTGAGCTGCTCATATTTCTCATGTAGCCTATTTTCAATTTTAAGGCTACTTTTATGCGGGGTGTCACGTAACTTTGCTTATGCGCAGGACGCTTTGACTGTTAGTGACTGTCGACAAAACGAAATTTTTGCCTGCTGCAATGCACTTTTTACTAAATACGCCTGTCCGCGTCTTCGCACCTCGCCTCGCCTCTTGCAGTATGTGAGGCTCCATAAGCGCCAATGCTTTCTCTGTCGCTCAAGACGCCTTTAGTCAAAATGCCCCGCCTCACCTCGCCTCGTCTGTTGCAGTGTGTGGCCGGCCATAGATTGAGGTTAACTAACTGAATGTGTATTTTACTTTGATGGAAATAACACGTTTAGACATAATTTTATGACAGAAAACTTAAAATTTGAAAACCTGTGATTCTTGAGGTACTTGATTAATTATAGTAAAATCTTTGTAGCAATATCGCGACAGACTGTCCGAATATTGTCGCAATTTAGTAATGAGTGTCGCAAAATGCGACAAATGCGACCGCAGCTTAAACCCTGATTCAGGATAACCAAAGCTATTTTAATACAACTTAGGACTCCTGCAAAGAAGCCCAGAATGAAGCAATGCTACAAAGTATACGTGGAATGGGTTGCCACTATTGTCTGTCATTACAGACACCACATGTACTGGGACAAGTATGGGCAAATTGCAAAAACAAGTGGAGACAGGTCAGGTTAGGTTGGCCTCAGGGCAGCCCCAAGGGTAATAGGCGCCTGGGGCAAGATT